>CM053033.1:204430606-205030606 GCA_028564925.1 Lithobates sylvaticus | reverse complement strand
AGGCCATACTTCAGTTTGTTTAAAGCGTCATTGACCATTCCTAAAAAAAAACATTTTTTAGACCAAATTAAAAATCATCATTTTGAATCATTGCGACTTGATCAAGTAAAGGTGGCAGAAAATATACTGGTATCCACAAGGTATTCCTTATGGGTAGAGCTCCAAAGGGATATATTTAGCGCTGCTTTACCGTCGTTTTAGCCGTGGTATTCGGCCGCTCGCGGGGCGGTTTTACCCCCCGCGAGCGGCCGAAAAAAAGGGTTAAAATCCCCCGCAAAGCGCCGCCGTAGCGGTGCATTGCCGCGGTGTCCTATTGAAATTAATGGGTAGGAGCGGTATAGGAACGGTATAGGAACGGTGAATACACCGCTCCTATACCACTCCAAAGATGCTGCTAGCAGGACTTTGACCGTCCTGCTAGCGCACCGCTCCAGTGTGAAAGCCTGCCAGCTTTCACACTGGAGTGAATGGGGCCGGATTTTTTCAGGTGGTGTACAGGCGCCATTTTTAGCGCTGTCCCGCCTGAAAAACGCCCCAGTGTGAAAGGGGCCTAAGGTATGTTATGATTAAGCACTTGATTGTGTGAAATGCATCAACAGCTCATTTGTCCCGTTACTGAATCTTCTGGCATAGGAGAAAAAGAGTTTTGGGTCAAGTCCAGAGGCAATGTGCAGCCATGGCTTCCTTTTCCTTGAGCACAAACGATGGTGAGCTCCTGCACATGACTGCAGCACATTACACTCAACTGAGCAGTGCACATCTCGTGTCTTAGCCTATGAGATTTTGACAGGCTGCTGGCAGTGGGGCTGAATGCAGCACCTGTGCCTTGTGGGCATCCAAAAAAAAATTGGGTTTTGACCCATATGGGCTAAATGCCCAGTGTGCATGAAGCCTCAGCAGTGTGGAGGGAATGGTCATCCTTAGGCAGTTCTCCTAGAACAGAAGGATCAGCTGTTTGCTCAAGAAGGGGCTGTAAAAGGTGTAAAAAGTCACAAGCAGAACATAAAAGTTTCAGACTTAATTTTATTCAGATACCAATAGCATAAAATTCCAATGCATTTGGGGGGGGGGGGGGGTTCTAAGTTTTTTTTAAACTGCATCAGTTTAAAACCAGAATGACTTTCTAATGGAAAATCTAACAAATTAAGACACATTTAAAGTGGTAGTAAACTCTGTTCTACCACTTGTACCATACAAAAAGAAAAAACGAGGGCGCACCGACCTTGTGCATTACCAAAGATAAAATTTACTTATAAAATATAACAAGAATTATACTCGCAAACAAGCTTTAAAACAAGGCATATCAATACATCTCTAGACGCCTGCAACCTGGACCAGATATTTGGAGGAACCAGATGCCATTGCAAATGGCTTACGCGTTACTAGGGAGAACCCTCTTCCTCAGTGCCACAGCAATGGTAGATTGACCTCCTCGAACATCCTCTTAATATACCCACAATCACATGTATGGGTAAATGCCCACCAGAGCCTGCCACACCTATCCAAGTGAGCTCCGCCCACCATGTCCATCCATCACATGATGCATACTGCACATTGCAGTCATGCTCCAAACATTCCCTCTATGCCACCTACTCAGTTGACCGGGCTCTCGAGCGCAGGAGATTGTATAATAAGGCTTAGGTAGGTACTGTGAATATCTCCTAAACCTGCATTGTTTAGGAGATATTTAGAGTGCATGCAGCCGGTGATGTTACAGATGCATTCGCCCTAAAGGTCTAGCATACAGTGCCGGCCCTCCAGTGCCCCAGCTGTAAACGGCGGCTTCCGTGCGCATGCACAGGAGTGACGCCATCGCGCCCTGACCACTAATGTGGCTGGAGGCCACAAACCCAGAAGGAAGATGGAGGGAAGATGGAAGCCCTCTCAGCGATGACAGTGCAGAGCTGGAGGGCTTCGTTTTGGAGAAAGCCTCTCATAATGTGCTAGTGAGCGATGCATACTAGCACATTATGACACTGCCTTCCTGGGGATTTTTTTATTTTTTGTCAACCGTGGTTTACTACCGCTCATACTGCGCCTGCGTCTCCTGCGAAGACCTTCAAGGTTCTGGCTGACCGAATCTTCTTCACCCACATCACAGGGAAGAGAGGTTTTCTCCAAGATAAATGAAGGAACCTGCCCTGCCAAAAGAAAGAGAGACCCATGAAGAAACAATCATGAAAGGGAGATTTAAGTCTGCTTTGAGCTTTATGGAAAAAGACAATATGCAAATTATAGAAACAGATTACTGGTGCCAGTGTTAATCCATTTTGTCTAATACCTTAAAGTGATTGTAAAGGCAAATATATATTTTTAAAACAACAAACCTGTTCTACTTTACCTGCTCTGTGCAATATGCAAAAGCCCCGAACCTCCTCTTCTGGGGTCCCCCACTGGCACTCTTGGCTTCTCTTGGTGCACCCCTGCATCTGTGGGCTTGCTCCCAAGCTGGGCTGTGTGTGTCTATTGACACACACACACACACACACACACACACACACAGTACAGCTCAGCTCCACCCCCTGCTCCCTCCATAGCATTTGAGTGACAGCAGCAGGAGCCAATGGCTTTCACAGCTGTCTGAGCCTCTGAGAGGGGAGACAGAGGACCAGCACTGTTGCAGGTGGGTACAGCGCTGGATCAATCTGGGTCTCCAGTAAGTTGTTTTACCTTAATGCAGATAATGGAATCTCTCCGTGTCCCCTCATCCAATCCAGGGCTATAGGCTCTGCATTGGACTTCACGATGACAACATCAGTGGACTTGCAAACAGTGGATCATAAGTGAGAAGAGACTTTGGGGACCGGTCTTACAGCACAACCGGAGCAGAGAACCGGATACAAGTGCTTTTTGTAGCCCCCCTAGACCTAAAATGAGCATTTACTTGCAGTACAGGGATAGCCCTAAAGGCCTTTTTTCTTTTCTCTGGTGTTCTGCTTAGCATTCTTAACTTTTTACTTTAAAAGCAGAAGGCTTTTATTGCAAAACATTAAGGTTTCTGCTAGCAAGTCTCTAAGGCCGCTAATTTTATCGGTGCTTTACCGTCGTATTTGCGGTAAACCCCCGCTAGCGGGCGGAAAAGGGTTAATACCACCCGCAAAGCGCTGCTGCATCGGTGCTTTGCCGGCGGTATAGCCGCGCTGCCCCATTGATTTCAATGGGCGGGAGCAGTGGAGGAGCGGTACACACACTGCTCCAAAGATGCTGCGCTAGCAGGACTTTTTTTTGCGTCCTAAGGGCTTTCACACTGGAGAGACAGCAGCGGCTGTTTCAGGGCGCTTTGCAGGCGCTATTTTTAACGCTGTAGCGCCCAGTGTGAAAGGGGTCTAAAGATTGCACAAAGAGCCATGTTTATACAGCTTACCGTGCAATCTGAGAATTCCTTAAAAAGGAGGCGGTTCACACAAAAAAGGAACTTCCGCTTTTCGGAACCCTCCCCCCCTATGGCGTCATATTTGGCACCTTTCAGGGGGGAGGGGGGTGCAGATACCTGTATAATACAGGTATTAGCACCCACTTCCGGGCATAGATAGCTGCAGAATCTGCAGGTATTTACGCCACTTCCTGTCCCTTCCCCACTCTCTGCTGGGAAACACACGGATCCCAGAGACAGCAGGGACCGTCCGTATTGCGCGGAGCGACTCGCAGAGTAGGCGATTACCATACAGAAGATGGCGGCGGCAGCAGCCGAGAGCCGAGCGACAGATCGGCGTCGGGTGCCGACATCGCGGGCGCACTGGACAGGTGAGTGTCCATATTTTAAAAGTCAGCAGCTGTAGTATGACTTAAAAAAATAAAAAAAAGCCGGAACTCCTGCTTTAATGCTGGAATGAATTAACTCCCATGCAAGGAGTTAAAAGGGGAACTTCACTTTCCCCCAATCAACATTGAATAATTTTTAATCCTTATCCTGCTAGCATTAGTAAATATAGAGGAAAGTATATTAGATTTACTTGTTTTAAACTTTTTTTAACATTTCTCCAGTCACTTTCTGGTTTCTTGCCTAGGCAAATTATATCATACATCCCAGGAATCTTCAGGAGGGGATAAAAGGGGGGAGAGGTTTTCTCAGCTAAGCATGCCCTGCCTGCGTTTCATTAGATATGGCGACCCATCAGAGCACTTACCAAAGCGAGTTTTCCCATAGAAGTCAATGGAAACGAAGATATTCTGTTCCGTATTGACTTATATTGCATGCAATACCGCATGTGGCCAGAGGTGCGGGGCGCCGGAGAGCCTCGGAAATACTCGGGGACAGCTCGACTGAACTTGAAAAGGCTCGGAAACACTCGGGAAGGGAGTATTTCCGAACCATTCCAAGTGTCACCAGCGCCCCCGCACCTCTGGCCAAATGCGATACTGCACACCCCATTGGATTTTTTTTTAAAAAGTTGCTAGTCTTTCAAAATGCTGGCGCGTTACGCGTAAACCAAGGTTCCAATGTATTTACAAATCCGTCGGACTGTTTACATGTTTAATTATAAAGGCAGTGGTGTTCTGTCAGATTAGCAAACCTGTGAGATCAGCAGGTTTGCTGCTGCTTTTAAAATTCAACATCTAAATAGTCCGATTTCTAAATCCTGTATTTCACCTTATAAGCTCCGTTTACTGTTAAGAATTACTGTGAAATGCAAAACTGCGGTGGGTGTAACAAGATGTCTGCTTGCCCCCTTCTCACTGTATCCTTACTGTGGAGGAGTGCGGGGTGTAGCAAGATGGCGGTGACGGAACCTCACTTCCATTACCAATTCTGACGGAACACCTGCACGCTTCAGCTGAGGGCAGATGGATTCCAGGAAGTAAATTCTGCATGACTCATTTGCCCTTATTCAAGATGGCTACAGCCTGAAATAATGTTTTTCAAAATGATTTAACAAAATAAAGCATAGAGACATGGATGGATGAGGGTGTTTGCTTTTAATATTAAATGTAGCAATGTGGACTACAATTGCAAAGTACAGTGATCCTTTGGTATTTCTATGCATGTCTCTCTCTAGTGCCCAGTATTACTAACTGACATATTTGTGAGCCAAACTAAAGGCCGTACACACGATCGGACTTTTTGACAACCAACAGGCAAATTAGCTGTTTTGGACCAACATCCGACCGTGTGTACGCTCCATCGGACCAACTTTTTCCAGGTTTCATCGGACTTTTGTTGGCTGTGCGAACGGACCAACTTTCTGCCAACAAAAGTCCGATGGACCAAAGTCCGACCGTGTGTACACAAAACCAACGGACTTTTGTACAAACCAATGCAGAACCAATGCAAAAGATCAGACAACAATACAGAAGTTGACCAAAGGTGGCGGTAAAGAGCAGAAAAACCAAGTGATTTGGTGAAAGTTGGCTGAAAAAGTCCTGCCGTGTGTATGCAATACCAACTTGGGGCCAACGCCCTTTGGACAAAAATCCACGGGAAAGTTGGTCCACGGACCGATCGTGTGTAAGAGGCTTTAAGGGATTGTGGGGTTAGTAGTTCCTCAGAACGGCAATTGCTCCGCATGACTATGCACCTGGACCACATATCCCAGGGATCTTTGCTACCATCAGGGAGAGTGCTGGGAGGAGCTGTAAAATAACCCAGAGACCCGCCCCACACTCTCTTCCTCCTGGGCCTGACATGCAACAGACCTCTCCGTGCATGGAGAGCGAGATCGCGACCTACCACGCGGGGTACAACATTCCAGCCCGGATGAGAAGGGCCTAGAACTGCTTGGTGTTCGTCGGACACCCATCCAGTACCACCTCGGTCATCTGACAACCCGCGATTCGAGCGCTCGTCACAGTGGATATGCTGCACGAGCGTCACTCTGGAAGTTGCTGTCCAGAAGGCCTGGTCGTTGGCGAGAGGGCAATTGCCCACCTTGGCAAACCTTTCCTTATTATTTCACTAGGACACTGTGTACAGACAGCTTTACCTTGGGAATACTTTACTTCACCTACTTTTGAACACTGTACATAGACATCTTTAGCTTCTTTCAGTTAAAAAAATTAATAAAAATCATTGTCTTGTTACTGCACCTTATTGAATATAGTTAATGAGCGCAGACTGCCGGTAATGACCAGGAGGCCTGCAATGGGGACATTGCTGTCATTACTGCTTAAAGGGCCCTCATACCAATTCTATTAAGCCTGATCTCATTATTAGGATTAAAGGTTAATAGGCCGGCCTGGGTTTCCTCTTTAGACGTTTGCCAGTATAAATACTTAGAGGGATTGCACCTGAAATTTTGTATTTTTTTTTTTAAAAGCCAGCAGCTACAAATACTGCAGCTGCTGACTTTTAATAAATGGACACTTACCTGGGTCCAGCGATGTCGGCAGCAGAGGCTGATCAATCGCTCGGCTCTCTGCTGCTGCCCGCACCATTTTTGGTGAGGGAATCAGGAAGTGAAGCTTTGCGGCTTCACTTCCCGGTTCCCTACTGCACATGCGCAAGTCGCGCAGTGCAACGAGAATCGTCCACACTGTCTCTGGGACCCGTGTCTCCCAGCAGACAGCGCGCCGGGACAGGAAAAGGCATAGACTCCCGTGGGAGTCTATGCCCGGAAGTGGGTGTAAATACCTGTCTTAGACAAGTATCTGCACCCCCCTGCCCCCTGAAAGGTGCCAAATGTGACACCGGAGGGGGGGGGGGTTCCGATGAGCGGAAGTTCCACTTTAGGGTGGAATCCTGCTTTAACCTTTGCTTATCCTTTCAGGTCAGGTTCAAGTAGTATTCGTTTGTACATATAATCTACTGTTATCTACAAATTATCTTGACTTATTTAGAGGAATTCCTCTGCCAAGTTAGGACTGTTACCCAAAGCTCAGTAGATCTATTGCCTCCTCTGTGTAACAATACCCTTTTTGAATTGTTCCAGTAAACGTTAATAGAATATAACTGCACTGAGTTGTTTGACTTATTATTTTAAGGTGGTGCAAAGATGTCTGAACCCAGAGTGTCAGATGGGTTGGAATGTTCACAAGGCCATGGGGGTGCAGATGAGAGGGTAGATCCAAGCAGTCCTCAAGGGGTCGTGCTACATAAAAATGAATTATATTGTGTTTTTTGGTTTGTGGTGTGCTCAGATGCAGTGAAGATCTGCTTTAGGTCATCCTGAGGCAGCTAACAACGATGGCCAATGATGTCAAACCTGGATGAAGCCCTGCAAAGATGTCCCCTGTGACAATGGACAATTGCTTCTCTGAAAAAGGGAGGCAAGTACTGTGGCTCAAATTTTTAGCCATTGTGTATGGCCAGCATTAGTGTTCCAAGTTGGAGAACATGGAAAGCAAGCTCTGAGCTTTCATAGCATTATCTGTGAATATTGACAGCAATCCCACTTCTCCATTTTCCCATAGGCCTTTCCTGCTGAGCTCTACGATAAAACACCATTAAAGGACACAGGAGGGAACACCATACGGCATCTGGGAGGCGAAGGAACATCGGCCTCTGTTCCATTAACACAAAATTCATTATAGTAAATATAAACACGAATATATTACATTTTCTAAATGCAGTGCAGCACAGACCATGCCTGTTTAAATGGTTTATACAACCCAGAAGACTTGCTAAAATCAAAAACGGTAGAGTAGATATATATATTTTTTTTTTAATGGATCGAACATTAGAATTGACACTTCAATTATGAAAACTCCTGTCCAGAACACTTTTTATATACTATTGACTCAAATAATTTAGTCGTCCATTTTTTTTTTCTTGGAGGTAAATTTAGGCAACATTAGTTTATTTCATTAAAGTGTTACTAAACCCAAGATATGAAAATAGAAAATGAAAATAGAAAAGAAGCACATACAAATGCCATCATGCGCTCAAATATACCAATGAGCTTAAAAAAGGTGCAAATATAAAAAAAATACAAATAAAAAATGCAAATATGAAAAAATAAAAATAAAAAAAAAACACAAAAACTAAAATGATGGTGTAAATGTGTAGTCCAAAAAGGTTGGCTATTGCCTGTGTGTTAGCTAGCTTTCCCAAGCTAGACATTGCAGGGAGGGGAGGATCTATGCATACAGGATAAAACAGTGGTCATGTGATCCCACAGCTCAAATTCCCCTGTGTCCGTGAGCGGCTGCTGCAGGGGAGAGCTGGGCTATGGAAGTCTATGGGTGTCGTCTCGGCTCCTGAAATTTCCAGTCATTGCCGAGCGCTTCCTAAGCTGCAGGATCACATAAGTGGACTGGCAAGTGCACACTTTTTTTTAAATATACAGATTAGGCAGGATAGGTTGAAGGGGGGGGGGACATCTTTTTAATAATTAGACTTAGTTTTTGTTTGTTTTTTCCACTTTAAAGGGGTCTATTCATAAATGAAAAATGTGACTTTCAAAAAAAAAAAAAAAAACATTCACTGGTGGAGAATCAGTCACTCCCATTGAAAACATGTGGAGCTGAATGGTTCTACACCAGAGAATGTTTGAAAAGTCACATTCCCTGCCTTATATATAGACCCCGTAGTGTTCTTTGTATCTTTTTTCTCTTGTGTACTTTTTCTTTCTGTGAAGAAAATGCAAAAAGAATGAGGCTAACAAACGTCTATTTTTGGCATTAGAACAGACGCAGGTATCCAGGCCTCCTTGTGTTTTCAGGGGCTGTGGTTAGCACCTGGTGGACCTGTGTGAAGGTTTGCCAGTTCTGGGTGAGAGTTCCAAGGTTTTACATAACTCCTCATAGAAAAAAAAAAAAAAAAAAAAATCAGGTTTGTTTGACAAGCTTCTGTCTCATGAATCCATGCTGTCTGTTGCTTAAAATATTTTTTTCCAACAAGAACTTGTCTATGTGGTCTTTTATTATACTCTCCAATATCTTCCCGACTATAGAAGTTAAACAAACAGGTCTATAGTTATTTTGTAAAGACTTTGATCCCTTTTTAAATATGCGCACCACGTTGGCCCTGGACCATTCCAGTTATTAACGAATCCCTAAAAATTAGAATCAATGGCCTTGAAATGAGAGCTCAATTCTTTTAGGATCCGTGAGTGGATGCCATCTGGTCCAGGTGCTTTATCCACCTTTATTCTTTCTGTCTAAATGTTTCTGGACCATATCCCTTTTGAGCCATAGTGGATCATTTGGGGCTGTGTCACTACCACCCCCATTATGGGCAAGAGCTCCCCCATGCTCCTTTGTATTCACAGAGCTGAAAAAAAGTATTTAATAAATTTGCCTTTTCTTTGTCCCCAGTCATACACGCTAGATTATTTTGTAAAGGGCCAACATGCTCAGACCTGACCTTTTTACTATTTATATATTTGAAGAACTTTTGGGCGTTTGTTTTGAATTTTTGCGTTCTTAATTTTCTTTTTACATATTCTGTTATATTCTTTGTAACATTTATACAATGATAGCGTTCCTTCATTTTTATATTTTTTTAAAAGCTCTTTTTGTTATTATTTATAGCCATTTTAACTTTCTCTACGTTCTGTGTCCATTGTTGCAAATATTTCCTCTAAGTCCTGGAGAGCAGCCCTCATCATTGGAAAATTTGCTCTCTTAAAGTTAAGTGTTTTTTATCTTACTGTATTTGTTGCTTACAGCTAAAACTAAATGAAATCATGTTATTGTCACTGCTACCCAGATGCTCTTTTATATGAATATTGGTAATAAGCTCTGCATGGTTTGAGATTATCTGGTCCAGCAGAGCGTCATTCCTAGTCGGGGGGCCTCAATAAACTGGACCATAAAAAAAATTGTCCTGTAATAGGTTTATACATTTTTGTCCTTTAAAGAGGAAGTAAACCCTGGTGGGTTTTACTTCCTCTTTATTTCCCTGCAAAAGGTAAAGCATAATGGGCTACTATGCATTGCCACGCTCTGTGTCTTAGGCCCCTTTCACACTGGGGCGGTTTGCAAGCGCTATTGCGCTAAGAATAGCGCCTGCAAACCGACCCGAAACAGCTGTTGCTGTTCCTTCAGTGTGAAAGCCCGAGGGCTTTCACACTGAAGCGGTGCGCTTGCAGGACGCTCAAAAATGTCCTGCAAGCCGCATCTTTGGCTCGCTATAGGAGCGGTATATTTACCGCTCCTATAGCGCCCGGTCCCATTGAAAACAATGGGGGAGCGCGCCGAACCCGCCCGCAAAACGCCGCTATAGCGGCGGTTTGCGGGCGGTATTGACCCTTTTTCGGCCGCTCGCGGGGGGTAAAAAACACCCCGCGAGCGGCCGCAATGCGCCGCTAAAACGCCGGTAAAGCGGCGCTAAATATAGCGCCGCTTTACCGCCAGCGCCCCCACCGCTCCAGTGTGAAAGTAGCCTTAGAGGCACAGAGAGCTGATTCCGGAGCGAGCACGCATGAGTGCCCCCCTATAGCAAGCCACTTGCTATGGGGGCACAGCACCGTCAGGGACCCAAGGAGAGAATCGAGGCCGCTGCACAGAGCAGGCAAATATGACATGTTTGTTATTTTTTTTTTTTTTTTTTAAATAAAAGCATTTTCTTTTACAATCACTTATAGCTTAAATGATATTCTAGCAATTGGTTTCACACATTTAAAAACACAATTCACACCATGAACAGGTAAAGCGGTCCAAAATATCATAAATCATTTTACTTGCATGCTACAGACTGTGTCAGGGAGCCCCCAACAAGAATTCCCCTGTATGACAATACTGCTCTAATAAGGAAGCATTTTAGTTCCATATTGGCATAGTACCTTATTAGGATAGCATCTAGCAAAATGCCACTTATAATTAGGAAAATGTTTTTCCTTAGAGCACAGGCTCCCTGTTTTTCCATACAGAGAACTGGCAATGGAACATTTAGCCAGCGGAGGAATCACCAATCACCGAAGCTCAGTTGCATTGCTCTTGGAGGTCCAAGACCAACCCAGCAGTGTTCCATTGCGCAGTATGACCCGGTGATCTGCATCACCCTGGGCATGAGCAGCTGCCAGCCTGTAAACAGCCTTTACCTATATCCTGGGATCGTTCGATGAGACTTTGAATGGCAGACGCCTGAAGTTGCAGCTGTTTCTCAGTGGCAAGTGTCAGCTTTTCTCCCAAGTTGCTGCTAGAGAACAGACTGGGAGCTAAAACTACAGCCAGATTCCCAGAGTCCATCCTGTTTTCATCACACCTGTTAGAACAAAAACAGAAGAAGCAACAAGATCAGGCCAATTTACATTCCATACAAGCGAGGGGTTAAAAGTAACATCTACTGAATCAACAAACGGGGTCATGTAAAGGGAGCATCTACATTACAACATGGGACACACTGCAGCACTTGCATTTTCATAGGTCGATGCCCATTATTGTTAACTGGCCAGACACCAGTAGACTTTTGTTCCAAATCTTTCATTAAGAAAGTGCTTTAAAAATGTCCTAATCACCAGTGGTGACAAATCGATGTTAAATTTTGACCACAGTGAGAAACAAATTTGAAGGAGCAGGATGGAAGATTTATTTTTTGAACAAATTTCTTACAGTGTATGTGGTTTTCGTTAGGGAAATTGCATACATTTCAAAACTGAGGCTTGGTTCACACTGGTCCGATGCGGAAAACCCTGCAAATCCAGTGCAGGTTCCTGCATCGCACCTGAATCGCCGGCGGTTCACACTGCCCTCTGCGAACCAATGCGAGTGTCAATACAAAGTTAATGACACCCCAGATCGGTTCACAGATTGCAGTGCGAACTGTCCCCTGTCTGGAAGCATTGTATTTTCCTGATTCATTCTACCTGGAGAGAAAATAGCCTAACATTCGATTTTGCCCCCATTTGCAATGTAGTCAAACAGCTACTAATATTTATGTAGCACCCTCTACCTGGTATAGGTGCTAGAGTGAGGTTTTTGTAGTGCAGGTAAATTTAAGCAGGCCTAGCCAGAAGCTAGACTTGTTTGTTTTGATCTGTGGGCTGAGAGTGGCTTAGAGTAGGCTGGTGACTCACAGGATTCATCTTTTGGTTACCTCCCTTCTGTTTCTAGAAGGAAGGTGGGGAAGAAAGGTGGAGCGGTCAGTGGTGTCCTAAGGAGCCCTGACCAATCCCCAACCTGGATCAGCAGGGGACAGGCCTCCTTAAATGCCCAGAGTCAGCCCAGCTGGGGAGGAGTTGTTTGGGTAGAAGAGCTGGAGATGGAGTATTAGGCTGTCGGGCCTTGGAGGGAGCCCCCCAGTTGGGGTAATTGGGCCACGGGGCTCGGAGCTGAACTGGAACCTCTTACAACCCAAGGGGTGTCCTAAACAGGAGCAGGAGAGGACAGCGGGGATACTGCCAGGCAAGTCTCCAGGAGGGATCCATCAGGTGTCGTGAGTGGCAGGCAGAGTCAGGAGAGCTGGGAGAGGCATGCCGGTGCGGAATGGGAGTGTGCAGTCTGAGATGGATGTAGCGCTAGTGGGAGAGACTGATGTTACTGGCAGCGAAGTCAGGCCACTGCAGTCGGGAGGGCTGTCAGGGTCTGCAAAAGGGCTGACTGGGATCAGTAGTCCACCAAAGAGGGCAGCTAGCACCAGAACTGTCTTTTACTACACCACAGGGGCCTGCGGTCCCTGCCTGTATAAAGGAACTTTGCTAAGGCTTGGCTGAACCCAGAGTTAGGCCTAACCATGTGCTAGCTGCACCTGAAGAGTTGTGCTGGGAGGGGGAAAGGAGAGATAGTCTGCAGTAGGAGAATATCTGAATTGTCCCAAACTATGCAAGAATCTTTTCTGGGCATCCCATGAATTCCTTGACCCTATCCAAGTTCTAATCTCTCAATAAATTAAAAAAAAAAAAACAAACAAAGCTGATGGACTTGTTCATTGTCTTGGAGTGTCTGGAAGTGTCTGGAAGTGAATGCCGGCCTGGGCAGGGTGACAGGTGGGCCACATCACTCAGCAGCCCCTATGGGGGTACCGCTACATCTATAAAATAAACCCCAAAGTTTTCTCTCTCGAGCCAATTAAAATGTTGCTGCCTTGCATTGGGTCTTAACAGCAGCACAAGTTTGGTGGAGAAGTTTATATATTTTCAGTGTAGCGGGAGGTTGCTACGAGTTACAAACATCCACCAAATCACCCTGCTGCCAAGACCACCATATATCACCACTGAGACACTGAGCAGTCATTTGCGTAGTTTTGTTGCGTTTATTGCGGCATACAACTAGGTTGGGGTAAAGGAGGATACGGGATGCCCATAGCACTTATTGAATTTCCATCACATTTATAGAACATTAGTTAGTAGATGTAGCCCTGGAAATGATGCACTTCTAACATTTACAGTCTCTTATCCTGCATATCTCCACTGCAGACTATTACTCCTCCTCCTCACTGGCTCCTGGAGAGTATCACTACCTCGAACTCCTCTTGTATAATTTCTTTGCTGCAAAACTGTTAGATTCCTGTCTCATCACTTCTAGTAAGACAAAGAGGGATCACTCTGAATAACCCCAGTTTGCTGGCTGTACTTTGTTACTGTAATAAAGTCTCTTGAATGGTGTTGCTCCAGCAAATCAATAAGCCAGAGGCATACAATACCGCTCCCCGGCGGATCAGTGAGTTTGGTAGCTACACAGTCTCTTGGATGATATTACCAGAGTGCTTTACCAGGCCAGAGATACTCAGTATCTCTCCCCGACGGCCTAGCACATGGCAATAAGTGGACTACTGCTCCAAGCCAGTCCATAACTGCAAACGCTGCGTTCCCCGGCCACAGCATTCTGCACTACTCTCAACAATCCTCCTTTGGCTTCTTCCTCACTGACCTTCTCCAAAGTGCAAGTCCTGTGTTCTCCGGTCACAGGAGCTTGACACTAACTCCATGATGAAGATCTTTATCCAGGAATACATCCTAGAAGCTCCTCCAGCCCTCCTCCGCGCTCAGCGCCCCCCCCCCCCCACATGTGGGGACGCCCTGCAGCAGCTGCCTAAAACTCCATTCTTTTTTTCCTGCACCATCAGAATCCTCCTTGCAGCATGTGACCCCAGCTTATATGGGAGGCCTGCCCCCTGCCAATACCGAATGGGAATTGATCAGAGCTCCTCACAGGAGCTGTCTGCCACTCAAACTTCAGGTCCAACCTCTGTTCCAGAACAATCTTCCTGAAAGCAGGGGAGGCACACTCCTAACCTCAAATCAAAACAAACAGGCCCAACCTAAAGCACAGGCCTGTCTAAATTTGCCTACACTGATATAAAAATCCTATTCTAGCACCTACCTAATAAAAAAATAAAAAAAAGTTTAGATTGCAGTCCTGCATGACGAAAGCTACAAGACGTACATAGACAAAATCCGATCCATACAATTCCATTCAAAATACAAATGCATATCAGATCCCTTAAATATGTTTCACAAATGCACAAGAAAAGCAGATACACCGACACCCATGACCCTAATAAGACTGTGCATCTTAGGAAAGGTCAGTGGGGAAAACCTTCCCTTTTAACAGCCCTTAAGGTTTGAGGTTTAATACCATAGTACTAGCGCACCACACTGGGAAATATTGCTTTAGCTTAAAAGCAAAAAAAATTAACAGCCACTAAATCAAAAAAATAAATAAAAATCTAGCATTTTAGAAAAACACATTTTGTGATATCAGCAGTTAGTTCAACAAATGTCAATATTGGGGTCCACCTTGTGGCAGTTTTTCATTACTACAGCTATTACCTGGAGGCTACATTTTGTAGGAAGGTACAGAAGTACCTCAAGGTCTCCCCGTGGACAGGCGGCAGCAGACAAGTCACCAGGGTTGTGGCGGCGCCCTTCTCCTCTTTACACAGGGTTTGCTGAATCTGGCATAGGGGGTCTTGTAGCTCTGGGGTGAGAAGCGGATGCGGAAGCTCCCGGAAAAACTGTTTCAGCAGAGCCGCTACATCGCTGGGATGGGCAGAAGACAAGGAGCTCTCCCCAGATTCTAGCTGTGCCTAGAACAAGAAGAAGATTTTATTTTAGTAATATCTGTATTCCTAAAATAAGCAACAATGCTTTATGGAGAACAATTAATTTAAATCAGTCCCTGCCTCAGAAGAGCTTACCATCTAATGTTACGACCACAATAATGCAGAAACAGAGGACCATTTAGAGGTTTGGTCTGTGGGTTGAAGCCACAGTGCATAGATAAAGCCAGAACAAATACGGTGAGATTACAAAAAAAAAAAAAAAAAAAAATTATTTAATAATAATAATAAAGAAGAAGAAGAAGAGAAGAAGGAATAAGAATAAAGAAGAAAAAATAAGAAAATAATAAGAAAGAAGAATAATAATAATAATAAATAAAATTAAAAACACACACACACACACACACACACACACACACACTTGTCATGCAACTTTGATGTCCAAAGTTGCACAAGTGGGAGCCCATTCTTTTCAATGGCACCTGTTCAATAGGTGCGACTTAAAGTCTTAGTGACTTTAAAAAGGTGCCTGCACTACTTTGGTGCGACTTGATGCGACTTTGGTCCAGAGAATGTAAAGTTGGAACAAAGTCACTCCAAAATCACACTTGGAATCGTGCGACTTTGGAGACACGTTAATGTATATGGAGCGATAGGGTCTTCGGAGGAAAAACCCAGGATTCCCTCTTCCATTTCCCGCCACCCCCCTCCCGCCTTTGCCCCCTCTTCCCTTCCTCCTCCTTCTGTGCCCTCCCCTCCCTTCCTCCTGTCCCCTCCGCCACCCTCCCTTCCTTGTCCTCCTTAGCCCCCCTCCCTTTGTCCCCTCCAAGTCCAAACCGCTACATCCCCTGCAATATAGAGATACATTATAGCAAATCCAAAAAGGGCCAGTTTAAGAACTTTGATATCCAATCACAATGTTATACACATGGGAAAAAGCACATCAATAGAGCGGAAGCACATATGATGCATTTTTAGGTGCACATTGATTTAGGCATACAGATGTGAAGAGGCTCTAAAATTAGACAGCCATTCTCAACCAGGGTTTCTCCAGAGGTCACTAGGGGTTCCTTGGGCTGTGGCCAATTTACCTCCCATCTGATGGCGCCTTTATTGTTCCAGGTTCTCCCCCACTTGGCAGAGCCAGTAGCATGACACCAATGATATTTTTAGCTGTCTGTAGGGGTGGCATCATAACTATAACTGTAAGGAGGGCATTCTCCCTGCTGGCCCCCAATGGAAAAGGAGGTTATTCGTTCCGCTGGCCTCACAATGGAAAGGGGCATTTTCTGAATGACTCCTGATAGACTAGTCTTACCAGGGGTTCCACACCTGAAAATTATTTCAAAGGTTCCTCTGGGGTAAAATGGTTGAGAAATGCTGGTTTAAACCCTGGAAGATGAATACAGACTGTACCAACATACAGTTGACTTTCACAGGAGGCCAACCTCTGATGTCCGATCTGCCAGACCCCTTTACTTTCAACATTCTGTCCCGCATTGCACGGGAAAGCTTTTTGTTTAGGTCTACCATCAACTATAAAACGTATAAGATCTTGCCAAATTTGATATACAGTATTTTGAATGTATGTTAACCGGTTCCTGTACTTATACGTCGGCAGAATGGCACAGCTGGGCAAAGTAACGTACCGGTATGTTACTTTGAATTTCCCGCCGTGCCCGAGCGTGCCTGCCGGAGCTCAAGAATGGGGAGATGCCGATGTAAAAACAGCATCTCCCCGTTCTGCCTAATGACAGCACACTGATCGTCTGCGCCCTGTCATCGGGAGCAGCGATCAGTGCGGTGTCACACAGCCACGCCCCCAGACAGTTAGAAACACGCCCCTAGGAAGACTTAACCCCTCCCCGCCCCCTAGTGGTAAACCCCTTCACTGCCAGTGACATTGACTAATCAATGCAATTTTATAGCATTGATCACTGTATTAATGCCAATGGTCCCAAAAATGTGTCAAAATTGTCTGATGTGTCCACCATAATGTCGCAGTCAAAAAAAAAAAAAAAAATCGCCATTACTAGTAAAAAAATTATTAATTAATAAAAATACCATAAAACTATCCCCTATTTTGTAGACGCTATAACTTTTGCGCAAACCAAACGCTTATTGCAATTTTTTTTTACCAAAAATATGTAGAAGAAGAATACGTATCGGCCTAAACTGAGGAAAAAAAAAATATGTTTTTTTTTTTTTTTTTTTATATATTTTTGGGGCATATTATAGCAAAAAATAATGCGTTTTTTCAAAATTGTCGCTCTTTGTTTATAGCGCAATAAAAAAAAAAAAAAAAAAAAAAAAAACGCAGAGGTGATCAAATACCACCAAAAGAAAGCTCTATTTGTGGGGAAAAAAAGGACATCGATTTTGTTTGGAAGCCATGTCGCACAATTGTCAGTTAAAGCGACGCAGTGTCGAAATCGCAAAAAACGCTCTGGTCAGGAAGGGGGTAAATCATTCCGGGGCTGAAGTGGTTAAAGGGGTTGTATAGGTTTTTTTTTTAAATAACAAACATGACATACTAGCCGCCACTGTGCAGTTCGTTTTGCACAGAGTGGCCTTGATTGTCGTCTTCTGGGGTCCCTTGGCAGCTGTCTCGGATAGCTTGCGGGCGCACTCCCGTGCCATAGCCACCGACTGTATCACTCGGCCCCACCCTCCGGCGCGCCGCATCATTGACTTGATTGACAGCAGCGGGACCCAATAGCTGCGCTGCTATCAATCATCCAATGAAGAGCCCACAGGAGCTGGGGGAAAGCCACGCCGGATCGCGCCCACGGAGATTAGGGGCTCAGGTAAGTAAAACGGGGGCTGGGGGGGGGGGGGGGCTAGAGAGTGCAAGGTGTTTTTTCACCTTAATGCATAGGATGCATTAGGCTGAAAAAACACAAAGCTTTACAACCCCTTTAAGGTCTGTCCTCATATTGTATAGTTTGCATGTGCAGTGGGTCCTACACAGCCATGAAACCTCCCGGGATCCAGGATGGGGGAGGCAGGGGGAAAAAGTAATTCCAAAGCCAGAAATGTGGAAGCACAGGCTGCACTCCATGAAAAAGTACCCTCTTTTTTTATAAAAGTTTTGATATTTGCAGAAATGGAGATACGTTGATTGGAAAGTAACTCAATAAAATTTTAGGCATGCATTGCCACTATAGGACCTCACCAGCCAGGCTTCCAGTGTCTTCCACGGATGCATCATGTGTACAACCCCATCCAGATGCCTTTGTAGCTTAGGTGGTGACTATCAGAGGTTGGTCAAAATGCAGTTTAACCACTTTTTGCTGCCCCCCCCCCCCCCCCCCCCCCCCCAATTCCAGATCACAAGGGTAAACAAGCCCTTAGACCCCATGTAATGTAATGTACACTGCTGCTGTTAAAAGGACGTTCAGAGGCAGTTGGACACTTTTCAGCTGCCCCTGAACTCATCCAATGTTATCTTATGTGTACATGTACACGGTTCGTTTAAGGACGTTTTTAGGCCGATGCGTCTATAGGCTTTGCTTTGAAGGCAAAAAAAAATAAAAAATGAGTTCAGACGTCGAAGTTTCAGACGCGGCAACTGGCATTTAGCCGCATTTCGTTTACAGATGTTTTTCAATTTTTGGCTATTTTGAAAAAAAAAAAAAATGTAATAAAAAAAATAAAATAATAAATTTCAAACGCTTCTAAAAACGCAAGCGTGGCTAAACGCGGCATGTAAATGTGGCAAAAACGGACGTTTTAAACTTGAGTTACTATCTGTCAAGTTAAATCAGCAGAGGTCGTCCCGTGTACATTAAGCCTTACACTTGCAAAACATGCGAGTAAACAAAAAATAAATAAGTTGACACTACAATTCCAGGTACAGGAAATACGCACACAATATGTATGACTACTTGAGAGAGAAACAAACAAACAAACAATCTAGACAAAATTGTAGGCTGATGTTGCTGACCTAGTTCTGAGGTTTAAGGTTTATAGCCTGTCTCTGCTCCGCCTCTGTCAATCCCTCCACTGGCTTCCACTCACCCAACAAATTCAATTCAAAATACTAACAACTATCTACAAAGCAATCCACAACTCGGCCTCCAGCTACATCACTGACCTAGTCTCAAAATACCAACCTACTTGTTCTCTTCTTTCTTCTCAAGACCTCCTGCTCTCTCATCACCTCCTCCCATGCTCGTCTCCAGGACTTTTCCAGAGCATCTCCAAGCCTATGGAACTCCTTACCCCAATCTGTCCATCTATCTCCTACTCTATTAGCTTTTAGACGATCCCTGAAAAACCTCTGCTTCAGAGAAGCCTACCCTACCCACACCTAACAACTGCATTTTCATTTTGTCCATCTGATTATCCCCCACAGCTACTCCCCTTTGTTCCACTTGACCCTCCCTTCTAGATTGTAAGCTCTAACAAGCAGGGCCCTCTGATCCCTCCTGTATTGAATTATATTGTAATTGTACTGTCTTCTCGGATGTTGTAAAGCGCTGCGCAAACTGTTGGCGCTATATAAATCCTGAATAATAATAATAATAATAATAATAGCCTGCCTTTTATTCAAAAACTCTCATGAAGTTTCCCTTAAGGGCCCTTTCACACAGGCTGTCCAATCAGGTCCGCCTGTCAGTTTTTTCAGGCAGACCTGATTGGAACCTCCATTTATCCCTATAGAGTGATGGATGTCAGCAGTGACATGTCTGCTGACATCCGCCGCTGTCTAATCCTGTCCACAAAGACCCAGATGGATGGTGGTCCTATCTTTTTTGGCAAATCTGTTGCAAAGTTTTCTTTCCTGGAGATCCTGCCAGTAACAGCACTTCCTGTTACAGGCTGACAATGATCTGTGAGGGGAAATAGTGCCCCATCGGTGGGGTCAGTGGGGGGAAATAGTGCCCCATCGGTGGGGTCAGTGGGGGGAAATAGTGCCTTTATTAAATAAAGCTTAATCCATACATCAATCAGAGACACAGGTCCAGATGATAGTTGATGCGTTTCGCACAGTTAATGGCGCTTAATCATAGCTGTAGGACTAACAATCGCAATCTTTTATACACAACAAAATAATATATGGTGGTCACCTGACCAATTGTATCTAATCCAGATAGCGATCAGCTGTGGTCCCCCAAAAACCTCACGCACATGTGGGGGAGGAGTAATCACGAAGGCGATCAAGGCAACCAATATATTAAATAATTTCAAACCTTAAAAGAAAAAAAGGGAACTAAATAATAAATCATATATTGGACCTTATAAATTAGATTAGATTAGTGGGCTGTAACAGATCATTCTCCTTGGCACTCCGTACATATAATATATTTCTAAATCAAATACATAACATACAATATTCTTGTGTTTGCCAAATACCCAATAAAACTATTACGTGAGGTATAAACATCGATAAATGTGCAAAACAAAAAAAACATATACATATGCAGTGTATGTGGCTAAATATCGATGTGCGATGTTCAAGATGAAAGCAAAACAAAGCGAGATGCTTTACCCAAGAAATAAGGCGATGATAGACACACGGATGTATACATACATGTAAATGGGGACCCTTACATGATAGAAAAGGCAGGTCAGGGACATAAGTGTTTTATATTATGTGTGGAAGAAGAACATATTGATCCTCAACAACCTAAATGTGGCCACATGTCACGTGAGGCCCCCCATAATCTATGTGTCCATATAACTCCAGATGTTTAATTTTTGTGTAAAACTTAGAATATTCATTGTCACTTTAAGATGTTATCATTAATATAGTCCTAGTGTGTTATACGAATAGAACAAAAGTGAAGTGAAATGACTATATAGTACCTAGCTATGCGAGGGAGACTTTGTAGTCTTTAAGTGGAATATCCAGATGGAAGTGTCTAGAACAAGTAAAATCGTGAATGGAAGAAATTACAGTGGAACCTCGGTTTGCGAGTAACGCGGTTAACAAGCGTTTCGCAAAACGAGCACTGCATTTCTAAAAATACTAATACAGTTTGCGAGCAGGATTCAGGCCAAAAGTGGTGTGCAGTACCGCTTTTGGCCTGAGGTGGGGGGCGCCAGAGCCGAACAGCACCGATCGTCGGCGTTCGAAAATGCACGGAAAGGCCCGAGGACAGTTCGGTTGACCTCGGCAAACCTCGGAAAGGCTCATGTACTGAGTCTTTCCGAGGTCAGCCGAAGGCTCTCTCCAGTGCCCCCCGCCTCTGGCCGCATGTGGTATTGCATCCCATTGAAGTCATGGTGGAACTATTTTCGTTTCCCCTGACTTCAATGGTAAAACTCGCTTTGATATGCGAGTACTTTGGGTTACGAGCATACTCCTGGAATGGATTATGCTCGTAATCCGAGGTTCCACTGTATATAAAAACATTTTTTATTAAAATTATATACTATAGCCAATCTTTTCAATCATAAAAGCACGTCCCATTCCAAAATTTAACCCCATGGGCTTTCTAGTATTTAAGTGAAATATACTAAACACTTCTCGTTTGCAGAGCGTTCTGAATCCATCGCCCCCTCTAATGGGTGTGGTGATTTTCTATGCCCTGTATACCCAAACCTGAAGTATCCTTGTGACGTACATCAATCCAATGCCTAGCGACATTGGTGTAATCATTTTTATTAATGTCATAGAGATGGTCATAAAGACGGTCTCTCAACCGTTTGGTTTTCTAAACAAATTAGAGGTCACCTCGCTGTCCCGCAACCCAAAATCCAGAAACTCGATGGACCTGGGGCTGTAAATCGTAAATTCAAATAATTTTCATTTAAATAGTCCAACCGCTCGTCAGCGACAACAAACAGGATATCGTCTCTGAAGCAACAATAAAATATTGTATCTTTGTGGAGGGGGGCTATTCAATCCAAAAATACGATCCCTCTCCCACCATCCCATGTACAGATTGGCCAATGATGGAGAAAATTTGGCTCCCATCAAGGCACCACACGTCTGGAGATAAAATTCACTAAACAAAAAAGTTGTGTGAGCAAAAATTCAAGGCTCAATAAAATAAACTCCTGTAGCCAAAAGGAAAACTGACCTGATCTTTTGAGAAAGAATGAAACTGCCCAGGGAATGTGGGATGGATGAGTAGAGACATCACATGTAACCCAATTGGAATTGGGCTTCCATGCAAGGTCTTTCAATTTTATCAAAAGGTGTGTGGCGTCTGAGAAATCCCGGTAGATCACTAACCAGAAGTTGTAATTGATCATCTACCCATTGGCCCGAGCGTTCGTTCAGTGATCCAATACCTGCAACAATTGGTCTACTAGAAAGGGGGATCTAACCCCTTGTGGATCTTTGGGAGTTGATGGAACACTGGTGTGATCGGGCAGTCAGGAATGAACATATCCCTTTCTTTTTGTGTAAATATGACTGAAAAGGACAGCCATGTCTAAAAGAATGGATAGTTCATTCCTGAATGATTGGGCGGGGTTCCCCCTAAGTTTATGGTAGGTGCTAGTGTCAGTCAGTTGCCTCAAAGCTTTGTTTTTATAGCCATCCGAGTCGAGGAACAACCACTGTGCCACCCTTATCCGCATTCCGGATAGTGATGTTAGTTTAATCACTTAGACGCTTAAAGCGGAGTTCCACCCAAAAAAGGGAATTTCCGCTTTTCCAGTTCCTCCCCCCTCCGGTGTCACATTTGGCACCTTTCAGGGGGGAGCAGTTACCTGTCCAATACAGGTATTTTGCTCCCACTTCCGGGCATAGATACCCGAGGGTATCTACGCCACTCCCGGCGCCTTTTCCGTCCCCCCGCTGTCTTCTGGGAGACACACAGGTCCCAGAAGACAGCAGGGACCAGTGGGATAGCGCAGCGCAAGTCGCGCACGCACAGTAGGGAACCAGGAAGTGAAGCCGCAAGGCTTCACTTCCTAATCCCCTTACCAAAGATGGTGGCGGCAGCACCCGACAACCGAGGGACGGATCGGCTTCTGGAGTCGACATCGCGGGCGCCCTGGACAGGTAAGTGTTCTTATTTTAAAAGTCAGCAGCTAAAGATTTTGTAGTGCCGACTTTAAAAAAAAAATATATAAAAATTATCAGAGGACCTCCACTCTTTAAGAGCTAGTGAGGTTGTCAATCCCCAAACCCCCCAAATTACGATGGGCTAAATGGGTGAGATCCCTCTCCACAAGTTTCTGAAAAAGGTCTAGGTCCTTCCCCCATGAAGCAATGGGGTAAAAATCTGATCTTAATTTAAAAGATTATTTTTGGTATTACTATCTATGGGGTCCATCTGTATGTGCACTGATTCAATCAAAGTGTATTATCAGATGGGGCAGTAAGGGTCCTGCTGAACCCAGTGTCTGAGATGATGGATCACAATGTAGGAATATCCATAATAGGCGTCTCCATGTAGGAAATGTAACAGCAAAAATGATTGCATAAGCGGTGAGGTAAAGAAATACACACCGAGCAGGTCAGGGGTGTTCAAACACCCCCCAGGGCCAAAATGAAATGCATGGTGTCCCTGCTCTGCAGCCACACATGGCACCAGCGACAGGCAGCACTGCATTCAGTGGCACACAGAGTGTACTAATGCTGCTGCAGCAAGTGTAACAGATTTTTAGGCATTCCTGCATGCATGTTGTGATACACCGCCAGGCCAGTCTATCGGGCTTGGGCTGAAGGCTGACAGATCTATCACCAGGCAGCACAGTGGGAGCCGGCGGTGCGTGTAGTCCTGCCCACTACACACCATGTATTCCCGTTAGCTTGCAGTGCCACCTTGGGCTTGGGAGAGGAGCTTTACCTGGGCCCTGGAGCGCAGAGTGCTTGTAAAGTGCTGTGTAGCCGCCGGCCCCCCACATGGATGCTGCTGTCCTGTCCAGGTACGTCACGCTTTCTCTTCTGGCCTAGTCTCAGAGAGTGTCCTCACACTTACCACTGCTCAGACTGCTGTGCTGCTGCTGGCATTCTGCTGTTCATACTAGGTAATCGTGAGTCAATGAGAGACGGTCTGTGATTCTGTGTGCCAACTGGCAAAGTATGCGATTAAGGCTGGCTGGGCTAAATTTTGCATTGGTTGTATTACTGACAGTTAAATGAGGCTCAGCTGAGTTTTCTATTGCTTGTGTTACTGACAGTCTAGCTTGGCACTGGCAAGCTTGTTGTAGTGCTCACCGGCTTACTGATTCAGCAGTTGGCACCACAACATGTCTGCCAATGCCAGAACCAAGCTTGACTTTCTGATGCCCTCAGTGGCATGCCTTGGCCCCGATTTACCCCTGGTTCATACATATGTGGTACAGGAAATGCTGTGATCCCTGTGCGTTTCCCACACCGCATTGCAATTACACCATTTCTGAACTGCAGCAGATGTCAATTCAAAATTACCAAACTCCCCAAAAGAAGGTCACAAACGCAGTGTTTGAAAACCAACCATGCAATCTGGTTCAGACAATGAAAAAAAAAAAAAAAAAAGGTGCTTGCACTTCTTTGGTGCGATGTTGTGCGATTCAGCCCATTCAAAAAGGGCTCAAATCACACCATACAATTGCATGTGAATTGCACAGGAATGCGGTGCAGTTCCTGTGCGATTTACATGAAAACTATAGTGTGAAACTAGGCTTACTGTGTTGATTGCGGCGTAATCAAGGCCCATTCATTTTGAATGGGCTCAAATCACACCAAAGTCATGCATGCACCAATTTTGGAACTGCACTGTAACTGGTTCGCACTGCGTTTTGCAACCTTTGTTTGGGATTTTGTTAAGGTGGCACCGACACCCACTGCAGATTGCAAAGGGGGTGCGATTTGAATGAGGTACATGAAACGTGGGTGGATTGCGGGTTTCCCCGTAGTGTACCTCCATGTATCTACTAAGCAGTAGTGCGTTTTTCCTCTGCCAGTGGAGGAAGGTGGGCAATTACACACCTTTTTTCACCCACTTAGATGTGAACCTATCCTAAAGAGAAAAGTCAGTGTATTCAAGGGTGGTCATTTTTCAGTTGATTGTTTTTTTTATTTTTATTCTGTGATTACTTGAAAATGAAGCCAATGTGAACACAGTGAGTGTGCCGTCTTCCACAAGATGGTGCCCTTTGTAACGTCCCAGTAAGATTGGCTATTACAGGGCACCATCCTGTGGTAGGCAGTGCATCCCCCCCCCTTTTTCTTTTAATCTGTAAAAGTTTAAAAAAAAAAAGTCAGGGAGTGCTCTGTCTGACAACATGGTGCACTTTGCAATAGCCAACCTTACTGAGGAGGTGCAAAGGGCACCATCTTCTTGTAGGTAGGCAGCACACTCACTTTGCACCTATTCAGTTTGGACTCTAATACTGGACAATAGCCAACAGCCTTCATAAAAACTAGAAGGAAAAACTGAAATCAGGTTTGATTTTCTAAAAGGACATGATAAAATACAATTAAAGCGGAGTTCCACTTTTTATTAAAATAAAAGTCAGCAGCTACAAATACTGCAGCTGCTGACTTTTAATAAATCGGACACTTACCTTTCCCAGGGTCCAGTGATACGGGGGAATCGAAGCCCCGCTCGTACCCCCCCTCCGCTCGGCGGCGTCTGCATTGTAACTGTGGGCACCCGGCTGTGGCTTCACAGCCAGGCACCCACTGCGCATGCAATGCAATCATCTGGAACCTGTGATGTGTCCTATATGTGCCCTAGAGCAGGGGTGCCCAACCAGTGGCCCGGGGACCACATGTGGCACGCGGAGCCCTCTAATGTGGCCCGCGACCTCCTATTCTGGGATGGCAAGCACAGATCGCAGGTTGCCACCCCAGAGCATCAGTGTTGTGAATGAAGCCGGCGGTAGAGGAAGCAAGCGGCTGCGGAGAAGAGCTGCATAAACCAATGCTGCCTGTATAGAGCGGCTCCTGTCACAGATGGAGTGATACCAAATGCGCTCTGCCTGTGACAGTAACAGCCGGCGATACCTGAATGGAAGACTGTTATTAAAGGTAAGTTTATTACTAAAATCACAGTGTATATTTGGGCATATCTGCAGTGGTTACCGGGCTTCTTTCAAACTGATCCCCAGGTGCACCTGCGGGTTACCTTCACTGAGCCACAGACTTCTGTTATTACCTGCGGGTTTGGTGCGCTTTCAGAAAGTGCAATAGATCTGCAAGATATAATATACTGCAAGTCTATGGCAAAGTGCAGCCAACCTGCAGGAAAGCCACAGGTGTACTGCACCTGGGTCTGCTCTGCATATGCAGAGTGGACATGGGCTCCATTCATTGTGGCCTGCGTCCAGTTACCAAGTCGCTTAAGTGGCCCGTGACTGGGGTCTGACTCTTCAAAAGGTTGGGCACCCCTGGCCTAGAGGGGGGGGGGGGGGGGTGATCTTCCTTCCGGCGCCGAGGGTGTGTCAGAAGGAAGTGGGAGCTGGAACCCCCCCCCAAAAAAAAAAAAGACGACATGCCAGATGTGGCATGTAAGGGGGGAGTGCCAAGGAGAGCGCGATCTGTTACAGCCCACTAATCTGACCCTGAATTTATAAGGTCCAATATATGGTTTATTATTTAGTTCCCTTTTCTTTTAAGGTTTGAAATTATTTAATATATTGGTTGCCTCGATCGCCTCCGTGATTCCTCCTCCCCCACATGTGTGAAAGGTTTTTGTAGGACCACAGCTGATCGCTATCTGGATTAGATACAATTGGTCAGGTGACCACCATATATATTATTTTGTTGTGTATAAAAGACAGATTGCGATCGTTCGTCCTACAGCTATGATTAAGCGCCATTAACTGTGCCAAACGCATCAGTTATCATTTTGACCTGTGTCTCCGATTGATGTATGGATTAAGCTTCTATAATATAAAGCATTATTTTGGAGTACGGCCGTCCTTTCTCCATTTTTTGCCATCAGTTGGGTCAGTGGGGTGGGGTAAATAATGCCCCATCATTGATGTCAATGGGGTGGGGGAAATAATGCCCCATCATTGATGTCAGTGGGGTGGGGGAAATAATGCCCCATCATTGATGTCAGTGGGGTGGGGGAAATAATGCCCCATCAGTGGTGTCAGTGGGGGGGGGGAATAATGCTCCATCGGTGGTGTCGGGGGGGGGGGTCAGGGGAATTGTGCCCCTTTGTTGGAGGTCAGTGGGGGGGGGGGAATAGTGCCCCATCGTTGGAGTCTTTAGAGGGCTGGGAAGCACTGTTGGATGTTGGGGGTACTATGGAGGGCTGCAGACCCTGCAGCAGACTTGGGGGGGGGGGGCTCTCAGGAGGCTGGGTGCACTCTTGGCCGCTATGGGAGGTTGGAGGCACTGGGGAAGGTTAAAGAATCTGCAGCTGGCTGGAGGCCCAGTGGAGGGGAGTTCCTATCCAGTGGTTGAGATCTAGTGGCCATGATATGGAATTTTCCTGATTGACTCTATATTAGTGAAGAACATTCGACCTGGAGAGAAAATAGCCTAATAACATTTGATTTTCATCATCATTTGCACAGAATGAATTCCAGTTTTCGGGATAATTAGCTCTGCAATTCGTTTTTTAAAATGATACCCCTAAGCCTTTAAAAGATTGGCGGCAAGATGGGAAATCTAGATTTGGCGTTTACATATATTTTACGTTATTTATTTTTTTTAGATCTGCATGTAAAAGTATCTTAAAAATTACGGAAAGCAGGCAGTCACCAACAGGCTGTATATTATAGCTAATCTTGTTCTTTGGGTGCCGATGTGCTCACACAATGCATCTCCCTTCCCCCTCCCCAGCACTACAGGCTGACCAGATAAGTGTTGCTTAAACACGATCCTCACCCTCTGTGGTCATCTGATGCCATTTCTTCCTCTCTAGCAGGGAAATCTTGCCACACCAGCAAAGCTTTGCACAATATTACACATGACACACTAAATAGAGGAAAAGATCTCTCTGAATGGTTACTGTAATACACCCAGATAAGCCGGGCGACAGACAGAAAGACATTATGTGCGACTGTGCAAGAGCTACACAACATCATCATCTCAGCATTTCCAGGTTTATCCGATTCTAGTAAATGAAAAGGCAAACTTCCCTAAAGTCTATGCAATAGATAGAGGGAGGATGTGCTAAAACCCAACCTAAAAAAAAAAAAAAAAAAAAATAAAAGTAGATACACGGATCTCAAATAAATCGATCGGTTAGGAAGGTGCAAAAAAAAAAAATACTTGTTGATCCTGCCAGAATTATAATGATCGGATATATTCCTGTGCTCTCTGCCTCTACTGAACTGCTATAAATTAGCATTGTTACTAGCTATGTCAGAGAACTACAGAACACCTCCTCCATGATATGGAGATGGAGGAGGGTGGGGGTGTCCTGTTCTAGGGTAATAATATTTAGAATATGCCACCAGAGAACAGGAAGTGTGTTGCTGGTAGGATCGCCAGTAAAAATGTTTATATATATATATATATATATATATATATATATATATATATATATATATATATATATATATATATATATATATACACACACACATACACACACACACAGTAAACAATAAAAACACATGAATGCAGGCACCACATCTGGTAGGACTGGACAACTATATGTTGCAATATATACAATTTTTTGGTTCTTGGGTTTAGATACACTTTAAAGTGGAAGTAAATCCTTTTTTGGCACTTGTACCTACAGATACCTCCATAATAAGGCTTACCTGTTGGTACAGTGAATATCTCCTATACCTGCACGGTTTAGGAGATATTCACACAGCATGCAGCCGGGGATGTCACCGGAGCATGCACTCTGAAGGGAGGGTATACCCATGCAGTCCCTTCAGTACTCTGTGCTGCAGTCCGTGACTCCCGCGTGCATGTGCGGGAGTGACATCATTGCAGCGCGGCCAATTAAATGGCCGGAGGACGTGAACCCGGAAGGAAGACCAGATGGAAGCACCTGGCAACCAGTGTTGCCAACCTAACAGATTGAAATTTACTGACATGACACCCAAAATTTACTGGCACAGCCAAGTTTTTACTGGCATTTCTAAAAGTTACAAATTTACAGTTTTAAGTACAAATTTCACTATTTAGGCTACAAACAAGTACAATATGTAATTAACAATGTGATTTAAGCTAGATAATAAGGCTAAAAAAAAAAAATTATTTCTTATTTTATTTTTGATATAGTAAGTAAGTAGCTCAGGGACAGGACTCAGGAGGGCAAGAAATTAGAATGGGCGGCACACACGTGAAATTGACTCTCAGTGATACTGACAGCAGTGTTCAGCAGTACAGATTACTGACACGACACGTCCCCTCCTGAGTCACAGCGACAGTCTCTCTCCAAGCCAGGTGGTCCCTCCAGTCCAAACAGCACTGATGGTCCCGCTCCTGGCCTGCCTTGCTCCCATCCCGCAGACCCCCACACAAGGCTCTGGCCGCTCTGCTTTGGCTCCCTTGCACCATGACATCACAGGACATGCTCAGGAATCGCTGCCGCCAGAGCCGCCCAAACACACTGTAGCAGGCACTTATGGTCTCAGCTGGCACAAGGCCGAGCCTCGCAGCCATATTTTTTACTGGCAACCTTTTCTTTTTACTGACATTTACTGGCAGGAGAAAATTACCTGTTTTTTTTTACTGGCTGCCAGTAAAAATACTGACGGTTGGCAACACTGCTGGCAACAGTGACAGTACGGCGCTGTGAAGGCCTTGTTCTAAGGTAAGCATTTCATAATGTGCTAGTATGCGATGCATACTAACACATTATGCCTTTAACTTTATGCATACTAGCACATTATGCCTTTACCTTGCAGGGTTTTAAAAAAAATAAACAAAATTATAAATTGGTGGGTTTTACTACCACTTTAATAACCCATCTTGCCAATGACAGTATTGTACTCTGTACTGATTTCAGAGTGAGAATACACAAACTCCATGCAGACAATCTTTCTGGGGACAGCATGCAGTTTGTACATCGTCCTTATATTTTGTGCATTTACTGTAGTGTTCCATTTACTTCCCATGGCCTAAAAGCATTGTAATCATAAAATCTGTCCAAACTGGCTGCAGAATGCATGAGTGACACACGGAGAATGTGGTAAGATCATTGGATTGTAAATGCCTTCAGGGCTGATGAAATTTGCTCCTGCCTTTGACGGCTCTACAAAAAATGCCAGAACTATTTCAATGACAAAAAAACAAAAACAAAATGACTAAACACTTACTAAATTTTATTTTTTAACTGATGTTCTACCAGAAAAATAGAGGCCTATAGATTTGCCGGTGCATGTGGCCTTTTTTACTTTTCCACAGCAAATTAAAGCGAGAAAAAAAAAAAATAAAAAAAAAAAATAAAAAAAATTTAAAAAGTTATTATATATATATATATATATATATATATATATATATATATATATATATATATATATATATATATATATATATATATAAAATATTTATTATAACTTTTTTTATATATAATATTATTTCTATTCAAGTATGTATTCGTAACTCAAAAAGTCTCTTCTATATCTCTCAGCCTCCTCCAATTTTTTTATTTTTGCTAGGTTTCTGTTAGAGGATGGCAACATTCATTCTCCGTGGTCCCATGCTATACCCTCTCTTTCTTTTTTTTCCATTTTTTTCTTTTATGCCATCCGTTCCATCCATTTACTTCCTGTACTGTAGCCAAAACAAGAAGTGAAAGGAAATCCCTTCAAAGTAAGGGAATCCCTGGTTGTCACCAGAACTGTCCCTATTGGAAGATTTCCCCTCTATTCCTGTATTGGGAACATCTCAATATATGAGATTACTTTGGCACAGAAAGGGTTGACGACCTCCCACAGCATTTTTTTACTGCCAAAACATGAAAAATTTACTGACAGAGTGTTTTTTTTTTTTTTTTTTTTTTTTTTTACTGACAACCTGAAAAATGACAGAACTCCTATTGAAAACGAAGACAGACAATCTATATTTAAACAGTATAAACATGGTATGGAAACACTGACAATAGCCATAACAAGTACATTTGCCTGGTTTACATTTAAAAAGTCAACACAGCACAACAAATTATCAGACCCTGATAGTTACAGGTATATATAAAAAAAATTAAAAAAAAAAAAAAAAAAATCACAGATTTTTTACAAACTGTCTGTTGCCAACCCTGGACACAGACAGCAATAAAAACCTGGACGTGTGTTCTAATCCCTCTACCCAGCTAAATAAAAAAATAAAAATAAATAGCCTTTAGTTATAGTATAAGTAGCTTCAGCAGCCCTCTTTTTAAAATGATGCCCTGAGTTTTTTTTGTAAAACTGAAATTACTGTATATTGTCCTTTAAGCATAAACGGTAATGCTAGAAATTCAAAATGGATATATAAAAAAAAAAAAAGTCCAGATACCTTGAGATTTTTGATCCTATTTACTGATCCAGACTTCCGAAAAAGACCTTCGGTGGAGAGATGGCAGCTCAAGAACCGGCAGATGTCAACCACGAGCCTGGATAGGGGCAGATTATTACATCATAGACCGTAAATAGCAGCAAACCACAATCGGGAAAATGTGTGTTTAAGATTCTGTGCAACCCTGAAAACTAGGAGGCATCTATAGATTATGCTGTTGCTCTCTTAATGAAGACGTCATTATCACTAGCAAATCATCAGATGCACCATATGGCCAAAGTATAGATACTGCTCCAAAGTTTTGAGTTCAGGTACACAAATCCAGGCCCATAAAGACATTGACAAGTTTGGTGGGGAGTAACTCAAGTGGCCTGTACAGAGCACTAGGGTGTGGTGGTAGATCGAGGACTAAAGGATACTGGAGGAGCTCTGTGGGGTTCTCAGGTGGGTGAATAGGTAAGAGTCAGTGGAAAAAAAAAAAACAAAAGAAAAGAAACCCCATTGGTAGTTCGATTGGCACCCGATTTGGTTATTCAAAGGTAATGCGCAAGTCTTCAAGTATCAGCTGGTGGGGTGCGCCACTTGGGACATATTCTTTATCAACCACTAATTGGAGTGTAGAGTTTGGGGCAATGATGTCATTTAGGTAGCTCACATGTGAGATGACATTCAAGCAGGGGCGTACCAAGCGGTTGGCGAGACCGGTGCCCACCAGGGGTGCATGCCGAGGGGGGGGCGCCAATTGGAAGTGTTCTTCACTTCAGCACAGCAGCTGTGGGCTGGCGGCGCCCAGCACTGCTGCTTGCTGCTGTGCTAGTGGGCTGACCCAGGGGCGTACTAAGTGGGGGGCGGGCCACCCCAGGTGCCACGCACTAGAGGGGGGGGCAGGCCGGCACCCCCCTCCGCGTCTGAAGCTGAGACAGCGGGCGGGTTTGAGCAGCGGAACGGAGCGCGGGCATGGTGACAGGCAGCAGCAGCTAACACACACACGGAGAGCCTGGCTTTGCAAGGGGGGGGGTGGTTGCGAGCCACACCCAAGTGACACCCGTCGGCACACCCGGGACCTGGCCGCAACGATCCCCTTCTCTTGTGGCTGCGCCGCAGCTCTGGTAAGTCTCGGCTGTCCCAGACAGCCGAGCAGAGAAGCCTCTGCTGGGGGACGCGATACAGATTCTCACCAAAGGGCGCTGGAGACCCTAGGTACACCTCTGAATTCAAGATGACATTATTGCCACAAACTCTACACTCCACCTAGTGGTGGGTAAAGAATATTTCCCAAGTGGATCACACCACCAGCTGATACTAGAGGACTCCTGCCTATCCTTTGAATAACCATATTGGGCACCTTTGCCAAATGAATGTGGAGCCCTGACCTCAACCCTTATGAACACCTTTGGCATGAGTGATGGCTGAGGCCAGGTCCTCTCATCCAACACTATGGAACATCACAAATTCTCTTTTAGCTGTATTTCCACATATTCACATCTCTAAATTCTTGTAAAAAGATTTCACAGCCTCATTGATAAAAGGCATAAATGCTCAGTTTTGGAATGGGATGTCCAACAAGCTCATATAGGTTTGATGGTCAGGAGGTCCTCTAACGTTTGTTTGGCCGCAAGAAAAATCATAAATATTTCACATATTGACGCTGGTGCCAGCAAGGGAAATGAATACAGCATTGTGAAAATATTCCAGCATGAGGAAATTCTTTAACATACTATCACAATTTCCTAAGCAAAAAAATACCTAGTTAGACTTACCGGTGACGGTATTTCTAAGAGCCTTTCAGGACAACCCTGGAGAGAGCGCAGCTCCGCCCACTTTGAGGAAACACTTGCATTTTCTTTAAAGCTCCTCCTCTTCCACCATGGCCTCAGTTATTGTTACCTCCGGCATACTGGAAGATAAAGCACAGAGAACACAAACAAACCATGACAGATACTTGTATCATCTTTAAACATAGAACACAAGGGAGGGAACTAGGCGTTGTCCTGAAAGGCTCTTAGAAATACCGTCACCGGTAAGTCTAACTAGGTATTTTCTCCAGTCGCCTTTCAGGACAACCCTGGAGAGGATAAACGAGAAGCTTACCCTAGGGTGGGACCACTGCCTGCAGTACCTTCCTGCCGAAGGCTTGATCCGCAGCTGACAGCAAGTCCAGTCTGTAGTGCCGAAGGAAAGTTGAGTAACTTGACCACGTGGCCGCCTTGCAGATTTGATCAGGCGTAGCACCGGCCCTCTCGGCCCAAGACACTGCTGTTGCCCTAGTGGAATGGGCAGCAATTCCGGAGGGAGGGGATTCCCCTCTAGCTTTGTATGCCTCCGAAATTGCCTCTCTAAGCCACCTACCTAGAGTACTCTTGGAGGCTTTTTCCCCTTTTCTAGTACCTGAAAAGATTACAAACAGAGCATTCGTCTTCCTGAATTCCCTAGTAACTGCTAGGAAATGGAGAAGACACCTCCTTACATCTAAGGTATGAAAGGCCTCCTCCCCTGTGTTGGTAGGGTTGGAGGAAAAGGTAGGCAACACTATTTGTTGGGTACGATGGAACTCTGAAGATACCTTGGGAAGAAAGGCTGGGTCTATCTGCAGCACTATCCTATCGGGAAAAATCTTTAGGAAAGGCTCTGTAACTGCCAGAGCCTGTAATTCGCTCACTCGTCTAGCCGACGTAATGGCTACTAGGAAAATTGTTTTTAAAACTAAATTTTTTAAACAAGAGTCCTTAAGAGGTTCAAACGGAGCTCCCGTTAAACCCTGAAGGACTATGGATAAATCCCAACTGGGAAAATTCCTGAGGGGAACTGGCCTATTCCGTGCCATTGCCCTGAAAAACCTGGAAATTAAAGCTTCCCTGGAAAGGGTTTTTTCTAAATAAACAGAAAGGGCCGCCACCTGAGTTTTCAGGGTGCTGGCTGCCAAACCTTTCTCCATTCCTTCATGGAGAAATTCCAGTATTGAACTGGTATTTTTCACCTGGAACCCTCTAAGAGTACAATACGAGTTGTACTTCTTCCAGACTTTCAGGTAGATGGCCCTAGTCACTTCTTTCCTGCTTGAGAGTAAAGTCCTTACTAGTCCCTCGGACAAACCCTTAGCTCTTAAGAGATCTTCTTCAGAAACCAGGCGGTTAACTGCAGCCTGCCTGCCTCTGGATGGACCACTGACCCTTGTGTCAGAAGGTCCTGCCTGACTGGTAGCCTCCACGGGGGTTCTGTGGCTAGATTTAGAAGAGCCGAGAACCAGGGTCTTTTTGGCCAGAAGGGCGTGATGAGAATCATGCTGGTCCTCTCCCTGAACTTCCTCAGGACCACCGGTATCAGAGGAAAGGGGGGAAAGGCATAGCACAGACGGTAATGCCAAGGATGGGCTAATGCATCTAGACCTATGGCCTGATCTTCTCGGTGAAGAGAAAAGTATTTTTGGACCTTGTGGTTTTGCTGATTTGCAAACAGGTCCACCTGGGGGAAGCCCCAAGTACTGGCGATCATCAAGAAGACTTCCTGATTTAGGCTCCATTCTGCTTCCACCAGTCTCTTCCTGCTGAGAAGATCTGCCCAGAGATTCAGAGAGCCCTTTAGATGGACTGCTGAGAGGGAGGCCACGCTTTTTTCTGCCCATGCGAATAGATGCCTGGCTAATTCCATGAGACCCCTGCTCCTGGTCCCCCCTTGTTTTAGGACATATGCTACCGTTGTCATATTGTCCGACAAGATCTGTACATGCTGTCCCTCTACTACGTGCTGAAAAGCCCGAAGGGCCAGCGACACAGCCTTGAGTTCTCTCCAATTCGAGGATCTCCGAGACTCTGCCTTGGACCAAGTCCCTTGGACCGTCAGCCCGTCTAGGTGGGCTCCCCAACCCCAGGCACTCGCGTCCGTCGTCAGGCGCTTGTCTAACGGCCAGAACCAGGGAAGGCCCTTTGTGAGATTGGCTGTGTCTCGCCACCACCACAGAGCCCGTTTTACTTTTGAGGTGAGGCTGAACTTCTTTTCTAGTGGAACCCGGTGAGACCAGACCTGTAGGATTTCTGCCTGAAGAGGTCTGGAATGAAACCGGGCCCACTGGACAGCTGGGATAGAGGCTGTAAGGAGACCTAACACCCTCATGGCTGATCGGACTGAAACCACCTGGTTCGTCTGAATTTGTTTTACTGCCGTCAGGATCTTTTCCACCTTTTCTTGCGGAAGAAAAACTTTTTGCAGGGTAGAATTGATGGTGTACCCTAGAAAAACTACTTCCTGGCTTGGAACCAGGTTTGACTTCTCCAGATTGAGAAGCCACCCTAAGTCCCCCAGGTGAGCCTGTGCTATCTGAAGATTCGACAGCACCTGTTCCCTGGAGTCCGCAAAAAACAGGAGATCGTCCAGATATGGGACCACTGAGATTCCCCTCAATCTCAGTGGTTCCAGGGCTTCCGCCATGACCTTGGTGAAGATCCTGGGGGAGGACGACAGCCCGAACGGCAAGGCCCTGAATTGTAGGTGCCAGACTGACGACCCTAGATTCACTGCCAACCTGAGGAACTTCTGGGAGGATTGGGCGATCGGGACATGTAGATAGGCGTCCCTCAGATCCAGGGAGGCCATGAAGCAATTTTTGGATAACAACCTTGTTATTGTATGGATTGTATCCATGCGGAAGTGCTTGTATCGTATCGATTGATTCAGAATTTTTAGATTCAGTATCAATCGATATTTGCCCGAAGGTTTTCTCACTAGGAAGATGTGAGAATAAAACCCATGGCCTTCCTGTTCCTTTGGAACCTGAATGATCACCTCTTGTTGAATCAGATCCTCCAAAAGGCTCCTCATGGCAGAGGCTTTGTCCTGATCCCTCGGAAGGGTTGTGACATAAAATCTGTTTGGGGGAATGTTGGAAAATTCCAGGCTGTATCCCTGTGCCACAATGTTCCTCACGAATTGACTTGAGGAACACTGGCTCCATTGCGGAAGGAAGGCGGACAACCTTCCTCCCACTGGAGCAGAGCAGTCACTTATCCTTAGGGGGTTGACTGGAGGGAGTTTTGAACAAAATTCCTCCTTTACCTCTACCCTTCTGGGGGTTCCAGCGACTTTTGCTGTCTTCCCCACCCTTACGGGACTGTTGAACAGGACGAAAATTCCTCTTTCCTGCCTGTTTTTTCTTTGCAGGAAAGGCCTTCTTTTTGTCTGCCGTTCTGTCCAGCACTGTTTCCAGCTCTGGCCCAAACAGCAGATCCCCTGAAAAGGGCAGACCACACAACCTAACCTTGGAGGCTGTGTCACCTGACCACGTTTTAAGCCAGACAGCTCTCCTGGCGGAATTCACCAGGGCCGCAGATCTGGCTGCCATTTTGATGGACTCCGCAGAGGCATCAGCCATGTATTTCACCGCTCTAAGGATTAGTGGAAAGGATTCCATCAAGTCCTTACGTGGTGTGCCTGCTTCCACGTGGCTCTGCAATTTATCTATCCAACACTCTAAATTCCTAGCCACCACCGTGGATGCCATAGCTGGTTTGAGGCTGGCAGATGCTGAATCCCATGCCCTCTTTAAAAGAGTATCTGCTCTTTTATCCATGGCATCTTTGAGTACCCCCATGTCCTCAAAGGCCAAGTCTGTCCTACGCGATACCTGTGAAAAGGCTGCGTCCACACGTGGTTTTTTGTTCCACACCTCTGACTCTTTTTCATCAAAGGGAAAGCGTCTTTTCTGGCTCTTAGAAAGGAAAGGACCCCTCTCTGGGTCCTTCCATTCTTTTCTAACCGTGTCTGACAAAACTTTATGAACAGGGAAAACTCTGGATTTAACCTCATCCAGCCCCTGATACATCCTGTCATGTACAGACAACTGGACCTTTTCCTCCTGGATGTCCAGGGTCGTATAGATAGCCCTCAAGAGGTCATCTACCTCTTCTAAAGACAGCTTGTACCTGGAACCACGGCTGTCATCCTCCTCTTCTACCTCCTCCTCTGAGTCTCTGAGGGAAGGGAGAGTACTTGCCCCTTCGTCCTCTGAATCTAACACCTCCCTCTGCCTGGAGGTAGATGCTCTAGGACTTGATGGTGGTGGTTGCTGGCTACCGCCCTGACTTGCTGGGCTCTGAACCAACAGAGTCTTGACGGAGCTTAGTGAGCTTGCTATTTCTCGCACAGATGAATACAGTTCACCATATTGCTGAGAGGACTCCTCCTCCACTATCTCCTTAATACAGGACCTACATAACGCCTTCTGCCAGGATTCCCGTAAGGGGTTCTTACACACAGGGCATCTCCTTCCTGGCGGGTTTGCTTTCTTTACTTTCCCTGACACAGTTTCCTAGGGAAAAAACAAAAGCTTGTCTTACTACCAGAGTCTGGACTAAACATACCACCACCAGAATAAAACAGACCACCTGAGTGCAGCAACCACCAAACTACAGGTCCAAGGACAGTAACCTTTTGACTCTGTAGTGACAGGACCCCCCACAGGGAGGAATAAACAAGTGACACAGAAAAAAACAGCCCATAAGGTGAAGAATAAAGAGTACCTTTGTACCCCTCTTACCTGGGCCTGACCGGTGCTTGGGGTGCCTGCCTCCACCGTTGCTGCAGATCTCTCCTCCATGTTGCAGAGAGCGCAGCGGGGCTAAAACAAACAGCCGTTTTTAAATCTTCCCGGGCACGGCGTCACTACGCACGCCGGAAGCGGAAGTACCGGTCTGTGGACCCGCCCCCTGACCCTTGCGTTCCGGGCGGCTGGAACCAACGCCGCCCCGCCCGAACAGGAAGCCGCGTCACTGGCCGCCGCGTCATCCGCCCGCCATGTGACACCTCCCAGGAGCCTCACCGCGCGGCCCGCGAAATTCAAACCCGGCGGCTCCCGGGGGCATGGACGCCTCGACATTCCTGCCGGCCACTGCTCCTGTGAGCTGGAGAAGGTCCGGGACTCCGGAACCCCCCCCGTTCGTACTAGGGGGGGGCTGGGATGGTCTCTGCAGCGGCTCCTGCAAAAAGGTAGGACTACCTCCCCTCCCCCTGGAGAGAACGCAGCCCTGGTTCCCACAAGTGCTTCCATCCATGGCGGAGGAAACACAATAACTGAGGCCATGGTGGAAGAGGAGGAGCTTTAAAGAAAATGCAAGTGTTTCCTCAAAGTGGGCGGAGCTGCGCTCTCTCCAGGGTTGTCCTGAAAGGCGACTGGAGAAAATACATTTTTATGGCAGGCTGGATCCCGAGGAGTAGTTTTTACCCTAATCATAGGCTTTAAAAAAAAAAAAAAAAAAATGGCGCTAAAGTAGTGGTCTCAGCACGAACGACTCATGACAGGCAGCGGTAAGGCTCCCAAACATTTTACCCAAATTATCAGGCAGTGGCACCATAGGAGATGAGGTTTTGACTGTTGGAAAAATGGTACCCCAATAACCGGGACTCCATTGGTGTGAATCCAGCCTTAGCAGTTTATTATAAAAAAATGTTTGAATTGGAAGAAGCGAGCGTGTCAACAATATATTGACGTTTGTTTTATAATCGATATTGGATCTTTTGAACTTGTATCGGCAGCATCACAGTCAGAGTAATTTACTGTGGGACCTGTATAAAAAGTAAAAACTTACTGAGGAACCTCCCCCTCTGTGCTGGGTGGAAGTGACTGAAGGGGAACTCCAAAGAGACCTCCACTGGATGATTTTCTCTGAAAGAATAATAAAGTATCTGATAAGAATGTTATATTGTTTCTGGAACACATTTTTCTGTAGAATTCTTTTCCTCACCTGGACATCGGGGCTGACCATCTTCTTTGGCATCCGCAATTTAATCCCCAAGGATTTTAAATGCTGGATTATGACAACTGAAGGACCAGTGGCTCTCATGGTCAAAACAGCATGGGCTCCTTAAATCTCAGTTCCTAGAATACAAAACTAGCATTCATGTACATTCAAGTATGCCTAGGAGCAGTGCGATGTATATGGCCCCAAACACGCAACCTAAAACTACGAGACACGGTTCACACCGGGGCGACTCGTCAGGCGACTTAGCCACCTGACAAATAGCGTCCCGTTCTGTAGTATAGAACCGTTCTAATAGGAGCGACACAAGTCGCCCCGACTTAGAAAAAGGTTCTTGTACTACTTTGGGGGCAACTTCGGGCGACTTGCATTGACTTCTATACAGAAGTAATTTTGCAAGCCGCCGCTGAAGTGGGATGCCTGTCGCCTCAGGCAGTCGCACTCTAAGTTGTGCTGCCTAGGTGTGAACCGGCTCTTACCGTATATACTCGAGTATAAGCCGAGTTTTTCAGCACATTTTTTTGTGCTGAAAGTGCCCCCCTCGGCTTATACTCCAGTCAATCACTTTTCTGCAGCAAAAAATTACATTTTCCGACCCGACTTTGGGGCCCTGTATCTCGGGGCCACTTGGTGCTAGGAACCCCAAATTTGGTGTGCAAACCCAGTGGAACCAACACTACAACATATCCATATTTGGGCCCCAAATCGGTCAACTGTGTCCATCTGCAGCAATGTAATTTAGGGACCCTTTGGGTCCAGAGACCCCTAATTTTAGCTGCAGCTAGGGGGCATCCCTTAACTACCAAGTTTGAAGTTCAGGGGACCTATTTCTGCAAATGGGCATTGTTGATCCTCTTTTCCACTTACCGTAGCTGCGCATTTCTCACCCTAGGCTTATACTCAAGTCCACAAGTTTTCTGTGGTAAAATTAGGTGCCTCGGCTTATACTCGAGTATATACGGTATACAAATTGTCCAATTAAACCAAAAGGTGGTCAAATTTCTTAATGTAGGGAGCCTCAAGTATAGCTCCTGACTAGGGATGAGCTCAGGCGTGTTCGCTCCACGTGCAGAGCCCACAGGCAGTGAGACATCGGATGCAGAGATCGGGCAATGTCTCACTGCCTGTGTTTAGCGCAGCGCTGCGCGGACTTCCTGGCGGGCTCTGCACGTGGAGCATACGAACACGCCTGAGCTCATCCCTACTCCTGACATAGCCAAAGTGCCATACATAATATTAAGTGAATGTGATGCTAAAGAAAAACGGGCAGAGACCACGAGACACACTGCGGGGGAGACATCCAGAGGCTATGGGCATGTCATTCTACAGAAGATGGTCAGAGACACTCTGTAGAACAGTGGTCGCCAACCTTTCGGCCCTCACGGGCCACTAAACTCACAATTTTGAATCCCGATCACTAGTATGAATTTTACATGAGATTATATTAGTTTTATTTTATTTTTTATTTTTTTTAACACACATACATATACACACACATACAATGCTCCAGCATTTGGGTGGATAGCTCAAGAAGAAAGCAAAAATAGAAAACAAAATCTAAACATTTAACTATCCAACTGGGGCCAAAATGTGGCCCCTGGTTTGCACATTGAGCACCAGGGCATTAAACAAATATGGAGCAGAACCATTTGAGTTGAAAAGCTGCAGATATTTACTATATCTATCTATCTATCTATCTATCTCTATCACACACACACACACACACACACACACTTTTTTTTTTTTTTATTATATAAAAAATAAGGGTTCTTCAACCTCATGCACATTGGGCATCAAAAAGTACCACTTTTAAAGGTCGTTTTACATTTTTTTTTTGCTTTCTAAATGCCCATGCACACATAAGCGTTTACAGGCTTTTAGAGACAGGAGTGTTTACAAGCAGAAAAAATAAATAAATAAATAAATAAATCCATGGCCAGCACATTCTACTGAAAAAAATAAAAATAAAATAAATAAAAAAGGCTTGACATACCTAAAAGTGTGTAAATGCGGAGCAAGGCATCCAGGGGGGGGGGGGACCCATCCAGTGTGCATCAGGACTTATAAATCAAAGTTCTAATGGATAATATATTAGGTCAAGCTATACACCAATAAGAACAGATCCCACAAAATTCTAAACATGGCTCCTGAATTTTCAGGGATACTTTGGTGCTAAACTACATAACCTTGCAGTACAATCCTAAAGGAATACTTTCCATTTTAACATTTCTTTTTTTTTTTTACTGGTTTATCAAAATGTTTCATATTAACCTTGGCTATCAAATATTCATTTCATAACCCAATGAAACAATAATTTGCATAAAACAGATAAACTTTCATATGTGCAATATAAAAGGCTTAACTTTCTCTTTAAATAAAACATATATTAATGAATAGTGCCAGTTACTGGAAACTGATGCCTTCTATGCATTGACCTTTGCAATCATACACTCACAACATGCTAATAAAATGTTAAACATGATTGCAGCTACTAAGAATCATTTAAAGGAAAAAAAAAAAAACAAGCATCTTACAAATAAATATATCACAGGTTTTTGTCCATTTAAACATCCATAGGTAGAAAGAATAGTCAGTTTCCACTCTTCAAACCCAGCAAACACTCACCTTAAAACTTTCCCAAAATTGCTGCAAGTGCAATGCATGCTGGGACAGGTTCCTACACCTTCTCCAAGTAGTGGGGAAAAGCTGGTCTGGATTGATGGCTGCAGTCAGTAGAGTTGATGTGAGTGCACAATACATGCCAGGGTTCCTCTACTCTGAATTTAGGGTGCTTTTGGATCAGTGGGGAAAATAAATATTTCACCCCCCTTGCAGATTTTATCATTTTTATTATAGGTGTATTTTAAATTATATCAACCAAACATTCAGAGAAAACACATGATGCAAATGTTATAAATTGAGTTGCAATTCAATGAGTAAAATAAGTATTTGATCCCCAAGCAAAACATGATTTAGTACTTGTTGGAGAAACCCTTGTTGGCAAGCAAAGACGTAAGACGTTTCTTGTAGTTGGTGACCAGGTGTAGCACACATCTCAGGTCCACTCTTCTTTACAGATATTCTCAAAATCCTTAAGGTTTCTTGTCTGTCGCTTGGCAACTCGAAGTTTCAGCTCCCTCCATACATTTTTTATGGGATTAAGGTCTGGAGACTGGCCAGACCACTCCATGACCTTAATGTGCTTCTTCTTGAGCCACTCCCTTGGTGGTATGTTTTGGGTTATTGTCATGCTGGAAGACCCATCCATGAACCATCTTCAGTGTTCTGGCTGAGGGAAGAAGGTTCTTATCCAAGATTTTACATTACATTGTCCCATCCATTGGCCCCTCAATGTGGCAACGTCGGTCCATACCTTTGGCAGAGAAACAGCCCCAAAGCATAATGTTTCCACCTCCGTGCTTGACTGTAGGGATGATGTTCTTAGGGTCATAGTCAGCATTTTTCTTCCTCCAAACATGGCGAGTCCCCCTTATCAAGAAGGCACATGTACAGTCATGCCAATCTACATCTAACTGATTCAGAGAAGGATTGGGAGAAAGTGCTGTGGTCAGATGAGACAAAAATTGAGCTGTTTGGCATTAACCCGACTCGCCGTGGGGGCGCGCATCGCGGCGATCGGTGGTGCGGTGTGTCAATCTGACACACCACTACACCGATCTCGGTAAAGACCCTCTGGCGGAGGCTCTTTACCACGTGATCAGCCGTGTCCAATCACGGCTGATCACGATGTAAACAGGAAGAGCCGTTGATCGGCTTTTCCTCACTCGCGTCTGACCGGCGCGAGTAGAGGAGAGCCAATTGGCCGCTCTCCTGACAGGGGGGGTCTGCGCTGATTGTTTATGAGCGCAGCTCCCCCTCGGATGCCCACACTGGACCACCAGGGAAGCCACCAGGAAGCCCCCAACATGTGGATGGCCAGGTATGTACCCCATGGCCATCCACATATACAAAAATATGCCAAATATATGCCAATCAGTGCCCACAAATGGGCACTGACTGGCAACATTATGCAGCAAATCAGACAAGTGATGCCCAGCAATGCCACCCAGTGTCATCAGTGTCCCCCATCAGTGTCCATCAGTGCCACCTATCAGTGCCCATCAGTTCCCACCTATCAGTGACCATCAGTGCCCATCCGTGCCACCCATAAGTACCCATCAGTGCCACCCATAAGTACCCATCAGTACCACCTATCAGTGCCCATAAGTGCTGCCTATCAGTGCCCATCAGTGCCGCCTAACAGTGCCTATCATCAGTGCCACCTCATTGATGCCACCTCATCGGTGCCCATCAGTGCCTGTCAGTGCAGCCATATTAGTGCCCATTATTGAAGGAGAAAACTTACTTATTTACAATTTTTTTTAACAGAAACAAAGAAAAACTTAATTTTTTCTAAATTTTCAGTCTTTTTTTATTTGTTGCGCAAAAAATAAAAATCGCAGAGGTGATCAAATACCACCAAAAGAAAGCTCTATTTGTGGGAACAAAATGATAAAAAATTAGTTTGGGTACAGTGTAGCATGACCGCACAATTGTCATTCAAATTGCAACAGCACTCACAGCTCACAAATTGAAACAGCGCTGAAAGCTGAAAATTGGCCTGGGCAGGAAGGTGTATAAGTACCTGGTATTGAAGTAGTTAAAATACACATATGGTAAAAATTCTAGACCTTTCACTTCTTTGTAAGGCCCCTTTAACATGGGCGGATCCCGGGAGGATCCATTTTTGGACATCCGCTTGCTCAGCGGGGATCGATCCGTTGATCCCCGGACCCCACTGAGCCGGCGGATGACTAGTCAGTCTCTGCATACTGTGCAGAAACGGACCGGTCAGATCTCCGCTTTCCTCTATGGGGGGGATCGGATGAAAACGGACCGTCTGTCCATTTTTATCCCATCCGCAGACGGATGGAAAAGTAGGGTTTTCCTCCGTCATCAGCTTCGGAGCATAGCGGAGACTGATGTCATCGGATGTCAGCGGATGTTCATCCGCTGACATCCGCTATCCCATGTTTCATCCAAAAACGGATGGATGAAAAACGGACATACAGTCCGCCCGTGTGAAAAGGGCCTTAGTGGGCAAAATAACAAAATTTGCAGGGGGTCAAACAATTATTTTCCCCACTGTAAACTGGACCTTTAGACAAGTTCATTCAGTACAGCAGTGCAGAGTGTCTATGGCAATTTGGAAGCCATTTTCAGTTTACAGAATTCAAATTGGTTTTCTTCTCCCCTAAATTTTGGCCAAAAAATTGCCATTTTGGAGAAATGCATTGAACTCAAAGGGGAGGTGAAATAAAGGGGCTTTGAGGGGGAATTCAGTCCTGGTTCACATAGGTGTGATGCAGGAACATTGCAAATCCACTGCGGATTCCCGCATCGCACCCGAATCGCAAGGCAGTTCACACTGCCTTATGCAAACTGCTGGGAGTGTCAATACAATGTTAATGACACCCCATTTCAGTTCGCATATCGCACGGCGAACTGACAGTTCGGACAGGAATCCAATCGCATGGATGTGAAATACCTATGCGATCCGATTCTGGTGTGGACCAAAAAAAGGGTCCTGTGCGAATTTGGTCTGAATGCGATGCAAATTCAGCCATACTATCTGTATGGCTGAAATCGCATCGCACAGACATTGCATGCGATTTGTACTGCAGTGAGGTGTAAATCACATGCGATCTCGCACAGCGCACCAATATGAACCGGTGTTCTATCACCAAGTGTCCGCCTGTCACTAGGTGTCCGAAGTGTACTGCGCATGCGCAGTACGGACCATGAAGATGTTCGGAAATTGTCGGAAGATGAACGGCGCCTGCGCCGTGAGTCGAGGAGAAGCCCCACCATCCAAGCGGACATAGGGTTAGTCAAAATTAAAGGGCCCCTCGCGGGCTCGCTTCACTCGCCAAGCTTCGGGCACAGCCTCGCTGCGCTCGGCTCTTTTATATTCTAACTCTATGTCCACTTGGATGGTGGGGCTTGAAAGTGGACTCACGGCGCAGGCGCCGTTCATCCTCGGCAATTTCCGGAATCTGGGTGTCCTGTGTACTGCGCATGCGCAGTACACCTCGGACACTTCGTGATGGGGGACTGGTAATGATACAACACCGGGACTAAGGCTGGATTCACATCTAGGCATTTTTGGTGCTTTTTACATTTTGTAGATTTGTACCACAGAACGTGTTCCATAGGAAACCATGGTAAATGGACTGTAGTGCAAATCTGCAAAATGCAAAAAGCACTAAAAATGCATAGGTGTGAATCCAGCCTAAGGGTGCACTGGGCTTTATATGGGTAAAAAAGGGTAAAATGGGTAAAAAAGGCTTTAAAGGGTAAAGCTGATAATAAATGGTAAGATTTCTCACATTCATCCATATCAAAGAGTGTGCACAGAAGAATCTACGCTGTCAGTTATTGTATGCTGACAGCTGGCGTCCACAGCTGTCAGAATACCCAAACAGTGACTGCATCGAATTGGCTGCAGCCACTGTTTGGCCAACAATTTTTCCCTTAGTTCCTTCAACTTTCAGAGCGAAGGCTGTTGCGTCCATGCCTCAAACTCAGCTAAAACTCTTTCAGCTAAAACTCTTTCTGTGTTTGGCCGGCTTTATGGCCATTCGCTTGGTACTGCTGCCATTGGGTTTTTTTTTTTTCCAATGCATACAAGGCATTTTCTGATTGGGTGAGATGGAAATCATGACATCACTGCTCTTGTTTAATCAGTTTCAATTTATTGAACAAAAATCCAAGGCATTCTATAAGGCCCCTTTCAGACTGAGGCGCTTGTAAACTGCCAGTAAAACATTGAGCACTTTTGAAGAGCTTTTCAGGCGCTTTTGAAGCGCTTTCCATTAATTTCAATGGAGAGGGGCGTTTTTTCAGCACCCTGCCAGCGCACTGCCCCAGTGTGAAAGCATTCATTGATTTTTAATGAAAATAGGTTTTCGTGAGCTTTTCAGTCGCTTTTTTTAGTGTGAAAGCGCCTGAAAAGCGCCTCAGTGTGAAAGGGGTCTAAATGGCATCAGTGCTGAGCAAGTGATCCCCTGTGGTCAGTGTACAGAGGGAAAGAACGCAAGCAAGACCAGGAAGATCACGGTTATCACTGTAGTAATGCTGACTGCCATCAGGTATGGGATATGCTTACTTAGAACGTTTGCCTATTAGGCCTCATTCACTCATCCTGTAAGGTCCAGGTGGCAGATTCCTATGGCAAGAATCAGTGGATTTTTGTGGCTGGAATCAAAGGTGGCTGTGTACAGCTGTGGCTGGGAAGCCTGCACAAAGCAATGACAGGCATCGCTGCTGTTCACTTGAGAAAGTCACGTGACCTGTGACCATACGCATCGGGAGGAGGAGCCCTAGTGACGCTACAAGCACAGTGAGGAGGAGAAGGGCTGACAGCCCCGTCTATTATGCCTGACCATCAGCGGTATCCCATGCGCCTAGATTCACTGGGTAAATGTGAGTGCACAAGCCTCAGGCATCCCTTTGAGATCTTTTTGATATCTTTAATTATAGCGCTGCGCAATGGTGTTTGTTTCTGTGTCATTTCACTTTTCATGTTGAATCAGAGCAAGACACCAGGAGGAATTATATGAAGACTAAACATCCCCATATTTCAGAATTAAGGGAAGTCTTTTTATACATTTATTTCTATATCCATTTATATTTATACACAAATTGGTTGAATTGAGGATTTGCTAGTGTATTTGTTTAATTAATTGTGACCAGAGAATCGGCATCAATTAGGTGATTAATAACTAATTGGCCATTTTACCAGGCTAGTCCTGCATTGGTTTAAGGATTTACATATCCCCGTATGAACTATCAGCAAGCACTGAATTATTTCTGAAGTATTTTAAAGCACATTAAGGATTTATTTATTTATTTATTTTGGAGCACATCGATTTATTTATTTATATATATAAAATTTATATATATAAAATTGTTACAACCTCAATGTAACGTGGAGCATCAATTATTTGCACTTGGGATTTTCACATCAGCACAAATTTTTATCGATGAATTTTATCATATAGCACTATTTATTATTTATTCATCACGTCACTTGTCATACGTATTTATTTATTCATTTAATATCACTTATACTTATTTTACTCAAGATCTTAATAGATTAGGTTGATATTGCGCACTATTTATACTCTCTTAGTATTTATTTTCATGCTGTTCACTTGTATCTGCACATCAGGCATGCAGACAGATTGGGGTTGATTTAGGCTCCAGTCTCACTTGTGCAACTTGTCATGCGACTTTGGACCCCAAAGTCGCATGACAAGTAGCACCCATGTTTCACAATGAGTACTGTTCATATCTGTGCAACTTCACAGTGACTTTACAGTAGTTTCTGCACTACTTTGGTCCGACTTTAATGCAAACCCTCAAAAGTCGCATTAAAGGTGCATACTATAAATGCGACTTGAGTGTGACTTTTGAAAAGAATGCCAGCAATGAATAAAAATAGGATAAAAACAGCGTGGGATCCCCCTATCCATACCTGTCCCTTTGGGTCTGGTATGGATTTTAAGGGGAGCTCCATGTCAATTTATTTTTTTAAATTGCATTGGGTTTCCCCCAGAATCCATACTAGACCCTTATCCGAACATGCACCCAGCAGGTCAGGAAAAGGGGGGGGGGGGTTGAGCAAGCGCCCCCCCCCCCAACCATACCAGGCCACATGCCCTCAACATGGGGGAGTACTTTGGGGCAGGAGGGCCCCAAAGCACCTTGTCTCTATGTTGATGTGGACAAGGGCCTCTTCCGTGCAACCTTGGTTGGTGGTTATGGGGTTCTGCGGGTGGGGGGTTTATCGGAATCTAGAAGCCCCCTTTAACAAGTCGCATGAAAATTGCACCTGCATGATGTACTGTACAATCGACTTGTGAAAAGAATGCCGACAATAAAAAATGAAACAAAATACAGCGTGGGGTCCCCCCCCTGCTATCCGTACCAGGCCCTTCGGGATTCCATTCTGATTATTGCTAGTGGCTGCTATAGCCACAAACAATAATCGTTGTGTTCTCCAGGTGGGTGTGGCTTACACCACCACCGACACTATCCCCCCCCCGCCGGGACAACACAATAGCTCCATGGGAGGGATTCCCCCATCGACACTGACAATGTTGATATGTTGATGTGGGAATCAAGTGATTTTCTTTCCTGCAATCCATGGGAAAAAGATTGCTCCATCTATAGCAGGCTTTATGCCCCGTACACACACGATCCGAAAATCGTACGGAAAATACTGCATTCGAATCGATCGTACGATAATCGTATCGTTAGTACAGAGCTTTCGAGAGCCGATCAGGACAGTTCATCCGATATTATTCTTTTTTCTTTTTTTTTTTTTCTCCTGCCACCTCAGCTCAAACTTTCACATAGGACCTGAATCAACTTTTACCGTTCATCTCTGTCCTAATCGGTCGTCACATCATTGTGGCATTACTTGCTTTAACTTTGTAAAAAACACGATAACACAAAAATTTTCACCCCTACCTCCCCGCCCTCCCTTCCTCCGCATCACCCCGACGCCACGCCACAGGGCATCCAGTTATATCTGCATATGCATCCCCTCCAGATCTAGAACTGAATCCTAACTGCTTCGGCATAGCTCCAGGTTTTTTTGAACTTAAGCCAGCCTTCCCACTTTTTTTTTTCCAAGTCCCCCTTTCTTTCCTCAGCCCTGACTCTAAGGGACTCCATCTGGCGTATATCCTCCACCCTATCTATCCATTCCCATATTAATGGGCTTTCAAGGTTACCCCAGTTCCTGGCGATCGTTCGCTTGGCGGCATTGAGAAGGTGAGGTACCAGTGTCCTCTCATATTGTTTTGTCTCCCCTCTGGTACCATGCAGCAGGATAACCCAGGGGTCGTTGTCCAGTTCACTTCCTGTAATTTCCTTCACGTACCTTAATATTTTTAACCAATAGGTTTTAATTTTTCTACAGTCCCACCAGAGGTGGGCCATAGTCCCTTTATCATTACAGCCTCTCCAGCATTCAGCCGGGGCCCCTATTTGAAACATACTTAACTTAGCAGGGGTAATGTACCACCGTGACACAACTTTGTAGTTCAGTTCGGCTGTTCTGATGTCTGTTGCGGGCCTGTGGGTTAATTTCAATATTTTGCCTATCGTGAGTGCATCTACTTTTGTGCCCAATTCCCTCTCCCAATTTTGGATGAATGGCGGTATCCCCATCTCGTCCCCATCTATTAATAGTTTATATATTTTGGAGATCATTTTTTTTTCCTTTACAGACGTAAATACCCGCTCCAGTCGGGTCAGATCATCCCCTGGCCTGATCGATTGGGGAAGGCTGCTTACGAAATGACACAGTTGCAGATATCGCCACTCATCCATCTTAAACAAATCTCCTTTATTACGTAATTCAGTGAGTGAAAGTATCTTACCATTTTGCATTATGTCTTTCAATCGTGTACCCTCTTTTTTAACCCATCCCCCTCCCACTTTTACCCTCCCTGGCTGGAAATATTCATTATTTTTAAGTGCTATTTGTGGTGAATTATACTCTCCATTTAAGTGCTTGTAAACCCTATCCCAAATTCGTAATGTGTTAGTGGTTATAACATGCGTGTTCTCGCCCAAGGACCTGTGGAGTGTTGGGTTCCATATAAGACTACCCAATTGCAAGTTACTTAGTGATTTTTCTAGTTTCACCCATCTTTTGTCACTGTGATCCGATACCCACACTGGAATTCTAGACAGTACCGCTGCATAATAGTAGTTTTCTATGTCGGGGACCGCTAAACCTCCCTTTTTTTTTTCTTGTTTTAAGGTACGGAGTGCGATACGATGCTTCTTGTGTCTCCAAATAAAATTCATAATTAAAGACTTTAACTTTCTTAAATAGTTCGCCGATAGTGGGATTGGGAGCATCTGAAATTTGTAGGTGATTAGGGGTAAAATCATCATTTTTACTGAGTTAATTCGCCCCAACCAAGAGATGGGTCTGTTATTAAACTCTTTGCATTTTTTAGCGATGTCATCTAACAGGGGGAGGTAGTTGGTATTAAACATTTCCTTCAAGGACCTAGAAAGAGTTATTCCCAGATACTTGATTTGTTTCTTCCAGGGGAACTCGAATCTCCCCTGCAGGCACTGCTGCTCCGTACTGGGTAAGTTAACATTCAGGACGAACGTCTTTGATGTATTGACTTTGAAATTAGAGATCTCCCCGTATTGTTTCAAGATTTTCATCAGAAGGGGCAGTGATGTCTGTGGATTTCCTAGGAAGATAAAAATGTCATCGGCAAATGCCGCCAGTTTATGTTCCTCGTCGTCTGCTCTCACCCCGTTAATACCTGGGTGTCCCCTTATTGTAGACAGGAGAGGTTCTAAGGTCAGTATAAATAGGAGGGGGGACAACGGGCATCCCTGCCTAGTACCATTTTCCATAAGAAACGGCGAGAAGGTCAATCCGTTTATTTTTATCCTGGCTGTTGGGTGGGCGTACAGCACCCCTATTTTTTGGATGATCTTAGGACCGAAACCCATATGGGTTAGGGTTTGAAACATGAGTCCCCAGTCTACCCTGTCGAACGCTTTCTCCCCGTCGATCGACAGGAGTAGACCTGGGGACCCTGCCCTCCTGATTTTATGGATTACCAACAGCGCTCGGACTCCGTTGTCCCGTCCCTCTCTACCAGGGACAAACCCCACCTGGTCGGGATGGACCAGTGTGCTCAAGTGGCCCCTGACCCTCTCCGCTAAAACCTTCGCATATAGCTTAGTATCGGCGTTTAGGAGCGAGATCGGCCTATAGCTCGAGCACACTGATCCATCCTTCCCATCTTTTAGGATCATGGTTATGTCCGCAGTTAGTGACTCGGTCGACATTCCGAATTTCGATCCCAGTCCATTAAAATATGCACAAATTCTGGGGATTAATAGCTCATGGAAGGTTTTATAATATACATTTGTAAACCCGTCCGGGCCCGGGCTTTTACCTTTCGGGGAGCACAACAGTGCCCTTTTAATTTCGTCTTCCGTGAAGGGGCTGTCGAGCCCCTCGCTTACCTCCCTCGAAAGTTTAGGGAGACCTGCTCCAGTTAGGAATCTTTCCCCGTTCTGGACCCTATCTATTCTTTTCCCCTGCGGTTCCACCGAGTAAACAACTTCTAAATACTCTCTAAAAGATTCAGCTATGTCCCTAGAGAGGAACTTAATGTCACCGTTTTTGTTTCTTATTTTTTCAATAAAGTTACGAGTCTTTTTTTTCCGGAGAGTTCTGGCTAAATGTTTTCCCGATTTGTTACTCCAGATGTACCTCTCTTTAGCCACTATATCATATGTTTGTTTTAATTGTTGTTCCATCAGATCTTTTAAGTCCTCTCTAAGGGAGATTATTTTTGAGTAGAGATCCCTGTTTGGCTCAGTAGTTGATTTATGGGTCTGCTCTGCTATTTTTATTTCTTCCACTAGGGCATTTTTTTTTATCCTACCTTCTTTTTTTCTTCCAGGCTCCCTTTGTGATTAAAATCCCTCTTATATAGGACTTATGGGCATCCCAAAGGGTTGAGCCCAGAACCTCCCCATTATCATTAATTTCAAAAAAGGTTTTTATTTCGTTTTTAATTTGCTCCACTACTTCTTCATCTTGGAGCAGTTCCTCATTCAATCTCCAGCTGGGTGAAGGAGCCTGTAATTCCAGGCATTCCAGAACCATTGAGACTGGAGCGTGGTCAGATAAGGAGACTATCTCCACCTTCGTTTCCTTAACTCTTTCAAGCAGGGCATGATCGATTAAAATATGATCCAGTCGGGAGTACGTCCCATGTACGTGGGAATAGAAGGTAAAATCCCTATCTTTAGGGTGTTGTAACCTCCAAACATCGACCAGCTGGTTTGACCTTAAATTCTGCTTAATCATTTTAAGTTGTTCCTTATTTGTCCCACGGGCACGGGACGTACTATCGAGTTCCAAGTCCATACAAAAGTTCAGGTCCCCCATCACTATAACAAACCCCTGTCTAAAGTCTCTTAGTTTGGACAAAATCTCTTTTAAAAATTTGATCGGTTTTATATTTGGGGCGTATATGTTTGCAAAGGTATATTTATTGCCACCAAGCGAGCCCCTCAGAAACAAAAATCTGCCTTCTGGGTCCTCCACCCTACTCTCGACTAAAAAGTGTGTGTCCCTTGAAAATCCTATGGCCACCCCCCTTGCCCTGTTGATGATAGCATCGCCATAGAACCAGGATGGGAAATGACTCAAGGCTATTTGGGTGTTGGACGTGTGGGAGAGGTGTGTCTCCTGAAGGAAGACCACCCCTGCCCCATATCCCCTCAGTTCCTCCAAGATCTTTTGTCTTTTACCCCGCAGGTTAAGCCCCTTTACATTATAGGATACAAATTTAATCAGTGTCATCCTGTCTCTATGGTGAGGTTTTTTTATGTCTGTGGGCATGCAGCGTCGAAGTGATGCGGAGGTTGTCCCACCCTCCCTCCTCCCCCATCTTCCCCCCTCCCCCCCCCCACCCCAACCCCTCCATTCCTCACCCACCCCCCCCTCCACCCTTCCCCTCCCTTCCCTCCCTAACCCCCTCTAGGGTCTCGGAGTCGTTGGAGGCCATTCTGGTATCTGGCCTACCTCGTCTCTCCTAATATCCCAGGTGGGGTGGGGCACTGAACGACCGGAGAATCCAGCCATTCTCCCGATAGTGATTTATAATCGGGGAGCAGCGAGCGATGTGCCCACGGTTCACAGCTAACCTGACCCTCGTTCGACCCTCTGCGGGAGAGAAAAAAAAAAAAAGAACACACCTCTCAGCTCCCTCCCCCCACAAACACCCCCCTCCCCTTCCCTATCTCCTCGAAGAGGGTTTAACCGTTCTCCCCCTATCTGCCCATCCTGGCAAATCCGGGACCTGAATGCCCATTTTACTGCAGAACTCTGGCAGCTCCTCCAGAAAACGCAATCTGGCCGAGCGCCCGTCCCTGTTCCCGATCAGGCATGCAGGGAACCCCCAGGTGTATTTTATGTTCGCGGATCGCAATGCTTCTAAAAGGGGTCTCTGCTGCCTACGCCTTTCTAACGTTTGAGGGGACAGGTCTGAGTATATTTGGACCTCGATGTCCTCGTATTTCAAGGGAGGACTTCGATACAGTTTTGCCCAGATTTCGGCCTTGTCCTCATAGTGGCGAAACCTAAGAATAATGTCTCTGGGTCTGCCAGTTCCTGCTATCTGCCTTCTGCCAAGTCGGTGGACTCTCTCAATGTTGGCAAAGTCTTCCTGTCCTCTTCCTATCAGAGGGTTGAGTATCGAAAATACAGTGTCCCTTAGATCTTCTCCTTCCTTCTCAGGGACCATTTTCACTCTGATGTTCTGTCTCCTGTTTCTGTTTTCAATATCTTCCAGCTTATATTGGGTGTCCCGTTGGCTTAGATGTAATAATCTTATCTGCTCCTTCAGCTTAAAAGTTTCATGTTCCTGGGACTCCACCCTATTCTCAATAGATTCAACCCTTCCTAGTAAGTGGCCCCAATCTTCTCTAAGAAGATGGAATTCCCCTTTAATGGCATTTTCCATCTTCTGGAGCATTTCCTCCATCTCGTTTTTTGTAGGGCACTGTGCCCCCGCCACCTGTTCCGAGGGCCCACTTTCATTCGTCTCACTTTCCACCGCCTGTTCTGATAGTGTCTGATCGAGTGTCACATCCGCTCTTTTTTCTTTGGCTTTCTTTTTATCCATCATTGCTTTGGGTTGTTGGTCCGAATTATGCGGTTGTGGGCTTGTTCCAGATCTCATGTATTGTTTTATGTCACTAGCCGCTGGTTTGGGGGTTTTGGGGGGGGCTTTCTTAGATGATTTACTCATATTTCCTTTGCAGAGTTTTCTAATTCTCCTCCCCAGTTTGCTGGGAGGGGTACTTCCACAGGTTATTTTAAATTACTCTCCGACTTCCACACTGCCTTCACCTAACCCGGCTCCCGGTCCTCTTCTTTTCACTCCTGTTATCGGGGGTCTATCCCAGGTATTTTGTCGCTACCCTCGTAGCCAGTTCGCCTTCGTCCGGGGGTTGCCTCGAAGCCCCTATACACTACAAACTTTGAGAGCAGAGCGTCCCCCCATTGGGCTATCCACAGCTACCTTTGTCCCATTGGTGCGGCCCAACCAGTGCCCCAGGGGTGTATAATGCACGCCCCTAAAAAGCACAGAAAAAGGGGACCTCCCCCTCCTCCCTTACTACAATCCACGGCCAATCCCCGGCGCTAGGCCCCAAAGAGTGGAAAGGCTATATGGACTGGCCGGGGCCCTTGGGATTATTCCGGGATATGTCCCTCTAGGGGGATATAAGGGTGTGGGTAGAAAAGTACCTGTTTGGTATAGTATACTGGAGCAGTTTTACCCACGCAGGGGCCTTGATGGGGAGAATTGTATCAAAAAAGGAAAACAAATCATACAGCTCAAAAGTTACCGCGAGAGTGGACATTGATAATCCCCCCCACTTTTTTTCCTTTCCCTTTTTTTTTCCCCTTCTCTTCCCCTTTCTTCTCCGTCTTTCCCCTTCTTTTTGAAGGGGTAGGCTACTCCCCTAGTGGTGGGTCAAGTGAGGTCTGCAGCGTTGTGTGCTGGGGTCCTAGATCTCCTTACTCTGATAAGTTTACAAAAATAAGTACGGTGTACCTACGAAAAAGGGCTTCGGTAAGACCCCCCCCCCCTTTTTTTGGAGGGGGTGGGCTGCTCTCCCAGTGAAAAGTCAGATGGTGGCTTACTGCGTTGTATTTCTAGGGCCCTGAAGCTCCTTGCTGTGTTAAGTTTGCAAAAAGTAAATACAGTGCACTATCAAGGCCAGTCTTCTTCTGAATTGAGGTTCAGTTGTTCCTCTTAAGTACCGTTTTCCCAGTCCTTACACACTCAGAGAAAAATCATTAATCGGCCCAGGTGTAAGTCCCTCCTGCAGGTTTATATAATGTGAGAATGCAGCAAACCCCCTACTTCAGAGCACCACAAATAAAACACAGAAAGTAAGGCGGCTGGCAACTGCAGAAATATCCATCTTTATTTAAGAGTCCTGTATATAATACATCCAACATACCCTTCAGGCTGCTAGTCCAGTTTTGAACACAGGGATTCCCGAACCAGAATCCTCCTTAGGGGGATACTAGCTGATCGAGTGTATGGAGAACTTGCTTACCTTTCGCCGCTGGGTTAGAAAGCTTACCCCACACTGAAGGGGTTAATAGCTGGAAGTACTCACGATCCGGGGGGGAACCCCATCGGGCATCCGAGTGTAGGTTTCGCTGGGGTGGGAGAGCGTCGGGGGTCAGGGTCGGTGGTAGAAAAAGCTTGCCGTAGGGTAGAGAGGGGTTATCCCGGTCTAGGTCGCTCGAGTGTCGGTTAGTTGGCCCGGATCTTTACTGGGCATCTCCCGAGCTTGATACTGGCGCTCGGAGGTGTACGGCGCATACCTTCCATGGAGCGCCGGCGTCTACCCTCCTCGCGGTCAGCGTTGTCTCAGGCCGCCCGCTGCATCAGGCCCCTCCCCCCGTGCATGGCTACGTCCGCACGTCCTGGCGCATCCTCCTCCCCCATCCGATATTATTCTATAGGACATGCGCGGAATTTTTTTTCCTACGATGCCAGATCGTACAATTTTCGTTTTAATCATTACAGCTATCGTTCGAAAATGCAATACAAATGCATTACAACACATGACATCACTTCCGAAAAAATTTTCTGTCGTGCGGGAATTTTCGTGACTTTAGTAAACTCATCAGATCCGACGTGAGATTAGCATGCAATAAAAAGCGGACGATCATTCAACCGATAATCTCATCGTGTGTATTGGGGCATTAGGCTCTGCTCACATCATCAGAGCATGCGGGTATTTCTGGACACCACGTGCGTGGGGCAGATAATAAAAACATGTAATAAGGAAAAGCATGGAAACGAACACTAGTGCCATTCGACCAGCTCAAGTACAAACTCTCCTGGATTATGCTCAATGAAAGGATGACAGCGTCACTTAATGATAAAATGCCTCAATTCAAAAAGATATGGAATCCTTGGATCCAATATCTGTCTGAAGGTTCTAGGGCGGTACTGATATAGATAGTCCGGAGGGGGGGGGGACAGGGGGCAGAGATTGGATTACAAGAGTCTCCTTCTTCTTTACTTCTTCTTCTTCCTTTCATCTGACTTAACTTCATCTCTCTATTCGTTCCTTTTCTTTCTATGGTACTATCAATGTTATAGATAGTCAGTGTTGGTCATCTTACTTTAAAAAAGTAATTAGTTAAGTTACAAATTACTTCTCCCAAAAAGTAATTGCGTTAGTAACTCAGTTACTACATTGGAAAAGCAATTAGTTACGCAGCAAAGTAACTGACTTTTTTTTTAAATATTCTATACGTGTAACTAAGGGGCGGGTCTAGTATTACTGTAACCAAGGGGCGCATTTATTATTATTGTTATATATCGTGTAACCAAGGGGCTGCTCTATTATTACTCTAACCAAGGGGCAGATCTGTTATAGCGTGTAAGCAAGGGGCAGGTCTATTATTATTATATCGTGTAAGGGGCGGGTCTATTATTATTATTATATCGTGTAAGGGGCGGATGGCTACAGAAGAGGGCGAATGGTAAATTAATGGGCAGAGTTCGATATATAACAATAATAATAAATGCGCCCCTTGGTTACAGTAATACTAGACCCGCCCCTTACTTACACGATAGACGCCCCTTGCAGAGTAGCACGAGCATCGGGAGCGTACGGCATTGCCTCGTACAATTACATGTTAACTGCACCTGCGCGGTGTAGAGTTCACTCAGAGCTGTTTAGGTTCGGCAATTTTCGGAAGCTCCGTAGTCCTTCGTACTACGCAAGCCCTGCGCCTGCGCAGTACAGGGGGTCCTTATCCGGCGGGGGAACTTTTTCGGCAGGACACCGGAATTACACTACTGCCATCTAGTGGCGGTAGATGTAATTGGGGTAACTAAGCCAAAGTAATGGGAACTGAGTTACCATGAGGGGAAAAGTAATCAGTTAGATTACTCGTTACCCTCTAAAGTAACTGCGTTAGGTAACTCAGTTTATTTTAACTCAGTTACTTACATCACTATAGATAGTTGATAAACTGGCTCCACATCTTTCAAAGTTGACATCAAGTGATACTGTAGGAAGCCAGACATATAGTAATGAAACTGTTACAACAAGTAATAATTTGTTTTTATTATGTTAATGTGGTAATTTGTAAAACTTGAAATAAAAACCATTGAAACAAGAAAAAAATATAATAAGGAAATTGAAATTCTGAACCATTTTGTTCCAATGTGGCCTGTAAGCGTTTACCAAATCACTTAAGTGGCCTTCGCTCTTCAAAAGGTTGAGCATCCCTGCCTCAGGGGCTAGGAACGCTGTAATTGATCAGGATGTTAACACATTCACTTTTTGGTTTTGTGAACTGGTCATAGTCAGCCCTATAGATAATCCATTATATGGTGTAAGAAGAGCCGTACAGAAAAGGGGTTAACATCTTAGACATGCAGCAACTGGTTGCATGTTTCGTAAGTTATGGTTAGCCTTGGTATGAGCTCTCTCTGTAGTCTGTATTCGCTGTCAGTGACACACTTTGCAGACGGTTCCTCTTTATCTGAGCTACAAGAGACACTCCCCTGTCAGTCACTGTGTCCCAACTCTCCTGTGCCTCTTGACACGGGGGGTCTGGTGATGTCTAAATAGACCCCAGTAACACGGCCCCCGCTTCTGCCCTCCAGCCTTCCAGCAAACATGAACCGCAAGGACAGCAAGAGGTGAGTGTGCCTGCTGCATATTGAGTGACACCCAAGGAATTCTGGGTTTATAGCTTTAGTTAGCAGTCCTGACAAACTATGCACTTGTCTTAGTCTGCCATATGTCTGCAGGGGGTTTTTCGGGGGTTCGTGATCTAGGACTTTGATGGTATATTACAAGACGACTGCATAAACGGCTCCAACAGATGAAAGAGATCAGTTCCTTATTTTGCCTGGTTTCTGCTTTTTTTTTTTCTGTTATTGGGTAGTACTGTATGTAGTTTTACGTGATTCATTTTGAAAGAGAAAGACAAAGTCCTGTATGGTCTATGTGGGCATAGTGCGAGACGTTTTTATACAGTTTATACTGATCGGCGGCAGAAAAAACCCCCATCGGCTCTGATGTCAGACGTATAACTGCTTCTTTAAAATATGTTTTTTGATGCGACAGCCTGGGCATGTGGTTTGAAGCGAGAATTGATTATCAGCAGAAAAGACCTCGGTAATAAACCACTGGGTTTTTTTTTTTACTTGCAATGTGATAATGTGCTAGTATGCGATAAAACTTACCTTAGAACGAAGCCCTCCAGAGGCGCTCTGTCACTGCCGATGGCGCTTCCATCTTCACCCGGTCTTCCTTCTGGGTTTGCGGACTCCGGCTGTGTGAGGGGCCGGAGCTGCAAGAGCCGCAGTTTACGGCACAGGACTCTGAAGGAACGGCACGGGTATGCCATTCCTTCAGAGTGCATGCGCTGGTGATGTCTCTGGCTGCATCTACAGTAAATATCTCCTAAACGGTGCATGTTTAGGAGATATTTAAAGTACCTATAGGTAAGCCTTATTACAGAGCACTGCGATCTGAGCACACACACTTAGCGAATGAATATTCACTATTGGCACACTGATTCTCCTCCCGGCCAATCAGGAAGTGGGTCACTCGATTGGCAAATGAATATTCGCTATTGGCACACTGATTCTCCTCCCGGCCAATCAGGAAGTGGTTCACTCGATTGGCTGAAAGGACAGGCAATCCTATTGGGCGCCTAGGAGGAGGAGGAGGGAGGAGATGCACGGCGGAAGCCGCCATGATGCAGAGGAGGAGGAGACGTGATGGAAGCCGCTGTCCGTAGGAGCCTTGCCCGCCCGTGACATAGAAGGGGTAAGTACGGGGCTGGATTACCGACCAACAGCCCAGGGGGGTGGGGGGACTTGGTGCTGGTGAGCGACCGGGGGGGGGAGGGTGGAGATGGGGAGTACCGGCCCACCGGGAGGGTCGTTGTTTGCTGCCCCAAAAAAAAAAAAGCCACCACTGCCGACATGCATGATGTACATAGGTTTACCACCCTGTATGCTCTGGCACGCCAGTTCTCCTTACAAGCATGTGCACCAATTTTCATGCAATGCCAGTTTATTCATTTTGAAGGGCACCCCAATGCCCTGTTATAGTAGAAAACTACCCACTCACACTGCAGTCCAGCACAATACAACTGCTGTTCATTGTAATTTTTTTCACTGCCAATTCATTCAAAATTAATGGGCTACATTAAAGAGATTGTAAACCCTCACCTTATAAAACAACCTATTCAGTTTAAAATAGAAATTAAAGGCAAAACGTGTGTGTATAGGTATAAAAAACATTATAAATATGAAAATATTTTCCCCTTTCTTATAGATGATTACATTCCCTCTTTTCTCAGCTGCATAAGAGCTGGAGGAGAAGCAACAGCACACTGAGCTTCCCAATGAATGGCTGTGCAGGGCAGGCATGTCAGAACAAGTCTGATAATTGGAGGAGAGCAGGCTGAGTTCCCAGCACAGCTAGAGAACTGACCACGCTGTGCTCTCCTGCTGCTTAGTGTGGTCAGTTTTTAAAAGGAAAGCAGAGGCAGGAGCACCAGGGATTTCACGCAAAGGAAGCAATACAAAGAGAACAGGAATTGCTATTACAAGAGAGCTATTACAAAAAATGATACCGGGGAATACGCGACTGGTGTTATGTACAATTTTTGCTTTAGGAATGGCACAGCCATTTTAAATAATGATTTGTGGCGACATGCCACAGGAAGCATTGGGATCTCTCAATTTAATACATCTACTTTTAGATATTTAGGGTGTGAAAACCACTGATTTTGATGAGAGATGGCAAATATATATATATATACTGTATACTTAATGTAAACGTATTACCAGATGAATATATGGTTAGACAATGATAACATTGCATTCAACCTGTATGTTCCCAGAAAATCGCGCCAGGAAAGCCAAATGGTAAGCAACAATGGAGTCAACCTTCTCGCTAAGAGCCGTCACAGTCAGAGCAGGAGGAGAAGACGTATGACCTGCCCAAGCTCAGCTGAGATTAACAAAGCTTTGATGACCGTCACATTAGAACAACTGGGGAAGGGATGCAGCCTGGATGAACTTATGGAGAAGTGCATACAGTCATTTGGTAAGTGGTTGACCATGGACCTAATGGATAGTGAAAGCAGGAAGCCCATTGCAAGAGATGTGAGGCCATTGCCTCCTGCGCCACTCTTGTTTTTTTATCCAGAGTTGACAGTGTAAGGAAGGCCCAGAATTTTGAGTCCTGTCTCAGTCTGAGCAATGTGAATGTGAATTTCATCAAATGTGGTCATATTTCAAAGAGACTTAGGTTGAGTGTTGTCAGGGCTCAAATATCCCTATTTGTGATTATGAAATATTAGGGGAATGCCTCAAAGCTGCTGCATACAGTATATAACTAAGATTGTTCCAGTCATAGTTTTTTGCCCAACTTCCCACTTGAGGATCAGACCCATGTGACTGTGGCATGCTGCTTTCTTTAGTAAATGCACATGTTTCTAGGCTTCAAGGGGACACTGAACAGGTTTCTCAAGGGTTGAGGTGTGAGTTGGTAACTCAATTGCTCCTACACATATGAAATGCTGTCTAATGCCGCGTACACACGGTCGGAATTTTCGTCGGAAAAAGCTCTGATGGTTTTCCCATCGGAATTCCGACGGAATTTCGCTCAAACTGTCTTGCCTACACACGGTCACACCAAATTCCAACAGTCAATAACACCGCAACATACAACACGTCCAACGGCACTATAAAAGGGAAGTTTAATGCTTCCGAGCGTGCGTCAAACTGTTTCCGAGCATGCGTTGGAATTTTGCGTGTCGGAATTGCATACACACGACGAAAAATCCGCTAGAAAGGTTTTCCGTCTGAAAAATTAAGAACAGGTTTTCAATCCAAAGGCTGTTGGAAATGCCGACAGAAAAAGACCGTTGGGCATACACACGGTTGGAAAATCCGATGAACAGCTCCCATCGGACTGTTTCCATCGGAAATTCCGGCCGTGTGTACGCGGCATTAGATTTAAGGAGCCTAACCATTTTTTTAGTCTAGATTTAACAAACGTCTTACATCTATGTGTCATCCCTAGACAACCTTCCCTCAAGGATGCGGCAATTGAGTAATGAGTAAAATCTTATTCTCTATTCCGTTCTCTCAGGTTCTGGGGCTGGCTACATGTACTATCCTTTGTAACCCTAAGATGGTTTAGTTATTTTGTGTTCAATAATTTTTCTCAGACAGTAAAATGGGCATTACATAGCAATCATGTTATAGGTTTGATGGGGCTACAATGGTTGCATCAGCACAGTTTGGAAAAAGTGGAACAGAACTGTAAGCAGTTATATGGTTGGTAGACAGTTTCATACTATAAAACTTGGGTATCTTGTTATAGTTATTTTCATCTGCCAGGTGCAAACCGTAAGGCCTATTTAAGCTAGTCTCTGGAGTCAAAGCTTTCACAGGGCTTAGGAATGATTAACCCAGAATGAAAATGTGTTCCTCCATACTTAAAATACTGTGTTTTTTCCCTATGGCCTTTGGCGCTGGTGGGGGAGAGAAGTAAATGAATCTGCCATTCTCACCTAGGGTTTTTCCAGAGACTATTTTATGATGATTTTAGATATTTGTAAGGTGGTTATTCTCATTGACCACCAAACTAAAAAGCATTCCTCCCACTGACCATCAAGCCAACATACCATAAGCTGTAGATACAGTAGTTGTCAGGAGTTTCGGTTTGAAAGTTATTTCCAGGGTTCCTCCATGTTAAAGAGTTTGAGAAAGGCTAAAGTAAAGTATACTTTTGTGAATGGGCGAGGGTCTTAAAGCAAACCAGTTCTTTTCCCTGAAAACGAATACTGTATATACTCGAGCATTAGCCGAGTTTTTTAGCACATTTTTTTTGTGCTGAAAGTGCCCCTCTCGGCTCGTACTTGAGTCAAGCATTTTTCTGCAGCAGAAAATGAAATTTTCCGACCCGAATTTGGGGCCCCGCATCTCGGGGCCACTTGGTGTTGGGAACCCCAAATTTGGTGTGCAAACCGAGTGGAACTAGCAATACAACATATCCATTTGGGGTTCTTAGCACCAAGTGGCCCCGAGATACAGGGCCCCAAAGTCAGTCAACTGTGTCCATCTGCAGCAATGTCATTGTCAATGTCAAAAAGACCCTTAACTACCAAGTTTGAAGTTTGGAGGACCTATGGCTGCAAATGGGCACAGTGAGGCTGCAAATGGGCATTGTTGACCCTCTTTTACACTTACAGTAGCTGTGCATTTCTCACCCTAGGCTTATACCCGAGTCAATACGTTTTCCCATTTTTTTTAGGTAAAATTAGGTGCCTCGGCTTATATTCGGGTTGGCTTATACTCGAGTATACACGGTATTTGATTTAAAAATGTGTTACAAATATGACAGTCCACAGTTTAATTTCATTTATCTAAGGACACCCATAGATTTCAGGGGGTGATCAGAGCTCAGGGCATAATCTAAACACCTTCAGAAAAAAAAAACACCTGGCTGGTGTGCATTCATGTTTATGACTATAAAGGAGAAATGAAGAATAGCATGCTCATCCTCTCAGGAACAACTGAGATCAAAACAGGTCATCTTACCTGATTACTCTGTGGGGCACTCACAAGAGCTGCCTTGGCCTCATTTTCTATAATCCATTTGCAATATAAATGTCAAGCTTTTTCTAAGGCCCTTTCACACTGACGGACCGTTCAGGTCCGCCTGTCAGTTTTGACGGCGGACCTGAACGGGCGCTCCATGTTAGTCTATGGAGCGACGGATGTCAGCGGAGACATCTCCGCTGACATCCGACCCGGTCCAATCCGCCAAAAGCAGACGGATGGCTCTACATCCGGATCCGTCGCTGGCAGATCGGATCGGGTGAGATCGGATGAAAACGGACACGCTGTCCGTTTTCATCCGATCTCTCCATAGAGACCAGCGGCGCTCGACAAGCCCCTCCCCGCTCAGTGAGCAGAGAGGGACTTGTCATCCGCCGGCTCAGCGGAGATCAACAGAGAGATCTCCCGCTGAGCCGGCGGACAGAGGCGGACTCCGTGCAAGCGGATCCGCCTTGTCTGAAAGGGGCCTAAGGTACCACCATAAGCCTCTCAACTGTCAGAACTTTGTTTATAAAAATAAGAAGTGATTGTGCTACCCAGGAGAAATCAATCAGATCGAAATGTTGACAATGATACCTAAACAGACAGTTTGATATTTAAGACCCATTGAGGTTATCATCAGGCATTTTAATGAATGTTAGATGCTCAATGCATTTACCAGATCTTACTTGTTTTGTTTTGATTCTGGTGACTGAGAAGATGCGGATGGAAAGCTCTGGAGAAATGAGGACACTGTTAACATGGTCCTTGTCATGCACAGCTGGGTGGTGCCATCAGCAGAGTTTGCACAAAAACTTCTTCAACTATATCCTTATCAGCATAAATCCCTCATCGGGGTGATTTGATATAGATTATGTTCTGTTTATTTCTTTATAATGGTATTACGTTCCTTGACAACCACTTACCTACAGGGAAGCAGATCAAAACCAAAGGAAGAACCAGATTTGTCATTTGTTAAGGTAAGCATACAGCTCTTCTTGTATTGGTTTCCTGGCTCAAATTTTTTCCTGTGTGTCATAATAAATAAATAAAAATGTATTTTAATTACAGTACTTGAGTACCAGCTTGTATACTGTACAGTGTACTTGTATTTTATATAATTGTTTTAGACAATTGTAATTTCGGTAGTATTTTATAACAACCAAGTTTATGATTTAATAAATAGAGGAAAAAAGACCAACAATGTTGAAAGAAAACCTAATTCTAGTACTCTGTTAAAATAAAACACTCCTGAAATGAGACCTTTTTGGAAAGTGTGAGATGCTTTTTCACTATTCTTTAGCCTGGGTTCAGACTAGTGTGGTGCGAATTGAAGGCCCTGCGTGACTGCGCACTGAAACGTCGGCTGTTCTGCGGTTTGTCAGCGTTTTAGGTGCGAATCAGCTGCTAACATAAATTCGCAACTCATTGTACTACTTCTGAGGGGGAAATCCATGCCAAATTTTTATAAAAAAACGGCATGGGTTCCCCCTCCAGGAGCATACCAGGCCCTTAGGTCTGGTATGGATTTTAAGGGTACCCCCTACGCTCAAAATCCATACCAGACCCTTATCCGAGCATGCAGCCTAAGGTGTAAAAGTGTAAATAAAAAAAACCCACACAATTTTTTAAAATATTTTATTGCACTGCTCCGGGGGTCTTCTTCCGTCTTGGGGGGTCTTCTTGCCGGACTCCTCCGCTCTCTTTTGCTCTTTTACCTAGCTCTTTCACGAGCGGAAGAGCCCGGCTTTCTTCTTCGTTGTCGCCTTCGGGGGTTCCGCCTTCGGGGGTCTTCCGTGGTCTCTTCTGTTCTTGCCGCTGTCGTCGCCTTCTGCACCGCCTTCTTCTTCTTCTTCTTAAGATGTTGACTTGTCGCTCTCTCTGGCTGGAATGGCATAGACGCGCTGTGTTGTGACTTATATAGGGACAAGGGGGCAGGGTCACATGCTCATGTCACATGGTGACCCTGCCCACATATGATGTCACAGTCCCGGAGGATGCTGGGACTGTGACATCATATGTGGGCGGGCCCTTGTCCTCATCAACATGGGGACAAGGGGCTTTGGGGTGGGGGGGCCGCAGGGCGCCCCCTTTCCCAAAGCACCCACCCCCCCATGTTGAGGGCATGCGGCCTGGTGCGGTTCAGGAGGGGGGGCGCTCGCTCGTCCCCACCCCCTTTCCTGACCTGCCAGGCTGCGTGCTCGGATAAGGATCTGGTATGGATTTTGGGGGGACCCCCACGCCGTTTTTTTCGGCGTAGGGGGTACCCTTAAAATCCATACCAGACCTAAGGGCCTGGTATGCTCCTGGAGGGGAATCCATGCCGTTTTTTTAAAAAAAATTGGCGTGGAGTTCCTCCTCAGTAGTACAATGAGTTGCAAATTTTTGTTCACAACGCAAGCCAGGTGCGAATCAGATGCGTGCCCACAGAAGATAATGGGCCTGAATTCGCACCTGATCCGCACCGCACTGCACCAAAGTCGGTTGCGTTTTTTCTGCAATGCGCAGTGTGCATGCACCGGAGATATGTGAACATGCCTCATTTAAAACAATGTATTTTGAAATGTCCTGCGAATTCGCAGTGTTTTCGGCCGCTGCAAATTAGCATAAGTGTGAACCCAGGCTTATTGTTTTTTCCAAAATGGAAACATGATGGTATTGAGGTTGTTAAAGGGACAAAAGTACTTTAAAGTGACAGAGGAGAGTATAAGTGGAGAAATTAAAAGCTAACACCGCGCTAATCCCTAAATGTGACACATGGTGAGTACCATATAGATAACCCTATATGGAAATACATGCATGTGCGTGTATTAGATAATAAAATGATAAATAGCAGCAGCTAATAGATGTGAGATAAACACATAAGCCAAAAATATACAGTGAAAAAAGCCGCGCTGTATAAGTGGGTCAGCTAATAAGAGACTGTCTCTTCGCCCTGCATTAACAAAGTGAGATTCTCATTTGGAACTCTAAGGAAACAGCTAAATACACTGGTGAATTATACATGCTGTGTGTGTATATGTATACTGTATATATACACTGCTGTGCAAGTTTTAGACAGGTGTGAAAAAAATTCTGTAAATTAAGAATGCGTTCAGAAAAAGAAGTGTTAATTGTTTATTTTTATCAATTCAATCAACAAAAATGAAAAGTTAATGAACAGAAGAGAAATTGAAATCAAATCAATATTTGGTGTGATCACCCTTTGCCTTCAAAACAGCATCAATTCTAGGTACACTTGCACACAATTTTTGAAGGAACTCGGCAGGTAGGTTGTTCCAAACATCTTGGAGAACTAACCACAGATCTTCTGTAGAGGTAGGCTGCCTCAAATCCTTCTATCTCCTCGTGTAATCCCAGACAGACTCGATGATGTTGAGATCAGGGCTCTCTGGGGGCCAAACCATCACTTCCAGAACTCCTTGTTCTTCTTTACACTGAAGATAAGTTCTTAGTGACATTGGCTGTATGTTCGGGGTCATTGTCCTGCTGCAGAATAAATTTGAGGCCAATCACACACCTCCCTGATGGTATGGCATGATGGATAAGTATCTACCTGTATTTCAATTTGCAGAAATGCAGCCCCAAATTTGGAAGGAACCTCCACCATTTTTCACTGTTGCCTGCAGACACTCATTATTGTACTGCTCTCCAGCCATTCGGCAAACAAACTGCCTCCTCCAAGTCAAAACCTGCTTTGTGATAGTGAATAGCAGTCTCAGCCTGGACCCCGCCAGGTCTTGCCCCCAATGCATTTCACTCCGCTCACAGGAGCTTACTCATGGGGATCAAAAGAGCTTGAACAGCACACATTAAAACCCCAGTCGGCTTTGAAAGCTTTGCTTGGGAGAGGAGATGCTGATGCAGTATAACTACCTTGGGTCTAGTTGCTGTGCTCAGTCTTGCCATGACCTGTGACATGAAACTGTCTTCTACAACCTCATCTTAGTAGCAGAGTTTGGCTGTTCCTCACCCATTTTTAAGCCCCCTACACAACTGTACATATGAAAATGATTATCATTAGCACCTGCTTGGTACAATTGATTAATCATACTCCTGACCCTAATCCTACAAAATCCCTGACTTTGGGCAAGTATACAAAGTGTGTGAGTGTAAGTACTGATGTTGACTTGAAGCAAAAGGGTAGTCACACCAAATATTGATTTGATTTAGATTTTTCTTCTGTTTGCTCACATTGCATTTTGTAAATTGATAAAAATAAACAATTAAAATATATATTTTTGAGAGCATTCTTCACACATGGCTAAAACTTTTGCACAGTAGCGTATATATTGTATATATTATATATATATACTGTCTGAAAAAGGATTCTAATTATCTACTTGTGTGATTTGTACATCACAGGCAGAGAGCACAACCAGACAGATGATACTATTGTAGCATAGATGCTCCTAAAAGTTGCAAGTCTTTTATTTATTTATATATATATATATAGCACCGTCAATTTAACTTTACGTATATATTTTACATTCGCATCAGTCCCTGCCCTCAAGGAACTTACAATCTGAGGTCCCTAGCAAAGGTGAGGAGAAAATTCTGGACAGCCGCACTCCAGAAGAAATTTTGCCTTTTATTGAAATATCAGGATCACAAAATACAAGCCACAGCAAAGCGATACAAAAGACTTGACGCGTTTCACACTACAAATAGTGCTTACAATTTCATGGCTGTGTGCCAGACTTGGAGATAGAACAGTAGACCGCAGTGGCCCAAATAAAAGCAGGGAAAGATGGGAGAGAGAAGTGGGACCCCTCACAGGTATGGGACTGGATTCTTGGGAAGGGAACACGAGTTTCAATATCTCCCTCGCATAAGGTATCACAGCTTTTCTTTCTCTATAGAGTATACTATACCCCCCAGAAATTGCGAAAACTGGGATGGCGGGAATACGACTGCTGCCCCAGATGTGGCGCACCTGGAGATTTTCTGCATATGTTATGGAAGTGTCCAAAGCTTTTTAGATATTGGACAAATATTGTTGAAGAGATTAATAAAATCTTGAAAATAAAATTAGAGGCAACGGTTAAAACTTGCCTTCTGGGGCTGATGGATAGGGGAAGTGTTACTAAAAATTCAGCCGAATCAGCTTTAAGGTGTTTATTCCAAGCCAGAAAGCTGATCGCTCAGCAATGGCAGTCACAGCTACCCCCGACAGTGGAGACCTGGCGCACGAGTATAAAAACAACAATAGGTAACGAGAGGGTATTTTTTATTAAACAGAACAATTTGTAAACATTTGGTCACCATGGATGATAAATTGTACAAGGTGAGAGAGAATGGGTTCCAGGATGGCATATAGCCATTTGATAATTTTTTTTTTTATTTATTTATTTATTTTTTTATCTAGAGGGGAGGCAAATTATTTCCACAATTCCCCCTTTTTTTTTTTTCTCTCCTTTTTTTTTTTTTTGTCCTTCTTTTTCTTCTCCCTCCCCCGTCGCAATGGGATTTTTGATTTTTGTTCTTCTGTTACGTTTTTTCTTGTATGTAAAAACAATATGTGATTTGATTTTGTATTGGATAAAATATATAAATAAAGGAAAAAATTAATTATTAAAAAAAAACAAATAGTGCTTACTCATAGCTAGCAATCACAAAAATGAATATCAAATATATATTGTTTGTAATAGACCATGTGACTGAATAGTAATTCAATTAATTAGTGAACCAATTAGATCAAGTTGATCTCAACACATGTCACAAAACCAATAAAACATTGACTCACACATGTGATAGTGTGGTGTGCAATCAAATACATTAGTGTGCAGGGATATATATATCACAATAGAATGAGTAAAGTGAAAATAAATGTGAATATAAGTAAAAAGTGTCCATCCACGATATGTGATAAAAAATAAATAAAATGTTTAATCCATCCACATATCGTGGATGGACACTTTTTACTTATATTCACATTTCTTTTCACTTCACTCATTCTATCATGATATATATATATCCCTGCACACTAATTAATTTGATTGCACACCACACTATCACATGTGTGAGTCAAGGTTTAATTGGTTTTGTGACATGTGTTGAGACCCTATGTGATTAGATCAACTTGATCTAATTGGTTCACTAATTGAATTACTATTCAGTCACATGGTCTATTACAAACAATATATATTTGATATTCATTTTTGTGATTGCTAGCTATGAGTAAGCACTATTTGTCGTGTGAAACGCGTCAAGTCTTTTGTATCGCTTTGTATTTTGTGATCCTGATTTTTCAATAAAAAGGCAAAATTTCTACTGGAGTGCGGCTGTCCAGAATTTTCTCCTCACCTTTGCTAGGGACCTTAGATTGTAAGTTCCTTGAGGGCAGGGAATGATCCAGAATTTTCTCCTCACCCTTGCTGCTAAATTGCCAGCAGCTGGGGCTACTGAAAACTGGAGGAGAGGTTTCAGCTTCGGCCGACCTACCTGGAGCGGTGGTATCCTTTTCTCTATCTGAATCTAAGGTCCTTAATTCACATTCATACATACACATACAAGAGCGAATTTACATGGGAGACAAATTAGCCTACCAGCATGTATTTTGAGTGTTGGAGGAGGAAACAGGTGCAGGTAGTGCCTCATGGAAGAGTAGTTGCTGAGATAGAAATGTCTGTCCTGTCTGATTAATATTTGAACCAATAACCGTTGGCCTTGAAAGCTGATAGCAACGTTTATGGTAGTTAACATGACTGATGCATAACAGATATGATGCTCCCAGACCCCAACCTTACCCGATACCCCCCATTAACCTGAGACCACACCGGTTGGAGTAACAAAGGCCGTAGCAGCCAACTTTATTTTAAAACCGATAAACAAATAAACTCTAATAAACTCTGAAATAAAATATGAAATAAAATATGAAATATCAAAATATGAAATATCAAAATATAAAATCTTCTGAGTAGCAACTACTAACTGGACTTGGTCTGTGCAGGCCATTATCAACAAAACTTTAAACCATAACAAACTGACACTGCGGTCCCTCTCCAAGCGGAATAATAGGCCTCAAGCCGACAAGCAGGCTCAAAGACAAGCGCTGGCCCGCAGTGCCCCATAACACTTTCCGTCTAACCTCAGTTATCCGGAAACCACCATCAGGACCCATCCAGCGATAGTTCCTGAACTATTTTCTGGCATATCTCCTTCCCCTGCACAGACCAAACACTCGCCTCTGCCACGACATCCACTTTCTGGAACCTGTCAGGAAGAAAAAAGGTGCAACGTACCCAACATATAACATGCACAATACCACCAAATAAGGGAGGGAGGGTGGGATCTTTTCCGTCGGGCTTCTGTTATCTCCCAGCATGCAACGGGAGATTATAACAGCTTCTCTAAACCACACCCCCTCGGCACCCTAGCACTTCCCCCTTGGTCTTTCACTATCCACTGTTAACCCCGTCATGCCCACCCTCCGCCTATTTGCTTTCTGGCTTTTGCTGCGGGCTCTCTGAAGATTGTGTCCATGTCTAAACACTTCTAGAAACACCATTGTGTTTTAATGATAAACTCATCTGTTTCACACCTGCAGGTTCTGGGCAAATCACTATCCAGAGATGTTCCGGCTTGACCGTGAATTAGAAGAGCTGATGTGTGATTTTTGGGAGGTGGTTAAGGACCGCCGATGGGCAAATGACCACCGACAAAGTCTTCATACATCATTCACGTAAGGACTTTATGTAATCCAGTCTAATCTATATTTCCCCAGCAGCTGAGGAAACTTTACTTCTCTTTTCCTTTTCCTTGCCGTTCTTGATTTGCTTTCTTTTATATTCTTCACTTTTACTTTTTTATCATTTTCAATGCCAGATTTGAGCCGGAAAGCTCGCCGACTTTTCCAGAGTCACCAAGCTTCAACAAGAAGAGGAAAGTCTCCCTTCTGTTTGATCATCTGGAACCATCAGAACTGGCAGTGCATCTCAGCTACCTGGAGTTCAAATGCTTCTGCAGGATTACGGTAAAAAGAGACTCTACAATAAAACAAAATTGCCTAATTAAAACAAGAATTCTAAAAAATGTATAGTCCAAAATTGTATGTTTATTATCTGAAACATGAAAATAAAGCACATTTACTGGATGATTGATGTGAAGTGCAGGCTAATAACCACATAACTATTTTAAACTGGCAGAAACTGGAGTATGGGTTTGATGTTCGTTTGTTAAAATTGTAATTACTAAGATGACTGTCTAGGTGAAAATGGCGTAAAAATCGAATTCATTAACTTACCTTCAAAAAGTTTTGTTTGATTATTGCTAATCACAATTAAACAGTGTCAAAGGGAAGTGTCATAGGGTGTGAACAATTTGTTCACTATAGTCAAATGATCGGAGACATTGTGCAGCTTTAGCCTTTAAACAAATTGAAAGCTTCCATTAGCGGTTGGGAGGATAAAGAGACTTGTGATTCTTCTTTAGACAACACCTAATGGAGTGTTCCCTCAGTGAGTTATGCTTACATTGGTCATAAAGAGGAATGAAAGGACAATTAAGAGTACCGCCATGACAAATAAGCCCTTTCTGTCTATAAAGTGATATGAGCACACCTTATTACTCTGGTGCTCAGCTTATGGACCAGGACCCCATACGGCCCTTTGGGACTTTCTGTGTGGCCTTCGGGGCTTCTGCAGACAGTAAATGGATAAAGACAATCCACAACTCCATACATGCTCTTCAATAATTCTAAATTTGTTGTAACTCCATAAAAGATAAAAATGTACAGCAGAAGATAACGAGTTTCAGCCATTCAGGTTGTGAACAAGGCCATTATGGCTGAAACACGTTAACTTCTGCTATACATACTGCATTTATCTTTTATGTAGTTACAATAAATTTGGAATTTTAAAGAGCATGTATGGAGTTGTGGATTGTCTTCTATCCATTTCCCTCGTTAGCAACTGAGTGACTGCACATCCTGCACCCGACAGCTCTAGAGGATCTCTACATAATCTGGGGTAGTAGCACCTTTTTCTTCTAATCCCTGCAGACAGTAATCTGTGCTTTCTCATTGCCCTGTAATAGCAGAGTCTCATGTAATGTGACTTTATGTAGCATCCCCATAGTCTCTGACCATCTCCAGTTGTATGTCTGCCATCTTTTTTTTCAAGAGCCTGCAGAACAGAGCAGATTAGCATACATATCGTGTGTGCAATGTCAGGCTTCTGCAAGCACTGCCTACAGCAGGGGTCGGCAACGCAACCCGCAGGCCGCCACTGCTAGACATCCGGCCCGTCAGTGCCCGTGATTAATTCATGGGCACCCTGGCCTGCGGACATGTTCGCCGCTGTCCTCTTCATTGGACAGTGGCGAGTGGCCAGTATCACAGAGCTGGATGGGGGCAGGAACCGCTGGAGTTAACTTTTTTCATTACACAGCAGGCGATCCTAGCAACCAGTCACCAACCTGTTAATGTGAAAAGTTATTTCCAGCGGTTCCCGCCCCCATCCAGCTCTGTGATACCGATCTCTGCTCTGCTCGCTGTACACCTGTGTAAGGTAGGAGATTTCTACCTACAGTGTGTGTGTGTGGGGTGGAGGGGGCAGAGGACACTACACTGGGGGGGGGGGGGGTGCAGGGGACAGAGAACACGATGGGGGTACAGAGGACACTACAGTGGTGGGGGGGGGGTGGTGCAGGGGACAGAGGACACTACAGTGGGGGGTGCAGGGGACAGAGGACACTATGGGGGTACAGAAGACACTACAGTAGGGGGGGTGCAGGGGACCGAGGACACTATGGGGGTACAGAGGACACTACAATGAGGGGGGTGCAGGGGACAGAGGACACTATGGGGGTACTGAGGACACAACAGTTGGGGGGCGCTGGGGACAAAGGACACTATGGGGGTACAGAGGACACTACAGTGGGGGGTGCTGGGGACAAAAAAACACTATGGGGGTACAGAGGACACTACAGTGAGGGGGGGTAGTGCAGGGGACAGAGGACACTATGGGGGTACAGAGGGCACAATGGGGGTACAGAGGACACTACAGTGGGGGGCGCAGGGGATAGAGGACACTGTGGGGGTACAGATGACACTAAAGGGGGTGTTCAGGGAACAGAGGACACTATGGGGGTACAGAGGACACTACAGTGGGGAGGTGGTGCAGGGGACAGAGGACACTATGGGGTACAGAGGACACTACAGTGGGGGGGGGGTGCAGGGGACAGAGGACACAGCTTTGGGGGAACAGGGAACTTGCTATGGGGGGAGGGGGGTAGAGGACACAATGGGAGTGATGTGAAGCGGCACAAAGGACACTGCTATAGAGGTACAGAGGACACTGCAATAGGGGGGACCTTATTAGGGATCCCATCACCTCTGGGGACAGGGATCCCTTCTCACCTGGGGACAGGGACCACATCACCCCTGGGGACAGGGACCTCTTCTCCCCTGGGGACAAGCCTCCTTCTCCCCTGGGGACAAGGACCCCTTCTCACCTGGGGACAAGGTCCTCTTCTCACCTGGGGACAAGGACTCCTTCTTACCAGCGGACAGGGACTCCTTCTCACTTGGGGACAGGGACCCCATCACCCCTGGGGTCAGGGACCCCATCAATGGCAGCTGGTGCTCCATTTTTTGGAGGGGCGCAAAGAAAGCCCCAACACCCCCCCTCTGTCTCTCAACCGCCATAGGGCCTACAGACAGACAGATCAATAGACAGATAGACAGACAGATAGTTAGATAGATAGATAGATAGATAGATAGATAGATAGATAGATAGATAGATAGATAGATAGATAGATAGATAAATAGAAAGATAGATAGATAAATAGAAAGATAGACAAATAGACAGACAGATAGATAGATAGATAGATAGATAGATAGATAGATAGATAGATAGATAGATAGATAGATAGATAAATAGACAGACAGACAGATACAGATAGATAGATAAATAGACAGATAGATAGATTGATAGACGAGCAGATAGATAGATAGCTAGATAGACAGATAGATAGGCAGGTAGATAAATAGATAGATAGATAGATAGATAGATAGATAGATAGATAGATAGATAGATAGATAGATAGATAGATAGACACCCGGTGCCCAAACACAGTGCACTTAAAGGACCCTTTTTGTGTGACTAGCTTTGGGGGGGGGGCGCCCGTGCACCCCCTATGGACGGGCTGCCACTGGACCCCATCACTCCTATGGACGGGCTGCCACTGGACCCCATCACTCCTAGGGACCAGGATGGGGGAGGGGGCAGTAAAATCCAAATCCCCAGCCACATGCTCCCTCAGGGTGAACTTGCTTTGTATTAGTGAAGCACCTTAAAGTGAGGTAAACCTGTACCGTTATTATTACTATGTTAGGATATTATCTTCATTTATTAGTAGGTGAATGCGGCCCTCCATGCATTGACATACATTGAATCTTGGCCCTTAAGTGGAAAAAGGTTTCTGGCCCCTGGCCTACAGCTTTCAGCCCACACCCCATATGGGCTTTCTTTTTGAAAGCTGTAGGAAGTGTCCATGAACTATAAAAGCACTCATCAGCACCCTCGCAGTTCATTGAGTTGTCTTTTGAAGTAGTCTGACACGGTGTCAGACAGGACTTGTAGTTTATTCATTCACAGATCCCTGTGAATAGATGATGCAGCTGTGTGGGCAAAGTCTGCTGCACTGTTTTAAAATTGTGACAGCGGGTGTGGGGAGAAGCTCCCCTGCCTGCTGTTACAAGGGGAGGATTAGCGGGTTTTCTTTAGTAACTAGTTACATTTTGCACCCTTTTTGTTACATTTTGCACCCTAAAAGTAACATGTTACTAAAAGTGAACTTATTCTTTAAAAGTAAATTACAATTTGGGTCATTTTAGTTTTTATTAAGTTTATGTTTTTAAATATATGTTTTATGTTTATTTTTCATTATTTATTGAAAAATATTTATTTTATAAAAATATTTATTTTACAACTAAATGTTGCCACTGAGCAGTATGGGTTCTCCAAGAGAATATTAGTGGGCATTGTTTGCCTTCAGATACTCACTCTCTCTCCCTCTCCCTTTATCTCCCCTCACTCTCTCTCACCCTTTATTTGCCCTCACCCCCCTCTCTCTCCCTCATCTCCCTGTATCTCCCCTCACCCCCCTCTCTCCATCTCACTTTATCTCCCCTCACTCTCTCTCCCCCTTTAATTCCCCTCACCCCCTCTCTCTCTCTCCCTTTGTTTCCCCTCACCCCCATCTCTCTCTCTCTCTCTCCCCCTCTCACTTTATCTCCCCTCACCCCCCCCCCCTCTCTCTCTCTCTAAGAGTCACATCTCTGACTCATCCAGTTGTGTGTGTAAATGTTAGCTTGAGCTATTGACCTCTGTGAATATAATTTTTATATAAGGCAGCTAAAAACAGACAGGATAACACAAAACAAGCCCTAAATGTATACAAAACTTTATAAATTATTTTTAGGTTCTTAACAAAGTACGTAGAATGGATTGAAAATATAGGCTGATACCAAATTTCTATTATTATCTGAATATGACTTCTCTTTGTCAGCATTTAGACTATCGGAGCTACACTTTGCAGAGTTCTCTGCGAGAAATCCCTCGGCTGGAGCGGTCAGTCTCCTTATGTAACAGCATTTCACAGTGGGTTCAGCTCATGATCCTCCACCGCCCAACTCCACAGCAGAGAGCTGAGGTCTTCACCAAATTTATCCACATGACTCAGGTGGGAATTGAACATGATTGCATCAAAATCACCGGATAGTGTGCTTTGTGTCATGTCTGCATCATATCCACAGCCAAAATTGGTTTTATTAAGTTGTACTTTTTATGTTTTGGCATCATGTTGCACATTTTGGAAATCAGCATGCTGCATGCACCATTTTCTGTGTCTGCATTTTTAGGGCTTGTTCACACTTGTCCATTATCCTGCATTAAAATACATACATTTTACTACATAAGATGCAATTCATGTCAAAATACCAATAATTCCAATATGGCTAATTCTTCTCTGTGTTCTACAGGGAGTAGGGAATGGTAACCCCCTGTCTGTTCTTTTGGGTTTTTGTGATGTGAACTTAATATGACAAATATGACCTTTCACTTACTGTACTGGAGACACACAAAAAAAAGGAAGGGAAATCATCATTTTGACTGTAATTACTTTCTGTTTCCCAGGACAAATATATAAGGTGAATATCCCTAGCTGGGTTAGCAGTAGAAACCTCACAGGGGTTTTAATCCGTTCCATACTCCATCCTGAACTAGAGTAACGTTTTGGTCAGAGATATAGCTTAAAACATAGGACATGCTGCTGTACAAAAGCTATATGCACTATATGAATTTCAGGAATTTGCCAAAATGTACTCATTGGGTGGCCCTGTTGACAGCCTCCCCGCCCAACATTTTTCAATTGAAGGAGCCAGGTGGAAAATTGACGTCTGAAAAATGGCTGCATCTGCTATTCGAGTATTCGAGACTGTCAAAATACAAAAGCCCCAGTGGGGGATTCGTCCATCCATGCCGTCTACCGTATATACTCGAATATAAGCCGAGGCACCTAATTTTACCACAAAAAAAATGGAAAAATGTATTGACTCCAGTATAAGCCTAGGGTGAGAAATGCGCAGCTACTGTAAGTGGAAAAGAAGGTCAACAATGCCCCTTTGCAGCCTTACTGGGCCCATTTGCATGCCTCACTGTGCCCATTTGCAACCATAGGTCCCCCAAACTTCAAACTGGTAGTTAAGGGTTCATAGATGCCCCCTATCTGCAGCCAAAATATGGGGTCTCTGGACCCAAACGGTCCTGAAATAACATTGCTGCAGATGGACACAGTTGACCGACTTTGGGGCCCCGTATCTTGGGGCCTCTTGGTTAATTTGAAAACTCAGTCGAACTAGCACTACAACATATCCAAAGATGGGGTTCCTATTACTCACTGGCACTGAGATACGGGGCCCCAAAGTGGGTTCAGAAAATGTCAAGCACTTTTCTGCAGCAGAAAATGACATTTTCTGAACCGACTTTGGGGCCCGTATCTCTGGGCCACTTAGTGCTAGGAACCCCATCTTTGGATATGTAGTGTTGGTTCCACTGGGTTTGCACACCAAATTTGGGGTTCCTAGAACCAAGAGGCCCCGAGATACAGGGCCCCAAAGTCGGGGCGGAAAATGTCATTTTCTGGTGCAGAAAAGTGCTTGACTCAAGTATAAGCCGAGGGGGGCACTTTCAGCACAATAAAATGGGCTGAAAAACTCGGCTTATACTCGAGTATATACAGCAACTATTATTGTATGGCCATCTTAAAATGATTGTAAAGGCAGAAGATTTTTTTACCCTAATGCATTCTCCTTATACATACCTGAGCCCAATCTCAATCCAGCGGTGTGCGCGAGAACAGCGGCTCTATTCGCTCTCTCCCTTCATATGGGTTACTGTCAATCAAATTCTGTAATGAAGGAGCAGGGGGGCAGGGCCGAGCCGCCTTGTCTGTGTCAATAGATGCAAACAGGATGGCTCGAGAGCGAGCCGGCACAAGTGCCCCCCTAGAAAGCACGTTTCTATGGGGCACTCACTGAAGAGGTGGAGCCAGGAGTGCCGGTGGGGACCCGAGAACAGGAGGATAGAGGCTTCTCTGTGCAAAACCAGTACACAGAGCAGGTAAGTATAACTTGTTTATTATTTTAATACAAAAAAAATAAAAAATTGAAGGACAGCCAGCAATGACAACCTCAACATTTCTCTAGGTTTTTATTTAATTTTATTGTACATTTGCTTCTGTTTGAATTGCTTGATTTACCATTAGGCTCTATAGGTACGGTCCTATAGAGTCAGAGGCCAAAAGGTGGCTTTTCCCATAAGAAGAAATATTGTAATCTCATATAAATGAGAACATGGTCTCAAAAGAGGGGATCCTAGCTGAGACATGCATTTGTACAACTGTCATCTCATATCTGTAGGGACCTCAGTAGTTTAGTTTTGTCTTTGGGAAATCAATAAAAGGAGCATATGGCCCCAATGGAAAATGGAAGCTGCAGTAATATTTCTTTATTTATTGTATTTGTTTACTTCACAGAAACTCCGTAAGCACCAGAACTTTAACACCCTGATGGCAGTGATTGGAGGGCTGTGCCATAGTGCCATCTCCAGGTTAAAGGAGACTCATAGTCATCTGTCACATGATGTACTAAAGGTAAGTGGGAAAGAATCACGTCTTGTATAGGATTTGTAATTAAAGGCCAAATACACCCAAAAAAATAATGACCCATCTATCTCTCAAAGCAGCTCCATTGGTAGGATTTTCTTGCAGGAGGTTGTTTCTGTTCCGTCCCAAGGGGCTAAAATGATGGAGTCACTCTCTTGTAATTTTTTATTAAAATGCTTTTAAATTTTGAATGTAGACAAGTAACATACACCTACACATAAAAATGGGACAATTCAAGAGTGACACTATGTTCACAATAAACCGTAAATACATTATAGTATCAATAGCCATGGTGGTTAGAAATAGTCATATCAAAACATAATGAATAAGTAATAGTACAGTCTCCCAGTTTTAATCATCATTAGTCTGTAACTCAGATCGTGGACACCAAATTTTGTCAAATTTCTCAGGAGAGACCCTATTGGAGAATGTAATTTGGTGTAGGGGAAGGGCAGAGTTAAACATTTTTTTCCACTGTGAAGCGAAGGGGGAGAGAGGATCTCTTCCAGGTAAGAAGAATCGTTTTTTTTTCTGGCATAAAAATACTTGGTTCTTATTAATTACTTGGCATGAGAATGAATTTGGAGTATCAGCCCCAAAATATACGCCTTTGGGCATCAGAGGTTAGGCAGGCCCAATGCAGTTTCAATAAAACAGCTGGCCTGTGTCAAAAAAGATTGCACATGGGGGCAGGGGCATAGTGTTTGAGTCCAATTTCTAAGTTCTTTTTTTATTCTCCATTATGAAACATCCATGAAGGAAATGTGACATTTTTCTTCTGGCTGCAGTAGTTGGGTCATAGCGGGAATTCTGGTATCACTACTTCCCCACAGCAGTGGGTTGTTTAAGCTGGGTGTGGCTTTCGAGTGATGATAATTTGGCTTTCAAGCAACAGCTGAAAAAGTTGTCACATATTTTCTTAATCATTGTGATAGTATTTATCACTGTTAGGGCTCATTTACACTTGATTTGACTTCAACACATATTAAAGCACCTACAGCTTCAACATGCTTTTATATGTTTTCTTGATGCTTCTGTTATGCTTCAGTGGTGTTTGAAGCTTTAATGAAGCTTGGCAGATGCCCTGTGCTGATATCTCATACCTGCAATACTGCCAAAACAAAGCAAAACTAAAGCTGAATTAAAGCCTCTCAAAAGCTTCAGGTGCTTCAAGCGAGCTTTGTCATAGACTTCTATGGAGGCTTTGAAGACGCTTTGAAGCACCACTAAAGCGACATGGGGTATAATTTTTGTAATTTTTATAATTTGTGAAGCAAATCAAAGTAACGTGTGGCTTCCTGAACGGGAATCAGCTGATGTAACTAGTCAGGCAAGAAGCGATCATCCGGAAAGGAACGGTCCCTCTACTCTGTCCACTCCACCAAGAAGATTCCCACTAGTTGCTCAGAAATAAAAAGAGGCCGCCCATAGTGTAATACTGGCATAAAATTTTATTTCCAAATTATAGGTTAAAAAGACTTACAAGCATAAAGTTTGTTTAATCGCATAGACAAATACACTGCCGGCCAGTCAGTTGTAGCCCGTCCTCCCTTCAGAACATGCGTGGTGGCGTCGCTGCCTGCCTTCCCATGCAGCGACATTGGTTCATTCTCATTGTGTTCTTTCATTGTTTTGCGGAGCAGCTATATATATATATATATATATATATTAGGTTTGTTTCATAAATTATTGTTTGACGCAAGGTTCCCCTCTCACATCATGTCTATCGTAATGTCCACAAAAAGTTGCTTCTTGCCATGCATGTGCTGCTGCAATGTACTCTGATTTAGTTGAAGATAGAGCGACAGTTGCTTGCTTTTGACTAGACCAACTTATGGTTCCTTCCCCATACTGGAAGATGAATCCACTTGTGGATATGCGGTTACTTTCTTTACTGTGTTCCAGTCACCCTGACAAGGAGCTGAAACTTTCCTACATAGTATGGCTACTGCTGTGGCTTTTTCTGGTCTTTTCACAGTGGCAACATATAGCAGCTTGCCAATTGCTCTGCGATACATGTCATTGTTGGGTAGCAAGTTTTCTGCTTCATTGCTCTGGTTCCATAGGAGTTTTAATTTCCTTTGCATTCTTGCATATAGAATTTTTCCAAGATTTCTGAGGTTTTCTGAGATTGGTTGAGAAGATAACTTCCATCTTCTTCTCTTTCTCTCTTTGGATTCCCAGATAGTAGCTAATGTTCCCAAGTTCTTTGATTTAAATATTTTCTTTCAGCTTGTGAACTATATGATTGTATTCCCCTTCTTGTTCAAAACTAATTATAATGTCATCTACATAGATAAGGATGTATATCCATCTGTCTTCTTGATTCTTGGAGTAGAGACAGGGTTCTGCTTTACTTCTTGAGAATCCCTCTCTGGTAAGTACTTTGTTCACTTTCTCATTCCACATCCTTGCAGATTGCTTAAGACCGTAGATGCTCTTCTGAAGTTTACACACAAGGTAATCTCCTTGCTCAAACCCTGGTGGTTGCTACATGTAGAGGTCTTCCTTAATGTCTCCATAAAGGAAAGCCGTTTTGACATCTAGGTGTATGACCTTGCATGCCCTTCCCAGCTTGCCCTTCCTAGGTGCATGCCCTTCCTGGCTGTAACGCTAAGAAGCGCTCTGATGGTGGAGTGCTTTACAACGGGAGCAAATCTTTAATCGTAATCTTCACCAAATTTCTGCAAGTAACCCTTGGCAACTAGTCTGGCTTTGTATTTGTGGATATTCCCTTCTGCATCTGAGTTTACTTTGAAAGTCCACTTTCTTCCTATAGTTTTGCAGTTAGGAGGGAGCTCTGTGAGTGTCCAGGTTTTATTTTCTTGAAGTGACTTTAATTCTTCTTCTGCTGGCTTTCTCCATTTATTGGCTTCACATTTTGACAGTTTTTCTGTCTTCCCAGGATGTTGGTTCAAGTATGCTTATGTGTTTTAACAGTGTATGACAGCTTGCGGGGTGGTATCCCCTTTGTAGTCCGAGTGGATCTTCTGATTTCAGGCAGTTCCGCAGTATCTGGTGGGGAACTTGATTTAGGCATTGTGAGTTCAACCTCTTGTTCTGACTCCTGCACAGGTTCACTTTGGTCAAACTTTTTTCTGGTTTGCCTGGCATACTCACTTCATAGCTTTCAAGGATCTGTGTTTCTGATGATGGGCTCTCATCAAAATAAACACTACGGCTTAGTATAACTTTGTCAGTCTTTGGGTGTAGGAATCTGTAACCCTTAGTTTGCTCACTGTAGCCTACTAGAATGCCCTCTATGGCTCTGTTCTCCAGCTTAGATTGCTTTTCACTTGGAATATAAGCATATGCTTTACATCCAAACACTCTGATGTGCCCTATACTAGGCTTTGATCCATGCCACATTTCGAAATGGAGTACTTTTAAGGGCTCTTGGTAGTCTGTTCTGTAGGTAGGTAGCAGTAGTGACTGCTTCTCCCCAGTACTTGTGAGGTAGGTTGGCATCTGACAACATGCATCTGGCCATTTCTATAAGAGTGCGATTTTTCCTTAGTGCTACATCGCTTTGTTCAGGAGTGTATGGTGCAGTTGTCTGGTGTACTCTTCCTTGTCTCTTCAGATATGAGGTCACTTCTTTGCTTATTTATTCTCCTCCATTGTCGGTGTTTCATTCTTGTGTTTCATCAGATAAGTAGTTGTGTACTTGGAATAATCATCGATATAGGTCAGTAGATATCTGTCCCCGCCTGACATGGGAGTTTTCAGTGGACTACATACATCACTGTGTATGAGCTGCAGGGGGTGGTTTTTCCTTGAGATGCCCTGTGGAAGGGGAGCACATGTGGCTTTTGCTTCACTACAGCACTTGCATTTCATGGGCACTTTGCAAGGTGATATTGTCAAATCTTCTGATAAGCCTCTCAATGTCCTGTATAGCTTCTGGACTGATGTGCCCCAGCCGCCTGTGCCATAAGTGAATACATTTACTGTGTAGGTCATTAGAGAATATATTGGCTTGCTGGTCTGTGGTGATGAGCTTGTATAGGTGGTCATCCAGTTTTCCTTTTACAGTACGAGGAATCGCTTATTATTGTGAATTGTGCATTCATCACCCTAAAACTTAACTGTGAGACCGTTGTTTGTAAGACTTTTTACTGATAGAAGGCTGCCTTTTAGTTCTGGAACATACAGCACTTTCTTTACAAGGATACTCTGTTTACGTTGTGGTGTAATGCAGTTCAGAAAACCCTGGACTTTACCTTCAGATGTGATGCTTTTCCTGTTTGCTAGGAAAACTTTGTCTTTTGCCTCTTTCTTTGACTCTTTCCTTTGTGGATAGCTTTAGCTTTTACTGCTCGGCTTCCCAGATAGAACAGTCCTTTTTTAAGTGACCGGTCCTTTTACAGCAAAAACAGGCTCTGCTTTCTTTGTTGTGCTTTGGGCCTTTGTACATCTTAAGAGCTTTGTCATCATGGTGCGTATTTTCTTTTCTCTTGTCATATTCATTGATTAATTTCCCTATGACCTACGCTAGTTTGAGCTTCAGGTCTGGTTTCTAAAGCATTAATGAAAGCAGTATATGTCTCTGGAAGGCTGCAGAGGAGCAGGGCAACAATATGGTTATCTTTGATGTCCTCTCCGATGGCACGCAGCTGCACTATGATCTCTAGCATAGCTTTCACGTGGTCACACATTTGCTGACCTTCTTCTAGTCTCATCTTATACATTTTTTCTTAGCAAAAACTGTTTGCTGTTTAGACTTAAATACTCATGCAGTTTTTGTAATAAGTTTTCTTTTGTCTGTCTGTCTTTCCTATCCCAGTCCTCCGTCTCTACATTTGTGAGTCTGTCTGTATTCAGCACTTGCCACAAATCATCCTTGTTCAAAAGCATTTACAGTTTAAACTTCCAAAGCTGGTAAATGCCATTAAAGGAAAAGAAACACAGCGCCTCTAAGTGCAGTATTGGTAAACCATTTAATAAGTCAACAGTAAAACTACTCACAAAGGGAGCATAAACACAAGCATGATACTGCAGCAAAATCGAGTGGTGGTTTTTCTCCTAAACATCCGTGTCTCTGAAGTGCAGCTGACAGCTTGTTCTCATAGGCTGCGAATGCTGGAATCCACCTGCACGAGCTGTCAGCTGCACTTCAGAGACACGGATGTTTAGGAGAGAAACCACCTCTGGATTTTGCTGCAGGATTACTATCATGTTAGTGTTTATGCTCCCTTTGTGAGTAGTTTTACTTTTGACTTATTAAATGATTTACCAATACTGCACTTAGAGGCGCTGTGCCTCTTTTCCCTTGTTGCATTGCAGAGACTGCTTCTAGCTCTTCACACTGGCTGCCCTTAGTGCTGGTACATGGATTCCTCTCCCTCTTCATCTTAGAGATGGTTGCTATGGACTTCGTCCCTCCTATTGAGAGACTTTATTAATCACATGTATTTGATCTGTGTACACCTCCAGGGTCTCTCCTTAAACGAGTGCTGAGTTTATTTTTTGTCTGTTGGTAAATGCCATTGTTCAGCTTTGCTATTGCAAACTTCACATCTGAACCACTTGCAATGTTTCATCAGCTTGTATACAGTATTCACTGACTTGCTGTACTCACTGAGTATGCTTTCCAGTGCCTCTGGGTGCTGCTGGGTGAGCTGGGGTATCCCCTCCAATACCTGGGTGCCTGGGACCCATAACCTATTAGCAGGTTATTGAAATAATGCACTGCAAGCTTGTTGTATGCAGAGGATAGCTTTACTTTCATCGAGGATATCTTTATCATGAACAGGAAGAAGAAATATACAAGTACATGCACTGAACATAGATAGAACATCCCGTGACTACATTACCATAGAATAACATATTAGAACACTGCAGTGCCACCTGCTGGGTAGAAAGGTATAATGCATGTATATATGTATAGTTCACAATATAGAAAGCTACTTGATGTTGCTTCTTCCAACACCACCCCACGTGCGTCCAGCCCCTTGCAGGATGCTGGATGCATGAATTCCAGCGGGGGTGTGTTTTTTTGAAGCACCTGATTAGAACCCGGGGCTCTAATAGGCTTCAAAAAAGGGTGGGCTTGGGGTGCTACGCATTGCTCTACGAGCCCACCCAGGTGAGTTACAATAGCAAATGAATATTCCCTATTGAATCACCAATCCTCTTCCCGGACAAATTGGCCGAAAGGAGAAGCTGCCTGATTGGCCGCCGAGAAGGGAGGAAACGGAAACCACTGTGATGCCTGTAGAGAGCAGGGGATGCTGCCGTGATGCCCGTGGAGAGCAGGGGAAGCTGCTGTGATGCCCATGGAGAGCAGGGAAAGCTGCCGAGATGCCCAGGGAGAGCAGGAGAAGCTGCCGTGATGTCTAGGGAGAGCAGGGGAAGCTGCCGTGATGCCCATGGAGAGCAGGGGAAGCTGCCGTGATGCCCATGGAGAGCAGGGGAAGCTGCCGTGATGCCTGCGGAGAGCAGGGGAAGCTGCCGTGATGCCCATGGAGAGCATGGGAAGCTGCCGTGATGCCTGTGGAGAGCAGGGGAAGCTGCTGTGATGCCCACGGTGAGCAGAAGAAGCCGCCGGTAATGCTGGGGGGGTAGCTGTGGGTGCACTGTTTGCTGCCCCCCCAAAAAATTACCACCAGCCACTACTGGAATGAACACTCAAGCGATAAACATGCCTAGCATTTAGTGTTTTCTCTGCTCAAACACTCATCTCCTGAACGCGCAAGTGTTTTTTTTTTTTTAGCCTATAAATTCTCCTTTTCTAATACACCTGTAAATGCCTATGTGTGCATGGACATATAGGCTAACATAGAGGTGCATTTAGAGGCTGAAGAAAAAAGTGAAACGCCTGTGTTTTTATGTCCTGTGTGCATGAGGCCTAAAATTTGTTCTGCTGCTTTATTTTCTGTAAAGTTTTTCTGGAAAGTTTGAGGGAAGAATAAGACTGCAGAGGGCTGTGTCATAGTCAAATGAAGAATAATATCTAGAAGGTAGAAGGCATAGGTCTGATGTGTGTCAGGGTGTGAGTCACGGCCTAACGTAAGTGTGACTGCCCAGACCTATGAGAGAGTCTGAACTCTGTCACAATCCAATGCATTGTCTCATTCTAAGAATTTTACCACAAGCCCTCACCACAGAAACTAATACGGTGTTTTTTTTTTTTTTTTTTTCGCTGTTGATTCCGTGGTTTTACCTTGCTGCTGGGTTGCAGTACAGGAAACAGTTCAGTAGCATTCTTGACTTGTTAACTCTTATTTTGTGTGTTAATTTATGAAGAACCTAGTAAGAATTCAGTAGAGCTGTCCAGCAGGTTTTGTATGAGGTTCTCTGTAATGGGTCACAGATCCTTTGGCTCCTTTCACACGGGCCGGATCTGGTTTTCCTAGGCAGGGGATCTGCCAGTACCTGTTGATCCCCTGCTGCGCTGAGCAGAGTGGCCAAATGACAAGTCCATGTCTGCTCTGCTCTGCGGGCAGTCGGATGTAAATGGACTGGCTTTACACCTGACTACCCTCCGATCTGATCTGGCCAGATGGAGGAGAATGGATCCCCTTCCATTGTTTTTTATAGGATTGCAGGTAGCTGGGTGTAAATGGACAAGTTAGCAGGGCCAATCCTGGGTGGGTGCACAAGCTGCACCATACCCAGGTGCCACAAGCTGAGGCAGGGGGGCACCGAAGCTCAAGTGCCACTCTCCCTGGGCCTGGCACCGTGGGGCTTTAAGTTTCTATGGCAAACTGTGACACCCAGGATCGGCCCTTCTGTGGGTGTGCGGGACCTGCGGAGGGAGGCTGATGGTGAGCCGGTAAGTGAGAGGGAGGAAGGAGGAGCAGAGGAATCACAGGGGAGGGCGTTCGCCACCGCCGCTCGAAGAGGAGCCGTTAATGAAGAATATAGATCCGGTGAGTAGAGCCACGTCACCCCTTACCCTGATCCAGTGTGTCTGGGAGGCGGGCTGCCGGGGGTGGAGTGGGGGGGAAGAAGGCTGTGCCGCCTTAAGGTCTGGGTGGATTGGCAGCAGCAGGGTTAATGGAAGCTGGACTGCCAACATCTTTCTTCATCGCTGGCCTCTACCGAAGGCCCTGAGTGATGGGCGGGGGACACTGGTGGCGCCTCCCTGCACCTTTAAGGTGGATGGGGAGGAGTGAACCAGCCCAGAGCCTTGGCCCCACTCTGCACAATCAATACAGGCAGCCTGAGAAGAGGGGCTCTGTGTATTAACAAGGCAAGAAATTTCAACCTAAATGAACTGGAAGCAAGTCCTGTTTCTGTCTTTTGCTGCAGCAGTCGTGCTTCTAGCAGGTAAGAATAGTCTACCTTTATTTTGCGATAACATTGCAACTTGTTTCTTCTGGTGCTGATTTTAGAGTGATCCTTGTGTGCTTTTTAAACGACCGCCCACTCTATATATACGTCGGCACTTTAAAGATGGATATCTCGGTAACGGCAGCAGCCGCTGCCACAACCGAGGTATCCATCTTTTCAGTGGGCGGTTCTGTTTACGATAATGGTGGTCTCTGCAGCGGATTCACCGCGAGATCATCGTTATCGGCGGTGGGAGAGGGGCCACTCTCCTGCACCCTCCGGCGCTTACCGGAGCCGTCGGAAGCGGCGGAGGCGATCGTGTCCTTCTCCTTCCGTGGTATGGACAGGTTTGAGGGTAAGATGGCCCCCACTTGTCTCCATACCATAGCAGGGCGGAAGCGACGTCAAAACATCACTTCCGCCCATACATCTTAAAGGGACATTTTTTGTTGTAATTTTTTCAAATGACAAATTATAAAAAAAAAAATAAAAAATTATATTATTGCATTTAAGTCCAAATATGAGATCTGAGGACTTTTTGACCCCAGATCTCATATTTACAAAAAGTATTGCAATGACCGCCATTTTATTCTCTAGAGTGTTAGAAAAAAAATGTATAATGTTTGGGGTTTCTAAGTAATTTCCTAGCAAAGAAAATTGTTTTTAACTTGTAAACACTGGGTCTGAAAAACAGGCTCGGTCCTTAAGTTTCTGGGATGTTTCTATATTGTAACTCATTATGCCATATAGTAAAACTGTAAACTCAAAAGTTCATAATTACCGGTGATAAGCTGTGGAGCATTATCTAGGGTTGCCACCTTTTCTTCAAGCAAAACCCAAACACTTTACTGGTGCACGGCATTTTTTTTTTTAGTATACACTATAGACAATTGGAGTGGGAGACATTGGAGTGGACATTGGAGTGGGAGTGGACAGGGGGGTAGTGAGATCGACAATGCTTCTAAAAAAAATTCAATGACTACTTTGAAAACAGTCTGTTTAAATGTTAGGTTAAATCAGCCCAGGAGTGGAGTATTGTGTACCCTATGGGGTTGGTGGTCATTGTGGATGGCCTGGGTATAATACAGGGGTGTTGCTAGAACTATACAAGACCTGGGGCACCTTTGGGCACCCAAACTTAAGCAGTAATGTGGCATGCACAGTGTGTCACGGCGAACACTGGGTGCTGGCCCAATTACAGAGAACAGTGAATGGGCTTAAAGGAGTATGGTTTAATAAATCAAACCTTTGTAAACTCATAAAATAGGCTTTGTTTGCTTTGCCACAAGAAATAGTCTCACAGATATGCATTCCCATCATTGAAAAAAAATGAAACGCTACCATTACATATGATTTTATGTGCACTGAATATTAACAAACAGCTAACTCTTTGAGCCTACCTTAAAGCTGGATTACACTGACATATCGTTTTTTTTTTTTTTTTCGGGTCATTGTTTTATAAATACACTATTAATGATGCACTCACGTGTTGCTTTTTTTTTCTCCACCGATTGCCGATTTCCTCCGTTTCGGTAACATATAAAAATCTCCTGCCGGGCGTTTCCATTTTGCTTGTGGGCATTTTAAACCCACAAGCACTTACTTCCGGGATGCGGTGAATGCTGTGCTCCCAGCATTCACCGCTCGATCCCGCGCATGCTCAATGTTAAGAGCAAGCAGCGCTGTAGAATTCCGAGTTGCTATAGCATTATGCCGAGATCTCGTGAGATTTCGGCATTACAGCGTTCCCCACTGATTCATGGGAAGACTCGGACAAAGCTCCCAGGGGTCTTTGCGCAGCCGGGGAACACGCCTACTCCCACAGGAGGAGAGCCCGGAAGCCAAGATCCTTATTCTAAATTAAAAGGTAATTACGGCGAATTTTTTTTTTTTTAATGGCCATTTGATCACCTCTTACACTAACAGATTTCTTTAACATTAACTTGCAAATTTGAGTACAACACCACTTTAAAGAAGACCATCATTAAAATAGTCAGGGACTGATTAGCAACCAGCAACTGTGGAGACAATGATCACTTTGGACAGAAGTATGTAATGTACAATAGTGTGAAAAGTGCAGGAGTCTGTTAAACTGGCCATACACAGTTACATTTCATTCAGCCAAATGGCTGAACGAAAAAAAAAAAATTAACTCGATCCAAGAAAATGAAGTACTGTAGATGGAGGAATTTCCCTATTGGATTCCGACAGCAACACTAGACCCTGTCAAGAAAATGCTAATAAGCAGCTGTAGCTCCCCCTGCATTCTACCTCCTAGTACAACCCCCCCCCCCAATTCCCCCTCCTAGCACAAATACCCCCCCCCCCCCAAACATAACAAAAACCCCCTCCTAGCACAAGCCCTTCCCCTACAAATGCCACCTCCCCAGCAAGCACAAATCCTCCAAATCCAATCCTTCCTCTAAGCACAAATCCTTCCCCCACCAAATTCCAATCTCCCAGCACAGCCCTCTTCCCCTAGCACTGGTTTTACTACCCCTTGGCCACTAAAATGAATGGCTAAGTTCACCCTTCTGAACAAGTTACATGTTACACCCGTATTTAGGGCATAACATGTAACATGTTCACCATCCGTCTGAAAAATAGAGAACCTGCTCTCAATTTTTTGCTGGTTGTGATTCCGCCAGCAAAAGTCCGATGGAGCATACACACGGTTGGAATTTCAGATGAAAAGCTCACATCGGACTTTTGCTGGCGGAAATTCCGCTCGTGTGTACGGGGCATAAGATATATATACTAAGAAACATGCATACACACATATATACACACTCAGATACATGCATACACACACTTAGATATATATTGCACATATGCTCAATTATAGACATATACACAAACACACTGAGATACATACATGCACTCAGATACACACAAACAGGCATAAATATACTTGACACAACATACTGTGAGATGAATACTTACATATGTAGTCTGGTAATGTGCCGCCAGCTTCTCTCCTCCCTTCTGTCCTGCTGTCCCCTCACACTCCTGCAGCTCCTTCCTCTGCCCGCCCACACACATTCACAGCTCTCTCCACTAGATCAGTCTGAATAGTGAACAGTCCCGACAAGGCTTCAGTAGACGGGACTAGAAGCAGAGCATCGGGAAATGCGGCCAGGAGGTTCTGTATCCCTCCACAGAGAGAAACAAGTTCCTTGTAATTAGGGTTGTTTCCATCAAGACAGTTACATATATGTAAAGATATGTGACATTCTGATACATGTTATGGATCCTAAGTTCTGATTAAGCTTTTATGAGGGTGTTATAAGAATTTTTGAGGGTGCCCCGGTGGCTGGTGTCCGGGTGACAGGCAGTCAGAAACCCAGGCAGAGGATGTAAAAACCGGACTGTCTGGGTGAATCCGGACAGGTGGCAACCCTAGCATTATCCACAGGTGTTGTGCCATTGACTCGTTGCCATGGAAACATCTGTAAAGGGGAGGGGTTAGTAAAATGAACACGCTTATTTGGGGGCGCACAAAATATTTTTGCACCCAGGCGTCTGTGACCCTAGGATTGGCCCTGCACATCCAACCCTCCATAGAAGAGAATAGAGGGTCTAAACGCGTCCACCTGAAAAATGGACAGACCGCCCTGATCGGACCTCTCAAGTGAAAGGGGCCTTATAGTAGGTCAGTATATCAAGTGAAAAACCCTTTTTCTTGCTTTGGATGGAGTTGGGGAGCATTAGAACTCCTGGTGGGTTTTTTACTGCTCTCAGGGACTCTGGATTACCCTCACTTCCTGTCCTGCTGACAGCAGTTTCACCAGACATGAAGCAAGGGAAAAGCTGCAACAGGGACACAGACAAAAATAAAAATCTGACAGGGGTTCTAGCCTTCCACTATGCTACTGAAGAAAAGTATTTGTATTTCTGTCTGCATTGCTGTTGAAGAATTCTCTCACTTCCTGTCTGGCAAAACATTGCCAGAACAGGAAGTAAGGTTAACTCTCTCTAACAGAGCCCCATATAGCAGAACAAACTGTCAGAAGTTAAAACCCTTTCCCACTCTATCCAAAATTGGAAAAAGATTTTTAGGTGGATATTCACTTTAAATTTAATAAGACATGGTATGGGGCCAAAGTATTGGGACGCCTGTCTTTACGTGCACATGAATTTTAATGGTATCCCAGTCTTAGTCCGTAGGGTTCAATATTGGATTGGCCCACCCTTTGCAGCTATAACAGGTTCAACTCTTCTGAGAAGGCTGTCCACAAAGTTTAGGAGTATGTCTATGGGAATGTTTGACCATTCTTCCATAAGCGCATTTGTGAGGTCAGGACTCTGTGGCAGATTGAGACGAATTCAGTAAGGTGAATGATTTATTTACACAGATGTCAATAAAAGCGCTACAAAAAAAACAAAAACACACACACACCAAAATCAGAGTAAAGTCGGGCACACACTACCAGACAGCTCAGGTTGGAGCCGCTGTACTAACAATCTGACATTAGTATAGCGATCTCCCCTGCTGAGCTATTGTGTTCTGACAGGGGGACGCCTCCCTCCACCAGAACACTCCGGTCAGGGCTCTCTGCCATTGGCTGAGAGCGCTGGTTAGGAACCGATCGGCGGACCTATTTTGCTTATGACTCTTTGACAGAAGCTGGCCAGGCTGCTGTACACACTGGACAAATGTCGGTCGGTTTCTACTAAACCGGCCTATGCCGCCAGAAATTTGGCCAAGTGTATTAGGCCATACACGGAGCAAATTTATTTTCCTGCAACCACAGACAGTGTGGACAGGGCAATCCCTCCTACTGAGCGATTGTATTCTCCCGACGCAGGGGGGGCAGGGGAAACCCTCCCCGCCAGGAGAAGACAGTAATTATTGCTAGCGGCTATACCAGGCGCTAGCAAAAATTGCATGCAAGATCCAGCAAGCTAGTTGTAACCAAGTTGATTGATCGATCAACTTGGTACATTGAGCTGGCCCATACATGGTTCGAATGTCGGGCGGCATCAGTCGGTTCCATAGAAACCATCTGACATTTGGCCTGTGTATACGGCAGCCAGTCCGACAGAATCTGGCCATTTGGATCGTAAGCGAAAAAGGTCTGCCGACCAGCACTCTCAGCCAAGGGCCAATTTGAACCATCCATGTGACCTGTTAGCACTTCGTGTGCCGCTCAGGCTCGTGGATAAGGGGTGTACAGGCAGGTACGTCTGCATCTGCTGCTGAGAGTGCCGGCAGGGGGATGGAGCCCATCCTGGCTCCGGCAGTGGCTAAAAAAAGAAATGGGTAATCCCGGATGCCGCACATCTGAGGAATCCTATGGAAGTGGATAGTGTGGCAACCTCAGCCTGGACAATGACCCGGCCACAAGGGGGCATAGACTAATCGGTGTCCAGGCTGAGGTTGCCACTCTATCCACTTCCATAGGATTCCTCAGATGTGCGGCATCAGGGAGCCTGGTCAGTGTCCAGGCTGAGGTTGCCACTCTATCCACTTCCATATGATTCCTCAGATGTGCGGCATTAGGGATTACCCCTTTCTTTTTCGAACCATGTTGAAGACTATTTTTTGGCCTCGTTGGACAGGGCGGTTTAGCGGTAAGATCAGAGGCGTATCTAGTGAAAATGGCGCCTATGGCAAGCACTGAAACTGTGCCCCTGTCAAAACATTTGCGGCCTTACCAGCACCCATAAATGCAGCAACATCAGCACCCATCAATGCAGCCTTACCAGCAGGGCCAGATTCAGAACATCATGGGCCTGGTGCTGAGGATTTTGGTCGGGCCTTTTATAAATAAAAATGTAAACAATTTTTTGTTATAACAATTTAAATTAAAGAGAGAGAGGGAGGATGAGAGAGAGAGAGAGAAAGGGGATGAAAGAGGTGTGAGGGGTAAGGGAGGGAGGGAGGTTGAGAGAGAAAGAGGATGCACATGAGCATGCGTGGGGAATAACATCAACGCAGCCCGGCCAAGGCAAGTGACCGAAGGCACAGAACCCGGAAGGAAGACCAGGTGAAGATGGAAGTGCCCGGGCCCCGCCGGATATCACAGGAGCCTCTCAAAAATATTTTCAGGGACACTTTTTTTACAAGTGCTATATTTAGAGTAGCTGATATCCCCTATGTTCCTATGTACATCAAATAGTAATTACAAAATTAAATAAGTACTAATAATGGGGCAGAACAAATATGAGGACTGAGATTTCCTTTTAACTAACAAAAGTGGGCCCATTCTAGAGCATTGAGGATATTCAGTATAATTTTAAAGAACTGTTTTTGTGGGTAAGAGGTATAGGGGAGGAGTATGGATGGTATAAAAGTGGGAAGTATGTGCAGGTGAGGGAGAGGAATGTGGAGGGTCTAACAGTGGGCACTATGTACATGAGAGGAGTGTGGAGGGTATGACAGTGGGCAGTATGCACAGCAGAGGAGTGTGGAGGGTATGACAGTGGGCAGTATGTACAGGAGAGGAGTGTGAAGGGTGTGACAGTGGGTAGTATGTACAAGAGAGGAGTGTGGGGGTATGACAGAGGGTAGTATGTACCGGAGAGGAGTGTGGAGGGTATGACAGTGGGCACTATGTACAGGAGAGGAGTGCGGAGAGTATGGCAGAAGGCACTATGCACAGCAGAGGAGTGTAGAGGGTATTACAGTGGGTACTAGGTATAAGAGAAGAGTGTGGAGGGTATGACAGTGAGCAATATATACAGGAGAGGAGTATAGAGGGTATGATAGTGGGCACTATGTACAGGAGAGGAGTGTGGAGGGTATGACGGTGGGCACTATGTATAGGAGAGGAGTATGGAGGGTATGACAGTGAGTAGTATGTACAGGGGAGAGGAGTGTGGAGGGTATGACAGTGGGCACTATGTATAGGAGAGAAGTGTTGGGGTATGACAGTGGGCACTATGTATAGGAGAGGAGTGTGGAGGGTATGACAGTGAGCAGTATGTACAGGAGAGGAGTGTGGAGGGTATGACGGTGGGCACTATGTATAGGAGAGGAGTGTGGAGGGTATGACAGTGAGCAGTATGTACAGGAGAGGAGTGTGGAGGGTATGACAGTGGGCACTATGTACAGGAGAGATGTGTATGACAGCGGGCACTATGTAAAGGAGAGGAGTGTGTAGGAAATGACAGCGGGCGCTATGTATAGGAGAGAAGTGTGGAAGGTATGACAGTGAGCAGTATGTACAGGAGAGAAGTGTGGAGAGTATGACAGTGGGCTATGTATAGGAGAGGAGGATGAAGTAATCTGGGAAGGAAAAATGTAAAAAGGTTTGTGGAAGGATGTTTAGGGACTGTGTAGTGGTTAAGCGGGCCATACATGGATTGAAATTACACCAATTAAGCAGAGACCAGCCATAGTCGATCTATGTATGGGCTACCTGGTTTTACACAAGTCAACCTATTAACCGACTTGAGTACAACCAGCCTGTCAGGTTTTCCCCAAAACAATCAGTGCTGCCAGCTATAGTTAGCAACACTGATCATTGTATTCACTGGCAGAACACAATAACACTGCGGGAGTGATTCCCCTATTCACAGGTCAGCAGGTGAGAGGGTGTGTGGGGACAGGCTGGGGAGAGATACTAGTCAGTGGCTGGGTAGGCACTGGTTGGTATCAGAGCCAGATACACACATGTGAGGTATCGTTGCGATCGTTGGAGCGAGAGCAATAATTCTAGCACTAGACCATCTCTGTAACTCTAAACAAGTAACCTGCAAAAAAATGTAAAGCATCGCTTGTTATACAAAAAAAATCGTGCTAACTTTAGTGTTTTTTTATGAATGAAATAGTTTCTTTCCCAAAAAAAACTTTTGAAAAATTGCTGCGCAAATATCGTGTAACATAAAAAGTTGCAAAGGCCACCATTTTATTCCATAGGGAAAATGGAAAACAATATATAGAATGCTTGAGGGTTCTGAGTAATTTTCTAGCAAAAAAAAAAAGACTATTTTTACATGTAGGAGAGAAGTGTCAGAATTGGCCTGGGTGGCGAGGGGTTAATTATCATAAGTAATATACGAATAATTATTATAAGCACTGTGATCTCATCCTCTCAGTCTGCTGCAGAGTGTTCCAGCTTGTATTTATACTGGCCGCTCTGTATGTAGCTTCTGACAGGCTGCGCAAGCAGCCCTGTATCTCCGGAACCATAGATGAAAGCAGCCCCATATTTTAACCAGTGTTGAAGTAGGTATTTAGCTACCTACTCACCAAATGGGGAGTCTCTATGACTCCTGGTCGCTGAGCTACAACCCTCGAAGTCTATATTTTTTTTTTTTTTTTTTTTGGATTTTTTTTTTTTTTTTTTTTTTGGGCAAATGGGCCTATCCTGAGAAAGGGGCCTGGAGCTGCAGCTCCAATAGCCCCTATGTTAATCCGGCCCTGCTTACCAGCACCCATAAATGCGGCCTTACCAGCGCCCATAAATGCAGCAACACCAGCACCCATAAATGCAGCAACACCAGCACCCATAAATGCAGCAACATCAGCACCCATAAATGCAGCAACATCAGCACCCATAAATGCAGCAACATCAGCACCCATTAATGTGGCCTTATCAGCACCCATTAATGCGGCCTTACCAGCACCCAAAAATGCAGTAACATCAGCACCCATAAATGCGGCCTTACCAGCACCCATAAATGCTGCGCCAGTGCCTCTGACATTGGACAGAGGTAGAGAGGGAGTAGGATCACCAGTGGCCAGGTGCCCTAGGCAGCTGCCTAGTTTGCCTAGTGGTAATGCCGGTGTTCTGTCGAGAAGTACCCTCTATCGAAAAATGCTGGGACAGAACTGCACGTGCGCAGAACGGAGCCTCAGAACAGCTGAGCTTAAGATCAGCTGTTTCGCGTTGCCGAGGCACGTTCATGTAGGTGAGGACGGATATTTACATAAAGGGGGCGGATATTTCAATGATGGCCAGTGCTAGGGGCGGAATTTTTATCGCTGAACAAACAAATCTGGTAAAGAAACCTTTATGTAATATAGACAAATCTGCCCTTCAATTGACTAAGCACGCCCCGCAGCGTTCAAAATGAATAGCAGATAAAGATTTATTTTGCAAATTTCTATGGCCATCTATACAAATTCCACCCCCAGCACTGCCCATCATTGAAATATCCGCCCCCTTCATGTAAATATCCATCCCTCACCTACATGAACGTGGCGTAAACTCAGCTGTTCTGCGGCTCCGTGCGGCGCATGCGCAGTTCCACCTGGGCACTATTCGATAGCCGGGCATTTCTCGACAGAGCACCGGTCCTGTCTGCTTGGCACACACACAGAATCCCACATGATGACTTTAAGGCCCCTTTCACACGGTCGGACCGTTCAGATCCGCCTGTCAGTTTTGACGGCGGATCTGAACGGGCGCTCCATGTTAGTCTATGGAGCGTCGGATGTCAGCGGAGACATCTCCGCTGACATCTGACCCGGTCCGATCCGCCAAAAGCAGACGTATGGCTATACGTCCAGATCCGTCGCTGGCGGATCGGATCGGGTGAGATCTGATGAAAACGGACACACTGTCTCTCCATAGAGATCAGCGGCGCTCGCAAGCCCCTCCCCGCTCAGTGAGCGGAGAGAGGCTTGTCATCCGCCGGTTCAGCGGAGATCAACGGAGAGATCTCCCGCTGAGCCGGCGGACAGAGGCGGGCTCCGTGCAAGCGGAGCCCGCCTCGTGTGAAAGGGGCCTAAGTCATTACCATGTGCGATTGTGTGTGTGTGCCAGGCCCAAGCAGAAGCAAGCAGCCAATCAAATATAGTGCTCAATATGGATTAAATCAATATACTTAGCCATAGATATCATAAATAAAGTGTAATAAAAGTGATTTGTGCCAAAGCAGGTACTAATTGCACAAATCACTTTATTACACTTTACTTGTAATATCTATGGCTAAGTATATTTATTTAATCCATATTGTTTGAGCACTATATTTGATGCTCAAGATCGTAGTGACTGACTGGTTCTGTAATTGTACCTGCTTCTCGGCTGCAGTGCTAATCCTTCCAGGTGCTGCTGTCTGGGGGTTCCAATTTTTTTCTCTTCTCTCTAGTGACATAGTGTTCTCTCTAGAGATCTCTTCTCAAGCCTCCAGAGTCCTCATGGTCACGTCACCGTCACGTGACATCACACAGACCCGAGAGACCTCGCTCCGGGGAGAAGCTGAAGCAGCTACAGAGAGGAGGGTAGGCGAAGCATTAGGCTCTGCCTCCGCATTAGGCCCCGCCTCCGCATTAGGCTCCGCCTCAGCGTTAGGCTCCGCCTCCGCCCGTTACACTACGGCTACGTAGATGACCCGGGCGAGTCAACTCATCAGCCGTCATGGGATGGGGGAGACTGTCGCTTCCCTCCTCACTTGCTAGTGAAGTGCTGTGCCGGCGCTGCGCTCCAGCAGGCCGGCCGTGGCGCAGGGGACTGCATTAGTGCGGGAGGCGGCCGCGAGAGGACGGGTGGGACTGTTTTATTGTGCGGGGGCGACTTTTTTGCCGCCCCCCCCCCCATAGCGCCCATGGCACCTGCCATGGATGCCATACCCTAGGGTAAGATGCATATTACTGTTGACTTATGGTCCAGCAGGCATGGGCAGGGACGTTACCTTTCCTTCACGGTGCACTGGGTAACTCTTCTGGCAGCTGGGAAGGATGCAGGACATGGTTCAGTATTGTTGGAGCTTGTTCCGCCATCACGCCTCCAAAATGCTAGTGGTGATTCTGCCACAGCTCTCTCTTCCACCCCTCCTCTTCTTCTTCCTCTATGGCCTCTTCTGCAGATTTGTCCTCTGAACCAGCGGTGCTCCGTAAGCATTCAAGGGGCTACGCAAGCAGTAAGGCAAAAATACTGTATGTCATGTAGTGCTTGAGTTGGTCTGCTTAGGGGACAGAAGCCACACTGGGGCAGAGATTCTGTCAGCTCTGCAGGGACAGGCTCAGAGGTGGTTGACGCCACGCCAGCTTCAGTCAGGAATGGTTGTCTTCGACAATGGCACCAACCTTCTCTCCACCCTCCAACAGGGACACTTGACCCATGTTCCATGTTTGGCAGGTACATAGGCTTAAAGGATTTCCTGAGGCAAGCCAGAAAAGTCTGTGGTTATTTCAGTGCTCTGCCTGCTGACATTCAAAGAGAATGCAACCTGCCCACCAACCACCTCATTTGTGACATGCCCACCAGCAGATGGCCATCAATGAGTACCTGTGCGAGTATGGCACCAGGACAGGGTCAGGGGAGCTTGGCTTCTTTTCGCCACACTAGTGGCTACTGATCAAGGATGCATGCACTGTCCTGTCACCATTTGAGGAGGCCACAAGGATGGTGAGCAGCGACAATGCATGCATCAGTGACACTGTCCCTCTAGTCTTCCTGTTTGAGCACACGCTTTGTGGAATAATGAACAGGGCACTTGATGCAGAACAGCGGGAGGAAGAGGAGGACTTCCTTACCTCTCAAGGCCCCCTTTATGCAGATAGCATTCCTGCAGGCTCACCAAACACACAGGAAGAAGAAGAGGAGGAGGAGGAGGAGGATTGTGTCAGCATGGACATGGAGGATAACACTCAGCAGCAGTCTTCAAGGGATTGTTTTCAATCCCCAGAAACCCAAGGAGCTGTGTGTGGCTGGGAGGAGGTTGTTATGGATCATGTGATCCTTAGTGACCCAGAGGACTCAGAATCGAATGCCTCTGCAAACTTACGCTGCATGGCCTCCCTGATTCTGCAAATCCTGCGAAAGGACACTAGGATTTGTGGTATCAAGGAGAGGGATCATTAATGGCTGGCACCCCTTCTTGAGCCACGTCAAAAGGGTAAGGTTGCAGAACTCATCCTGCCTTCGCAGGAGGAACAGAGGATGAAACATATTCAGGAGGCCTTGAAGAAAGGTTTGTGCAATGCAAATTTCCAGACCCTGGGAGGTTACAATTTGCTGGTGCTGGACAACATGTTGCTGAGGCTTCGTTCAGTCAGAGGAAGAGCGGTGGAGAAGGTGGCTGGCTGACCAATGCCTTTAAACTATTTTTCAGTCCCCAGAGCCAAGGTCTGATTGGTTCAAGCAACCATCTCCAGCGTCTGCATTACATGGTGCAGGAATATCTAGGGGCAAGAGCAGACTTGGAGACCTTTCCAACAGAGCATCCACTGGGTTACTTGGTCTTGAGGATGGACCATTGGCCAGAACTTGCTCAATATGCAATTGAGCTACTGGCCTGTCCTGCATCCAGCGTTCTTTCTGAACGCACATTCAGTGCTGCTGGAGGGTTTGTAACGGATCATAGAGTGTGCCCGTCCACAGACTCTGTTGGTAGGCTCACATTCAAAAAAATTAATCAGTCTTGCATCAGTAGCTATTAAGCACCTGATGCTGATGTATCTGATTTAATTTTCTATGGATGTGGGATCCCTTGAAGACTGCCTCTGCTGACTATCCTATTGCTCCTCAATCTTGATGATACTAGCTTCCAACAATACTTTTGGTTTAGGGCACCACCACCACCACCCAAGCCCCAATTGTTCTGCCCCTGTTCAACAGGGGCATGTGATTAAAATTTTTGATCTAATATTTCACAGCAGGGCCCGCTCCTCTGCCCAACAAGAGCATCTGTGAGGGGTTACAGTGTTGTGGCACCCCCACCACCCAAGGCCAAATTTTTCTGCCCCTGTTTAACAGGGGCATGTAATTAACATTTTTCATACAATATTTCAAAGCAGGGCCCGTTCCTGCACCCAAAAAGAGTATCTGTGAGGGGTTACAGTGTTGTGGCACCACCACCCAAGGCCCAGTTTTTATGCCTCTGTTTAACAAGGGCATGTAATTCCAAATCTTGATATAATATTTCACAGCAGGGCCCGTTCCTGCACCCAACAAGATTAACTATGAGGGCTTACAGTGTTCTGGTACCACCACCACCAAAGGCCCAATTTTTCTGCCCCTGTTTAACAGGGGCATGTAATTTCCAAATCTTGATATAATGTTTCACAGCAGGGCCCGTTCCTGTGCCCAACAAGATTAACTGTGAGGGCTTACAGTGTTCTGCTACCACCAACACCTAAGGCCCAATTTTCTGCAGAGTATATAGGGCAGGCCGTATAGTATATATACTGCTGTTTAAAGTATATAGTGCCTGGGGGACCCCCACGCCATTTTTTTTTTAATTTGGGTGCGGTGTTCCCCTTAATATCCATACCAGACCCAAAGGGCCTGGAAATGGACTGGGGGGGGGTGGAACCCATGCCGTTTTTTTACAATGATTTTCATCTATATTGCCGGAACCCGACAATACATTACAGCCACGAGCAGTTTTAAATTACTTTTTTTCCTTTCGAAATTTCATTTTGCTGTGGTATTGTTCTAAACACGGGAAACTGTGCCACTTTACAGGCATACTATAGACATCCCCCAGGCACAATATTTAAAGGAATATTTCATTTTAAGCATTATTAGAATCACTGATCCTGAAAAAACGGCCATTTTTAAAACTTTTTTTTGCATTGATACATGTCACCTGGGGCAGGACCCGGGTTCCCAAACACTTTTTATGGCAATAATGTGCATATAAGCCTTTAAAATTAGCACTTTTGATTTTTCACGTTCGTGTTCCATAGACTTTAACGGTGTTCACGTGTTCGAACAAATTTTTTGCCTGTTCACATGTTCTGCTCCAAACCGGGGGGGTTTTGGCTCATCCCTACTCCAAATAAAGTCTATGGGGCGGCCAAAAACATGTGATTCTGCCCCAAAGAATCTCATGTACTTTGTCAAGCTTTGTGAGACAGGCGACAATCGACATAACATTTAAGTGTGAATGGGCTTATTGAATAGTAGGATTCTTCATATTGAGCGTTGTCGCACTTCGGCAATAATGCGACAAAACACTCTGGTGTGAATAAGGGCTCTTCTTTATTCACTAGAATGGTCCATAGAATTCCCCAGATTGGATCCTCTCTATCTCTCATGTTTCACTCAATATTGGCTTAATCATTAAGGAGAGGAGGAGGTGGTAACCTCTACAATCTAATCAATCAAATCAAAGAGTTAAATGCACCATAGAGAAAGAGAGAGAATCTCAAGCAGGAATTACTATGGACCAGCCAGGTGAAAAGGTGGATTTTAAGCTGAATTTGGCACATGCTATTTTGTGTTGATTGTGCAGTGGGTTGAGCATTTAGGCTGGATTCACACCTATGCATTTTTAGTGCTTTTTGCATTTTGCAGATTTACACTACAGTCCATTTAACATGGTTTCCTATGGAACATGTTCTATAGTGCTAATCTGCAAAATGCAAAAAGCACTAAAAATGCATAGGTGTGAATCCAGCCTTAGACAAGCTTGGAAGCCACACCTGCACCCATGGTGGGAAGCCAAGCATGAGGTGTGGGTTTGGAGCAGTACTACTGTAGCGATAAAACACTTGATGGAGGTTCTAACTCTTCCTTGTTCTGTACAAAACTAGAATAGCTGTTTTGGCTGGAGTTAACTTCAAATGAGAAAACAGGCGTACATGATTGGCGCCTGTGCCTTCTAATATCTATTTAGGGATGGTAACACCTTTTGCAGGTTTTGAGCTAGTGTGCCCTTTAGAATAACCCTCCAATGCTTTTTCTTGATCAGACGCTCAGCGAAATGACGGAGTTGTTGTCCTCAAGCAGTAACTACAGTACATATCGGAGAGTCTACAACGAATGTTGTGGATTTAAGATTCCGATTCTCGGTGTCCAGCTCAAGGATCTAGTTTCACTCAATGAGGCTTTACCTGATTATTTGGATAATGGGAAAATCAATGTCAGCAAACTGCAGAGTCTGTACCAGCACATCCTGGAGCTTCGGCAGCTGCAGAAAGCCGTTCCACCATTCCAAGCCAACAAGGATGTGATACTGCTGCTAACAGTGAGTATAGAACTAAGTATAAACATCCATTCACAAAAGCATAATGCATGTAGTACATACAGTATAGTGGGCTCCATACCACAAAGCAGTAGATACCGCGCAGCATTTTTCAAATATTTTTATTTTATTTTTTAATTCACTAGAAAAACGCTACCAAAATACCACATGCGCTATTTTATGAAGCGATGCAGTATTTTAGTAGTGAAACCTTGCGTTAATTTAACGTCAGCATCCAACGGCATCCTTAACAACCAGTAACTGTCATGATTGTTAAGGAGCGGGTAGCCACCGCGTCCTTAACAACTCATGAATTATCAGATGAATACGGGGCTTCCCCTCTGACAGCTCAATGTAAAGAAAAGAATTGCCGGCATTAAAAAATCATGGATAAATTGGCATGGGGTCCCCCCCCCCATACATACCAGACCTGGTATGGATTTTGAAGGGAACCCCCACGCCAGAAAAAAAGGTCCAGACCCTCATTACCTTATTATCTGAGTAGGCAGCCGAGAAAGCAATAAAGGGGGTCTCCAGATTCTGATAAGCCCTTGGGAGGAAGAGGCCCTTGTAGACATGGGGACAAGGTGCTTGGGGGGGGTGGAGCCCTCCTGCTTCAGAGCACCCATCCCTAAATTCAGGGTATGTGGCCTGGTACAGTTCGGGGGGTCCTTTCCTGGCCTGTCGGGCTGCATGCTTGGATAAGGGTCTGTTATGAATTTGGGGGGGCTCACATTCTTTTTTTGACATGGGGTTCCCCTTTTAAATCCATACCAGACTCAAGGGCCTGGTATGGATTGGGGGCCCCTTACGCCTTTTTTTTCCCCCGTGATTTTTTAATGTCAGCAATTCTTTTCTTTACATTCAGCTGTCAGCGGGGAACCCCGTCAACAGTTACCAACTCATTGGTTGTTAAAGATGTGACAGCTGCCAGCTCCTTAAAAACCATGACAGTTACTGGTTGTTAAGGACGCCAGCGGCCACCCGCTCCTTAAGAACCAGTTAAAATCATACACATTCCTTAAATACTGCATGCCTGGGCCACTACTTAATTACCTCATGCATTCAATTACTTATTTCCTTCTGTGAAATTAGTTTAACGCCTGTTCATGTAGTATTTACCAAGGGTTTTAAGTGTATTGCAGTAAATACCGCAAAACGGTATAGGGAATTGACAGTTTCAGGTTCGCATGCGATGTTTAGACAAAATGTGTCTGGACACCTAAATTCTGCAAGTGAGATGCTTTTATTAAAAGGAGCCCAGTATGTCTTGACTGGAAGTGAGAGGTAATCTAATAATAGAGAAGCAGATTGCAATTAAAACCTGACAGGAGATATTCGTGGAGTCAAGATTTGCAAAGGCTGTAAACAAATTTATCACTATTATACCTTTTGTGGGAAAGAAAGCCATCCTCCAAAAATGGATTTACCCTGCCCAATCCCTCATCTCATTGTTCATAGAAAAACAAACTTATGTTTTACATATGGAATAGATGGAGGTTTCCTTACAAAAAGAAACACAGCCTTTTTTGAAGCACAGCAATCAATAACAATGCTTTAAATACACTTATTGGTATAAAACTAGACTAATAACAAAGGACCCTCTAACTTAAAAACTCCCACTTCCAACCTAAATCACACCATGTGGTTTGTTAGACAAGGCCTCCACCTCTTCTTTTATATATTGCCAGATATAAAACCAACCACCACCCACATAATGTTTAATGATTAACGTTCAATACTGGGCTCAGTGTTAACAGTTCAATCTCACATTATACTGTTAAAGTAACCATTTGCCTGTACTGTCCTGTTGGCTAAATGTTGCGGCCATCCTTAATGTTAACTGCATTCTTGCTTAAAATAAACACAAGTTTTTTGTGAAAGCCCTTTGTAATTTTTAATACGTAAAAAAAGAAAATTATCAGTGGCATTCTCTGGATCTAAAATAAGCAGGTGTTCCTCTTTACTTACAGACATCATTAGATACCTTTTACACAGAAGATGAGATCTACTCCTTGTCCTACACTCGGGAACCACGCAGTCCCAAAATATTGGTAAGAAACTGACTGGATGAAATGCTTGGAATTTCAGTATGATTCTGACTAAGGATTGTGAGCTGGTGTATATGAGGTGAGTCTAAAAAGTTTGGTGAATGGTCTGCTATCTCAAAGACAACATGGGCCAGGTGCGCGCGCATACACATGGCTAGCCAGAGACACGTCGAGAAGCGCCACCTAGTGTGGAGTACACATGACAGTGGCAGCACAGTGGTGTAGTGGTTAGCACTTTCACCTAGCAGCAATAGGGTCGCTGGTTCAAATCCCGACCACGACACCTTCTGCCTGGAGTTTGCATGTTCTCCCTGTGCTTGCATGGGTTTCCTCCGGGTACTCCGGTTTCCTCCCACACTCCAAAGACATGCTGGTAGGTTAATTAGATCCTGTCGATAAAATTGGCCAAATATGTGTATGTTGTATGTGTATGTGTTTGTAAGCGTGTCAGGACCCCACAGGGCAAGGACCGCACTATACCACAGATGGACACCAGTGGCAAAAAGCGCCCTGAGGCGATTCAGTTCGCATAGGTTGCGCTATACAAGTCATTCATTCATTCATTCATTCATGACCGTCAGGGTGAACCCGCTGTGGGCAGTCGAACGTTGTGAGTGTGAGAGGTAGGGTCACAGTGCAATGAAGCAATGAGTGAACATCAAGTTCTGCTATAAATTGGGGAAAACGGAGATGCATGAAATATTTATGCAAGAACATGTGTTTACGACTGGTTCAACCGCTTTAACAATGGGAAGGAAATGACTGAAGATGAGCCACGTTCGGGTCGGCTGTCAACAAGCAGAACCCCAGACATGATGGAGTGAGTGCGACAAATGCTGGCACAAGATCGGCGACTGATTCTAAAATTGATGGCGGAGGAATTGGGCATTAGCAAGGACGCGGTACACACCATCGTCTGCAAAGATTTCGGTAAGCGGAAGATCTGTTCCCACATTGTGTCACACAAGCTGACACACAAACAGAAAGCCAAACGGATGGAAACCTCTGGAGATTTCATTACCATGTGTAACCCGGATCCATCCTTTCTGCAAACCATCGTCATAGGGGATGAGACCTTGTGCTACCAGCAATCGGTGGAAAGGTGTTCACCGCCCACGACCCAAAAAGAGTCGCCTTCAAAAGTCCAAGGTCAAAACAATGTTAAAAGTCTTCTTCAACAACAATGACATCATCCATAAGGAAATCCAAGAATGTGCGACAGCTGTTCTGTGATCGATTCCTAAAGAGGCCTTTGCTGACAGTTCCCATGAGCTTTATGGACGTTGTCAAAAGTGTGTTGTGGAGGATGGCGATTATTTAAAAAAAACAAAAAAGGTAATTGGTTTGTATCTTCTGTTTTCTGATACCATTCACCAAACTTTTTAAACACACCTTGTATGTTCTCATGGTTATCACTACATGTATCTGTATTGCTTATCAAATGCTGGGGCAGAAGGTGCCAAGCTTGGAAGACTAGCAGCCGAAGAAATAGTCAGAGTGGTTTATTACACTTCAGAGCAAAAATTTAAACGGGGGGGGGGGGGGGGGGGGATAAGGTGAAAAATAAGAGGCAGCTGGCATAAGGGTTCAACATCCTTACATCCTTATCCCTCTATAGCTCCAATTATTATTGGAGGTTATGCAGTTAGCAGCCATGGTGATTCATCAGCTTTAAAATATTTTTTTTATTGATTTTCAAAAAAGAAACAAAGAAAAAGAGAACATACAATTGAAACATACATTGGTCTTAAATGGTGTCAATGTGATCCTTGCAAGGATCTCTCTACTACATTATCTTTCATGGATATTAAGCATGAAGTTTAGATTATGACAAAAGTTACAGTAGCATAGCTTACTGGGTCACAAGTGCAATTGTCAATTGTATAGGATGTGGTAACACATTATGGACTCATTGTGCACATTCAGCACCCACTTGGCAGTTATTTTATGATTAGGTTCTGTTTAGGAGGTTTCAGAAGCAGTGGAGGGATCCGCCAGCCATTTAGACCAGACCTTGTCATATTTGTTGGGGCAACCTCTGTTGGCATATGTGTATTTTATATAGAGGAAAGCTATTGTTAATCAGTTATTTCCACAAGGAAAAAGGAGGGGGGGTAGATTTGCGCCAACTAAGGGCTATGGCTTTGTGGGCATACAACAGGAGCAACCCCACCAGCGTGCATCCCGCCACTGCAGGAATCAGTTGTTCTATTAGGCCTAGCATGCAGATTGACATTGACAGTTGTAGTGGCACAGAGGTGATTTGCGTCACATAGTCCACTATCTCCTTCCAGTATCCGACAATAGCCGGGCAGGCCCCGAAGATGTGGGTGAAGTCACCAGGAATCCCACCACATCGCCAACACCTGGTGGGGGGAGTCGGGGTTCATTTTATGCAGTCTATGAGGAGTGAAATATGCCCGGTGGACTATCTTGAATTGGATCAGTCGATCTCTCAGAGAGACCAGGGAGCTAAATGGGAAGTCCCATATATCGTCCCAGTCATCGTTGTCAAAGTCGGGGATGTCATGGGACCATTTGGATCTTAGCTTCTCCAGAGTCGGAATGGAAGTGATAATCAAGTGTGAATATAATTGAGAAGTGGGGTTTTTTGCACAATCTGACCTAAGGAGGTCCTCTAGTGCTGATTGGATCAGCTGAGGAGAATCAGAGAATTGGCAGCTGAAGGCATGGTAAAGTTGAAGGAAACAAAAGAAGACTGCGGTTCGTTGCAATCAGAGTTAAGTTGGAAAGCGGGACCAGGGATTGGCTGGAGACAATCTGTGTCACTGTTTTGATATTAAATTTGGTCCAGGAATAGGGCTCGGGCAATTTATAGATGTGCGCCAGGGTTGGGTTTAGCCAAAGGGGGGCATTGGGTGAGATTGCCTGCCAAGGGTATTTTTCTATTTTGAGACCTGCCCCACATGCACGGTGCGCATGGAGGGTGTCAGTGAATAGGGGGCACGGGGGCCTTGAAAGAGCAAGAATTTAAGCGCCTCTAGGGATCCCAGCACTGCCCCTTCGACCTGGGTAGCTGGGTTGGAGATGTCCGGATTGAGCCACCAAGCAGCCGTAACTAGCTGGGTGGCTAGCTAGTACTTATATAGATCTGGGCATGCCAAGCCACCTTGGGAGGTCGGGCGTACCAATGTGGTCCAACTGTATCTGGGGGATTGGGAACCCCATATGAACGAGGCGAGGAGGCGATGTAGATGCATGAAAAAAGATTTTGGGATCCACTGTGGAGAGTGGCGAAATAGGTAGGTGAACTTGGGTAATATTTTCATTTTCCAAAAATGTACACGTCCCAACAGTGAAAGAGGCAGTGATTCCCACGCCTTCAGCCGTTGCCGAACCTCCTGTACTGGAGACAGGTTTAGGGGTAAGTAGTCAGAAGCCTGCCTGGAGACCACCACCCGAGGTATTTAAAGTTCTCAACGCACTGTAGGGGGATGTCTGTAGAAGCTGTAGCACGGGCTGCAGGGTCCACAGGAAACAGGAGAGGTTTTGTCCAGTTGACCCTGAGACCTGTGACAGAGGAAAAGGTGTTAAGGACCTGTAGGGCTCCCACGAGTGATGGGCCCGCGTCATTGAGGAAAAGTACGAGGTCGTCCGCGTACAGGGCGACCCTCTCCTCCAGCCAGCCAATTTGCAGCCCCCTAACGTGAGGAGAGGTGCGAAGGGCCTCCGCAAGTGGCTCCATCACGATGGAAAATAAGGCTGGAGAGAGAGGGCAGCCTGCCGCGTGCCCCTGGACAAATGGAAGGACCTTGACAGGCCCCCTCCCAGCTTAATGGCCGAGGTGGGGTCACGGTAAAGAACCTTTATCCACTCAATGAAAACCAGGGGGAACCCCATCCTCCGGAGGACCTCCCATAGAAAAGGCCACTCAACCATGTCAAAGACCTTTTTAATGTCCAGGGAGGCCATCACCCTAGATCCCTCATTGAGATGTTGCGCGTGTATGTTAGTGAAGAGGCGTCTCAAATTTACGTCTGTTGCCCTGTTGGCAATGAAACCAGTCTGGTCAGTCTCAATAACAGATGATAGTAGGGGCTGTAGTCTCATGGTGAGTAATTTAGTGAGGATCTTGAAATCTGTATAAAGTAGGGTGATTGGCCTGTAGGAGGCGCAGGATGTAGGGTCTTTAGATGCTTTATGGATGAGAATGACATGGGCATGACCCATGGAAGCTGGAAGGGCACCATCAGTCAAACATTGGGAATAGAGCTGGGCTAGTAGGTCTCCATGGAGTCTTGTAGAACTCGATGGGGAGTCCATCTGGGACTGGAGACTTCCCTGCGGGGAAGGACCTAATCGCCTTCAGTACCTGGGGTAATTGGTCTCACTAGGGATTCTCTTTCCTCATCCGACAACCAGCCAAGTGCCAAGGGATCCAGCCAGGGTGCAAGATCCCGTGGCTGTAAGTCCGAGGGCAGCACTGAGGTATAGAGGGAGCTATAGTATTGGCAGAAGGCCTGCAGTATATCTGGGAGGGAAGAGACCGATTCCCCCAAAGGGGACACCACACTAGGGATCACCGTCAAGGGTTTGTCATGTTGTGCCAGCATCGCCAGAAGGTGACCGTTGCGGTCCCCCAGTTCAAAGAACCATTGTTTGTTTCGGTAAAGGTCAAGTCTGGTAACCTCGGAGAGGTGGAGGTATAGCTCGCGTTTCGCTGCATTGAGGGAGTCAAAGTGTGTGTCAATGGTTTTATATGTATTGGAAAACAGGAATATGCTCTGGTCATGGGATGCTTCCATCTCCATACCTCAGATACACCCAGTGTCTCTGCCCAGGAGAGCAAGTCAGTAGAAAATTGTTTGGGGGGTGGGGTAGGCCTGTCTAGGTCTGGGGCCAGAATGGCATGGAAATCGCCCATGAGTAAAAGTCTGACAGGACAGTATAGAGTGATTTTCTCTATAATGGTGTATAGGGTGGAGGAGGAAAAGGGGGGGGGGGGGGGGATGTATACCCCTACCACAATATATCGGACACCCCAGACAGTGAACACTATTAGCACATATTTACCTTGGGGGTCAGTGTGAACCTGTTCCATCACACATGGAAAAGATTTACTGATTAAGATTGTGACCCCCCTCTGGTATACGTGGAATATGAGGCATGGATTTCAGTGCCAGTAGTTTGCTGCCCATAAGATGTGTTTCTTGTAGAATTACCATATGTGGGGAGTGTAATTTGAGGTATTTGAAGAGCACCGCTCTCTTTAATTTAGAATTGAGCCCTCGGACATTTCAGGGCAGTACACTGAAATTGGGGATGTCACGTCCTGTCATCGTGCGGAGGTTTGATGGGGGGGGAAAAAAGGAGGAGCGTAGCAGGTGTGTCTGCATATCTCAGGAGCAGCAAAGACCCAGGGAGCCTGCTGTACCAGGTGGAGGCATGACCAATGGAAGACAAAATAGACAAACGAACATGAATATATACATAACTAATAAAAACAATACCTGTGATGACATCAAAAAGTGTCAGACCTGCCCTCATCTGGTGGCATCCCTAAAAACTTGGAAGCGACCAGATTGGGTCTATACCCAAAACTCAAAAACAGTAAACCCTTACACTTTGGTTAGCAATAGTTCAGTGCTGTATTCCAACCCTTGTGGAAGTTCTTAGGTAGGGGAAGCAGGTTCCAAACAATAGCGTGGTACAAACCTGAACCAAGTACCCAAAGGGTATAGGGGGGGCGTCCACTAGTCGCAAACAGTACCAGCGGGGTCCGGTAAACTGCAGATGCAGCAGGGGAGCCTGTGGAGGTGTTAGAGCTATGCAGCCAGGAGGGTCGGACAGGAGAAGGGGGATATGAGAACTTGGAGATAAATCCAGCAGGCAGCAGGAAAGTCAGCCATAGCAGTTAGAGGGGGGAGACCCCGAAAACATCAGGAAAAACCACTGGTGTCATCCAGATGAAAATAAACAGAATAAACACAGTATTTAGCTGAAACAGGAGGCAAGAACGGTGGAGCAGGAATGTTGTATGATGCACTAGCAGGATCAGCGGGTGTCCAGCTAAGCTGATGCAGCGTGTGCGGTTGCTGTCTGTGATCCTCATCCTGCTGGGGTAAAGGAGACTGAACCGGATGCCTTTTTCTCACAGCCTCTTGCGAACCTCTGTGAAGGATTTGCGCCGTTGTTGTATTTCTTGGGAGTAATTAGGGAAGAAGAGCAGTTTAATGTCTTCATACTTGATGTCGGGCTTGGCCCGGGCAGCAGCTAGGATGCGTTCCCGGTCCCTGTAATCCAGGAACCGCAGCAGGAAAGGGCGTAGTGTTGCTCCAGGCCTGGGTGGGGTCAGCGGGACTTTGGGCGCGCTCCACAACAAATTTAGGTGGCAGGTTGGTTAGGCCGAATATGTCAGTAAACAGCTTTTCGGTAAATTCGGTGGGCCTAGAGCCTCCCGTCCGCTCTGGTAGGCCGAGGATGCGGATGTTATTCTGCCCTAGGCGGTTCTCGGTGTCTATGGCTCGTACCTGGAGCTGTAGGGCCTTCAGGTCCCTGGAGTCCGATCTGGCCAGATCTTCCACACTGGAGACCCTGTCCTCCACCTCTGAAATCCGGGCCTTGTCCAGATCTTGGCAAATGAGGCCGACATCCGTCACTAAAATAATCTATCTTGGCCGTCAGGGATCTTTTGCATTCAGCAATAGCAGCTAGGATGGCTGCTCCGGAGGGGTGAGCTGAATCCCCAGCCTCATCTTGAGGCTGTTTAGTGGCAGACATGGTGCCGGCCGGAGCACGTGCAGCTAAGATGGCTGCCGGCTGAGAAGAAGGGAGAGCACCGGATCTTTGCTGTGTGGAGCGGGTCCTCAGTGGTCCCATCCAAGTCAAACCGGAGCAATGGCTGTGATCTCTGGGCTGTCAGGAAGTGAATGGTGGGTTTTAGAGTGCTGGGTGAAGTCCGGAATGGCTGGGAAATGCTGGTATCTGGGTAACAGGATCGGAGCTCTCTCTAAGCACGTCTGCCCTGGTTCACATGCCGGCCACGCCCTGTGATTCATCAGCTTTGACCTTTTACTTGATACCCAATGATATCATTGCTCCCTTTCCCCAAAAACTGTTATTTTCTGCCAATTTATTTATTTTTGATAAACATTTTTAATGGTTTTTATGATGTATATCCTTCTCACAGTCCACCACAGCTAACAAGCCACCTGCTGATATTCCACACTGGACCCCTGACATTGCCATACAGCCGGACCCTGAGGCCCTCAGTCGCAGTGTAGAGCAGATGGTGCAAGTGAGTATTCAGTTTGATGTCAGACATAGCTGCAAGAGACATACTATAGTACTGAAATTATTCCCAACACAAAGATCCCTTGGCTGGAGCTTTTGGAAAGTGCCCTATATAACCGCTTGTGTTACATCGGGCTACACTTACTTTTAATTTTGCCATTTAAGTATACAGTTCCTGCAAATGATACATCACTGTTTCACAGCCAGCCTTAGTGTGAACGCACTCACTTCCTGACCACTTCCTGTTGTGCTTTAACCCTGCACACAGCAATCCATCACACACAACACACAAACAAGCATTTGTGAAATATTGTTGGATTTAGAGAGGCAATAATGAAATTAGAATGATAATGAGAACAATTATATACAGAGCCCATAGTAACCAATCCTGTTCACCTCTTTATTTGAGAAGCACAAGTGAACGTAAGCATTTCTCTGTACTCATGATTATTTTGTAAACTCCTAGTAGGTACAATTGTTTAAAAAATAGTATACAGCAGGAAAAATAAGTACTGAACACGTCACCAGTTTTCGAGGTAAATATATTTTTAAAGGTGATATTGACATGACATTTTCACCACGTCGGTAACAACATGTGCAATCCATCCATACAAAGAAACCAAAACAAGTTCAGAAATTAAGTTATGTGTATTAAAATGGAATGACGCAGGGAAAAGTATTGAATACGCTTACTGAAATTTATTTAATACTTCGTACAGAATCCTTTGTTTGTAATGACAGCTTCCAGATGCCTCCTGTATGGAGAAACTAGTCGCATGCATTGCTCATGTGTGATTTTGGTCCATTCTTCCACACAGTCTTCAAATCTTGAAGGTTCCGTGGGCCTCTTCTATGAACTCTGAGCTTTAGTTCTTTCCATAGATTGTCCATTGGATTCAAGTCAGGTGATTGGCTGGGCCATTTTAGCAGCTTTATTTTCCTTTCTTTGAAACCAATTGAGAGAGTTTCCTTGGCTTTGTGTTTGGGATCATTGTCTTGCTGAAATGTCCACCCTCATTTCATCTTCATCATCCTGGTAGATGGCAGATTTTTATCAAGAATGTCTTGGTATATTTTTCCATTCATCCTTCCTTCAACGACATTAAGTTTGCCAGTATCGTATGCTGAAAGACAGCCCCACACCATGATGTTCCCACCTCCAAACTTCACTGTTGATATTGGGTTGATGTGCAGTGCCATTTGACCTCCAAACATTGTGTTTATTATGGCATCCAAAGAGTTAAATTTTGGAATCATCTGACCAGACTATATTCGCCCAGTATTTCACAGGCTTGTCTAAATGTTGTGCAGCAAACTTTAAACAAGCTTCAACATGCTTTTTCTTCAGCAATGGAGTCTTACGTGGCAAGTGTGCATATAGGCCATGGCGGTTGAGTGCATTACTTATTGTTTTCTTTGAAACAATTGTACCTGCTAATTCCAGGTCTTTCTGAAGCTCTCCACAAGTGGTCCTTGGCTCCTGGACAACTCTTCTCATAAATCTTTTCACTCCTCTGTCAGAAATCTTAAGAGGAGCACCTGGTCGTGGTTGGTTTATTGTGAAATTATGTTCTTTCCACTTCCGGAAATCCTTCTGTAACCAATGCCATTAGTATGTTTTTCAATAATAAGGTTGCAAAGGTTTTAAGAGAGCTCTTTGCTTTTTCCCCTCATGAGATGTTTCTTGTATGACACCTTGGTAATGAGACACCTTTTTATAGGCCATCAGTTGAGACTGAACCAGCTGCTATTAATTTGCACTGACAAGGGGCAGGATTACTTTTTAATTACTAATAGATTTCAGCTGGTGTCTTGGCTTTCCATGCCTTTTTGCACTTCTTTCTTCATGTGTTCAATACTTTTTCCCTGTGCCATTACATTTTATTACACATTACTTCATTTCTGAACTTATTTGCTTTGGTTTGTTTGTATATATGGATTGCATGGCTTTTTACCGACATGTGGTGAAAATTTCATGTCAATAGCACCTTTAGTTTAATTATATTTACATAGAAAATGGTGATGTGTTCAATACTTATTTTACCTGCTATATATCCTTTGCAGCAATTGGGACAGATGGAGGTTAATAATCAGGGCAGTAGTTGAGTGGTCAGCACTCCAGTAATAGGGTTCTGGGTGTCCCCTGGTTTCCTAAGGCAGCTCAGAAACATACTGGTTGGTTAAATTGTACCTGTTTAAACTGACAGTAGTCTAGGAAATGAGTGTAGAGCTATTAGTCCAGCTCCATAAACAATAAAAATTACTGGAAAAAATGCAAAATGCAAAAAATCAAGGTGTAAAATATACATACAATATACAACACAACAGCCAAGGGTGGCCAACCCTCCAAATGACTGAATTCAGGGGTTTCAAGTAAATGGTACTGTTAAAGCAGTATTTAACCGAAAGGCTAAGACCCTAGTGGTTTCTTCTGTCATAACTCTCCCCCCTGCCTGTGAGCGGTATTGTGATATGAGCTGTGCATGTGCAGCTCAGATCACATTTATGGCACCCACTGTGTGCTGTAGTTATAAGTCCTGTGAACATACGCGGGAGTAACATCACCACGGCCCCGCCATTCAAGTGGCCGAAGATACGGAATCCATAAGGAAGGCCAGGCAAAGATGGAAGCTCTGGGGAAAAGGGGGATCATGGAAGCATAACACTGGAGGGCGCTGTTTGCAGGCAAGTCTGTCATAATGTGCTAGTATGTAGTGCATTCTAGTACATTATGACTTAAAGGAGAAATACAGCCAAAGCTTGTTTGGCTGTACTTCTATGGATCACAGGAGTGCATTGCATGCTGAAGCCTGCTGTTGGCTGACATCACAGAGCCTCTCAGCGAGCCACTGAGAGCATGAGCTGGCCGCTCCCACCCCTTCCACAGCCCAGCTCTCCAGTGAGCGAGGAAGTGGTAGAGCAGAGAGCCGGTGACTGACAGCCGACTCTCTGCTCAGGGAGCTATGAGAACCGAGCGATCAGTGGTGTTCGATTGCCCGGTTCGCAGTGTTAGAGGCGCTGTGGGAACAATGATGCATCCACCTAGGTAAGTATGAGTCTTAAAAAAAAAATCCCATACATATATCTTTTAAAACGGTAGTAAACCACAAAAAGATAAAAAAAATAGGTCCCTGCAGGATAATGTCATAATGTGCAAGCATGCATCACCTGCTGCAACTAAAGTAAATATCTCCCAAATTGTGCCCTTTTATGAGATATTTAATGTACCTACAGGTAAGCCTTATTATAAGCTGTAGATACCTATAGATAAATAAAAAGGCGGAGCTTACTACTGCTCAAAACCTGCAGGGGGGCCACTTTATTAATGATTTTATTACCACTTTAATAACTCCAGAATAAGAAGACATTTTATACAGTTGTGAACTGCTAACCTTGTGGCAGCAGTTTGGAGAAGGCCCATTTCTTTTTTAGCATGGCTTGTACCCCTCTGCACATAGCCAGCTCCATAAAGGCATTATTTTGGTATGGAGGAGCTTGAGTAGCTTTCATGTCAAAAGAAAAATAGGTCTTCTCATCCAAAACCAGTACCTGTACTGATCTCAAAAATGCTTTTTGGGCTGAATGAGTACAATTTTCCACATACACTCCAAAATCTTTTGGAAAGCTCTTCAAGAAGAGTAGAGACTGTTATAGCTGCAAGAGGGGGCAGCATTATGGCTTTGGAATGAAATGTCCAGCAAGCTCATATAGCCATGTTCATAAACTTTTGGCCATATAGTGTGTTTGTGTATATTTGTTTTTGCCTTTAGCGAAGTTCTTGATGATCATCCTATTTCTTTGCAGTCTGTTTTTCGATTTTATGATCCTGATCAAAGAGGATTTGTCTCCCAGGAAGACTTTGTGAAGGTTGTTTCCAGTCTTCCATTTTCCTGTCACATCCTAGAAAAGGACCAGTAAGTAGAATGCATTGTTTTTTTAATGGACAAGCAGCCAAGATTTTTTTCTTTCGTTTTGTGTCAAGTTACCACAACACCATTATTATCTTGTATTTTTTAACCTCAAGGAGGTTGGTGTTGGTGTCCCTTGTTAATTTCACATTGTATTTTTGAAATGTACCTGCCTACTCACAAACTGGCCTTTTTAAAGTTAAACACATAGCCAAGTATTTGTGAAAAAATACATAAATAGGTACATAAATATCATCTGCTGCAGCTCCTGATCTCTGGGAATCCTGGACCATCATGCGCTCTGTATTATAAGTGCTCCTCATGCCACGAATTAGGGCCTTCAAATAGGGGATGTCTGCCGTGGGGATCAACGACTTCACAAATTCCACCAATTGATCCAGCACTGCCTTCCTGTTTGGTTTATTGTTATAAAAGGGGTGGTTTACCTGCCACAGACAGGGCAGGTCCCTGTACATATCATGGAATATGGGGATAAAGTCCTCATCATTGAATAGATCCATTTTCTCTGCAAGACACAACACAAGACAAACCCTAATGTCAGGCTAAACTCTCCTAATCTTGTCCCAATATAGGCCTCAATCTATAAGCAGTATAGGCCACTGATGCACCAAGTTAAAATTGTACCTTTGTTAGAATGATCGGCGCTTCCGCTACTCCTTCCTCCGCTCACAGATCGTACGCAAGACACACACGTGTTACGCTTTATATACACTGTGCATGCGTGAAACTCTGCCTGTCCCAGACGTTCTTTCTAGTATATTCCCCACCCCTTGTCTTTCGCGCAGCGGAGACAGAGCAGGTGCCTGAGAGTAGCAGCAACGATGAGGAAAGCCCGGTGCCACAAGCGTCCCGATCCCGGAGGAGATTTAAGTCCTCAAAAATGGCCTTTATAGAGATGGTGGAGACGGTGCACATCTTCAAGAGGGCTGACTATGACCGGAAGCATGGACTGTACCCAAACTCAAATGTGAGAAAGGCCAAGATCATGACTAAAGTTGTAAGAAGTCTGCTGAAGAATTTTGGGGTATGGCGATCCAAGGATCAACTGAGGAAACGATGGTCAGACCTCAAATTGAGGGAGCAGGAGCAGTACAAAAGAATCAAGAGAGTGCTGCAATAAAGTAAGTATTTTGTTGTGCGTTTCTATTCTTCTTCTTACGTTCATTCTGCTCCATGTGCTTTTCTTTACTGTTGTACAGTTTAAAATGGTAAGTTTCAGGTTCGTGGGCACAGTAATCGTTCGTAGTAAACATCGTTCGCCCACAAATCTGTTTTTTACAGATGCAGGTTAACTACATTTGGTCATGCCTATTGTCTTAAAAGAAGTTTAGTACATTGTTGTCTAGATGGGTTTGTAACTAGAATGAAATGCAAACTTGATTCAGTGTAAGGAAAGGACACTCAGCAGCTGTTTACTCATCTGGATGCATGAGCACTAGTGTGGGACACCAGAACAATCTTTTTAGGGTGTCCCACACAGGTGCTCCAGCGGATACTAGGGGTCTCTACACGTGTGATACTTTAACAAAAAAGGTAAGTATTCCATCTTTGTAAAGGGAAAAAAAATCATGTCTTCAGCTTTGAACTCTGCCAAAACAGACAATTGTACAACACTTCCAAGCAATTTTTCATATTCCTGTTTCTTGCCTCAAATATCTGTGTGCCAAGTATACCTTTATTTTATACACATAGGGGAGAAAAGACCCGGGACGTCTGAGTTTACCAGGGACCCCCAACCTCCTAAAGAAGGGGATATCCAAAAACAACAACCAGAGGATGTGGAGGAAGGAGAGGTTTATGAAGTGGGCGAAATAGTGACCACAACAGATGAGTGTCTGAGACCACAGCTTCAGGTAATAGATGGATGCCTGCATATTTATAATACATGGTGTCTTTTTTATTTTAGGTGATGTGGATGTTGTCGAAGACGAAACACATTTCACAAGTCCTCATCGGGGAGATCATGGTGTGCAATCGGGATTTACAGAAAATCAACAAAGACATCAATGATATTGGGAAAAAAAAAAAAAAAAAGACTTTAAAAACATCATTGATGTTTTAGGCAGAATCGAAAACACACCAACGTTTATCAAATTCTATTTTTCTAACTTTTCTCAAAAATGTTGAAAGCCAAATTTTGAAAATGCACACAGTGTGTGTCAACATGTGCTATCTGCCATCACAGGATATCTTGGTACATGTTTTGGGGGTGCAACCCCTTCCTCGCAAATAAAGTAGATGAGAGGAAGGTGTTGCACCCCGGAAACACGTCCATTGATCCCCCATGATGGGAGCTAGCACATTGACAAATAGGCATGGGATCAGGAGGGAAATCAACATTTTGACTGTCAATTTGTGTGCATCTTCACAATTTGGCTTTCACAGGGGTGACATCACCCCATCTGATGAAGGCAAGATCAACACAGTTTGGACATACTAATGTCTGATATTGCATTGACTTTTTCAAAGTTGAACTTTGTAAGTTCCTGAGTTGTGTATTGTTTTATGGTTTTATGGTTTTAAACATGCCTGTTTTAAACACAAAAAGGCTATTTGTACTGTCAAAAACAACAATGTTATTACTAAAATATGTTGGTTTGTTCAAAAAAACTATTTTCTAACGCACATGTGAATGTGCACAGAGTAAAAAGTTTTCTACTCAACAATGGGTGGCGTCTTCTTTCAATGCTCAATATCATTTTTTTGGACCAAGTTGGTGTTTTCACTGAAATGGGGGTTATTTAGTAAAGGCAAATCCACTTTGTACTACAAGTGCATTTTAAATTGCACTTTTGCAGTGCACTTGGAGTGCAAAGTGGATTTTCCTTTAGTAAATAACTCTCACAGTGCTTTATAATTTGCCACAATCATGCCATTTTTGTGACTCTGCAAAATGTATTCATGCTGCTGAAAATGATGTATATTTTTAACAGTAATGCATTACAAACAAGAACAACAAAAACAAGGTGTGTGTGTGTGTGTGTGTGTGTGTGTGTGTGTGTGTGTGTGTGTGTGTGTGTGTGTGTGTGTGTGTGTGTGTGTGTGTGTGTGTGTGTGTGTGTGTGTGTGTCAGACCCACAACATAATAGTTCTGAAGAAGAGGAGATTGTCACCTCATGTATCATCTAAATTACATTTGCACTATTGAAGAAAATGCCCAAAAAAAAAAAAAAAGCCCATTGGTGAACCTAGGAGACAGCTAAAAGAAACACAAGCAGTCAATCAAAAGGAAATATTATTTCAGTTTAACTACTTCCCACCCGGCCACTGTACATATACGGCCGGGTGGGAGCCGTCTACTTCTGATAGGACATTCCGGAACGTCCTTCAGAAGTAGCGGGATTGCGCGTGCCCGCGCAGCGGCGCGATCCCGATGCGCTCGTGTCACCCGGACACGGCGCATCTCAGATCGGCAGAAGGGCTCGGTGATTGGCCCTCCTGATCACATGACGGCCGTGTCGAATCACAGCCGTCATGTGATGTAAGCAAACAGCCAGTTGATAGGCAACCGGCTCTCCTCTCCTCACACGGAAGTGGTCGGTGAGGAGAGGAGAGCGGATTGCTGCAGCCGGCTGGTGATCAGTGAGTATTAGCTGTTTTTTTTACAGCTTTTTACTCACTGATCACCAGTGTAGTGTCCCCACAGTGTAAACGCACATGTCCCCAAAACACACATGTCCCCAAATAAAAAAAAACACATGTCCCCCACATATGTCCCAGTAAAATAACATGTGCCAATGATTATCTGCGTACATATTTCCGTGATCACGCGAACCAATTATTATACACTAAACGGAATTTTTTTTACTAAAAAAAACATGTAGCAGAATACATTTTGGCTTAAATTTATGACAAAATTAGATTTTATTGGATTTCTTTTAAAAAAGAAAGAAGAAAATAGTTTTTTTTCAAAATTTCCGCTATATTTTCGCTTATATCGCAAAAAATAAAAAACGGAGTCGCAAATAAATACCAAACTAAAGCTCTATTTGTGCGAACAAAATGATAAAAAATGAATTTGGTTACAGCATTGCATGACCGCGCAATTGTCACTGAAAGTGCGAGAGTGCTGAAAGCTGAAAATTGGTCTGGGAAGGAAGGGGGCGAAAGTGCCCAGTATTGTAGTGGTTAAATAAAAAAAAAAAAAAAAAAATTATTTTTAAAATGTTTATTAAACATTTTCTGGCATATCAATGGCCCCTCTACCCGCAAAGTACTTCATATATTTTATACGGACCTCACGTGCGCTTTGGGGGGGGGGGCAAGCACTGAAAACCAGAAATGAACCCACAAAGCACAAACTGAAGAGCAGTAACAATCAGAAAAGCACGAGGCTGAAAAGCACGAATCGTCTCTCACTTTTACTAACCTGAGATTAGCAGAAGGAGCCCAAAGGGTGGTACACTTGGTATTGAACTTCCCTTTTCTAGTGCCGTTGTAAGTGTTGTATGTCACCGCATTCTTGTTCGGAATTTCCGACAAGATTTGTGTGACCGTGTGTATGCAAGACAAGTTTGAGACAACATCCATCGGAAAAAATAATCAATGGATTTTGTTGTAGGAATGTCCGATCGTGTGTACAGGGCATAAGGGTTGAGACTAGGATGAGTGGACACTTAGGCTAAATAGCACAGTGCTGGGCTATTTCTAGCTGTTCATAGACGCTTTCTTACAGACTCCAGGTATACATGGGTGTCTTCTATAGAAATTGGGGAAGGTAGAGGTGAAGAGTGTTAAAGCCCACAGTAAAGAAATTGTGGGGGATAGGTTGGGAGAGGAAGGGTTGTAGGAGTAGGAGAGCAAGGAGATAAGGGACAGAGTTAAAAAAATAATAAATAATGGTGAGCAGGAGTGACAGAAGGGGAGTTTGAGAACCCAGATTTTAGGCTGGGTTCCAGGGCACCATGTAAGTTGCTGCATTACACTCCTCTTTACTCTAGTACAGGCATCACTAAAAGGCAGATCGCAGTTCGGATCCTAGTAACACTCCTATCTGGACCATCTATACACAATCTCTGCATCCACAGTGTTTCTGCATGTGTTTTTGGTTTGTTTGCAAGCATCTGTGCCTTGTCTATGGCAATCAGATAACAGAGTCACCCTATCCCTGACTGATGTCCTGTTTACTGCATATAAAGAACCATTGTGTGTTGGCAATTCCCATCCCTTGGATAAAGGCCCGGGCTGGGTTGTAAGCCGCAAGCATGATTTAGCTTGCATTTCATGTGGGAGGTTCACAAGTCTGAGTGGTGTTTGGGTGCTGTTTCAATCAGTCTCAATGTATAACATAAGCACATCCACCTGCGTTTGAAGGACTTTATATGCTCAATTATACTGAAATGATCATTTGTGTTTTTTAGTTCACTTACTGTTATTATCATGTATGTTAGTACTAGCGCATTTGTTTATTTAAATGCAATAAAAACTAGATCGAACAGACAGCAGCATCTAAATCACCAATCCAAGTAGTATGTGTAACAAGCGCCAAACAATAAAAAGTGCGCTATCCTTGTGCTTGTTCACGAGATTTATGTTTTAATGCACTAGAAAAATACCGGTCTCTTCAAGGGCAATAGAAAACAATTGTGACATGCATGGGAGGCTGAGATGTGAAGGATCTGAGTCATAGCACCAATATGACACTCAGACCTCTGCTGGAAGAAAAGTTTACGGACCGGACCCCTGTGAATTTTAATTCAGTACCCCTGCTCTAGTAGGTAGCAGCAAGATGAATGGAGGGAATCAGGTGGCCTTAGACTTGGGCTCCTGGTAGGCTAGTATATGGTATTTTGACTGAGATGTATATGGAAATGTCAATGGCATAGCTGATCTAGAATGTCTGCAAAGACTTACCCTTAGTACATAAATTTCAAAGAATGATGTGAGTTAGCTGCGTTGATCTTCTGATTAGAACTCTGCAAGACCAGCACATATGATTCCAGACTGTGTAGATATGTGGTGGCTGAGTAATGGGTAAGGCGGGATTTCATAACCCTCTCACACCTTCTTCATAGGGAAGGACCGGTAAACAAGCAGGAGATGACATCATACTTTATGAAAGCCAGCCAGATTTGCTCCAAACTTGGAGTTCCTGTCCTACAAACGTTGGTGGAAATACAACTGAAGGAATCTCCTCTGTGCCCCAGCTGTGTAAGTAACCAACCTACCACTTTAAAGTAATGGTGGCACTCAAGTGGGTGTAAGGGCAAAACATTGTTCTTCTTAGCTTAGAATAGAGCGAGGAAGGGTTAGATCCTCTGTTAAAGTGGTTGTAAAGGCAGAAGTTTTTTTTTTTTTTTCTTAATGCAATCTTAATGCATTCTATGAATTAAGATTAAAACAAAAACCTTGTGTGTAGCAGCCCTCCTAATACTTACCTGAGTCCCTTCTCTATCCAGCAATGTGGACAAATGCCTCGGCCGTTGTAGACACTCTCCCCCAATTGGCTGAGACACAGAAGTGGTGCCATTGGCTCCCACCACTGACAAAGTCAGTTAGCCAAGCAGGAGAGTGGGCAGGGCCGAACCACAGCTCCAGGTCTGAATGGACACACAAAGTTGCTGCTCAGCTTGGGTACCCCCATAGCAAGATCCTCGCTGTTGGGGCACTCAGCAGGAGGGAGGGGCCAGGAGCGCCAAGAAGAGGAGGATCTGGGCTGCTCTGTGCAAAACCATAAAAAAAAAAAAACATCCCCCCTTGAAAAAAAAAAAAAAATTATTAACAGGACTTTAGTATCACTTTAAGTTTTTATCATGGTCTGTGTCCCCAATGAGGCGAGTCACCCCATTCTTTTATTCCTGACAACCATGATCACCAAGACAGAAAGTGAAGGAAAATCCCCAAATTTTCAAGTTGTCAGCAGAGCATAAGGGGAGAGATACTCACCTCATAGGGACTAATGTTCCACTGACAATGATCTAAGATGAGAATTCCTCTCACTTTGATGAGATTCTCAGATTTCCTACTCAATGTTAATTTCATCGACTAAAATTAATATTATTTTAGTCTACTAAAATACAACTAAAATTGCATTTTAGTCAAAAGACTTATGCCCCGTACACACGGTCGGAAAATCCGACCACAAAATCCATCGGATTTTTTCCAACGGATTTTGTCCGACACTGGTGTTGCATACACACGGTCGGACAAAGTTGTCGGAAAATCCGATCATTCTGAACGTGGTGACGTTTGTTGCCTACGACAGAACTACGTAGAGGCGATTAGCCAATAGCTTTGGTCTTGTAATGTGATCTGAGCATGCGTGGCACTTTGTCCGTCGGAATTCGCTACACACGATCGGAAAAAGTCCGATAGGACTTTGTTGTCGGAAAATTTGAGAGCAGGAGATAAAACTTTGTCCGTCGGAAAATCCGATGGAAAAAGTCTGATGGAGCCTACACACGGTCAGAATTTCCAACAACATTGTCCAATAGGACATTTTCCGTTGGAAAATCCGACCGTGTGTACAGGGCATTAAACTAAATTGAAATTTGACTTCAAAATTAACACTGGTCTGTAGTGCATGTTCATACCTCAATACCATAATAAATATCATATTAGAGATTTTTCACTCCAGCAGGATATAATGAGTTTGGAAATTGTAGAGAAATGTTAACTAATGCATTACAATTTAATTACACCCATTAGATTTTAGATGACTAAAATGTACTGGAGGTTTAGTATGAACACTGTTCCTGCTGCATCTCCAGGAGAGGAAGTGAAGGGAAATCTCCCCAGTGGGATACAAACAGCCAGAACTAATATGATAGGGGTTTCAGCCCATCTCTACGCTATCCAAAAGTTTGATCTATACATGTTAATAACAATGTTATACTATAATTGCCATATCAATTACTAATCATATATCTGAGAACAAAAAGTATAATACTGTTTAACTTGATAATTTGAAAGAAATGTATACCTGTGGGAGTGAAGCAGCACTAGAGTAGCTTTCTTGGTACCATGCAGAATAGCTGCATAGTAGATCTGGGTCACCTGCTTACTTCACATAATGCCTTGCATTGTTCTCATTAAATTCAAGGCATTCTCTGATTGGAAGAGGTGGAGAGGTCTCTGTGCAGGTGGCAGGAAGCAAGTAGAGTGATCGTCTAGCCTGCATAGTATGCGAATCACAAGTGTGGCTGAGAAGATTAAGTAAAAATGTTTAATTCATTAAAATTAACCCTACAAATTATTTAGCTTGGACAGATACATCTAGAATTAAAAAGTTTCAACATATCAAAGTCAATGTAAGAACCAACATGCTTTACACGGTTCACATGTAAGCTGAGTGTCCAAAGAGTTAGCTAAAGGCAGCAATAACATGCTAGGCCAGTTTTCTGTTAATGCAGTATGTACAGAATGAACCTAGTCCTATGTGCTGGTGATCGGGATCTTCTCTATTTTTGTTTTGCTTAACCCCAATGTCACAAGAGGCAGGAAGTGATGAAGTCTGTGGTTTGATATTTGATTTCTGATGAAGTGACTGCCCAAATTGGTTGTCAAAGCAAATGTACTAATATAGCAGAGCAAAGAGCATTTCAGACGTCATTTTCCAGCATAGGTTAGGAAATGAAAAGAATTAGCCGATTTGCTGCTACAAGTGTCTCTTTTCTATTGTGTCTGTTTTACTTCTAGCAACCTATTATAGTACTTCTTTACAGCTGAATTCTAGGCATTATTTATTTTGCATAGTTACTGTAGATTAGTCCAGCTTGGCCCACAGTAAGTATGTATATTTAATACCTGGCTGATCACTGTGGAAGCAGAGACTCACTGAATTAGCAGCCACTATTACGGTGTGCCTCACTGCCTTCTATTCTGTATGGCTGCCTTGCTTCATAGTGAACATGGCATGGGTTCCATTCAGAGAAGGCATTGAAATTGTTTTCAGTGAATTCAAAGCATTCTCTGATTGTTATGTTACTTCTCCACCTCATCCAATCTCCACCTCACCCAGGGAATGCATTATATTCATTGAGGGTAAAAAAAAAAAAAAAAAAAAAAATACAAGGTGTTCTCTGAATGGCACTTGGTTCTAGCGAGTAACCTCCTGGATTTAGTATGCAATAGTGCAGCCACTTGGCACACAGCCCAGAGGACAGCAAGGATCACTGGAGTAGCAGAAGCTACTACAGTGAATTCAAGCTTCCACAGGTATGGAATATGTAGACACACTGGCCCAACTTGGACCAATAAAACTACACAACACATTTCTTCCTTTAGTTATAGTACATGAGGAAACATACCTGAAAGGAGGATTCTGGGAACCTCATAATCCTGAATGATCAGTTGATTATAAAATACAGAAAAAAAAGAATAGGGACACATCTGAACTCTGCAGCAGTCGTCTCATATAAAGTCCCAACAATTTTATTAATGAACGCAGATTATAGATACAGTTGCTTCCAATAATCTTTCAATCAAAAGAAAATATTGCACAAAAAAAAAAAAAAAAAAAAAAAAAAAAAAGGGAAGAAAACTATGTGGTCAAAACTAACAGGACCTGTCCTTTTCATTTTAATGACAATGGCCGTTAATTGATCAAACCACTTATTTAAATGACATTGATTTCCAGTGTTAATTGAAATTTTTGTAGAAAATACAGGGAAGAAGAAAACAGTACAGGTGAAAGAACATCAATGGAGTCAATATGACTGTACCGTATCGGCTCATAGTCCATAAGACAAATACCATAGGACACACAAAGAACAGACGGTGTCGGATGAAAAGATGGGAAATAGGAGAAGAAAAAAAAGTCTGGGAGTGCAACACCATCCCCAGTTACACAACCAATTGTCTCATTAGGCCAGTCTTGCATGAGGCAGTTAAACAGATACTTCAAAACATGAGTGTGTAGAGACAGGGTGGTCTCAGAATAGAAGTTGCGGAGCATTAGTACAGGACTGTTATAAGGAAGGGTGGCCTAATAACCATGAGATCGCATGAACTGTGTAATGTAATAATTTCCCTTTTTGGAAAGAAGAATTCTGAAACTGGACAGCACATGACCAATGTAAGCTTAATCATGACAGAGGATTTAAAATAGAACGTGATACAAATGAAATTTGCAGTGCCACTCTAAGCCGAGACCAAGATCTCCCCACTGGTTGCAGTGAAGGTAGCTGGCATCAGTACACCATTCAGGAGGAGTAAGAGCATTATTGAAGAGAAGAAAGGAGGCTGCTCACCAACCCAGTGAATTAGTATGCAGATAAATGTGGTCTCAACCAGGGTCACTCCAGCCACATCCCTCTGACATTCCCCCCCCCCCCCCCAAGGTCTGTGACCAAGCCCTGGTGAGCAGGGGCGAAACATGTCGTGGCTGGAGCGACCCTGGCTGAGGCCACATTTATCTACATACTAATGCACTGGGGTGGTGAGCAGTGCCTTTTTGTCTCTTTAGTAAAACGGTGATGTTATGTGAACTGCACCTATTGCAGAACTGACAAGACAAAATCTGCAGTACAAGAGAATGTCAAAAAGGCCCTGCCATTCCAAAAAGGAAAATTAAAGTAAACTAAAACAGTAGTGTTATCTCGAGGTATGAGAGGACCATCAGTGCAATACCACTAGAGAAGGAATGGGCCAAAAGATAGAGTTCCAATGCTTTCATAGAAATGATCTTTACATGTATAGCCAGCAGGTTTGTTACATTCTCACCTCTTTTTTTTTTTTAACCAGATTTGGGCTGTAGCTAAGCAAGGCTATGTACCTGAAGGTAATTCTTCTCCATTTATACACTACAGATTATTATTATAAGAAAGGTTTAAGGAAGCAAAAATTCTGTTCTATTTTTGAAAATCTCAAATCAATTGGAAAAAAAAAAAGGCTGTTTCAGTCAACTGAAAGAAAGTAGAAATGAAATTGCTCTGATCCAACCTGGCATAAAAATCTGATTGCTTTTCATAAAATCTCCAAAGCCTTTGTTTTTTTTCAAAACGGAGGCCCGTCAGGGTGAGCCAAGCTGAATGGCTTGATAAAAAATAAGTGGTTAACCAAACCCTTTTTTGCGATTCGGCACTACGTCGCTTAAACTGACAATTGCGCGTTCGTGCGACGTGGCTCCCAAACAAAATTGGTGTCCTTTTTTTTCCCCCACAAATAGAGCTTTCTTTTGGTGGTATTTGATCACCTCTGCGTTTTTTATTTTTTGCGCTATAAACAAATAGAGCGACAATTTTGAAAAAAATGCAATATTTTTTACTTTTTGCTATAAGAAATATCCCCCCCAAAAAAATATATAAAAACATTTTTTTTCCTCAGTTTAGGCAGATACGTATTCTTCTACATATTTTTGGTTAAAAAATAAAATAAATAAAAATTGCAATTAGCAATTGTAGGGGACAGGGAGGGTTTAAGTGAGCCCTGTGTGTGTTTTTTTACTGTAGGGGGGCGTGGCTTGGCATGTGACATCACTGATCGTCTTTCCCTATGACAGGGAACAGACGATCAGTGACAGCCTCACTAGGAAGCACGGGGAGAGGTTTGTTTACACATACCTCTCCCCGTTCTTCAGCTCTGTGACTCGATCGCGGGACACCAGCGGCGATCGGGTCCGCAGGTCCCACGGCCACAGAGCTCAGGACCAGGTCCACGCTCGCGACCCACGGCTGGGCTCTTACAGAGCAACGTACCTGTACGTTGATGTGCCCAGCCGTGCCATTCTGCCGACGTAAATGTGAAGGAGGCGGTCCTTAAGTGGTTAAATTAGGTCTTCATTTTATAAATGTTTCCAGCACATTGGCACTACAGCCTTCTCACCACACAACAGTGGCTGGATTCTAACAACAGGCTCTTATGTATAGTTTCCACCCGTCATAGTCATGTATTGAGTAAGACTACATAGTTTATATCTTTATTTATGGATTAATTGCACTCTGCATTTAGGTTTGCACAAGGATAGTACACAGACCTGGACATCTAGGCCCAGCGATCCCATGCACAGCAATAAAAAGAAAGGCCTAAGCCATAAAGCGTGTCAAACAGATGGTACCTCTGATTCTGGTGGCCCTGTTGCTTCAGAAGACCCAGCTCATGTCAAACCCAACTGTGAAGAAATCTGCAGGACCTCAATTTCCTTACGAAGACAGCTTAAAGAAACGGAAAAGGTAGTAGGAATATCTAAAGCCAACATATGGGAGGGGGGTGGGGGTGATAATTGAAGATGTTCACCTCAACAGGCAATCTAAAGTTTAAAACCAGGCTAAGGCCCCTTTCAGACTTGTGCGACTTCAAAGTCGCGCGATTCTACCGCGATTTCAAGAAATGCCTGTGTTAGTGGCATCAAAATCGAACCAAAGTAGTGCAGCGACTACTTTGAAGTCGGAAACGACTTGAAGTCGTACTAATATGAATGGCTGTCATTGGAAATCATGGGTAACGACTTGTCATGCTACTTTGCAGTCCCAAATCTTGGGACAAGTCGTAACAGTGTGAAAGGGGCCTTAAGGGCATAGTTCACAACTTAAAAAAAAACGCAGGGTTTTGCCTTGCCTTTTTAGCTGTATGTAAATTACACATTTGTGTAAGGTTTACATGCATCCAGCTGTGCTGCATACATGGACCCTTTTGACCACCACAGTAAACAAACAAGTAGTGTTTACATCGATTACACAATATTAGTAGAACCCTGCTGCCTATTGTGCTTGGTTGCTAGGATGCAGGTTTTAACCCCCGCGAGAGGCCGAAAAAGTGTTAAAGGCCGCCGTAGCGGCGGTATTACCGCGGTGTCCCATTCAAATCAATGGGAAGGAGCGGTATAGGAGTGGTGAATACACGGCTCCTTTACCGCTCCAAAGATGCTGCTAGCAGGACTTTTTTTTACCGTCCTGCTAGCGCACCGCTCCAGTGTGAAAGCCCGCCGGCTTTCACACTGGAGTGAATGGGGCCGGATTTTTTCAGGCGGTATACAGGCGCTATTTTTAGCGCTGTACCGCCTGAAAAACGCCCCAGTGTGAAAGGGGCCTAAGGCATAGTAGAAATGTATACCCATCCGCTGTAGCCTAAAACCCATCAATAAAATGTAAAAGTAAAGAAAAAATTACACTGAAATGTATGGCTTCAGGACACATTTGGGTGAATGGTCCCTAGCACAGGTTTAAGAAAAAACTGGAGTTTGGCCGTCGTTGAACACCTGTGTCAGTTCAATCAGTTTACTTATCTTCATATGCCTCTGACATATTGTTGGTTTGCATTGCAGGAGAGGGACCACTTCTTAATGGACAATGCTAGATTGCACTGCATCAACTCCCAGCTAGCTGCAAAAAATTCCAAGCTGCACAGTCAGTTAAGTATGTTGCAAGAGAAAGTACAAGCGCTAAAGGTGAACACAAAGATGCGACCAGCTGTCAATCAAATACTCGATACTTTTAAAGAGCTTCACATACAAGGGGAAGGAAACTTGTGACCAGTAAAACAGACTACAACCCCAAGGACAATTTAAAAAAAAAAAAAATATTTAGAATATTTTAAACTTTTTTAATTGTATATACTAAAGAGATAATTACCTCTGTGGGGTCTTTCTCTGTGTACATAGTGTACTATGGCATGCACAGATCACTTAGTAGTATGTTAAGATACAACTAATTTATTTATGTGATTTTTTTTTATTATTTTTATTTTTACTATCAAGTCACAATATTTTCTTGTCAAATACATTTCTAAAAATGCCTGTATTATGTGCAGAAGATTGTGCAGTAACCGATAGCTACCGGAAAACAACCCCCAGCAATCAAAAGGTTATTGCAGATGTCAGCTAGGGGTGGTAAAGATATTTTTACATTTATAATAAATAAAAATCTATTTCATTTTGACTTCTCGAGGTTCACTATGCTTAAACTTGCACGCCTTCCTATTCCTTGGGGTTAATTTGCAAAAGGAAAAGCGTTCTCTACTTTTCACCAATGACAAGACCTCACTACAAAATACCACTCCAGGGGGTTCATTTACTAGAACTGGAGAGTGCAAAATCTGGTGCAGCTCTGCATGGTAGCCAATCAGCTTCTAACGTCAGCTTGTTCAATTAGGCCCCCTTTCACATTCAGGTCCGCCTGTCAGTTTAAGTGGACCTAAACGGACACGCCATAGACCTCTATGGAGCGTCGGATGTCAGCGGTGACATGTCCGCTGACATCCGACCCGCTCTGAAAAAGTGTGATGGAGGAAAACCCTATGTTTCCATCCATCTGCGGATCGGGTGACGTTGGACTCTACGGTCCGTCGTCATCCAATCACCCATAGGGGAGAGCGGCGCTGACAGGTCTGTCCCTGCACAGAGTGCAGAGACAGACCTGTAATCTTCCTGCTCAGGGGGGAACGACAGAGAAATCCCCCGCTGTGCAGAGCGGGCTCAGTGCACAGACACGTCCGTGTGAAAGAGCCCTTAAGCTTTGACAAAACAACAAACACACCTGGAAGCTGATTGCAAAGTTCTGCATAGAAACCACTCTTTAGTTATAGCGACCAAATCATAAAGTCAAATTTAATCAAATTTAGCCATCACGGACCTCACAATGAAAAAAATTAAACAATGTATATTGTGCAAGATAATTGAGAGAAACTGCCAAATCCTGAAACAATAAAAAAAATATATAAAAATAAACCGCCCACACTGTCCCAGTTTTTTTTTTTTTAATATTTGGTTTAAGTGTAAAGCTTCAAGTGTTACAGTGCAGAGTACGCTTTAAAAAAGGGTTTTCTTAGAATTCCTAGATTGATTGCAGTCTTTATTTCATAATAACAGAAATAAAACAGAGCACTAAAAAAATCAGCTTTCACACCCTGGGCCAAAACTTTACACATTGCTAGGGTAATAATCAACTCATTACACTGGTCGGAATGGTCTAAAAAAAAAAAAAAATGGGAAGTACATTTGTCATGTGGTGCCATGGATTTTACTGATGCAAACTTGATTTAACAGTCAAACTGCTCTATACATTAATTTTTTATTCCCCCCCCCCACAAGCACACCCTTAGTAAGTGCATACGAGAACCATGTAGGCACGTACAAGTTTCATATGAGTTTTTTTTTTTTAATTCTGTACCAATACTAAAAGCAAGCTTGTTTGACATTTAGGATCATTGCACAAAGAAAGGTTTTTTTTTGGGGGGGGGGGGGGGTTTATTCCCCCCCCCCCCCCCCCGGCTTTTTTTTATAAAATTTTGCCCCCTTGTGTTTGTGTTCTGTTTTTTCCATTTTAAAAACAAAAAAAAAAGATGAGTTAAAACATACATACAGTATATACTCGAGCATAAGCCGACCGAATATAAACAGAGGCACCTAATTTTACCACAAAAAAGTGGGAAAACTTGACGCAAGTATAAGCCTAGGGCGAGAAATGCGCAGCTACTGCAAGTTGAAGAGAGGGTCAACAATGCCCATTTGCATGCCTCACTGTGCCCATTTGCAGCTCACTGTGCCCATTTGCAGCCATAGGTCCCCCCGAACTTCAAACATGGTAGTTAAGGGTTCCTAGTTGCCCCCCTAGCTGCAGACAAAATTTGGGGTTCCTGGACCTTTTTTTTTTTTTTACATAAAATATAACCCCTTGCGTTATTGCAACAAAACTAACTGCAGGTGACTGTTTTCCCCAACTAGAAACTGAAAGAATTTATAAGCAATATAAAATATTTAAAGACAATCAAGCGTCTCTCTTTAAAGCTGTGTATTTTATACAATGAAAACCTGCTTTCAACACAGGGATCTCTTGAAAGAAGTGCAAGTCACCACTTAATATGCTTTTGCATAGTGCAGAATGCAACAGAAGACACCACAGCAAGATACGAGTTGAGTTCCGATTCAAGCTTAGGAGTTCACCAAGAAAACTTGTCACGGGATAACATCTATTGCCATGGAATTTACACCAAGCAAAGCCATTACTTGACTTACTAAATGTGCTGATGTTTCTTCATTGTCCACTCACAGGCTGGGGCAGATCCCAGACCAGGCTGTATTGCTTAACTGTAGTGTAGTCTGCAGGGAAGTCTGGGAGCTAAATGTGATACCTGTATCAAAACACTGGCTGAGCAGAAATACAAATACTTGGCAGGCAACACAGTTCAACTTTGTATTTAGTTGCTTGCTTGTAGATCAGTTTTAAAGCAGAACACCAGGAATTGTATTTTTGCATACTTACATTGGGCCAGCTTGGCTTGATGCAAGTATGCATATCTGATATCCAGAGGGCCACTGGGGATGCTGTAAATCACGCTACAAACAAACAGTGAAAGCCCTGACGTTTCTGGTTCTGTGCGAGTGGCTTCCCCAGTGGACGTAGGCCACAAGGAGGCTCTCGCTTAGCACCTCTGCCATTTATAGAACACCTTGTAATTTTTTCCAGGGAATACAAGGTGTTCTTGTAAAAATTTATTAAAAAAAAAAAAAAAAAAAAAAAGGATACTAGAGGTTTTATGAATGGCAAAGGTGCTGAGCGAGCAACCTCTGATCAGTGTGTAGAGGGTAAGCCGCTCCCAAAGAACCTGAAGATCACAGCTGTCACTGTATATATGCTATGCTACTACAGTGATTTATGGCACCCCTCCAGATATGCATACTTACATCAAACCAAGCTGGCCCATTGCAAGCATGCAAAATATATTATTGGAGTACAGCTTTAACTATGTAGTACTAAATATTAGCTTGTTCAACTAAGCTTTGAAAAGACAAAAACAAACAAAAACAAAACCACCACTAAACGGGAAGCTGAATTTGTGCTATTGAGTCGACTGGCCTCCCCGGGGAAGCACTAAAAAGTATGAGGTCTGTAGAATCAAAACGCCAACAGACATTACCACCAGTGTTTGTTATACCACGGGGCGAAGCCAAAAGGAACACTTGTTAGTTAGTGCTCTATAGGCATTAAGAAATCTATAAAAATTATAATATTATATTAAATCAGGGAGTCTAACTAGTTGCTAGTTGAACCCAAAAAATCCTCTTTGTTTTGATAACTGTAATAGATTCCACATCTGGAACTGCTTTCATAGATATTACCTGCTTAGCAGGTAGAAACCATGCAAAAAGCCACTTCTGACTCCCCCCCCGTTACACTCCCCTGTGGTATTCATGAGGTGTCCAGGTGTGAATGCAGCCTAAGGAGCCAGTATCTGATCGCTGCAGAGAAGGAGAGCCATTTTCATCTACATTTCCCAACAACCAACAGCACAAAAAAGCAGGACTCGGTGGACAATGCGGAATAATCTTCACGCGCATGACGCTTCATTGGAGACATTTGATTGATAGCAGCTTGCATGACCCCCTTATTACCAGCGGCTCCAAGTGCACTTGCGCTGCTGTCAATCTAGTGTTCCATTAATGCTGCAGTAGGACACGAGGCACCAGACCTAAGATCTGCATTAATTGTGCAAGCACCACCCTGAGAAAGCCTACCGCAGGCAACCAAATTTGAGGTTTTGTTAGCTGGGACCATAAAATGCATTAAGGTGAAAAAACATGCGGGTTTGCTACCCCATGTGACCTATTTGTCCGGTCTTCATTGGAGAACATTATAAATGAAAGATTTATGGGCATTTTTTGTTTTACTCACTTGTCAAATTTTTTGGACTCAGAATTTTGGAGCATCAATTGGTTTTCATGGTAATTCGTAAGCTCATTTGGATGTATATCATAATTAATACAGGAGGATTCATATATTCCAGAAATAAACCTATTTTTAACTATGTTTTGTTTCTCATGTCTCTAAATTATGTTTAATACTATGTCCTTTTTATGTTTTTTTGCCACTGTCCCACATTATAAAAATTGACAATTTTTTTGCACATTTTTTAATTTCAACTATTTGTTTGCACTAGTATTAAAACATATGGTTTACATTGTATCCAGCTTTGAACGAAACCGCACGTTTGCGTTACTGGAATGCACGCTGAACTTTGGTTGTGGTGCATGTTTTATCACATGCAGTTCGTTTGGTCGCTAACGTTTTAGCAATTCACTATATATGGTGGATTTGTCTAAAAGACCCGAGGAAACCCCACAAGCAGCTGCGGAAAAAGAAAAAGAAACACCTAATTTTTTTATATCATACTTGCCTCCTCTGTCTGGCAGAGTTGGTCCCCGTCCTCCTGCGGGCGGCGTAGTGGGCTGATTGAGTGTATACCTGAGCAGCGCAATTGGCTCCCGCTGTGCCTTTTGCCGCACTAAACAGAATTTTAAATGCATTTGAAAACATGTCAACCCCTTTTGTCTCTTCTGGGTATGAAAAAAAAAAAGAGATTTTGCTTGTCATTCTGCATATTTCAGCCTACAGCATCAAGTAATAAAAAAGTTTCCTACTATCTGCAGTGCTGTTTTATAAATCTAAGGCACTAATATAGATTTAGCAAGCTCAATTGCGCGGTCGGTATTGATTTTATAGACTGAGGAGTCATTTGGTTAGACATTCGTGATGTCACTACTGTGCAGCTCACCATTCTTCTTGCTGTAGGCTCTGACATGAGGAAGCAGAGTCCTGCCTTCACACAGAGACAGTGCAGAATGAGGCAAGGTAAGCAACGGGGCTAAGTACAGCTGCAGGGAGACCACAGGCAATACTGGCGACCATTTCTTTGCCCTCTGCCTGCTTCTTTTTTTGGGGCACAGCTTCCACAGTTCAGTTACTCTTTAACCTTTTCGCTGTACGTTTACGACGTATGGACCTGGCACACAATCCGGTGGCTGCAGCCATCGGGATTGTGTGTAAAACAGACAGGCAGACCCCTGCCTGTCAGGTGGAAGCATTCGGCGGCTGCGCTGCCACACACCCCCCCAAGCACATAAAATCTCCTCCAGAAAAAAATATGAATGTAAATTCACGTGTTCGGGGGTGCCTATGAGTGAAAACGTCAATTGTTGTACACATTACATATCACAGTGCAAACCGGAGTGAGAGCTATAATTATAGCACAAGACCTCCCCGTATGTTACTGTTTTTTTTACTAACATTTTGTTTCCTAGACCTTTGCGATAATATCAAGTGACATAAAAAAAATTGGAACGACCATCATTTTATTCTCCAAGGGCGTCGGCTTTCAGAAAATGTATGATGTTTGGGGGTTTTATGTAAACCAAGCCTAAAATAATAATAATAATATAAATAATAATAATAAATAAAAAAAGTGTGTGCAAAAACCGCTCTGGCAGTGAGGGGGTTAAAGAGGGAAAAATAGGATTTTTATTACAGCTTACCTGTAAATCCTTTTCTTGGAGTATATCATGGGACACAGAGACTAAGTAATTACTTAATGGGTTATAGGCCACCTTCAGGTGTTCACTGGCTCCTTCCATTGCAAAGCAATATACTTAAATCCCAAAAGAGGGGGAGGGACCTCTGTGTCCCAAGATGTACTCCAAGAAAAGGATTTTACAGGTAAGCTGTAATAAAAATCTTTATCGTACATCATGGGGCACAGAGCCTGAGTAATTACTTAATGGGAAACATGCAATGCTACTTTTACCCCCAGACTTGAGGACTTATACTGCTACCTGCAGCACACTGCGCCCAAAGGCGATATCCTCATAACTCCACTGATAACATTTTTGTGAATGTATCAAGTTGTCCTTACAGATGTGACATGGAGGCTGGTGGACACACTGAGAAGCAACTAACTGCCCTGGTAGAAGAACTTGAAACGGGGGTACCCTTAAATCAAAAGTTTGTACTTGTGAATCCACTTAGCAACAGTGGATTTTTTGACGCTGCATGTCCCTTTCTTAGGACTGGCGAATAAATTCAGTCTCCACCTTTAAAATAGATTTTCACTGCTCACATCTACAATGTATGGATTTTCTTCATGGAACACAGTCTTGGAAAAAAAACAATGGCAGGACAATATCTTGGTTCTTTTTTTGGTAAAAAGTCTGGAAGGGTTAACACCACTGTACCTCATGAAAAATTTGGCTCTTTACCAAGATTCCAGCAATGTCAGAAAGTAAGGGAATATGCTTGCTGTATTCGGTTCAAATGGCTGTTTTTTTGCAGTCCCCAAGGGAGGTGATTTAACTGGCATTAATTCTTCTAAAAGAATGCGTGGCCTGAAGACTTGGTTAGACAATCGTGTTTAGCGGGGGGGTTTGCTCCGGTGATCCCCGCTTGACATGTCTGTCTCTGCCCAAGACAGCTCTCTCCTAAAAGAAACCAAAAAAAAGGAATGTCTTACTGCTACTGCAGCAAGCCATTTTTTTTAAACAGGCCCACTGCATTAAAACAAACAGTGCTCACACCGACCACCAACAGGGAGAAGGACAACAGTCCGCCCCACTGTGACAAACAAAGGGGAAAAGACACAGCCACCATAAAGGCGCTATACCCGCATGAAAACGCCCCAGAGTGAAAGTGTGCAACCAGTGGGGGCCTATTTAAAAACAGCCAGTGCACAGTGGTTGACGAGGACCTTCATATAAGACCACAGTCTGAGTGACAGTAATACATCAGAAACCTGAATCGCTGGGCAGGCTCCCCTGAGGGAGGGAAATACATTCACAAGGAAAAAACATAAGCCCATAAGGGTAAGAATCGAGCACCGTTGTGCCCCTCTTACCTGGGCCTGACCGGTGCTCGTGGTGCCTGCCTCCACCGACGCTGACGATCTCTCTTCCATCATGCAAGAGAGCGCAGCGGGGACTGAATCTGACACAGCTGATTTTAAAAACTCCCGGGCGTTGCGTCATTACATTTGCCTGGCCGGAAGCTTGCACACTGTCTATGGACCCGCCCCCTAGCCCCTGCGTTGTCAGGCGACCGGACCACTCCGTCGCCCCGCCCAAACAGGAAGCCGCAGTCACTGCCGCCGCGTCATCCGCCTCTCCAGAGGGACCCGGAAAGCCAACTCAGCGCGCGAGATTCAAACTCGGGCTCCCGGGGCCCCCAAGACGCCTCGGTCCCCTCCTGCTCGGCCATTGCTCCCCTAAGCTGGACAATGCTGGGACTCCGGAACACCTCGTGAATAGCAGGACTATTTTGCCGTCCTGCTACCAGGAAGGTGGAAACCTTATTAGCCAGTGATTACCTCTTGGTTGACGAGTTCATCTAGCCATCCAATTTAAAAACCAGTTCTCAGTGGTCATATGATTTTTTGTCAAAGAGGACCTTATATTGTTTTTTATGAATATAAACTAACTAAAACATGGTCGTTTTGCCTTGTTGAAAGGGTCAGTCAGAAAAAAGGGCCATCCATGCCTTGGATTTTGAATCCAGTAATGTGCAGGAGACCCAAGTCTCTCCCAAGTCTCTCCCTCCTGATTGGCTGAGATGCAGCAGCAGAAGCCACTGGCTCCCACTGCTGTCATCACAGCCCAAAATTTGGTAAGGCCTTTCAGAGAATTTCCAAGTGCTTTCCCCAGGGCTAGTGGAGGTCATTTAAAAACAAACAAACACTCGTTTTAGGTCAAAGTGTAATCTGTCCACGTGCTCTGGTCTTTGGCCAGCAAAATGTCTGACCAATTTTACAGAGAAGAGAATTTCCTTGTTTTTAAAATAACTCGTTTAACATGTTCGCATGGAATGGTCCGTCCTGTGTTAGATATATCACGTTTGAATGAGTCCTAACAAGTTACATAGACTGCACTGGTCCATGATATTTGCCAGAGGTTTTCAAAGTACAGCTGGCCGGTGGAGCAGAAAATAAATAATTTTCATGTCTCCCATTGCAAATTATTCATCAAGCCACCATATCCTAACTGTCCACGTAGTCTTGTCATTCCCCCCCCCCACCCCCGCCCCCCCCCCCCCCCCCCCCCCCCCCCCCCCCCCCAAAGCCCTGCTAGCCTGCTGGAAGCCAGGAATTCCAACTCTTGGACAAAGCAGGGCTATCAAATCGGAAACAGCTGCATGCAAATTGGATAAATGATTGAGGTTGAGCTATAAACCAATGGTTCTATACTCCAATTGGTCATGGAGCCATAAAGAAATCATTTGCTTGGTTCTGTCCACCAACCCTTACAACGGTTATTATGTTTTACGCATTATACAAGTACCTTGTCCTCCAACTGCTTAATTAAAGGAGTAACTGGGACCTCTGAAGAAATCTCAGGTAATGCTAAAGCTTTTCTGATCAGCTCTAACTCGAATAGGACTTCTTCTTGTTGATCTGTAGGCTCAGAACTGGGAATGCTGTGGAGACCTAGGATTCTTGCTGCTTCAAGCTCTGTGCTTAAGAAAACTGATGAAAAACAGCTGCTTAAATCAGGGAGTTTACATTTATTAAAATACTTTAAAAATGTTAGTAAAGGCTAACTATTTTATAGGTATATAGTTGGCTTTGTTTTCCACTTTAAAGGTTAAGTTCACATTTGTAATAAAATGTAATAGTCAAGCAACCCCAGTACTTTTAGAAACACTGTGCAGCTTAGAAAATTGCTCCTCAAATCTCATAACTGTAGGCCATGCTGGACTTACCCACAGCCTGGCTGAAAAAAAAAAATAAAAAAAAAAAAATTATATATATTCATTCATTGGGAGTGATCTGCCTTGTCCTGCCCAGGATCTGGGTCACACTGTACACAATCACAAGAAGAGTGTTTTCTCTTAAAACCTGTGCATGTGCTGAGCACGCTACCTCCCCCTATTGCAGCAGCGCTGAGTCAAGCCACAAGAGGGGGAGAGAGGGCACACTGCACATGTGCTGAATTCAGAGCAAGGGGGGAGAGTGTTTGGTCCCATTATGTTGGAGGTCTACTCAACGGTCACAGAGCATGTATCTTTTTAAGCTGGATAGAGTTTCTTACATTAATGGACTGCTTATGCATTTATTTATTTTCTTAAGTGAACTTAGCCTTTATCTTCATCATATCAGGGTTACTGCATATATAGTCATAATTGCAACCCACACAAAAAACTGTTTGAATATTATTTTCTTAAAGTATGTATAGGTAAAATTTTTTTTTTTTTTTTGGGATAGCACATGGCAAAATAAGAACCCATTGTTACAAAAAATAAATGAATCCTGTAATCCAATATTTTACAGTCAGCACCAGAACATGGAGAGAGGAAATCATAAAAATGGGGACATATGACCGCTGACAATTGTCCAACGGTGTAGTGGAATTGCCCTCACGTTTCAGAAGAAAAAAAAAAAAAAAAAAAAGAAGAAGGGAGGAAGGAGGAGGAACATGCACCTATGGAAAAAATTCTGACTTTTACATAAAATCTAGAATCCGGTGTTCCAGATTAGGGGTAAATGATTAGAACCCATCTTGGGAGTATGCAGGTGGAACCGTTTTTTTTTTTAACCCTTTTGCTGCCACTGACATCTCATATTTCATCGGCGGAGGGAGGCTTTACACATACAATCCTGGCTGCAAATGCATGCAAATGTTACAAGCCAAATGTCAATTTTCAGATAAAAGTAAGTGCTTTCATGGACCACGGAACCTATTCGACACCCCTCCTTCCCCCACTATGAATCCAGGGACTCACAGGATGGTGTTGCCAGACAGAGGGAAGGAAGACCAACAAGCCTCTGTTTGTTGATCTCCCCTAGCTAGTAAGACCTAGAAGTGACAAGGATTTTGTAACTTTTCCTGGCTGCTGTGGATGGGGAAATGCTAATGGAGCACAATTTGTACTCCAACAGCTCTAGTGGAGTGCACATAGATTTATTTTTTTATTAATTTGCTGGGTCTGCAGACAACTCTTATAATGACCCGTACACACGGTCGGATTTTGACGGAAAATGTCCTATCGGACCATGTTGTCGGAAATTCCGACCGTGTGTGGGCTCCATCAGACTTTTTCCGTCGGAATTTCCGACGGAGAAAGTTTTATCTCCTGCTCTCAAATTTTCCGACAACAAAGTCCTATCGGACTTTTTCCGATCATGTGTAGCGAATTCCGATGGACAAAGTGCCACGCATGTGCAGATCACATTACAAGACCAAAGCTATTGGCTACTAGCCTCTACGTAGTCCAGTCGTACGCAACGAACGTCACCACGTTCAGGATGATCGGATTTTCCGACAACTTTGTCCGACCGTGTGTATGCAACACCAGTGTCAGACAAAATCAGACGGATTTTGTGGTCGGAATTTCCGACCGTGTGTACGGGGCATAACAGTTGGTATTAGGCCTGGTTCACACTATTGCGGGTTTCTGACCCGCGTTTGCATGGTCAGAGAGAGGACTTCTTGTGGGCATTTTGTATAAGAGGGCAGAACCAGCTTTTCATGCCAAGGGTGTATGTACTTTTAAGGCAAAGAAACATCTTTTAAAAATAAATTCTAAACAATAGCCATTCTTACCAAGAAGTTGCAGGCAATTTGAAGGGCTGTAAAGTCTGGAGGTAACATTTCCAGTGGTCAGAGATGAGTATGGACAGTGGAGCTCGTTCATCACACCACTCATTTCCAGCTGAAATGTCTCTGCATCGGCCGGGCCTGGGGAGGTAATGGACTGTATTAGAGAGAGAAGAAAAAAAGAAAACCCTGTGAATTCTCTGTCCCAACCTGAGCTAATAATCCCATACACAGGATTTGTGTATATAGAAATCCATGCTTTAAATAAATAACAAATTCACTTTAGTCACATTTCATCAAAAAAAAAAAAAAAAAAAAACACACACACACACAATGTCATTACCATAACTGAACCTGTGGTTAATATATGCAGTTCACATGCCTTTATCATTTTTTGGCAGGTTTAGCAGCGATAAATGCAGGAGAAGTAAACTGGCAAGTAATGCTTAGATCACTTTCCCCCCCCCCCCTTTAAACGAAGCTGGTTCAAACAAACCATTTACCTTGCTAACAGCTGCAGAAGCTGTGGGCTCTGTATAAACTGTATAGTATACAGCTCTGTGGTCCAGCAATGAAATAAGTCAGGCTGAGCCCTTCTAAGCCATTCAGAGGAAGCTTTGTATTCTATGAATGAATACCACACTTCCTCTGATCGGCTGAGGCAGAGAGGTGAGATAATGATGTCAAGAACGCCACCTCAGCCAATTAGAGAAAGCCTTATATTCATTCATAGCATATAAAGCATCCTCTGAGTGGAAGAGCAGTGCTCAGCCTAATTTAAATTTTGTTCTGTGAGCGGGACGAGAAGTTCTCATCCTACTGCCAGAACACAGCACTGCATGTAGCTCAGGCTACACAGAGTTTATACAGCACACACAACCGCTACAACTGTTAGGGAGATAAATAGATTAGCAAGATCAGCCTAAAGCAGTTTTAACAGCGTTTAGAATTTCTAATCAGATCCTGGATGCACAGAATTCTATTTTCTCTAAACACAGCTGAACGGACTGCACCAACACGCAGGTAAATGCCACTATAAAAAGAAAAAAAAAAAATTATATATATATATATATATATATATATATATATATATTCATTACATACATTTAGAAATGTCTTCTAAATACAAATGAACACAGTTTTGACACTGTCAGCGTAAAATCGGGCCATCGTCACTGAAGCACATTGGTTGTTTGAATGGTTATCTTATTTTACAGAAAATTTAATAAAAAAATATATATATATATATATATATATATATAATCTGGAGTGATAGAAGAAACTACCGCTCCAGGACATCCAGCTATGAGTAAGCACTGATCCCAGTGCGAAACGCGTCAGTCAGTTTGTAACCCCCTTGCTGTGGATTATTTGATGTGATCTCCGTTTTTGCAATAAAAGCACAGGACTTCAATTATTTTCGGTGTGCTGCCATCCAGAGTTTTCCTTGCCATTACCTGCATATTGTATCTGGACTTACATTTTTTTTTTCTCTCCGATTTGTTTATTAGGTTTTTCTGTATCAAAAAAACATTACAATCGTATCTGGACTTTAAGATCATGGTGTGGAGCTTCAGGTCCAGGTAACCTTTATCCAGTCACCATTCCTGGTATTTGGGGAAGCCCTTAAAGTGGAAGTAAACCCCCCTATCGTTTTCAGCCAAGGAAGCTGCCATCTTTGCCTCTGTTTAATCTTCAACTGCACATGTGATCCGTTATGACACCAGCCATTGGATGGTTTGACTGTTTGGTTGAGAGCACAGCCAATGTGCAGTTAGCATTCACGGCATGGCTTTTTTTGAAACTGTTAAATCGATGGATTTACTTCCGCTTTAAGTGTGTAGAGTGAGCCCTTGACTGCCTAGTATCTAAACATCGCACACCCAAACAACCTCCCCTATTTAATGATAAAAAGAAAAGCGTCAGGTAATTCAGTAGCATACATCCACTCATAAAAGTCTAACAGCGGTTATAACCATTCCCTACGCAAATTAAAACGACGAAAAAGTTTTGGCTATTCATATACTTTAGCTGCTAGTTAGGAAGTGACACAAAGTTGTAATAGAGACATTATTGATATATGTAGCCGTCTCTCACCTTCAGTAGAGCTGACATTTTCCACCAGATAAGACACAGATTTCAGCTCAGACACCAGCCACACACACAGTGCGGTAAACTGCTGACATGCAGCTCCCAACTCACAGGAATTCAGCAGAGCATCTTCCTCAGACAAAGGCCCAGAGTATCTAAAATAAAGAAAAATGTAGGGAAAAATAATTTATAAATTGCAGCATTTAAAAAAGGAGAATTTTCTTTTGCCCACCAGAAATGCTCATTCTTAGTGATAATTCTGTCTTCAAGGTCTACACCCAGCAAGCTATACAGTACTCTGACCTGTGATCCTTCTCCAGGTATGGGGGAGCATGTGACCTCCATGTACCAGAACTTGAGCTGTGCGGCTATTTTTTTTTTATTATTATTACCAATACTTATATCACCGTCAAAATTTTCACAGCGCTTTACATATATATTGTACATGCACATCAGTCCCTGCCCACAAGGAGCTTACAATCTAAGGTCCCCAACACATACTAGGGCGGAATTTAGACAGAAGCCAATTAACCTACCAGCAGATCTTTGGAGTGTAGGAGGAATACCCGAAGGAAACCCACACAGGCACAGGGAGTACATGCAAACCTCCAAGCAGTTTGTGCTGTGGTTGGGATTCAAACCGACAACCCCAGTACTGCTAGGCAGAAGTTCTAACCACTTAGCCACTGTACTGCCCCAATCACCAGTTTCTCGTGAGGGAGGCTGTGACACCACCCAGCTTACCCAGGATGGACAGCTGCAGTGGGAAGGTGGCAAGAGAGCATGGATCTATCAGTATGCCTTCCTGCTGAGGTGAGCCAACAGGAGACACTGCCATTTTGGGCAAAATATCAGGGCCCCTTCAAAGAAATATGCAGAATAGGTTTCCTCTGGGGGCCAATACAGAGGACTACTTACTTTAATCATGCAGTCTTCCTGCCCGCTAGTTACAGGTGTAATGATCGCACTCCCCAGAATGTGCCTTTATGGCCATCTGATTGGTTGTGACATCACCCTACCACATAAAATTCAGGACCAGCAGCCACTGCCAGTACTGTATTTCACACGATGATGTTGCAGAGGACCCACTCACATTCTAGCACTGGAGAGAAGAGGACAACTATTTGTATCACATCCTCTCCTAGACAAAAAACGAGAAATGTAGATATCCTGAATATGCTGGGTTGAGATTTTTTGGGCCAGCCAAGAGCTTCACTGTTTAAAGCATCAATTCCCCTTACCTCTGTGCTACCAACTTTCTAGAGTCATGGTGGTGGTGTAGTGGCACCACTAACTTGGTAGAGTGTGCAGAAAGTTATATTGTTTATGGGAGGAACACTATCTAGACCTCTCCAAAACCTTTTAGGGCAGCTTTAGAGAAACCTGTGCCTACCCCTTTTCAAAAACAGGTACACATTTGCTGGAAGGAAAAAAAAAAAATAAAAAATAAAAAAAAGCACACAGAAAGCTTTGTTTGTTCCATGACCAATATAAGCCATGTCACTACAGGGCATGGTTGGGGACAAAGTATGAAACACACCCAGAATCGTCAGATACTAGTGGCATTTGTTGCTCTTCAAAAGAGCAAAGACTTACTGCTGGAAATGTTAATATTATTAAACATGGCTGCTGGTGTATGAGATTTTTTACTGTAGTGACCGGGTTGCTTTTAATAGAGTACAGGGATGCTTGGTGTGCGAGTATAAGAATATATTTACTCTTTTCTTGTTAAAAAAAAAAAGAATATATTTACTCGGGTATGAAAGTAAAAATAAGAGCACACCTCTTATAGCATACAGTTGCATTTAGGGAATGGTCAAGTTTAATGCACAGCAAAAAACACATCTAAAGGGTTTTCTATAGCAGTTATTTTAGTATGGGTTTGTATCAGTGCTCTTCACCTACTGGTACCATGAGACAGTGTGTGCTTTAGAAGCTGAGTCATAGCCTTATTACATAGATAGGGCAGAGATTATGGAGTAAACAAGTCGACCATAATGCAGTAGATTTCTGCTGATGATGGTTATAGACTATGCTCCGAAACTGGGGATGGTAGTGCTAGGCACGTATACTATAATGTTTTAATTATATTTAGTGTCTATATATTACTTAAAAGCGTATCCAAACTCAAAAAAACAAAAAAAACAAAAAAAACAAAAAGAAGAGTGGGAAAGATTAAAATGCTTGTCAGGTGTTTACTACCATCTGGGGCTCTGCTGGAGAGATTTACCCTAATTTCTGATCCTGCTGACAACAGAAGGAGAAAAAAAAAAAAAAAAAAAAAGGGGGGGGGGGGGGGGGGGGTTTGTAAGTAACTTAGAGCGGAGCTCCACCCAAAATTTGAAATTCTGCTTTAAGTGATGGTGACCCCCTGACATGCCACATTTGTGTTTGCATGCATTTTTATGCTGCCATCTTAAAATAATGACAAGTTGAGTAACAACAAAAGATACTTCTGAATAAACAGGTCCATAGCAGAAATTAAAAAAAAAAAAAAAATAAAACAATTGCTTAGATTTCATAAGGAGAAAAAAAAAAAAAAAAAAAAAAAAAAAAAACAGAACAGTGCTTTTGTGTCAATTAAATTTTTTTTATAAAATACTCCAACACACCCAGAAGCACTGGATGCAAGAGATCAAAGACTGGAGTCTCGCAGTGGCAGTGGTAAATATTATTAAAAGAAGAATTTCATCCCAGGTCTCCTTTTTTTTCAAATATAAATGTTTTATTTATTTTCCAAAAGGAAGAAAAAGCACTTTTTCTGCAATTCTCTTGTTCAATACAATTCTCAACATCATCTGCGGTGTATATAGATGAGCACATAACACGTCAGTAACGGTGTCGGCAACATTTTGTGTTTAAATTTTTTTAAATTTTTGGAGTGTTGTTCCTGTTTATTCTGTGCTGTAAGGACTAGGTCCTCCAACCTCTTGATCTCCTCCACTCTGCGCAACCATAATCCTATAGTTGGAGGCACACTTTTCTTCCACAAAAGTGGGATGCAAGATTTGGCTGCATTCAATAGATGCCTCACTATCATTTTTTTTATATTTCTTTGCTGGAATTGTAGTGGCATGCAGCAGTATGAAGGCTGGATCGTCACTTATCGTGTAATCCATGAATTTTTGTGTGATCCTTGGGACTAACGTCCAAAAGTGTTGCAGCAGAGGGCAGGACCAAAAGATGTGGAGGAGTGTCCCTTTATCTGCCTGACATCTCCAACAATTGTCTGATGTGGCCAGGAAGTACCTGTGAAGTCTACTAGGAGTGTAGTACCATCTGGTCAAGATATTATAATTGAGTTTCTGTATCTTTGTACAAATAGACGTTTGCAAGGAGAATCTGATGATTGTTTGTTTTTGGGAACTAGTGAATATGCATCTCAGGTCAGATTCCCATTTATGTATAAATGTCAGATCTGGTGGTTCCAAGGGAGAGTTGAGTAGGGCATAGGTTTTAGATAGTACTTGGGGTAAGACTCCCTCGTCATTGCAGTACATTTCAAAGGTCGTCAGGTCGCGGTAAACTGTGCTAGTTGTGGGATTGAGTGCAGAAAGTGGTGTAGTCTGATTGCGTTCCAGGACGGTAGTTGAAAATGACCGTTCTCGGCCGTTAAAGAGTGGATGGAGGGCCAGTCATTGTCTAATTAGGAAATGTGAGGCTCGATCCCTGCCATTTATGGAGAGGGGCTCGTACCCAGTGTTCCAGTCCGGGTGGGAAGGCAGGGTTACCCAATAGGTGAGGTGAGTTATCAGTGGATAGGGAGGTCGCGAATATTGTGAATGCCCTACCCTAAGAGTCGCGATTTTCTGTTGGGTTCCTTTTATCGTCACTCCTGTAATGTCGGGATTTGATAAGAAGGGTTCTAGGGCTAGGGCAAAAAGGAGAGGGGAAAGTGGGCAACCCTGTCTAGTACCGTTAGTTATTGGAAATGTTTCCGAGAGGATTCCATTGGCTTTGACCTGTGCCGTGGGTGTAGAGTAGATGTTAAGAATTCATTGTAGCATTTTGTGTCCTATGCCCATATGTTTAAGTACTGATGACATAAAACCCCAATTAACGCGGTCAAGCGCCTTCTCGGCGTCTGTGCTGAGAAGTACACAAGGGGTGGTGGATTTGGTAACCACGTGGATAAGGTTAAGCACTTTTGTGGTGTTATCCCTTGCTTCCCGGGCAGGGATAAACCCCACCTGATCTAGGTGTATTAGTTCTGGCATGAACTGGGTTAGTCTGTTGGCCAAAATCTTTGGAAAAAGTTTAAGGTCCACATTCAAGAGTGATATAGGCCTATAGCTACCACAAGCCGCCGGGTCCTTGCCTTCTTTTGATATAAGGGATATGTGAGCCCTCAAGGTGTCCTTGGGTATTGAATTTCCTTCACCCAGTCCATTAAACATCCTCACCATGCGAGGGCCCAATAGTGGTAGGAGAGTCTGGTAATACTGCAGAGTGAACCCGTCCAGGGCCGGGGCTTTGCCTGGTTTCATCCCTCCCACTGCTTGTTGTAATTCCTCTATCGTAATGGGGTCATCTAGTTCCGTCTTTGCTTCCGTCGATAGTCGGGGGGGGGGGGGGGATCTGGGCAGCTGTGAGGTAGTCTTTTATTTATTTTTTTGTTTGGTGTTCTAACTGGTAAGTTATATAGGGAAGCATAGTAATCCCTGAATTCCTTTGCGATCCGAGTTGGTGTGGTCGTTTTTCCCTTTCGGATTTATAATCTGCAGGATATATGTGTTAAGTCGTTGGGTTTTAACTGCTCTGGTTAAGAGCCGCCCGCATTTATTTCCCGACTCGTAGGTAAATTTTCAGCAGATCTGTAATGCTGCCTTGGCTCTATAGTGCAGCAAGTCGACAACTTGCTTCCTGAGAGACATCAGTTCCGTTACTAGGGAGGTGACCGGTGTTTTTTTTGTGTTGTGCTTCGACTACGTGTATCTTGTGTAGGAGGTCAAGTAGTAATTGTTCTTTTTTTCCTTTTGATGTGTGCGCCGTGTTTGATAAGTACTTCCCTAATCACAGTCTTGTGGGCCTCCCATAGGATACCTGGGTCACAGTCCTCAGTGTTGTTGATTTGAAAATACTGTTTTAGTTCTTTCTGGACATCTGTCAAGACGTCAGGTGTCTGCAAGAGGCTTTTATTCAGTCTCCAAAGTTTAGATCTGGAGGTCTGGGCTGATGACAAGCAGTAGCACATAGTGATGGGAGCATGGTCCGACCACGTGATGTTGCCTATCCCAACACTTTGGACTGCTTCCAGTTGGCCATGTGGGACAAAAAAAAAAAAAATAGTCTATTCTCGAGTACACCTTATGTGGAGATGAGAAAAAAAGTGTAGTCTCGTTCTCCAGAATGGTGGAGTCTCCAGACGTCTATGAGTTGAGCGTCATGCAAGTCTTGCGTTATGCGCTTATGTATGCCTGTGCGTAAGGATGAGGTACTTGAGGAGGTGTCCATTGCAGGAACTAGGGGTACATTAATATCTCCTCCTAATATCAGCTGGCCCTCCCTAAAGTCAGTGAGCAGTTTCAGTGCATGGTGGAGGAAGGAGTCTTGTCGGTCATTGGGAGCGTATAATGTGGCGAGTGTCACTCTTGTGCCTCTTAGCATTCCCTTTATGAACACATATTGGCCGGCAGGGTCTACTAGGGTGTTGCTGCATGTCCAGGGTACTGCTCCTGAGATAAGTATGGAGACTCCCTTGGATTTAGCCGCTGTGTTAGTGGCGTGATACAAATGAGGGAAGTATCGGTTTTTGAGGCAGGTAGGGTTGCCTGTTTGGAAATGAGTCTCGTGAATGAATGCTATGTCAGTCTGGGCCCTTTTAAGGTCATTTAATAACATGCAGCGTTTTTCGGGTATATTTAGCCCCTTGGCGTTCAGCGAGTAGATATTGAGCGTGTCCATTATTTCCTGGGTGAGGGGGGAAATATAGGGAAGGGGAGAGGAGGGTGTAGAGAGGAGAAAGTAAAAGAAAAAGAAGTAGGGAAAGATGGTATATAACCCGTCAAGGTAGACAGGCAGTGAACAGTGTAAACTGTCTGTCCACTTAAGTAAGTGCAAACAAATCAATTTGCAAAGGAGCACGCCCTAGTACTTACTAGGATAACTGCTCTGTCCTATTGGGGGAAGAGGTTAGAGTAGACCAGGGTAGGTCCTCCAGTCCGCTCCCATCCTCCCAGCTTGGTAACATAAAATAAACATCTGCTCTAACTATATCTGTGAGAAAGAGCATATAAACCGTTCAATAAATCCAGTGCAACACATCAAATATACCACATTCTGTCCTGCTATGTATGTTTTAACAATCTTCTGATAACCCCACAGAGGCAGAAACAAGGAGGTGTGTGTGGGTCTACGGTGGTCGCTGCCCTATGCAAATCTCTGGTTTTGGGCTCTTTATCCCCGAGTATCAAATATCCGTGGGATTGTATGTCTCCTGATAGTTGTTGTGTTTGGGTGCCCCATTAGATCCTGAGCTTAGTGCCTGGATTCTTAACAGACCGTAATCCATGTATGTCTTGTAACTAGGGGTTCTGACCCGCCCCTTACTGGTCTTCATCTGGGTATCATCATCCCCTCCCTGCACCTATCCCCTTTGTTGCAAAATCTCCCTTCATCTAGGTTCCCCTATCTTGTCTTTGAGGGGGTGGAGGGTCTGGTGTTTTGTCAGTTAGTGTTGTTACTACCATCTCTGGTGTTCAAGAGGGGTTTCCAGGGGTACAGTAGCCACTTTAATATAGATTCTAAATATGGGCTAAATGTTATTTCGCCCAGATACCTATACGTTTCACGTGAAAAAGTGTCAAAGAGGAAGTCTGCATGCCATCAGACTATTATAAAAATGAATAAATAAAAGCCCGGCTGAGCTTGTCCTATTTGTGTGGAAGTAAAGTTAAATGTGCAAAGTGGGTATCCACTGATTAGTGAGATCAAAGGACGACCTATAAAGCATAAATTAAAAAGCTAGTGAAAAATAAGTAAACACCCTGCTGAGCAATCAATTATATATGATACCTGTTATCGACTGTTTTTATATCATATATTGTATGTGGTGTGCAAATTATAACCCAAACTGTGACCAGTGAGCCTTGGTGTAAATAGTCCAAAATGAAGGAAGGATGATATTTAAACTTAATAATAACAAAAAAAGAGTGAACACCCTACAGGGCGTTCGGGACAATATTATACCTGTTGTTGACTATTAAAAAATAAACGCCAACTTGATACTATAACTTTAAAGTTACGTGCAAGCTATAACCTGGAATATAGCTAGTGAACATTAAGTGACAATAAAGCTGAATAAAGAAAGAAAACAATAATATTGAAAACAATAAACACCCTACAGAGCCTAAAGATTGCAATGGTGACCAGATAAGTGTATAATCTCTTGGGGGTGTGAGAAAAACAATCTCCCAGAGAAGTATAATCAATCGCAAACAATATATGTAAATGTGCGTCTTGATATGCACAATGTAGCAAACAAGTTCCGTGCTTTTAACAGTCTGTGTGAAGACTCCCAAATTCTTGAAGTAAAAGTGACTTATATGACACCAAGAAAAGATGTGAAGACCTCCACCATAGGGCAAACTTGTCTCCTTACCGGAACTATATGGTCCCTTTTTAGGGGGACCTTTCACGCAAGTGGCTCTCAACCCTAGCCAGGGGTATACTGGGGGGAACGTCCGATATCCAGCCAATCAGAATAACTCGTCCAGAATGGCTCCCAACCAGGGTCCTTCTCTGATGTCAGCTCCGGATCAGGCTCGGTGGCCAAATTGAAGTTGGAACCAGAGGGGATTAAAGAGAGCTCACATAGTGTGAAATCCAACGATATTTTATTGTATAAAAATAAGTAAACACTTACAGTGTAGCAAAATTAGATAGGCATGAAGCGAGCCGGCCGGTCTCGCAAATACAGCCCGTGGTATGGGATCACGTCTTACAGCGGTAGCGTCAGGACGTAGCTCCTCCTCCCTACGCGTTTCGTCATCAACGGACGTCGTCACGGGCCCCGTGACGACGTCCGTTGATGACGAAACGCGTAGGGAGGAGGAGCTACGTCCTGACGCTACCGCTGTAAGACGTGATCCCATACCACGGGCTGTATTTGCGAGACCGGCCGGCTCGCTTCATGCCTATCTAATTTTGCTACACTGTAAGTGTTTACTTATTTTTATACAATAAAATATCGTTGGATTTCACACTATGTGAGCTCTCTTTAATCCCCTCTGGTTCCAACTTCAATTTGGCCACCGAGCCTGATCCGGAGCTGACATCAGAGAAGGACCCTGGTTGGGAGCCATTCTGGACGAGTTATTCTGATTGGCTGGATATCGGACGTTCCCCCAGTATACCCCTGGCTAGGGTTGAGAGCCACTTGCGTGAAAGGTCCCCCTAAAAAGGGACCATATAGTTCCGGTAAGGAGACAAGTTTGCCCTATGGTGGAGGTCTTCACATCTTTTCTTGGTGTCATATAAGTCACTTTTACTTCAAGAATTTGGGAGTCTTCACACAGACTGTTAAAAGCACGGAACTTGTTTGCTACATTGTGCATATCAAGACGCACATTTACATATATTGTTTGCGATTGATTATACTTCTCTGGGAGATTGTTTTTCTCACACCCCCAAGAGATTATACACTTATCTGGTCACCATTGCAATCTTTAGGCTCTGTAGGGTGTTTATTGTTTTCAATATTATTGTTTTCTTTCTTTATTCAGCTTTATTGTCACTTAATGTTCACTAGCTATATTCCAGGTTATAGCTTGCACGTAACTTTAAAGTTATAGTATCAAGTTGGCGTTTATTTTTTAATAGTCAACAACAGGTATAATATTGTCCCGAACGCCCTGTAGGGTGTTCACTCTTTTTTGTTATTATTAAGTTTAAATATCATCCTTCATTTTGGACTATTTACACCAAGGCTCACTGGTCACAGTTTGGGTTATAATTTGCACACCACATACAATATATGATATAAAAACAGTCGATAACAGGTATCATATATAATTGATTGCTCAGCAGGGTGTTTACTTATTTTTCACTAGCTTTTTAATTTATGCTTTATAGGTCGTCCTTTGATCTCACTAATCAGTGGATACCCACTTTGCACATTTAACTTTACTTCCACACAAATAGGACAAGCTCAGCCGGGCTTTTATTTATTCATTTTTATAATAGTCTGATGGCATGCAGACTTCCTCTTTGACACTTTTTCACGTGAAACGTATAGGTATCTGGGCGAAATAACATTTAGCCCATATTTAGTATTTTATGTTTTAATCTTTAGCGCAGCTCCTTTCCACAGCCATTTTGTTTTTGTAGTATAACAATTTGAGCAGCAGCTTTAATTCATTAGGATAGCGCAACTTTTTTCCCTACACTTTAATATAGATTCCCCTTATGTACCACAGCTTAAATTCCAACATGCATATATCCCCACGTAATAACAAACATAAAGGAAACCTGAAGGCAAGGTCATATCATGCATGCACATTGGCCTGTCTTTTGTGTGTGCCTCCCATGTTCCCACAATAGATCTGGAGTCCTGGGTCACCTTAGCTGTGTGTTCATTCTAGGAGGCTGCAATGACTTACGCTCCTATCAGAGACGTACTTACCGAGGCTGAGATGCCGAGGGCGGTTCACCCTTGCGACCCAGCGCAGTCTGCCCCCTGGAGATGGGACAGGGAGCAGCAAATGGCACCAGGAGGCACAGGTCACCTCCGTCAAGTAGGCGGAACCGGTATGGAGGCGATGACCTGGCCCGGGCAGGCCGGCAGATGACAGGAAAAGGAGGCAGGAGCCCAAACACCCGGCTGGGGGTCAAACACAGGAGAATTGCAGCAAGTCCGTTGAACAGGCCAGGGGGTCAAACACAGGAGAATTGCAGAAGAGTCCGTAGAACAGGCCAGAGGGTCAAATACAGGAGGATTGCAGCAAAGTCCGTTGAACAGGCCAGAGGGTCAAACACAGGAGGATTGCAGCAAAGTCCGTTGAACAGGCCAGAGGGTCAAACACAGGAGAAGGCGAGAACGTCAGGCAATTCGGGTCAAAATACAGAGGAGGCAGCAAGTCCGTTAAACAGGCCAGGGGGTCAAACACAGGAGAAGGCAGGGAACGTCAGGCAATTCGGGTCAAGCACAGAGGAGACAGGTCAGGCAACTTTGGGGAACACAGGACACACAGGCACTAAGCTGGAAAGACAGACCAGCAAAGTGCCTGTGCGTCAGGCAGCTTTTATAGGCGCCAGGGGACGCTAATTGTGTGCCATTGCGCACAGGTGTGCGCTAGTGCGCATGCGCCGAGCCGCGAGTGCGCATGCGCCAGAGCGCCGAGCCCCCGTGCATGCGCACTGGAGAGCGGGCCGTCCGTCCGGCGCTGCTCTCCTGACAGCTCCTCTATATGGGGTCCTTCGGATTTGGAAATAATGAGGAGGGGGGGGGGGGCGGCATCAAGCAATCGGGGAACGTCACTCCCATGACATTTGCCCATGCAGCAGGAGTAATTAAAAAAAAAAAATTAATAAGGGAACCATAGAATGAGAAAATAAAAATAAAAAATAACCAGGTAACCAAGAAACAAATATTCTCCCTCCCCCATACCTTTCCGACAGGTTCCCCTTGTCATGCCAGCCTGTGACATATAGTCGTGGCACCCCTGTGTCGATTCACACTGTCCTCCCCCGGCCCTCCCTCCTAGAGACAAAGTTCCCGAGTGGCCGAATATGGACGTTGCCAGTGTTCCGAGTTGAGGTACTGTCGGGTCGAGGAGAGGAGGACAACCAAGAAAGAAAAAGGGGGGGGGGGAAGACACGGGGTGCCAGGTCTCTTTTTATCCTTTAAATAAAAAAACACCCCATTCACCTGCCCAGCATTAAACTGCTCTGATGTTATTGGGGGCCAGTCTTCTTCTGTTTCAGGCAGATGGCTCCCCCGATAAACGCACCGCCAGATCCTCCCTCCTGCAACTGCGGTGTAGAATTTGAGGCCTCCCGGAATATGTGCTGTGCATTCCATTCCCAGGAGGCTTCATGAAAACACCCCCACAGCACACAATCAGTACTGATGGTCCAGGAGCGATGCTGCGAAAGCGCCTATCTGGGCGATGCTTTTCTTTTGTAAGGGGACTGTAGCAAACACACCCTCTGGTTGAGTGCATTTTTTTTTTCAAAAGAGCCTGCAGAGCATTGCACTCTTGTGGATCACTTGTGCAATGTCAGGCTGCTGCAGACACAGCCTACAGCTATGTGCCCATACCTATGTGCATGCCGTCAGTATCAAAGTTGTAGGAGATGTCAAGGGACTATGAAAAGTACAAGTCATCTGCCGCAATAGCAGACAGGACCTGTAGTTTCTCCATTCACAGATTCCTGTAAATTAATGGTGCGTCTGGGCAGGCGGAGCCCTGCACAACCATGTCTATTGTAAAATGTGACATCACTGCAGGGGAGAGGAACCCTACCCACTGTTAAAGGGGGAAGAGGTTAGGGGGAGAAGGATAACATGTTCTGAAAGGAAAGCTGAAGTTAGATTTTAAAGCCCAAATCCAGGAAACTTTACGGCTGGGTTCACACTATTGTAAATTGGATGCAGATGTGGCCGCATCCAATTCGCATGACAGGAGAGTGTTCAAACATCTCCAGGGAGGCCACGGAATGCATCGCACAAGGTTCCTGTGCGTTTTTTGGCTCCATTTCAGGTCCGAATTCAGCCAAAAATTCGGACCCAATTTGGACCTGAAACAGTGAACAGGGATACACCGCACACCCTGCTGTATCCCGCGGCTGCACAGTGGGAACCCAGTCTTAAAAGGATTCCTTGCAGATGTGCTGTGCCTGAACATTAACCACTTAAGCCCGGACCATTTGGCTGGCCAAAGACCAGAGAACTTTTTGCGATTCGGCACTGCGTCGCTTTAACTGACAATTGCGCGGTCATGCGACGTGGCTCCCAAACAAAATTGATGTCTTATTTTCCCCCACAAATAGAGCTTTCTTTTGGTGGTATTTGATCACCTCTGCGGTTTTATTTTTTGCGTAATAAATGAAAAAAAAAAAAAAAAAAAATTTCTATAATAAATATCCCCCAAAAATGATTATATATATATATATATATATATATATATATATATATATATATATATTTTTTTTTTTTTTTTATTACAGTTCCTCGTATTCTTCTACATATTTCTGGTAAAAGAAAAAAAAAAAAAAAAAAAATGTAAAATCACAATAAGCGATTATTGATTGGTTTGCAAAAAAAGTTATAGCATTTACAAAATAGGGGATAGTTTTATGGCATTTTTATTGCACGGTGTGCGTCGCCGCTCGTGCATGCGCAGTGGGTGCCGGGCTGTGAAGCCACAGCCGGGCGCCCACGGATACAATGCCGGCACTCAGAACGGACTTCGATCCCCCGCATCGCTGGATCCTGGGACACGGGGACCGAACTTCTGGGGGACTTTACCACAGCCAGGTCTCCTGGAAGTGGGGATGGGTACCTGTCAAAAACAGGTGCCCATCCCCCTTCCCCCCGAAAGGTGTCAAATGTGGCACCGGAGGTGGGGAGGAAGCACATCTTTTTGGGTGGGGCTCCGCTTTATAATCCAGTAATATACTGTCTCACCCTGCTCTGCACATGCTCAGTTGTTTTCCATTTTTTAGGCACTACTGAATTTGTAGAGGCCAATCTGCTGACAGCCTTAAAGCGGAGCTCCACCCAAAATGGGAAGCTCTACTTGAGATATATATATATATATATATATATATATATATATATATATATATATATATATATATATATATATACACACATACACACACACACACACACACATATACACACACACACACACACACACACTTTATTAAGTACACACACATTCATATACACTCACACCGATAACTGTGTACACACATATATATATATATATATGTATGTATATATATATATATATATATATATATATATATATATATATATATATATATATATATACACACACATATATATCCTCACCCACACGGTGTACAGGAGAGCAGGCTGTCACACTCACCCGAGCTCCCTGAGCAGCCCCGCCGCCTGTGTCAGTAATATCCCCCGGTTTCCGGGCTCTTCCTCCTCTCTCTGGCACTCCATCTTTCTGTCAGACTTTTCTCTCAGCCTATCACTTCCGCCTTGTCTCCTAGTAACCGTCGCCGACTCACGTAATACACGTCACCGGGAGCCACGGCCAATCAGGAGGCGGTGCCGTGTTCCTTAGCAGCAGTAGAGTTGATGTACGCCCTGGCTCCTCCCCCTGTACACACAGTGGGAGGAGATAGATATGTGGCTGGCTTCCTCTCTTATTCTAAGCAGGCACACAATGGTTGGAGGACTGTCATAGGTCCAGGGATAGGAGGGAGCATAGCCTGTCATTTTATTAAAGAGATGCTAAAGTCTCCAAGATTTTGTTTAATGTTAATGAGGTCAGGATGAAACAAAAAAAAGAAGACCTGTAAAATGTGAAATATGTGAACTGGTATTGCCAGTACTTGAAGAAAATGAATTAATCAATGAGAAAAAAGTAGAGCCTGGTCACATGACCTGTCAAAGCAATCCAATCATTCATTACACTTAAAAGTGGGGTATGCCTGTAGTAGCATTATGCAGAGATCACTTTGGGGACACCCCACACTATTTTCACCACTATCAGCATTGAATGAATGGCGAGTAAAATGTAGACACAGTGGAAGGAATTTACCAAAGCTGGAACAGATAGAATCTGGAGCAGCTGTGCATGGCAACCAATCAGATTTTATCTTCAGCTTGTTCAGTTAAAGCGGAACTAAACCCATCAATTTCAAAAAAACACATTCCAGGCATGCCAGGAATATAACTGTCACATTTGCTTGTTCTCCCAACCAAACTGTCAAAGCATCACATGTCTGGTGCCATAACTGATCACAGGTGCAGCACCATGACAGTTGCAGATCATCAGAGGCCAAGATGGCAGCTTCCTTGGCTCTATAGGATATATAAGAGGGTTTAGTTCTTCTTCAACCAGTTAAAGTGGTGTTGCAACCAAAAAAGAAAAAAAATCATTCATGTTCCTAAAAAATTAAAAAACATTTTGAAATTTTTCTTTTTTTAACTCACCTCTAAATGGCTGTTGCTAGGGGGTCCCTCTTAGTCTGCCTCCTTCAGTGCCTGGGCTGGTGACATCACTTCCCCTCGGCGCAGGAAGGGCTTAGCTCTGCCCCCTCCCTCTTGTCAATCATCTGGGACACGTGACAGCTCCCAAATGACTGCGCAGCCAATCACGGTGTGCGTCGCCACTCGTGCATGCTCAGTGGGTGCCCGGCTGTGAAGCCACAGCCGGGCGCCCACACATACAATGCCGGCGCCGCCGAATGGGCTTTGATCCCCTGCATCGCTGGATCCTGGGCCACAGGGACCGAACTTCTGGGGGACTTTACCACAGCCAGGTCTCCTGGAAGTGGGGATGGGTACCTGTCAAAAACGGGTGCCCATCCCCCCTCCCCCCGAAAGGTGTCAAATGTGGCACCGGAGGTGGGGAGGAAGCACATAGGCAAAGCTTCTCTTTTTGGGTGGAGCTCCGCTTTATAATCCAGTAATATACTGTCTCACCCTGCTCTGCACATGCTCAGTTGTTTTCCATTTTTAGGCACTACTGAATTTGTAGTGGCCAATCTGCTGACAGCCTTAAAGCGGAGCTCCACCCAAAAGGGGAAGCTCTACTTGTTTGCTTCCCCCCCCCCCCCTCTGCTGCCACATTTTGCACCTTTTGGGGGGAGGGGGTAGATACCTGTCAAAACCAGGTACCCGCTCCCACTTCCAGGTAAAATTGCCACAATGATCACGGCGATCTATGACATTTCCGGCTCCTCCTCCCCTGCTGCCTTCTGAAAGACACACAGGTCTCAGAAGAAAGCAGGACCATTCAGAAAATGCAACACGACTTATGCATGTGCAGTAGGAAACAGGCTGTGAAGCCACAAGGCTTTACTTCCTGTTTCACTTAATGAAGATGCTGGCGCCTGCACCCAAGGACGATTGACGAATCAGCTAGGGGTGCCGATATCGCGGGATACCTGGACAGGTAAGTGTCCTTATATTATACAGTGTTTGTAGCTGCTGATTTAAATAAAAAATGTTACAGGTTGGAACTCCGCTTTACATCCTCCTATCCTTTACAGCCAAGGAAGCTGCTTCTGTTTGATCTGCAACTGCCATGGTGCTGCACATGTGATCAGTTATGACACCAGACATTTGATAGTTTGACAGTTTGGTTGAGGACACAAGCAAATGTAACAGTTAGCAATCCCGACATTCTAGGAATGTAAATGTTTTTTCAAACTGTTAAATTGATGGGTTTAGGTCCGCTTTATGATTCACTGCTGTTCAGGGGCTCTGGGCTTCAGAAAAATGGCAGCCTCCAGCAAGAGGAAACAGGAGCAATGCTGGAGGCAATTTACAGCACACACTAATGTTTGTATCATTATTACTAATGTGGAATGTATGTTTCTTGCTAAAGAACATTATTTTTTGTCAAGTTGTTATGGATAAGCTTTAAAAATGAAAGGTAGATTGGTTGCCATGCACAGCTGCTCCAGTTTTGATAAATTCCCCTCAAAGTGTAACTGGAACTAAACCCTCCTATTTTTTTCAGCCAAGGAAGTTACCATCTTAGCCTCTGTTTGATCTGCAACTGTTATGGTGCTGCACATGTAAACAATTATGATTCGAGTTATTTGATGGGTTGTAAGTTTAATTGAGAGCAAAAGCAAACGTGTCTGTTAGCATTCCCGGCATGCGGAATGTAACAGATTTTTGAGACCGCTGAATCGATTGGTTTAGTTCTGCTTTCATCAGGCTCCTTTCAGCCTGGGTTCAGACTAGTGCGGTGCGAATTGAAGGCCCTGCGTGACTGCGCAGTGAAACGTCGGCTGTTCTGCGGATTGTACGCGTTTTAGGTGCGAATCAGCTGCTAACATAAATTCGCAACTCATTGTACTACTTCTGAGGGGGAAATCCATGCCGGCATGGGTTCCCCCTCCAGGAGCATACCAGGCCCTTAGGCCTGGTATGGATTTTAAGGGTAACCCCCTACGCCGAAAAAACGGCGTGGGGGTCCCCCCCAAAATCCACACCAGACCCTTATCCGAGCACGCAGCCTGGCAGGTCAGGAAAGGGGGTGGGGACGAGCGAGCGCCCCCCCCCCCCTCCTGAACCGTACCAGGCCTCCTTGTCCCTATATAAGTCACAACACAGCGCGTCTATGCCATTCCGGCCAGAGAGAGCGACGAGTCAACATCTTAAGAAGAAGAAGAAGAAGAAGGCGGCGGCGCAGAAGACAGCGACAGCGGCAAGAACAGAAGAAACCCCGGAAGACCCCCGAAGGCGGAACAAGACCCCCAGACGACGGCGGCGACGAAGAAGAAAGCCGGGCTTCTCCGCTCGGTAAAAGAGCTAGTAAAAGAGCAGAAGAGAACGGAGGAGTCCGGCGAGAAGACCCCCCAAGACGGAAGAAGACCCCCGGAGCAGTGCAATAAAATATTTTAAAAAATTGTGTGTGTTTTTTTATTGACACTTTTACACCTTAGGTGAATGGGTACATCGTACCCCATACTCATTCACATAGGGTGGGGGGCCGGGACCTGGGGGCCCCCTTATTAAAGGGGGCTCCCGGATTCCGATAAGTCCCTCGCCCGCAGACCCCGACAACCAACGGCCAGGGTTGTCGGGAAGAGGCCCTTGTCCTCATCAACATGGGGACAAGGTGCTTTGGGGTCGGTGGGGGGGGGGGGGCCGCAGGGTACGGTTCAGGAGGGGGGGGCGCTCGCTCGTCCCCACCCCCTTTCCTGCCAGGCTGCGTGCTCGGATAAGGGTCTGGTGTGGATTTTGGGGGGACTCCCCCACGCCGTTTTTTCGGCGTAGGGGGTTACCCTTAAAATCCATACCAGACCTAAGGGCCTGATATGCTCCTGGAGGGGAATCCATGCCGTTTTTTTAAAAAAAATTGGCGTGGAGTTCCTCCTCAGTAGTACAATGAGTTGCAAATTTTTGTTCACAACGCAAGCCAGGTGCGAATCAGATGCGTGCCCATAGAAGATAATGGGCCTGAATTCGCACCTGATCCGCCCCCCACCGCACCAAAGTCGGTTGCGGTTTTCCTGCAATGCGCAGTGTGCATGCACCGGACGTATGTGAACATGCCTCATTGAAAACAATGGGTTTTGAAATGTCCTGCGAATTCGCAGTGTTTTCCACCGCTGCGAATTCGCAATAGTGTGAACCCAGGCTCACACTTGTGCAACTTTGAATCTGACTTGTGAGACCCCAAGTCGCAGGACATGTGAAATTCAATGTATTTCTATGAGAGACTTTTCTACTGAGGTGCAGGCCAGTCAAGTTCTTCCACCCCAAACTCGCTCATTTATGTCTTTATGGACCTTGCTATGTGCACTGGTGTGCAGTCATGTTGGAACAGGAAGGGGCCATCCCCAAACTGTTCCCACAAAGTTGGGAGCATGAAATTGTCCAAAATGGCTCGGAATGCTGACGCCTTAAGAGTTCCCTTCACCAGAATTAAGTCCAAGCCCAACCCCTGAAAAGCAACCCCACACCATACTCCCCTCCTCTCCTAAACGATATGGACCAGTGCACAAAGGAAGGTCCATAAAGACATGGATGAGTGAGTTTGGGGTGGAGGAAATTGACTGGCCTGCACAGAGTCCTGACCTCAACCCGATAGAACACCTTTGGGGTGAATTAGAGCGAAGAGTTTAAGCTGTTATAGCTGCAAAGGGTGGGCCCCCTCATTTTGAACCCTACGGACTAAGACTGGGATTTGGCAATAAAGTGTAGATCTGAGTACACCTCTATTGTTAACATCAAGTACATTTTTGGGTTCGCAAACACACATTGAGGGTCAAAAATGAATGGCCCATACAACGTGTACAAAACAGTGTAAACGGGCCCCAGAAAAACCTGCACAGAGAGGAATAAAGGGGCTCCATTACTGCCCTATAAAATCTTGCAAGCAACTAGGATATGAATATAATTAACTATCTAGAGCGGGCAACAAGTAACACACTCCCTGGCATTTGGCAGAAGGAAAGTGCTGCATTGCATTGTGGGATACTGTATAAAAGCTCAGGGTACAGGTTTGTTGAGCCAGGGAACAGAGCCATCTGTCATCAGTGTCACGTGTCATCCGTGCCCCGTATTAGTGGCATCTGTCATCAGTGCCACATCAGTGTCACGTGTCATCAGTGCCACGTATCAGTGCCATCTGTCATCAGTGCCACGTCAGTGTCACGTGTCATTGTCCTGGTGCTCCAGGGCCTTCAAAAGTGTACTAGGTAGTCAACAAGTTAGATGTGAAATTTATGCTCCTAGAACATGTGATGGCGCTCCCTGCATGTTGGGCCTCTCTAAGTGGCCATGCTGTGTAAAAGTCCCACACATGTGGTATTGTAATACTCAGGAGGAGTAGCAGAATGTATTTTGGGGTGTCATTTGTGGTATACACATGCCATGTGAGAGAAATAACCCATTACAGTGACAATTTTGTGGAAAAAAAAGAAAAACAAAAATTTTTACTTTTGCAAAGAATTGTGGGAAAAAATTACAACATCAAAAACCTCACCGTGCCTCTTACTAAATACCTTGGAATGTCTACTTTCAAAAAAGGGGTCATTTGGGGGGTATTTGTACTTTCCTGTCTTGTTCGGGTCGCAAGAAATTAGATAGGCCACCAGTACATCTGATGTGATCAATTTTGTATGATTTGCACCACAGCTTGTAGACTCTCTAACTTTCACAAAGACCAAATAATGTCCACTAATTTGGGTTATTTTTACCAAAGATATGTAGCAGTATAAATTGTGGCCAAAATTTATGAAGAAAAATGAATAATTTGCTAAATTTTATCACAAAAACAAAGAAAAATTCATTTTTTTTCAAAATTTTCGGTCTTTTTTGATTTATAGCGCAAAAAATAAAAAACCCAGAGGTGATCAAATACCACCAAAAGAAAGCTCTATTTGTGGGGAAAAAAGGACAAAAAATGTATTTGGGTACAGTGTTGCATGACTGAGTAATTGTCATTCAAAGTGTGAGAGCACCGGAAGCTGAAAATTGGTTTGGGCAGGAGGGGGGTTTAAGTGCCTAGTAAGCAAGTGGTTAAAGAGGAAGTAAACCTCCCTGGCTTGTTTGTACCTATAGGTAAGCCTATAGGTACTGTAAATATCTCCTAAACTTGCACCCGTGCCATTTCTTCAGAGCCCTGTGCCCTGACCCAGATTCACAGCTCAGGCTTATCCCTGAGCCAAACTAAAGTCTCCTACATTAAGAAACCTACACAATCAACTAGCACACACTAGATTAGAGGGTGCTACATAATGGTGGGTTCACATGTTGTGGCTGCAGTTTGTTGGATCAATGTAATGGATTCTCCTATGTCCATGTATTCTTTCAAATGGCTTGTCCCTATTTGCTAAAGAGACGTGGAACTTCCAGATCATGCACCGCCCAATCCACACCTCGACATTTCCTCTGTGTTGCATCACAAATGTGGGAGTGCTGATGTGATGAAAACAAATCTCTTCCAGGATGGTGATCTCTCTGGTAATCCCAGATAGCAAGCAATTGAGCTGCACGTTTGAAAATGACTTGCTAAGCTATTGCTACACTTGCCAAGCTTCACAAGTTTGTTGCATAATTGCAGCAAGTCCGCATTGCATGACTCCAAAACAACTTTCTTTGCAAACATTTTGCAAGGCTGCTGCAAGTTCTGGCTCAGTTATGTTGTGCAACAGTCGTCCGACAACAGAGGTCACTGTGGCTGAATTTAAAAAAGGTGTCAACTAGAACTTGTGCTTCAAGTTCTCTGCAATTGTACAGCTTGCCAGTGAAAATGTGCAGCAAGTTAACAATACTTACAATTTAACACTGTCACCAGTTTGTGGCAAGTTATCCTTGCTATCTGGGAATTGCTCTGCCTGCTTTTGGTTGTGTCAGATCTAATTACTGCAGCCTTTACCTGCAGAGCACTGTCTTGAGATGCCCAGGGATTATGGTATATGTTGTTTCTTCATAGGAAGTGTTAATTCTTAGACTACAGACAGGAGTAATGAATTATCCCATGCAGTATCATGCTGTATGCCTCATGTTTGAACACAAACAGAAACTTCTGACACCGGAATGTAAAGATTTACTCTACTATAGGATGTGTGTACAGAGCAACAAATGACACCATGAAACTACATGAGCAATGCATACTGTATCTTATACAGGGTGCATGTTTCCTTAACCACTTGCCGACTGGCGCACGACGATATACGTCGACAGAATGGCACGTACAGGCAGGAGGGCGTATATATACGTCCCTCCTTTAGCCTGTCCGTGCCATCGGGAGCGCGCCGGTCGGGACCCCCGTGAGTCCGATCGCGGTCCCAGCGGACTCGATCGCCGCGGGGACATCCGCGATCGTCTCACGGGGCGGCTGAACGGGGAGATGCCGAGATAAACAGCATCTCCCCGTTCTGCCTAGCAACTAGTGACGCCGATCTCTGCTCCCTGTGATTGGAGCAGAGATCAGCATTCACTAGCTGACAGCCACGCCCCCCCACAGTAAAAAACACACCCCTAGGCCTACTTAACCCCTACACTGCCACCTTGTGGTTAACCCTAAACTGCCAGTGTCATTTATATAGAAATCAATGCATTTAAATGCATTAATTGCTGTAAAAATGACAATGGTCCCAAAAATGTGTCAAAAATGTCCGATGTGTCCGCCATAATGTCGCAGTCACAAAAAAAATCGCAGATCTCCGCCATTAATAATAAAAAAAAAATTATTAATAAAAATGCTATAAAACTATCCCCTATCTTGTAAACGCTATAACTTCTGCGCAAACCGATCAATAATCGCTTATTGCGATTTTTTTTACCAAAACTATGTAGAAGAATACGTATCGGCCTAAACTGAGGAAAAAAAATGTTTTTTTATATATTTTTGGGGGATATTTATTATAGCAAAAAATAAAAAATAATGCATTTTTTTCAAAATTGTCGCTCTATTTTTGTTTATAGCGCAAAAAATAAAAACCGCAGGGGCGATCAAATACCACCAAAAGAAAGCTCTATTTGTGGGAAAAAAAGGACGTCAATTTTGTTTGGGAGCCACGTCGCACGACCGCGCAATTGTCAGTTAAAGCGACGCAGTGCCGAATCGCAAAAAGGGGCCTGGTCCTTTGGCTGCAAATTGGTCGGTCTGAAAGTGGTTAAAATAAATTGTCAGGTATGGAAATACATCACTAAAGCAAACCAGTGCATTGTGGAACTCAAGTGCAGGGTTGCCTATTTTACCTAAACATATAAATTCAAGTATTCTGGGAGGGCCATTGGCACTCTTGGGACTAGGAACTACCAAATTAAAGGTACAACGTGGCACCTCATATTGCCTTCTAAACCAAACATGACTTGAAATTCTGTGGATTCATGTGAACTGGCTGAGATTCAAGCTGTGGGCGGCCCCACCGATACCACACAAGTCAACAAACTTTGATTGAGAAATGGAAAAACATTGTCCAAACAGTGACTGCAGCCAGGCAGCTGAAGTCTCAGTTTGGGTATTCTGCTGTCATCAGTACAACTGCATCCATGATGTCCCAACCCAGGGACTGCCCCTTCACCCAGGAACTGCCCCAACCATGCCGTTGAGATCAAGCCAACTGTGGTGAAATGTATTAAGGAGGGGTCATCCCTGGGTGGGGACCCCATGAATGCTATTGTAACCTGACAGCCGGCATCTGCAGCTGTCAGAAGCTGCAGATGCCGGCTGTCAGGTTATAATAGCATTCATGGGGTCCCCACCCAGGGATGACCCCTCCTTAATACATTTCACCACAGTTGGCTTGATCTCAACGGCATGGTTGGGGCAATTCCTGGGTGAGGGGGCAGTCCCTGGGTTGGGACATCATGGATGCAGTTGTACTGATGACAGCAGAATAAAAGTGACTAGACAGCAGATACTGGAGTGAGGCTTTCATTAATTTGTACCTTTTCAATGGTGAGCAGAGACAGGTTTTTGAGCCGGCACCCTGGGTGTTTGAAGACAGTGAGCAGGTCTGAAGCAGTGCTGTGGATTTGGGATGTTTTAAGGCAATCACAGTGGTCGTGTCTGATTGGGCCAACCTTCCCACCCCTGGGCGCAATAGCCCAGGCAAAGGGGCTGGGCAGGTGTGGAATTTAATGTACTCCAGGAAATATCCCTATGACCCTACCCCATACACAAGTGTCACGAATAACACTTATCACGCCAGAAATTTTAACAAGGTAAGATACATTCTTGTTCATTAAAAAATAAACATGTTTAATGATTAACCATATTTCAAAACACTGAACTATCAGAGGGAATGATGTGATTTAATCTGCAGAATTACAATAAAGAAATTTAAAGACTTGTGATCAGTATAACATTTTCAAGTTGTAATGGAAAATCAAATGCAATTAAACTTTGCAATCTGTTTCAGTACAGAATACAGGAATTTGTGGAAAATATAAAACACATTTAAAAATATCATGTACATTTTTTTTTCCCTAAAGAAATAAATAGCAAGGTTTAATCAAATTAAATTTTAGCCAACCCATTTTACGCACCATTAAATATTGTAGTTTTATTTAAACCAGTCCTTTACACACTGTGCAAGCAGCCATGTTAAAGCATGAGTGCCTCCATTGTTTCGCTCGTTGTCAGTGAACAGATCAGCTAAAAATTGACCAAATGCACAAAATGGCTGCTGAGATGACATTGAGTTCCCTTTTAAAAAGCCTCTTGGAGTTAAAGACAGGTAACAATAAGGAGTGGTTTTGCCTCCCATTCCTCTGTACAAAAGAATAAAAAATAAAAAAATTGTTTCAAAAAATAAAAAAATAAAATTGCTCCAACCACAAAAAAAAATTGTTTAATAGCAACCTTTTTTTTTTTTTGTTTGATACAAAATAGCAATAAAACATTCCAGCAATATACAGAACACTGCACAGCTAGTGCAAACTTTACAGGCTTGTGTGTGTGTGTGTTGGTTGTGTAAGATGCGGATTGACATCTCTGTCCGCAGTGTTTAGATGTGACTGTGTCCAAGCTTTACTTGTACTACCCTTAACGGTTTCATCACGAGGCCTTGTCACTAATTTGGCAACCGCTTTGTTTCAATTGGAGAACAGAACAAAGGAAAGTAACGCAAAAGTAAAGCGGCTATCCTCAACAACCAAAAAGGTTTTAGCTCCCAGACGAAAAAAAAAAAGATCAGTTTGGTTACTATGCTCATCAAACAAATATGTGACAATTTTTTTATCCTTAAAATTAGTTAGTTGGTTGATAAAAAGGTGCTTAGCGGTTATGCAGATACAATAAGAAGAGTTACAAAAATCGTATGTAATAGTAGGAGTTTAGGGAGATCTTAAAATACTATTTTTTAAATACCTCTGTCATTTTGCTTAGGGGAAAGTTGTAACAGGGTCTCTTTAAAGCCCACTACATGACCAACCTATACTCACCTACATCATCCCAACCCTGTCCCAGTTGGTTGTTGGAGCATCTGCAAAATACACAGCCCATGTGATTTCCTCTCCATCACAGTGCTCAGGCTTAGCAGCCCGTCACCAGGGCCAAGCATTGTCATGTGAGGCAGAGGTCACATGATGAACCCTGTATAAGTTCTGACACCCAGCATTGACAGGGTTAGTACAGTAGAGGACATGTAGTAGAGGACAGTACAAAAGGTAAGTACAGTACGGGAAAGATGGTAAGGGACAGTACATAAGGTTAGTACAGTAGAGGAAGGGTAATAGAGGACAGTGTATGATTAGAACAGTAGGGGAAGGGTGCTAGGGGACAGCACATAGGGTTAATACAGTAGGGGAAGGGCAGTAGAGGACAGTACATAGGGTTAGTACAGTTGGTTGAAGGGCAGTAGAGGACAGTACATAGGGTTAGTACAGTAGGTGCAGTAGATGAGGGGTGGTAGGGGACAGTACATAGGGTTAGTATAGTAGAGGAAGGATGGGAGGGGACAATACATAGGGTTAGTACAGTAGGGGAAGGGCAGTAGAGTACAGTTCATAGGGTTAGTACAGTTGGTTGGAGGGTAGTAGAGGACAGTACATAGGGTTAGTACAGTAGAGAAAGGATGTGAGGAGACAGTACATAGGGTTAGTACAGTAGGGGAAGGGCAGTAGAATACAGTACATAGGGTTAGAACAGTAGAGGAGGGGTGGTAGGGGGCAGTACATAAGATTTTTACAGTAGGGGAAGGGTAGTAGAAGACAGTACATAGGGTTAGTACAGTAGGGGAAGGGTGGTAGGGGACAGTACATAGGGTTAGTACAGTAGGTGAAGGATGGTAGGGGACAGTACATAGGGTTAGTACTGTAGGTTAGGGGTGGTAGGGGACTGTTCATAGAGTTAGTACATAGGGTTAGCACAGTAGGTGCAGTAGATGAGGGAAGGGCAGTAGAATACAGTACATAGGGTTAGAACAGTAGGGGAGGGGTGGTAGGGGGCAGTACATAAGATTATTACAATAGGGGAAGGGTAGTAGTTGACAGTACATAGGGTTAGTACAGTAGGTGAAGGGTGGTAGGGGACAGTACATAGGGTTAGTACAGTAGGTGAAGGATGGAAGAAGACAGTACATAGGGTTAGTAAAGTAGGGGAAGGGTGGTAGGGGACAGTACATAGGGTTAGTACAGTAGGCGACGGATGGTAGAAGACAGTACATAGGGTTAGTACAGTAGGGGAAGGGTGGTAGGGGACAGTACATAGGGTTAGTACAGTAGGTGAGGGGTGGTAGGGGACTGTTCATAGAGTTAGTACCATAAGAGAAGGGTAGTGTAAAGCCTGGTACACACTATTAGTTTTTTTCCGTTTAACCCAGCGGGTTGAACAAAAAAAACCTGTCAGCTCTAGTCAGAGCTGCTGTACTAACGATCCGATGTGTTCTGACAGGGGGACGGCCATTGGCTGAGAGAGCTGATCGGGAGCTGGTCGGCTGCTGGTTTTCCACACTGGCCGATTGTCGGCCGGGTTTTAATGAACTGGCTGATGTCGCCTGGCATTCGGCCCGTATGTACGGGTCTTTAGTGGGTTGGGCTTTAATGATCCATTTACATCTGTGAATTGCGTTAATGTCCTGTGTCAACTTGTGTTGCATTAAGGCAGCATATTCAAACCGACAGACTTCCAACGTACCCGAACAACTCACAAATCGGCCACACAAAGTGTTTCTTGCAATGTACCGCAAAACACATTGGCAGGTTACCAGGTTGCAAAGCATGTGTTTTTGTCTATTCAAAATGAACAGCGCCGCAATGCATCCAATGCAGCCCTTAAGAAACAAATTTTGGCCATTGTGGCCTAATGGGCAAATGGACAGGGTTTCTAGTTTTGGAAAGGATGGAGACTTGGTCAACATTTACTTTTGTTTGTCATTAGGATTTGTATAGCACCAACGGTTTGTGCAGAACTTCACAATATAAATGTATCAGCCTAATTGTTTTACTACTTCTTGAAATGTCAATTCGCCAAGCTATAGGAATTATTTGACCTTTGGTTGTAACTGCTAATTTCTCACCAAAATGTTAAATTTACAAAAATAAAAATTGCATGGATGTACAACTTGTTATTTTAATTTAAAAATGTACTTTTACCACTAAAGGCTTTTATATTTTATTTTTTCTTAGCTAAGTAAAACTGATTTCAACCCTTCAGCTGACTTCTTCTGGCAGCCAAAGGATAGGGGTATTTTAAAGAGACTCTGTCACCACCTGTTACACTGACAAATAAACAGTTGGGGAATCTGTTTTCAGGCTACTTACTGCACTGCTTTTTGTAATATTTTGACACTCCTAAGGAAAAATATCAGTGCTGCAATTTTATTCTAAAAATTTACACTACCAGATGTGCCAGATCAAGAGGCTTCCAGGCAGCCCTCCCCTTGCCCGTCTGTCATTAATGTTTGACGGCATTGAAAGCTGCTGCATAGCAGGCCCACTGTTGGGGTAGGGCTACAGTTAGTCTACTAACACTCCACGAAGTGTAGAATTTCTAGAATTGCATCTCTGATATCTTTTGTTAGGAGGGCCAAGGCAGGTAGGGCTGTAAGTACTGCTAACACTAGTTCCCTGCCTGTGTGTACTTGTCAGTATAGCAGGTGGCGACGGCGTCTCCTTAACACACAAAAAAAACACCTATGATAATCCTCCTAAATTGCCTTTTACATACAGAATACAATGAAAATTGATAATATAATGCATGTGCAGTAAACTCTGATGCAAGCAGTGCCGGGGCAAGGGGTGGGCAGGAGACGAAGATGTTCTGGGTGAAGTGGTCACTGTAGGGATGGGGATGCAGTGTGGTGAGCTCATTCTGTTACAAGGCGGACAGGAGTAGTGACAGCAGCATTACTACTCCTGTCAGTCCAGCGTTGGTGATGAGAGAGCTGGGAGGAGAAGCAGGTTGTGTTGTTTCTTCCTCTCCTACCTGCCAGTGCAGCTTTCCTGTATTAATAAGCTGGCAGCGGTGTTCACAGACACACTGAAGCACTGCACTGGCAGGAAGGAGGAGGGGGATAGAGAACACAACCCAAGTCCTAAGCTGACAGTGTACTTGTATATACAACCTGGCAGCACTGTCCCCAGTGCTTCCCAGGACTGACAGCAGCCTCTGAGGGTATGAATAGCTTTGGTTATGAATGACCCATTGATGGTGTATGAATTGGTTTGAAGGTAAACAAAGCCATTCATGTGAATGTAGAAAGCTGAGGACAATGGTGACTTAACACTGTTCTCACTTCAGAGATCAGAACTACGAATGGATTTGCTAACAAACACAAATCCATTCATAAAAGTAAAAAAAAAAAAAAAAACAGAAATGTAAAATTGGGGTACATTCACACAAGCAGCTGCGTTAGAACACAGCAGCAGTGCAGATGTTTCAAATGCAGTGCATCGTTTCTGAGGACCCCTTCGTCAGGCATGTGATGTCTTTACATGCCTGAAGAAGGGGTCCTGCGTGGCTTTGAAACATTGCACTTGTTCTTTAGTGATGGGATCATTCTGCAATAAAAGCTTTGGACTACATTTGAAGATCCATGGTGTGCTGGCAAATAAGTGCATTGATCCCTGTTGTATCCAGGATCCAGCTGGTAGTCGCTACAGCGCCCATTACTGATGAGCATTGTGATCCAGGAAAGTGTGCAATGGGAATATAGATAAGACCCAGTCACTGGGCATAATGTGGTATCACTAGAGACTATCAACTGTAACCAAGGAAAAAAGCAGCCATGGGGATGCACCTGCACATACCTTTATTTATCTTACAGAACAGTCTGGGAGCTCCTGAACCAAACACTGACTTCCTACTTGAAAAGTCAGTGCTTTGGCACGCCCCTTAAAATGGATTCCTCCCTATTGGTTGCAAGGTTAGGGGGATGTCAGAGCTGGAGGCACCTGCTTTTGACTACTTAGTTTTGTGGAAATAAAGTCAAACTTCAGTCAAAAGTTTTTATGGTTACGGATAGAGTACGGAAGAGTTACAATCTCTGCCAAGTCTTTATTTTTGCCTGTGACCCCAATGGAGGGATTTTCTATCACTTCCCTGGAATAGGAATGCACAGACCCCATAAAAATATTGATGAAGAGATATATTCACTTCTCACAAACCCATAATGATATGGCCATCCTCCAGGCAAACTAGGTGCCAAAAGCCAGCTTGGGGTTCGTCCTATGTCATGAACAACCAATGATTCCAATAAGAAAAAGACAGGAACACACCATTAAAATTCAAAGTGGGTATAACTTTATCGTTCATTACAAACAAACACAGAGTTCCTGCCTGGGATCTCCCCTTCTAACGTGTTTCACCTGAAAGACTGGGCTTAATTGTAGAGACAATGTTTGAGTCTCGCATTTGTGTGTCTGGAACAATAAAGTTATACCCACTTTGATTTTTTTAATGGCTGCCTTTTACTTCTTGCAATAAAAACATTGTCAGAATCGCTAATAATGTGTTTTTATATTTTGTTGGGGTTCCACTTTCCATTAAAGAGCTCTCCCATCACCTCCTGTCCTGACAAGAAGAATATCTTCTCTATAGTCACTGCAGGCTGCAAAGACGCACAACCGAGCCTCTTACCCTTCCTTGCTCTATCCAAAGCAAAATAAAACGTTTTGGCTGCTGTTGGGCTTTAATCTAAGGATTGGTTTAATATAAATTATTAGCTTAGTTCGGATCTTGTTTTACAGGTCGGAACATGTACACAATTTAAGGTATAACAAAAGGCATTTTTAGTTTTGGACAGAATAGAGAGGTATTCTAATATCTATCAGGTTTATATTGCTGTCTGTGCCGCTGTTACAGAGATTCACCCACTCTGTATGTCCTGCTTAGAGGGAAAGTGAAAGAGAACCCCAAATTTTGAATGATCACCAGATCAGTTATAGGGAAAACTTCCAGTGGGGACACTAGTTCTGTTGATCCTGGTGACTACCAGGGATTTCAGTCACTTTGAAGGGCATTCCTCGTCTTGTTTTGGCTTTGGGACAGAAAGCGACGGGAAATCTCTCCGATGGGACACATATGGCAGAAAAATCTGAATGGGTTATAACCCTGCCATGTTCTATCCAAAATAAACAAAATACCTCTATTATCTTACCAAGGTGGATATTTTTTTGCTTGGTTGATGAAAATGACACATCTAAAATATTTTGGTCTTCCTCTCTAAGGAATTAATCCACCCAAACCCAATATTTTATTGATAGGTGGAGTCTGATGGGGTGATTCACCCCTATCTTCTTGAAGATTTTACATACTTAACCATGAGACCTCTGTGCCATCATTTCCAACTCTGTTCTTGAAATCCAATATTTGGGCTCTTTCACACGGGTGGTCCGTTCAGGTCCACCTGTCAGTTTTTTAGACGGACCTGAACGGACACTCCATAGACCTCTATGGAGAGTCGGATGTCAGCGGTGACATGTCCGCTGACATCCGACCCGCTCTGAACCGAAAAAGTGTGACGGAGGAAAGCCCTATTTTTCCATCCATCTGCAGATCGGGCGACGACGGACTCTACGGTCCGTCGTCATCCGATCCCCCATAGGGGAGAGCGCCGCTCGGACAGGTCCGTCCCTGCACAGAGTGCAGAGACAGACCTGTCATCTTCCTGCACAGCGGGGGATCGACAGATCGATCCCCCGCTGTGCAGAGCGGGCTCCGTACACGGACACGTCCGTGTAAAATGAATAAAAACGCCCGATTCGCGCGACAAAAAAGGGTCCGGAACTTGTTTGAGCTTAAGGCGTTTTGGAGTGGAGAATAATGTGGGTTTATAATGGTCACAGCAGGTGTGCAAATCCAGGAGTTCTAGCACAGAGATTTCTCCATAAGAGATATAAGAAATTGTCCTGTGATTTACAACATTTACCAAAAACTAAGATACCTATTTGAGACTTATACTGCATATGTCTATATCTCCACTATTACATCACTGTGCAGGAAATATTATATTGTTTTAGATTCTGACCTGCTCAGCTATGACATGCTAGGCAAGAGGATTGGCCACATACAGGTCTTAATTTTTGTACATGGACAATTATTTTAGGTTTGGAGAGCCCCTGAACAATGACATTATTTTTATAAAAAGGATTTGTGGCTTTCTTCAATTGCATTGTCGATCTCCTGTAATTTTTGTTTAAATACAAATTATGCTTAGTGGGGTTCTGTTTTCATTTTTACTGCAGTTCTTTCACAATGTGAGACTACAAAATAACCCCAGTGGTCTAATTTTAAAACCAATTTGTGAACCATTTTTTTTAGCAGTTTTAGTAGGGACAGTCCCATGTGTACAGTTTCACAGATAAAGGGGAGCTAGGGAGCGGCATTCTTTCCACTATTATTATTAGGTAGTACGCAGTGCTTTTATAGTGTTTTTATATATTTTAATTTGTAGTTAAGTCAGTACAAAATATAATGTTTGTAAAAATGTATTTCTTTTTAAAAATTAAATATTATATATTAATATTTTATATTGACCTTTTTTTTATTTCACATTAACTTTTTACAGACGCTTTCTGAAGCTGTTTTGCTAAAACAGATTAGGGACATCTCCACACCTCCCAAGCAGAGATTGAATATTTTAAAAAACTCAAGGGTTCACAGGCCACCAACAAGCATGCTGTCAGGCCCTCTCTTTTTCTAAAAAAAAAAACAAAAAAAAAAAACAGCATGTTTTGCAACCTGAGTGTCATTGATGCACCCTGTAAGAAATGTTTATTTGGTATATACTGTATACATTTTAGACCAATAATTAAAAATACACATGGCTTTTTAAACTCATAAACTTAAAAAAATAAAAGAATAAATAAAGATGTCATTGGAATGTATTTGATGATCTGTTTGTATGTATAAATTAGAGATTTGGAATTTAGGAGACAAAAGGACAAGGTGAGATGAGCTGCTAAGTCCTTGCTTGGAGGTGGAGCTGAGTTGCTGGGCCACTACTGGGAGGGAGAGCAGGGGTAGCCGAGCTGCTGATTTCCTACTGGGAGTGGTTGAAAGGGCAGCTGAGCTTTTTGAATCACTTGAACTACTTTAGTGCCTCTGCTATGAATTTTGAGGATGAATTGCTCTACTGTGCCTGCAGCTACTGAGATCAGTGAGAGCTTGTTTTAAATCTCAATTTCCACTTGTAATGCCGCGTACACACGACCGGACTTTCCGACAGCAAAGGTCAGACGGAACGAATCTGACGGACAGTTCGATCGTGTGTGGGCTTCATCGGACCTTTGCTGTCCAAAAGGCTTTAGAAATAGAACATGTTTCAAATTTTTTCCGCCGGAACTCCGTCGGACCCAGTTTCTATCGAGAAATCCGCTCGTCTGTATGTTAGTCAGAAGTCCACCGAAAGTCCGTCGGAAAAACTGTCGGACCTTTGCTGTCGGAAAGTCCAGTCCTGTGTACGCGGCATATGGAATATGTAGATACTTCAATGTCCGGTACTGTGCTGTTGTTCCTTTGTTCAATCAACAGGTCAGGAGTGTATTGACTGGTGCTCTTCAGCAATCTGTAGTGCTGATGCTCTGTAGGATGACAATCTAACTGTGGTGTCTGGCAGGTGTGCCTGAATTACAATGCTGGCTGCACTGAATTACAAATCCTTTGACAGGTAAGGGCTCTTTCACACGGGGCGGATCAGTGCAGATCCGCCCCGTGGATAGCCGCTTGCTCAGCAGGGATCGCCGGAGTGATCTCCGCTGAGCAGGAAGATGACAGGTCCGTCTCTGCACTCCGTGCAGGGACGGACCTGTCAGAGCGCCGCTCTCCCCTATGGGAGATTGGGTGACGACGGACCGTAGAGTCCGTCGTCACCCGATCCGCTCTGCAGACGGATGAAAAAATGGGGTTTTCCTCCGTCTGCAGAAACGGAGCATAGCGGGCACGGACGAGAGCGGGTGTCAGCGGATGCTCATCCGCTGACACCCGCTATCCCATAGGGATACCTGTATGTCCGTTTTTCATCTGAAAACGGATGGATGAAAAACGGACATACGGTCCGTCCGTGTGAAAGAGCCCTTAGACAGTTCCCATATATGTATTTTAATATGTATTTGCTTGCCTGAAGTTCATTTTTGTTGACTAACCTGTGTAGTCCTAGCCACACAGTCATCAATTTATTCAAAATGTTTATTCTGACATGGGATTTCATTTTTTTGTAATTCTCATGTTTCTGCACTTTTTAAAAATTCAACTTCATTTATGATCAAAGTCTCTAAACAAATGAATTGATCCCGTGGAAAATCCTGTCTTTGTAAAATACCATTCAATCAATTTTTGATTTGATTGGAAAAGACAGGAAAAAAATTGCATTCTACACTTAAAGAAAGCTCTAGAAATGTCTGGACATGTTCCACTATGCACTATCACTTCTTTTTTTTTTAACGGTAGTTTTCAGCATCTAAAAATTGGCTTGGTTTGTTTTGGCGCAGGGATATTACCAGAAGTATTGGCATACAAAATGTTGCCACGATTCTGAAACCACTTTGTTATCCTATAATAACTGGTGTAAAGCTGGCCATAGATGGATCGAAATTTGGCTGGTTCAAGAGGGACAGGCTGAATTTTGATCCATGTATGGCCATTCCTAACAAACAACTTCTGCTGAACAGGAATGTTGGAAAATGTTGTTCCATCAGCTGCTGCAGCCATTAGGTTGCAGTGCTGATCAATGTATCCTGACAGCAGAGAAGTCCCCTCTGTCAGAACAAAATAGCATGGTGGGGAGGATACCTCTTTGCTTGTGTGGAGAGGTATCAGCTTTACTCACTGAAGAAACTATTACCAATGGGAACCTCTTTGATAACATATTTTTAACTTTGTTACTAATCCTAAAAGTAATTTTTAATTTGCAGATGCTATCTTAACACCTCCCCTCCCCAGTATAGGAGACATTTTTTTGATGTTTTGTATCCTGCATGCTCATAAAATGAAATTCATGCCGGTGAAACTAAACTTTAATTCTTCAAGACCACATAGATGTATACCTATCATGTTGTTGTATTCAAACTATAAAAAACGTTGGCAAATTAGACAAATGGAGTAACATTTTAATGACAAAGTGGGTGCCATCAATTGCACCTAGCCTTTAAGTTAATCTTGGACAGCCTTGAGTAATAAAAGTCAAGACTACATTTAAAGTGATTGTAAGGTCGGGTTTACATATGTGTGGCCACAGTTTCCAGCCTGGGGTCTGGTGCGTTTCTGTTCACCAGTTCAGGTGCAATTCTGGTCCACATTTTTGCCTGAATTCGTACCTGTACGGGACCCAAAAATGCACAGGACCCTCTCGGAATTCACACCACGGCTGCCCCAGACATGTATGAACCAGCTCCATTAAGAGTCGGTCACACTCGCATCTCATGCGAATTGGATGCGGTTAAAATTCAAAACCTAACACTTAAAAACCTGATTTGGCTCAACCATCAACCTAGTAATATGTATATGTATGTATGAATATATATATATATATATATATATATATATATATATATATATATATATATATATATATATATATATATATATGTAAATATCTGCCAGCACGTTGGATCAATCCACACTTAAAATCAAAGAAAATCTCCATCCACCCCACATTTGCAATGCATCAATTCTCCTTAGACCCACTGGAAATAATCATATGAAATTTAATTTCCCATGCTCATTTAGAGGAAATGGCCATTTCTTCATGAATTGGTATCAATTCCAAGGGAAAATCGTATGGATAATGAGGATAAAATGAACTTCACATAGAGTCAATGTCCCAAGCATCCGCAGATTGTGCTGTGTATGGAAAAACTTCAGCTATATCTATATGTCTACAGTCTGCAACACATCATATGGTTGTATGGATGGAATGGAAGGTCAGAGCAAAACAGGCAGCCGTCCAGAGGAGGTACACACCCAGGCTTGTTGAATAGTAATTCCCTTTTCGGTTATGTAGTTGTCCCCAATTTTTTAGGCCTAGAAACCTCCCTCGCACTGCCACATCAAATCCAAATGAATGGTCTAACAGCAAAGACCTAACCATATAGTCTGTGCTAGACATAAATTAGCTGTAAAGTGTACTTAGTTCCTTGTAGATAGCATAAGTTCCAAACACAGAGATTGTAAATCCAATGGTATAGTATACTTATCGGATTTCATTATCCATAAAGTAATCCTCAGTCCATATAGAAATCGTCCAATATGAGTTTTTTTTCCAACTTTAGAAGAATCTCATGTGGGTCAGGGATTGGAGGTGGATGGATCAGATCCGTGCCTGACCGGTTTCGCTGATCCCTGTCGAGGCTTAGCATAGAGTGTGATCACCAACTCTATGCTAAGCCAACTCTATGCTAAGCCTCTAATCCAGCCGATGGGGATCGGCGAAAAAACAGTCAGGCATGGATCTGTTTGGAACTTATGCTATCTACAAGACTTTGTAGATGTAGACTTTACAGCTAATTTATGTCTAGCACAGACTATATGGTTAGGTCTTTGCTGTTACACCATTCATGAAGAAATGGCCATTTCCTCTAAATAAGTGTGGGAAATTACATTTTATATGATTATTTCCAGCGGATCTAAGGAGAATTGATGCATTGCAAATGTGGAGTGGATGGAGATTTTCCTTTGATTTTAAGTGTGGACTTGTTTGTGGTACCATCTTAATGTTGTTATATTTTGATTAATAAAATTGATCTTAATTGAGCCAGCATGCTGGCAGATATTTACATATATTTATATACATACTACTGGCATACATATTACTAGGTTGATGGTTAAGCCAATAATCAGGTTTTTAAGTGTTAGGTTTTGATACTATTGTTTTGCCGTTATGCTCCCATCCCTCCCAAACGTTTCTTTTTGATATATATATATATATATATATATATATATATATATATATATATATATATATATATATATATATATATATATATACATATATACATACACATATATACATTTAAGTTTTAATGGGTAGTATCCTAAGGATCTTTCTTTAGGTGTTACAATGCAGTGAAAACTGCATCAATTTGCACATATTGGAACCCAGCCTCAAGGATTTTTTTTTTTAAATTACACACATTTCCATACATAACCTGCTAGCAGCCCGAACCTCCTCTTCTCAGGTGCCCCACCGGCGCTCCTGGCTCTTCCTATCTGTCCAGTGCCCCCATGGGAAGCCGCTTCCCAGGGGTGCACTTATGTGTGCTCGCTGCCGAGCCCTGCTGCTGCGTCTATTGACACATACATGGGGACTCAGCCCCGCTCCCTTGTACACTGGAGTTGGTTAACAGGAGCGGGAGCCAATAGCTCCCGCTGCTATCAATCTGCCCAATGAGGAGGGAGACAGTGGCAAGAGCCGCTACTCTCATGCACGCCACTGGATTGGATCAGACTCAAAGAATAAGGGGGGCTGGGGGGGATCCTGAATGCATTAAGGTAAAAAAAAAACTTGAGGCTTTACAACCACTTTAAATAGCAGACAACATAAGGTTACTCTGACAGCTTGCCCCAACCCCCCAGGCCACAAATGTAGCTTCTCCCTAGAGCAGTGGTCCCCAACATTTTTGGTACCAGGGACCACTTTCGTGTGAGCCAATATTTCCTGCCCTAGAAGACCAGAACCTCCAGATTTGTGGAGCATAGGTGCACCCTCTTCTGCCTGCCATAATGCAGTTTCCAGGGCTTGAGTGATCAAGATATGCCATGTTTGGGGCATGCCTATTCATATACTGATTTTCAGAAAGGCCATATTGCAGTACTTGTGAAAGCCTTGGCCATTTTCAGGAGCAAGCTGTCAGAGTAAAGGCAAAGGTACAACACTTATAGAGTACCTAGAATAGAGCTGTAGCCTTATGCCCCATACACACGGTCGGAAATTCCGACGGAAAATGTCCGATCGGACCATGTTGTGGGAAAATCTGCCCGTGTGTGGGCTCCATCTGACTTTTTCTGTCAGAATTTCCGTCAGAAAAAGTTTGAGAGCTGGATCTCAAATTTTCCGACAACAAAATCCGATCTGACTTTTTCCGATCGTGTGTTGAGAATTCCAACGCACAAAGTGCTACGCATGCTCAGAAAAAATTTGGAGATGAAAGCTATTGGCTACTGGCCTCTACGTAGTCCTGTCGTCGTACGTGTTCGACGTCACCTCGTTCCGAAGGATCGGATTTTCCGACAACTTTGTGCGACCGTGTGTATGCAAGACGGCCAAAATCCGTCGGAAAAAATCAGATGGATTTTGTGGTCGGAATGTCCAACCGTGTGTATGGGGACTTATACTTTACATTATTTGAGGGCAATACGAGTTTCTTAAAATACACCAAGGATACTCAGCATGTCAAAGGAATTGCATTAAAGTTAAAGTAATACAATGTATATAGACTTTTATAGTGAGGTAAGGAGCTAAAAGCATAGTGCTACAACCCATGCTACTACTAGCATTTTGTTTTCTGACTACACTAAATTTTTATTTCTCCATTTTATAAATGCATGTACCCATTTAGGAAAGCTGTTTTTTACCAAGAACTTCTGGTATGGTCCACTAAACTTGAACCACCCCTTGATGTGAGTGCATTTGTTCCTAGTATCTTCTAATGAATAAATGTTTGCCAAAAATATATTCAAAGTTTTAAATAAAAAAACGTAGCAAATGTGGTCTGTTTGGCACCGAAAACATGGTAAGATGTGGCTGTGGGGTCTCATGAAATCTCTGCAACATGTAACCTAGAGCATCACTGAAAAGCATGAGAAGCACGAGAAGCTGGTCTTTACCAAGAACTTCTGGTATGTTCCACTAAACTTGAACCACCCCTTGATGTGAGTGCATTTGTTCCTAGTACCTTCTAATGAATAAATGTTTGCCAAAAATATATTAAAAGTTTTAAATAAAAAAAGTAGCAAATGTGGTCTGTATTATACTAGTATTAAAATGTATCTGTAGCTTTGTCCCCGAACCACCAAGATATTGCCAACAAAACTATCAAGCCATGTATCAAAATTCTCATAGCCAGGCCAGCACAAATGCTATACACTCTCCATATATTGGAGAAATTGTACTCAGTGCTGCAGCAGATGATTCTCTACCGGATTGAATAGGGACTATATGCATGGGCCTGGCTCAGAAGATTTTGACAAGCAGCTCTGCAACCTTGTAGGCAATATCCTGCTGAATTGAGATAGGTGAATAAAAGTCTTGCAAGGCATGCTGCAGGTAGAGGGAGCTTCAACCAAAGATGCAATTACACTTTAAACCAGGAGATCCCCAGGCATTCATGCAGGGGACACATCAAGGAGTCTTGGTGTTCTCGAAGCCAAACTCCAGGTAGATATAAAACAAAATTTTATCTTATTATTCAGTAATCATTCAGTACATTATTACATAGGGCACAGCAGGATTAAAGATAAACGCCAGGCATATACAGTAAATAAATACCAATTTTTTCAGATATGTATGATTAAAGATAAACGCCAGGCATATACAGTAAAAAAAATACTAATTTTTTCAGATATGTATTAACAATCATTAAATGTATTTTAAAATGCATCTAGTGTAATTACCGGAATCTGACTTGATATTGACTTCCTGTAATCCCCTGCACAATGGTGCTCAGACTTGGAGAGGGGAACAGCATTCTGAGCCGATCAGGTTCTATTGGTTTAAATAGTTAAGTCTGTGGACGTGCCTGTATGAGGGGCGCAGGGATGACATCCTCAATGGTTTGCTGCTGCTCCTTCCTTGTTCAACAGACCAGGGAATGTCCTGAACCAGGCTGCATTAGTTAAATACAGTTTATACAGATCCAGGACCTCCTACCTGTGAATTGCATTACCTCCCAAAGAAGACTCTTATTCTATTTAACTAACACATTTTGTATTCTGTTTAGCTAGTCTTGTGTAATGATCACAAGACTAGCTATACAGAATTCAAAATCTTGGCAATGAAAACAGTTCATATATACTATACAGTATGTGGTTCAATTGTGTATTTACTGTAGCTGTTTGCCTGGAGTTCAGCTTTAAATGTGTATCATTAAGTCCATGAAAAAAAATCATAACTAGTAAGACATGCAGTAAGCATGTTTCCTTAAAATGATCCAGTGCAGTGCCCATGCATAGCTCCCAACTGTCCCTGATTTCGAGGGACTGTTCCTGATTTGGAGCAATATCCCCCTGTCCCTCATTCCTCCTCATTTTGGTCTGATCTATATAGTTTTATATAAAATGCACTTTTTATCTTTCAAAAAGTGTTTCCCAGTGCTAAACCTTTCATTACATTTCTAAATTGCTGCATTTGTGAATTTCAAAAGCCAATATAAAGGAATAGTGGTAAAAAAAAAAGCCCTTGTGGATTTAATTACCCTTTTTTTTCCGGTGAATTCTCCTTTAAGGGGGTGTGGCAGGGGGGCGTGTCCTATGCCTACATACTTTTGCTAGTAGGTGTCCCTCATTCCCATCTCAAAATGTTGGGAAATATGCCCATGCAGGGCTAAGCAACCGGGTCCCTTCTTTTCCTCTTCTTCCCAGCAGCACATACCCACCTTTACTTTACCAACAGAGCCAGACCTTGCCCAGGGTCAGGATTTTTTCCCCCACCCCCATGAGGCACTGCAGGGCCGATCAGTAAGCACCAGCACAGTCATGATGGAGAAGGGGAAGGAGTCACATGCTTTTCTATACCGGGAAGTGTGTTTTTTTTCTCTTCTGGGAGCTAAACAAAGTGGTGGGTATATATTGCGCGGGAGGGAGAAAGTTTCTATTATGCCTCGTACACACAGTCGGAAATTCCGACCACAAAATCCGTCGGATTTTTTTCCGACGGATTTTGTCCGACACATGTGTTGCATACACAGTTGTCGGAAAATCTGATCATTCTGAACGTGGTGACGTTCGTTGAGTACGATGTAACTACGTAGAGGCTAGAAGCCAATAGCTTTGGTCTCGTAATTTGATCTGAGCATGCACAGCACTTTGTCCGTCGGAATTCTCTACACACGATCGGAAAAAGTCCGATCGGATTTTGTTGTCGGAAAATTTGAGAGCAGGATCTCAAATTTTTTCAGACGGAAATTACGACGGAAAAAGTCCGATGGAGCCCACACACGGTCTGATTTTCCGACAACATGGTCCAATAGGACATTTTCCATCGGAAATTCCGACCGTGTGTACGGGGCATAAGTGTTATTTTGTTCTACATGGACAAAGCACATGGTCACTTTAAAGTGGAAGTAAACCCTCCTATAGTTTTCAGCCACGAAAGCCGACATCTTGGCCTCTGTTTGATCTTCAACTGCCATGATGCTGCACATGTGATTAGTTATGACACCAGCCATTGGATGGTTTGACAATTTGGTTGAGAACACAACCAATGTGACAGTTACATTCCCGGGACGTGCCAGAAATGATTTACCTGTTTAAAAAAACAGTTACATCTATGGATTCACTTCCGCTTTAAAGCGGTATTAAACCCAAAAGCAAACATTTATTATGCTGCAGATTATCAATTCTGAGATGTGATGGCTGCATTTGTTTTTTTTTTGTAGGCTTTCTTTCCCTTGTAAAACCTTTATCCAAAAGATAAAATACTGTTGCTGTATTACAGCGCTGCCTCATTGATTTCAATGGGGAGCAGCGCTGGAGGAGAGGTGGAGGAGCGGTGGAGGAGCGGTGAGTTCACCGCTCCTTCACCGATCCAAAAAAGCTGCTGGCAGGACTTTTCCTGACGTCCTGCCAGCGCACTGCTGCAGTGTGAAAGCCCTCAGGCTTTCACACTGCAGACAATGGTGCAGCTGTTTTAGGGCGGATTGCAGGCGATATTTCTAATGCTATAGCGCCTGCAAAACGCCCTTGGTGTGAAAGGGGTCTTACAGCTTAAAAAGTGTTAGCTGGAGTTTGTCTTCAATTTGTTAGTGTATGTAAATCTGCTACTCTGTCTAATACACCTGACCTCCCAGATTATCAATGCTGCTGTCCAAAAGGTGTCCCTGTTGTTCCTTCCTACAAAGTGGAGGCACTCTAATACAGGACGTGGTTACTGGCCAGATCACCAGGAGAAGAAAGCCTAAAAAAAAAGAAAACGTATGCAGCCAACACATTGAAGGATTGGTAAATTGCAATATATTCCATTTTTGGTTTTGGGTTTTGATGGACTTAAAATAGCACATATTAGACTGTACAGGCCTGATATCATTTCCGTATATTTATGATTTGCTAAAACCCTAAACTGTACTGATGGATTTACTGATAGCAAGACAAGCACTGACTGGGAAGGCAGTACATTAAACTGCTGTAATTGGCTGCCATGTGTAACTGCACAATCATGCTATTTGCATTGTGCTACTTAGTAAAGAACAGTCTGTTAAATTCACAAAACTCATACAGAACAAAATGCATGAAATTGGTACTCAATTTAACAAATCATTTAGGTCTCAGGTATAAACTCAGTCATTTTAATACTTTATCAATTATTACCATTGTCTCTGGCATAAAAAGTCATAGAACTCTCCCATCCTTCATTGTCTGTCACATCAAGTGCATGATTTTTTTAATTTTTAAACAGCTATAATAAAGTAACACGTTTTGGATCCTTTCTTTTTATTATAAAAATTCCATTTGGCTTCCTCTGTATAGCTGTTTTAGTTAAACATTTTTATCCTTGAAACGTGTTCTCAACCAGTCACTGGCATAAATGCAAATGTAAAAGAATACAGAGGACACCAAAGAACAGAACTGGGTTACAAGGGCACCAATGGGAATTAATGGACGTATGGGTGGTTCTGTCCAATAGGACTTAGCCAAGGATTGTCTGACCATCATCCGGCCAACCATAAACTGAGATTTTCTTTACACTGCGATGTTTTGAAATCTTCAGATCCAACCATATTCACTTTTCTAGTTATAGAGGCTCTAAGTGCATGAAATCTAATGTTTTACTCCATTCTTGGGCATCTGGTAGACCCCATTGCGGTACCTGCAAGCTTCTGGACAACATTATGTATAACATGGGAGTTAAATTTCACAAAAGATAACATTTAAAAAGCTGGAATCACCTACTATTTAGCTTTACCTTCAATTTAAAGTGCAGATCCAACTGACAAGATTTTGTAAGTTGTATGGGGAAATCATTGATTTTGCAAATAGTATTAAAAGTGGCCTTTCTATGAAACACAAAGACGTTTTAACTGTAAATCGGCATTGCTCCCCTAGCTTTGTAAAGTACATAAGTGCACGTTTGTGTAAAACATTACATGTTTTATGTTCTGCAGTAAAACATCTGGCACTTTGCTGTTTGAGACTTGGCATGGCACTGTGCCAAGCTGATAACATGGTTTAGATGGGGTTGCTGGTCATGTGATATGTGATGTCAGCAAATTCCATCCTAACCAGCCCAGATATCTTCAGAGGCAGTGAGGGGAAGATAAAACTGGGAAGTAGTCTCTCTCTCTAAAGGCAAGTATGGCAGCTTCAGAATGCACGCCGAGAGAAAGCAGGCCATTTGTGCACTGGACAGTGACACTAGTAAATCTGGTACATGATAATATTAAGCTAAAATGCTATTTTAGTAATAGCTAGTGTTTTTATGTGATCGTAGTGCAAGGTCCTCTTTATTACAAATTGTTTTCATAAATGAAAGGGAAGATCTGACTGGTTGCCATAAGCAATACAAACAGTTCTTCATTCAAGTAAGGCCCAATGGTCTTTATAATCTCAATTACTTCATGACAAGATCTCTGGAATGGAATTTCAACGTTTGCAAGCTTCCATGAAGGGCAAAGATAGATACTCTTGCTACAGGTGTTCCCTTAAGATTTAAAAAGATCTGTCACTTAAAAAAAAAAAAAAGCTGCCTGCAGGTACAGCCATCAAGCACCTTTTATTGTCGCCTATATGTCCAAATGCTGGGCATTCTGCACTTTCAGGTAGTGACAGAGTTTTACCACAACCACCCCTCCAAAACACACACATTTTTGTCCAGAGAAGAAGCCCATCATAGTGATGGGGTCAATAAGATCATATAGGGGTGGCAGAAGCAACCAAGCTTTGACTCTCCCTGGAAATTAGAATAGCCTGGCATTTGGGCATTGAGGGGGCAATGAAAGCTGTTACAGGTATGCCAGCGTTAAAAAAAAGTCCAGCTAAAATACTAGGGTGGAGTAATCTTATAAGTGATTACTTTGATGTCTAAATCAGAATGCTCTGAAGACCTTAGTAGAGTTATAGTACTGTCTGTGTTCAGACTTCAAATTTACTGTTACTAGTTGAAATATTTAAACATAGTTCAGCTACAGTCATTGCAGATTTAGTTTCCCAGGCTCTGAGATGTCTATCAACTATACTAATTCATTATGGAGCCCTGTACCTCAACAAGGTTTGTTTATTAATACAGGGGCTTATTTAATAAGGACAAAGGTACTGAGCAAAGTGCAATAACCTATAGCGACCAATCAGAATTATCATTCTCCAATCTGACCACTGTAAACTGAAATCTCATTGGTTGCTGTGAGCAAAAATGCCTTGTACATCATTGCTGACCTCCGCAAGTGGTGAAAACAGCAGTGACGTACAATAGCCTATGGCAATTAATCAGACATTTAGGTTCCAACAACTTAATGTGGCAATGCCAATGAAAAGATTATTTCTGATTGGATGCTTGGGCTTCTGTATACTGCTCTTTGGCCTTATTAAATAAAGGCAGCTGTGTCTGTGTCATGAATTGCAATATGATGGGGTGAGACTGATTGAACTATAATAAATAAAGTTGGGAATAAAAAAAGTATTAATCTGACATTATAACTATTTTACAATAATTACATAACATAGTACTGAAATAAATTATACCCTTTCAATGGCAAAATATATCATTTTGGCCTAGTTCTGAATGTTAACCATACCTTTCAACTGTCCCGATTTGAGTACAAATTTTTTGAGGTTTAGGAAAAATAGGTGTGGTATGCCCATATATGGGTATCTTGGGCAAAATGGATGGAACTCGGGGCAAATCGGGCTGATCTTCAAGTGCTTTGATTTTGTAGAACCATTGTTAGGTATATATTAACCAAGAAATTACAACATAAAAGTATTACAACAATCAAGTAGTAGGTAAAATAAATATATCAGCCAAATGAATTCCTCTTAGAGACAATGGAAACCAACCAAGCCTCAAACCTCCTTCTAAGATGCAGCTTTCTGGAATTTGGGGCCGATTCATTAAAACTGGAGCAAAAGTGGAGCTGCTGTCCATAGCAATCAGTAACATTTTATCTTTCAAATGAGCAATGGGACCTAATTGTTAAAACTTTAGCAGAATTGAGCTGTTTTCCACAGTTTTTCTATTTTTGTCCTGCTTGGCACAAATTACTACTTCTGGGTTGAGTTAGAAGGTGTTTAAACCAGTTTTAGATTTTTTTATTGGGGTCTGTTTTTCCACTTGGGGGGATTTCCCCTCACTTCTTGATGTTTTGTTACTAGGACATGAAGTAAGGGGGATTTCCTCAATCAGGCCAGCTTGAAAGACCTGAAAGATGACCTAACATTTTCCAGTGTTTTGTCTGCAGTTAGGTTTTAATCTGACAGGTGAAACCGGATTGGTTGCTGTAGCCAACATTTCCTCTTTTCATAACCCAGCCCAAGTGTATTGTATTGGCCTCTGTGGTCATCATCTGCAATTTTACTCCAGTTTTCCTAAACTAGTCCCAGTGAGTTCCAAACTGACCTTATCTCATTTTGGTCTTCTTTGGAATCTAAACCCCGACCTGTAATAAATAACAGACTGGTATATTGTTAGGCTGAATTGTAATTGCTGTAACTACCGTTTAACAGAATTCTCTTCTGCCTCTATTTGGTAGGTCATTGCCTTTGCAGCCTGTCTGAATAAAACACAAATCTCCGGCCAGACGCAAGACCTGCTCACTCACAAACATGGTGGCAGATCTCACCATATACATAGTTGCTGGCTCTCAGGAGGTTAGAGACAGAACATTAAATTTTCCTCCTTGCACCCTGTTCTCCTCCCCTCACCGCACTGCCTTATGCTTACCCCCACAGCAGCCACAGTGTTCCCCGCACCAGTGGCACGCCCGTAGTGGGATGTAGCAGCACATGCAGGGGACCACGAGGGACAAGGCTACCAGGGCAGCCCAGCGTATGCAAAAGTGGGGGTGCCCTGGGTCGCAGGAGCAGGGGTCCGAATACTCGCCTTCTGAGTCTGACATGCAGTGGTACAGTAAGCTCTCAGCACACCACATGCAGGAAAGCTGGTAGACACAACGCCCTATGGGGTCTGGAGCGTCCTGGCACTGCCCTCTACCATTCTCTTCGCTGCTGAACACGTCCCTGCAATACACGCAGCGGGCAGTGGCTGTGTCCTCCTCTCCTGCCATGTGAGAGTGTTCTTTAGACTTAGGAGATGGAGTGCCATGAATCCTACAGGAAGGAGAGGCTCTAGGGTCCTTCAAAGGCCCCTCACTTTCCGCTGTCGTTGTGCCCACCACTGCTGGAAAATGCCTATCCTTGGCTTTGCTCCCGCTGGCTTTTTGGAAGTGGACTCGCAGGTCAGACTTGGGCTGGTCAGGCCGCTGAAGAGCCGCACGCCTGTAATCTTCGTACCCCTTAGATACCCACAGGTCTTTGCAAGGGTTGATGCTCTCCAGCTCTTCCTCGTCATGGAACGACAGGCGCTGCAGAGGCTGTGACTGTGAAAGATTGGAAATGTTATTATGTGACTCTATACAGTATAACGTGAACAAAAAAAACTACTTAAAGTAAACCTTTCCATTCCCCGGAAAAATACAAAGTTGTTTAACCTTAAAGTGTAAGTTCACCATTTCAGAAAAATATAAAAGCGCTGATGCGTCCTGGAAGCCCTGCAGAATGAAGAGGGAAAAGAGTGGGGATTTCCCTGGACTGCTGTAGCGGCTGTGTGAGCATTGACAGTTCATCATCCACGGAGGTACAGTAAGTACAGTGGGGACCAGTGGGGTTGGGAAGGATGTAGGGGTCAATTTTGTGAAACGGTGAACTAACCCTTTAAAGAGATAAAGTACTTGTCCAGTAATGGTAAAATGTTTATAAAGTACACTCCTGACCACTTTATACTCAACTCTCCAGCATTTCCCCATGGTTCCTTCTTCTGTGGTGGGCACTGAAAAATACCTGGTACTTCCGGGTATGAGGGAACATATGACCTCCCCACGATGCAATGCTTGAGCCTCATGTGACATCATTGCCCCCTCTGAGCTCTGACAACAGCTGACACCTGATATTTTGGCAGTGGCTGTGATGCAGGATAGGGTAGTGTGGCAGTGCTGTAGAGGTGAGTATCAAGTGGTCGAGGGATAGGTTTAAGGCCTCTTTCACACTTATACGACTTGTTCCACGATTTGGGACTGCAAAGTAGCAATGCAAGTCGTTCCCCATGATTTCCAATGACAGCCATTCATATTAGTACGACTTCAAGTAGTTCCGACTTCAAAGTAGTCCCTGCACTACTTTGGTCCGATTTTGATGCCACTTACACAGGCATTCCTTGAAATCGTGGCAAAATCGTGGCAAAAATCGTGGTGAAGTCGCACAAGTGTGAAAGGGGCCTTACACAGACACTGTAAATGGGCAAAGTAACAGTTTCTCTTTAATATTGGGCTAATTATGTGTACTGTACCGCACCTAATATCAATGAACCATCTGCATGTGGTTATGCAGCCTTATGCACTTCTAGCAAACTTTGCATAAAAAAAAGGAATTCTTGGTTTGTTATACAGGCATACCCCACTTTTAAGTACACAATGGGGTTTATTTACTAAAGCTGGAAAGTGCAAAATCAGGCTCACTTCTGCATAGAAACCAATGAGCTTCCAGGTTGTATTACGCAAGCTTAATTGAACAAGCCGAGGTTAGAAACTCATTGGTTTCTATGCAGAAGTGAGCCGGATTTTGCGCTTTCCAGCTTTAGTAAATAAACCCCATTGTGAACTTAAAAGTGGGGTATGCCTGTATTGTAATACATGTTCAAGCTGCTCAGCTGTATCAAAATGATCCTCTCTAGCCAATCCCTACAATATCAGTAAAATGCCAAATACCTATATGTACATAGCATACTTTGGTAGACAGATAGAGCAAATTTACAAACACAGGATAAGACCCTACACTACCTTCTCTAAATTATAAGAAGCATATGATTCTGCTTTAAAATGACATGGTGGGGGAAGCTTCTCTGCTGTCAGCATACAATAGTTTAGCAGGAGGGATTCCCATATCAACATCAAGCATGTGGAAGGGCGAGATAATTCATTTTCTTTTATTCAACCAGCAGGTTGAACGAAAGAAAATAAATAATGTATGGCTTGCTTAAAGGGGAGTTCCAGGCCTTTTATGTTTATTAAAAGTCAGCAGCTACAAAAAGTGTAGTTGCTGACTTTTAATAAAACAGACACTCACCTGTTCCACGGTCCAGTGATGCGGCCGAACAGGGTGCCGCTCCTCTCCCCCGGCGCCTCCATTACCACTCTGGGCACCCGGCCGTGACAGCTTTCGGCTTCACGGCCGGGCACGCACGGCACATGCGCGAGTCGAGCTGCGCTCCCGGAGTGGATAGGCGATCTCCTGGGACCTGTCACGTGTCCCAGGAGATCGCCTAGAGGGAGGGGCCGCCTGAGGCGAAAGGAGGAGTCACCTAGGCAGTCCCTGGGTGGAAGGAGGAAGTGGGACAGGAAGTCCCCCTCCTAATGAAGCCCCCACTCCCCCCCCCCCCCCAAAAAAATGACAAATGTGCCATGTAGGGGGGCTTAAGTGCTTAAAGCGGAAGTTCAATTTTTGGGTGGAACTTTGCTTTAAGTCTGCACTGGCATAACAATCTGCGCAGAGACATACCTGTGTTGTGGGACTAACTGATGGACCAGAGGTAAAACCGAACTCTTCAGAAACAGGCGATCTCACATAGCAGCTGGAAGATGACTCGCTAGTGACAATGGTGATATGTTTTGGTAACATTTCCTTCCGGCTGTTAGAAGATGATTCACTGTCTGTATGGAGCTGGTAAAGTGGAGGACAAGAAACAAGAGGTAAATATATCAGTAGAGGACAGAAGAGTAGTGACATTGAGCTATATTTCATAGATTTGACTGTGATTTATTGAAAATGGGAATCGTTAGAACCTGTCGGGTTATTTTTTTTTTTTTTTTGCTGTCTGTATCCTGTTGGAGATTTAACTTCCTTTACTGTTCTGAAGACACAACAGGAAGTGAGAGAAAATCTCCTCAAAGTGAGGGAAAGTCCCCTCTAATGCCCCGTACACACGGTCGGAAATTCCGACCACAAAATCCGTCGGATTTTTTCCAACGGATTTTGTCCGACACTGGTGTTGCATACACACGGTTGGACAAAGTTGTCAGAAAATCCGATCATTCTGAATGTGGTGACGTTCGTTGTGTAAGACGGAACTACGTAGAGGCTAGTAGCCAATAGGTTTGGTCTCCTAATTTGATCTGAGCATGCGTGGCACTTTGTCCGTCGGAATTCTCTACACTCGATCGGAAAAAGTCCAATCGGATTTTGTTGTCGGAAAATTTAAGAGCAGGATCTCAAATCTTTTCCGCCGGAAAAAGTCCGATGGAGCCCACACACGGTCGGATTTTCCGACAACATGGTCCAATCGGACATTTTCCGTCGGAATTTCCGACCATGTGTACGGGGCATAAGACAGATTTAACCAGAACAAGTATCATCACTAAAGGGTTTCTCCTGACCTCCTCTGTTCCAGTGACAACCATACCATTTTGGGCTTCCAAGATGTGAGAAGATAAGAGTCACAGTTCAGTATACATTTGTGCCAGTATTTTATTCTGTTGTCAGCAAAACTACTGTATACATGATGTCTCCACTCAAAAGACTCCCCATTGCACTCTTTAACATGCTGCACCACAAGGATAAGGTAAGGTATGTACCATGGTGGTGAAACATATTAAGACATTTTTCTTGAGTGGAGACATCATGTATTCAGTAGTTTTGCTGAAAACAGAATAAAATACTAGAACGAGAGAATTGGAGTATAGAGTGCGACTCTTATATTCTTCCATCTTGGAATGTTGACTGGAGACGGGTTACAGGAGCTGAAACCAGGTTTGTTAGGAGGAGACAGGAGGTAGGGCATGGCTCCCAACTGTCCCTGATTTTGAAGGGACTATCCCTGATTTGGAGCAATGTCCCTCTTTTCCCCACATTTGTCCCTCATTTTGGTTTGATCATTATAGTTGTATATAAAATGCACTTTTATCTTTCAAAAAGTGTTTCCCAGTCCTAAACCTTTCATCCAATTTCTAAATTTGCTGCATTTGTAAATTCTAAAAGCCAATATAAAGGAATAGTAGTGGTAAAAAAAAGCACTTGTGGATTTAATTAACCTTTTTTTTTTTTTGGTTAGTTCTCCTTTAAGGGGGTGTGTCAGGAGGCGTGTTCTATGTCTACATATGTTTGCTAGTAGGTGTCCCTAATTCCCATCTCAAAATGTTGGGAGGTATGGTAGGGGTCTGGAGCAGTGCAGTGGATTTGGCTATGTTTTTACTAATGTGGGCTTACCAGTACTTTCTGTCCCACTGAAAATAGGTTTTGTGGACAAACAGAGAGAGTGAATCTCTCCAGAAAGGTTACAAACAGTGATGAATGCTGATGGGTTCTAAGGCTTCCCCACTCTATTCAAAACTAACAAAAATGTATTAACTTGGTGCTTGATTATTATATAACGAACCTTCTTTTCTATTGCTCTTGCATAGATTGGGCACTAAAACTAGAGTGGACATGTTATTAAAATTTCCACTTCACATGAATCAACAATATGAATGTCATCACTTCCAAATCTTATTATTTTAAATAGCACCTCTTTTTTGCAATAAATAAAGATGCTGCTCCATCACTAGATCTACATCTTTGGCAGCCTAGATCACATGGTCTCTGGTTAACAGGAGCATTGTCATGCTTCACATAATTGGGGACTCTGTAGAGTAGGGGTCTCAAACTGGTGGCCCTCCATTTGTTGCAGAACTACAAATCCCATCATGCCTCAGCCTGTGGGAGTCATGCTTGTAACTGTCAGCCTTGCAATGCCTCATGGGACTTGTAGTTTCACAACAGCTGGAGGGCCGCCAGTTTGAGACCCCTGCTGTAGAGTCTATTGCCTTTGATAAGAGATGGCAGCAGATGAGGTTCTATCATACGACTCTACTAAAAAAAGCATTTTTTTATTTTGACCTGCTGTTGGAGATTGTATTTCACTTTCTATGTAGGGAAACTATTGTCCCAATTAAGTAGTAAGTAAGGAAAAATCCAACCACTGGAGCCCCAGATATGAGTAAAACCTGACAGGGGTGCTGAACTTGCTCACTTTAAAAGAAAAATAGGTTTTTGTACTTACTGTAACATCCATTTCTTGGAGTCAATTGGGGTATACAAAAAAAAAAAAAAAAGAAAACAGTGACCAGCCCACTATAACCCTTTCCATTTACAATATGCCTCAGTTTTGTAGCAAAGTAATGCCAAAGCAAGATCATAGACAAAGAGAGGTGAAACCTGTGTCCCTCGATGAACTCGAAGAAATGGATTTTACAGTAAGTACAAAAATCCAAATCTCTTTCTCATGTATTGAGGGATCCAAGATTCAGAGACAACTGCCACATCCAAAAGCAGTCCAACTGAAGAGTGGGCAACAAAAACACTAACAGGCCCATAACCACAAAAACAGAACTAGGGGCTGCCTGAAGGACTTTACGCCCAAAGCTTGCATCAGATAAGGCATGAACACCTGGTAAAACTTGGACAACTTGCGGGCTGAAGACCCGGTGGCAGCCTTCCAAATCTGAGAAAGAGCTGCATAACCTGTTGCCGCCTGGAAAACTAATTTTTAAGGCAGCAAAAGGGCAGGCATATATGTGTCACTGGGCGGCCAATGTTTCTGTGCTGAGAGTTAGTTGGCTAACCAACACAGTACACTGGGGTATGGAAAAGGCCCCCAATGCAGAGCCCAGTGGCCTAAGACACATTCCAGGCTACCCCACAATTGTCCAGTCCAGCATGGTCTAAGTATAGCCTGCAAAGCTAGTGGTGATAATACGCAATCAGCATAGCTCTGTAGAGAGACAGTGTGTAGGGAAATGTTGACTGAAGAAAAAAAACAATTGCGAAAAAAATAAAAAGGACTATGGCTAGTAAAAGCGGCTAAATGTTTCTCATCAGGATCGCATTACAATCTCTAACACGAATACTACATTCGGTCGCTCTTAATACACATACTACCCCCATTCTGTTCACACCCACTTGGTATGTACCTTTCCTTCCCCTTTTACCTCCCACACGAATTGTGTTTATCCACCTCATGCTTCCTGAACTATATTGCAATGCATTTCTCATTGTTTGTTGTTGTTTATAGGATGTTACTCCGTTACAAACACAAGGACTTGCTTCTGCTTCTGGACTCTAAAGACTACTTATGCCCTCTCCTTATTTTGGTATCCACATGTACACTTGAATTATCTGTGAGATGTAGCCAATGTTATTGTTGACTTTTTTTCTGTAACTGCCTGGTTAAACGAATAAAAATTTATTTAAAAAAAAATAAAAAAATGTTTCTCATCAGTAAAAAAGACACCCATCCTCTTAGGATAATAGCATAAAAACTGAGGCTTGCTGGGACTGGGAGGAGTTATACAGGGCTGGTCACTGATTTTTTTTTTTGTTGCCACTGTCCTAGTTCACTTGTAGGTATCAGTATAACACAAGTAATTAAGTTAACTGCTGGCACTACAACCCAATTGCAGATATCACTCACCGTGCCTGCCAAGAGGTCTCCAGTCCGCACACAAAAATCCTCCACGGTTAGGTAAAGTCGGCAACAAAGTGAGTATTAATAAAATCAATCTTTATTCAATCCAAAGGAGTGCATACTTTACAAAATGGACTATGATTAATGCCCTGTTGGGCTGAAACATGTCAGTTGGCTCCATTTTGGAACGCATGTACTCGTTTGGATTGAATAAAGATTGATTTTATTAATACTTACCCAGGGGCGGACTGGCAACTCATGCGGCCCCCGGGCAATAGGGGATCATGGGGCCCCCTTTGTCCCCACCCACACACAAGCCACACCCTCACAAAGCCCCACATATATATTGCACTGCTACATTACATGCATTGGTCACAGAATTTCTCTTCAAAATAAATGTTTAAAGAGTTAAGAAAATAAAGAAAAATAAACTCACATTAACCACGCACATTTATTGTGGGGCTGCGTCTCCTGTGAGCAGAATCACGTACAGGTACTTGATTCTGCACTTTCGGGTCTGCGCGCTGTTTGACTCACTGCCGCTGTGATTGGGAACACCGAGAGCTAATCAGCGGGTCCAGCGGACCCGATGTCCATTGTGCCCGCCGATCGTTTCCAACAGAGGCAGAACGGTGGTCTGCCGATGTAAAAAAGTCCCCAGAGAGCCTCCTCCACTTACATCAGGGTCCCCAGAGAACCTCCCCTTACATCAGGGTCCCCAGAGAGCCCCTGACCTCCCCTTACATCAGGGTCCCCAGAGAACCCCCCCATACATCAAGGTCCCCAGAGAGCCCCCCATACATCAGGGTCCCCAGAGAGCCCCCCCATACATCAGGGTCCCCAGAGAGCCCCCCCATATATCAGGGTCCCCAGAGAACCCCCCCATACATCAGGGTCCCCAGAGAACCCCCCCATACATCAGGGTCCCCAGAGAGCCCCCCCCATAAATCAAGGTACCTAGAGAACCCCCCTTACATCAGTTTTCCCAGAGGCCCCACTTACATCAGGGTCCCAAGAGAGCCTCCACATACATCAGGGTCCCCAGAGAACCCCCCCATACATCAGGGTCCCCAGAGAACCCCCCCATACATCAGGGTCCCCAGAGAGCCCCCCCCATACAACAAGGTCCCCAGAGGCCCCCCCTTACATCAGTTTTCCCAGAGGCTCCCCTTACATCAGGGTCCCCAAAGAGCCCTCCCATACATCGGGGTCTCCAGAGAGCCGCCCCCACGTACATCAGGGTTCCCAGACTTAACCCCTCCCCCCAGAGGTATCCCTGTACCTGGCTGTCTGTACACCTCCAACCCCCAGCACAGGGGGAGGTGGGAGGTGGTGATCGGCAGCTCTATGTGCCTGTGGACTGCGGGATCTCCCTGGGGCTTGTAGTTCTCTTCCTGATTCTGTACAGTGGAGAAGGGAGGGACCTCTGACCCGGGCAGCAGTCGGCAACGGTGTACAAGCAGAGCAACTCACTTGTACACTGACGAGTGAAACTTGTAGCTGCCCAGGTCAGAGGCCCCTCCCTTCTCCACTGTATACACTCTGGAGGATAAATACAAGCCCCAGAGAGATGGCGCGAGCACCATAGATCTGCCGATCGCCGCCTCCTATCTTCCCCCACTGCACTGAAAGCCAGGGGTGCAGGGGGAGATGCTGTGTCTTGGGCCCCCCCACAGTGGCAGAACGGCAGGGCCCAGTTGCAAGTGTGACTGCAACGACCCTGAAAGTTCTGCCTCAGCACTGCCAGCAGCATACCCCTAGATCCGACGAGCATCTCTTAAGACGGGGGTGTCCAAACTTTTTTCAAAGAGGGCCAGATTTGATGAAGTGAAAATGCCTGAGGGCCGACCATTTTGCCTGACATTCTTTGAACCATTAAAATTCCGTCTAAGTGTGTTAGTTTGAGCACTAATACACTGCCCAACAATTCTCTTGCCTTTGTTGCGCTCGTTCCCGACACACTGATGAATGCTCTGCACTTTAGGGGCACCGTTAATTCTTAATTGTACCCCACACATTGGAAAACGTGGGGTGCTTTTGGTGCAGTGCAATTAAAAAAAAAAAAAAAAAAAGCTGCATTTTTGTGAGTAGGGAAGCCCATTGAAATAAATTTCCAGCTCTAGATCTATGGTGGCACTGTCGGGTGGAGGGATCTGTTGCTCGACAGTATCAGCATAGTTCTGGTGGTGATATCACTGCATGGGTTGCTCTTTTTGGTATGTAGTGTACCTTTATCTTTTACTCAATAGCTGTGATAACGTGGATATATAAATGTTCCATGCCACACAAGACCAGGCACCGTGGTTGAGGGTGCAATGCTGGTGGCTGTCAATGTTATTATTTGGCAATAGAAACTAGTCTTATTTATCTTATATAATATTATATTATTATATTATATATATATTTATCTTTCTTATATACTTACTGGCATGACATCCTCCAAAGCTTGCGCTTCTTCCCGAGAGGTAGAGGACGATGATGAGGATGTTGAATGTGACAGAGAGCCTATGGTGAGAGAAGATAGATTTATCACAAGTTGACTTTTGGATGTGAATTGACAGATAAGCTAGGCCCAGTTTAAGGCCTGTATGGATGTCCTCTGGTGCTTGGATGGCCCCCTTCAAGACACTACTCATATTCACATCTGCTGCCAGGTAGATCTATCAGGTAATGTTCCAGTGCCCTCTTTATGGTAAGGCACTTCTGATCTGTTTTCAATTTTAATTAATGTTTTTTAATTATATTCACCATATTTCCCATTTTTCCCTTCCAGCCTGTTTAAACTGCATTTTCTGAGTACCTTCTGGCAGGATTAAAGCCTTTTGTCCCTCAATTTGTGTTATGCTACCTTCCTGCACCCAGTGCAAGAAACTGGAGTGGGGGTATATAATGATTTCATAGAAATAATAATCACAATAAAAGGATTTAGTGTGTTATTAAGATATTTGTCACCCCTTTGTACAGAATCAAAAATGTAGGCATCCCTGTTGTGCAAAATTTCAGCAGCTACCAGCAACCATCTGAAGTGTAGGGCAGCCTGGTGCAGAAAATTGAGTAAATATTAGAATTGCTGTAGAAGTAGGCTGTACCTTGTGTCTATTTTAAGGGTCCTTTTTACATCTAAATGGAGAGTACCTTTAAACACAACTTTATCATATTTGTTTCACTAAATATTGTTTAATACCTAGATGTCAGCTCTTATGTATCTATTTTACCCTGACAGCATGGCACCAACATTGAGGGGACCATTGTGAATATAATAAAGCCATATGAACTGAAGTTCTTTTGAATTTTTCCTTGACTTTATAACCAACCTTCTACGAGTTCCTCCATGGCAGCTTGCACACTCCTCTCAAATGTTACAGCATCCGCCGGACTCTGAAAGGTAAGCCCAAACTTGTTCTCCTCGACTTTCCAATGATGGAAGATGGGGTTGGCTTTATTGTACACTAGACCCTTCTTCAGGACACACTCGAGGATAGTCTGGAAAAAGGGAAACATGAACAAAACTCATCTCCCACTCACTTTTCTACATTTATTCTCTAGACCAAACTTCCTGAACAAAGGGACAGTTAGTTGTCCTTCATACTTTAGGGTGCCGGAATGTGAGAGTAAAAAAATTCCCCTGCATCATTGTGGGAGTTTCAGGCTTGGTGGTAACACATTACATACCATAGCACCTGTGGTGAACAGGGGGAGGAATAGTGCCCCATCATTGGTATTAGTGGGAGGAATAGTGCTCCATCGTTGATGTCATGGGGAGGCATAGGGGTTGATTTACTAAAAAAGAGAGCAAAATCTGGTTCAGCTGTGCATGGTAGCAAATCAGCTTCTAACTTCAGGTTGTTCAAGTAAGCGTTGACAAAAAAAAAAGGGCCTCTTCCTGACAACCCTTGCCCTGTGGTTGTTGGGGTCTGCGGGAGGGGAGGTTATTGGAATTTGGAAGCCCCCAGATCCCGCCCCCCCCCCTATGTGAATGAGTATGGGGTACATTGTACCCCTACCCATTCACTAAAAAAAAAAAGTAGTGTAGTGTTAAAAAATTACAGTAGACAGTTTTTGACAAGTCTTTTATTAAAAATCTTCTTCTTCTTCCGGTCTTCCTCCATCTTCTCCCGCATCTTCATTCTCCGGTCTTCTTCTCCCCCTGCATCTTCTTCCGCTCTTCTTCTGTCTTCTTTGTCCGGTGTTTTTCTTCCTCTGCCGCCTTTCCACCTCCGATGCTGTGTCCTGCTTATCTGTCGGCGCTGATGTCCTGAATTTCTAAATAACGATGGGGGCATGGCAATCAGATTATGTCATCCGGAGGCCACGCCCCCTTGTGATGTCACGGACGGATCATGCTCCGGGCAGTGACGTCACAAGGGGACGTGGTCTCCTGATGATGTAATCTGATTGCCATGCCCCCATCGTTATTTAAGAAATGCAGGACATCGGCGCAGACAGATCAGCGGGACGCAGCATCGGAGGAGGGTCGTTGGCGGGAGCGGCGGCAGAAGAAGAAGAACACCGGACAAAGAAGACAAAAGAAGAACAGAAGAAGAAGAAGCAGGGGGAGAAGGAGAAGACCAGAGGATGAAGATGCGGGAGAAGATGGAGGAAGACCGGAGGAAGAAGCGGAGATTTTTAATAAAAGACTTGTCAAAAACTGTCTACTGTATTATTATAATACTACTTTTTTTTTTAGTGAATAGGTAGGGGTACAATGTACCCCATACTCATTCACATAGGAGGGGGGCCGGGATCTGGGGGCCCCCTTGTTAAAGGGGGCTTCCATATTCCGATAACCCCCCCGCCCGCAGACCCCGACAACCACCGGGCAAGGGTTGCCGGGAAGAGGCCATTGTCCCTATCAACATGGGGGCAAGGTGCTTTGGGGTGGGGGGGTGCGTAGCCCCCCCTGCCCCAAAGCACCCATGCCCCCATGTTGAGGGCATGCAGCCTGGTAAGGTTCAGGAGGGGGGGGGGCGCTCGCTCGTCCCCTCCCTTTCCTGACTTGCCGGGCTTCATGCTTGGATAAGGGTCTGATATGAATTTTGGGGGGACCCCCACGCCATTTTTCTTAAAATTTTGGTGTGTCGGGCTCCCCTCCGAATCCATACTAGACCCAAGGGCCTGGTATGGACCCCGCGCTGTTTTTTTTACTAGCCGGCATTTATTTTTTTGAGCGGGAAGCCAGCTGACAGTTGATGACTCATTGGTTATTAAGGACGCGGCGGCCGGCTTCGGTGAACTTTAGAACCACTTTAAATCAGCTGTTGAAGGTGCCTACAAAACTGAGGGTTTAATATCTTAAGTAGCATAAATAACATGTACGTACAGCCTGGTCTCGCAGCCTTTCCCCTCGGATAAGGTAGTCTCGTTGGTGAGAGGTGTCTGGTCGCCGAACCTTGCAGATCATCACATGGCTGAGACCTCCTCCTCCCATTGGCACCCAGCCCCCACTAGAGTCGTCTCTGGACATCACGACTGCTCGAACTCTCACGATGTAACTACAACAGCAAAGAAAAAAAGACAAAAATTTATAGAGGGGCAGTTGTTCTATCAATAACTTTGTTAGACTTTATTATTGTGGAAGGGTTATGTAAAGCTAAAGGTGCAGCAATTTTGTAGTTTTGGATAGTGCATAGATTGGATAACCCTTTTACTACCTGAACCGTTTTTGCGTTTTCTTCACCTATGTTTTAGAAATCATTTAAGGCCTAAAGATTACTTAAAACACCCAAACAGTATATTTTTTCTAAAAGCAGCAACCCTGAAAAATATAATTGTGGAGAATAATGGCCCTAGAATTATTACTCTCACTCTGGGGTGCACGGCGATATGTAACAAATATCACAATCAACAGTTTTGTATCTAGGTGTCTCTGACCTTTGTGTTTTGCGTATGCATCCAGGGCTGTGGGGGCAAAACCTTTTTTGTGACTGGCTTTTAAGTGTTGTGTGCTGGGATTGTGCAGAATCAATCAGGCAGATCTGACAGTAGACGTGTCATATTTACACACATTGCTACCTGGATGTTGCAAACCATTAAAGCCCCATACACACTTGCCAATGGGGCTACCACTGATTACATGCAAGAACCCCAATTAGATAAAGGAAGCAATTAATGGGAGTCACCAAATCAAGTGTCCCCCTCTTAAAGTTTCCTCCTCCATACATGTGACAACTGTAACTTTTTGGATTTGCCATTACTGTCCACTGTCAGTGGTCACCAGGAAAAACAGGGAATTTGAATATCCACAGCGAGAACACAGACAAGTTCTAAACCACTGGTGCCCAACCTTCTTCATATGGGGGGGCCAAAAGTGCAGCACTTAACATCACCAAAGAGCTGCACATAAAATTCAGTGAATATTCATTATTGGAGCCAGGAGACACACAACAAGGTATAGTCAAAGACTATGAGCATGATATAGTTACATAGTTACATAGTTAGTTAGGTTGAAAAAAGACACAAGTCCATCCAGTTCAACCACAAATAAAAATAAAAAATAAAAATATATATATATATACATATATATATATATATATATATATATATATATATATATATATATATATATATCATCCCATATACCCCATTCTATACCCACAGATATAAGAGATGGTCAGAGATTAGACATAATACAGGATGGTCAGAGACTGCAGAAGTGCTCCAGGTGACTGTCGGAGCCTGCGAACATAGTATAGGAGTTGTTGGAGACTGCGGACATGCAGACATGCTTCAGAAGACATATTACACATGAGGCTGCCAAAAATCAGTACGATAGCAGGGCAATTGGGAAATACGGAATACTGTCTGCAGAGGCCCCAAGGACCACACAAAAAGTGCCAAAGTGACGCATATGGCCCCTGGGGCACAGATTGGGCACCAGGGTTCTAAACCTTCCTTATTCTATCCAAAACTAAAGAAAAAGTTTGGGAAGTAAATGTAGAGCACTAACCCCCGAAGGAGCTGCTGGTTATTTTTGGGCTTACCGTTACCTTCTTGACCTCGTATGTTTCTAGGGGTTTCCCGAGGTAGATGGCCCAAGGAACTGCAGAGACTGACACTGGATCCACTTTAGGGATTTTTATTTGCAAAACGTCAGACAAAAACAGTCTCTCAATGAAGGAATAGAGGGTATAGGTAGGAAGTTCAGGTACTCTTGAAACTGCTTGTAACTGAATGTCTCTCACTATAAACTCCAGGGAATAGCCATTCGCAACTGGATACTGCAGCTATCGGACAAATCTCCTCTCATTAGATTTAGCAGCCGACAGGTGATTCAAATAAAGCAAAGTCTCTGCCACAGACTTGGTTGTAACTGAAGGATAAATAAGCTAATGCCTCGTTTCCACTGAGCGGATCGGTTCGGGTCGGTACAGTTTGGAAGTGTTAGAATGGTCCGGCCTATTCAGGTGAGCGTTTCCACTGCAAGTCGGACCACCAGGGTCCATACGGGGTTTAGAAAAAATGCCTAGCGTGGCCTCACACTGATTGGCAGACGTTTTTCTGTCCGCCAATCAGTGGAATGTATCGTAGCTCCGCCCTAACCGAACCGTTCCATTTTCTATGGCCCCACATCTGAAGCAGGACCCTGAATGGTGCGGTATGGTTCAGTTGCATGGGCCGCTTTCATAATGGAAACACTGAAAATAGCGTACCGTACCAAACCGTACCGAACCGATCCGCTCAGTGGAAACGAGGCATTAGAGAACCCTCATACGGTACCAGTATCTTGCAGCCGGTCCGGCGATACCATACGAGTGTGAATTCACCTGGTGTCCTTCCAACTTAGCTTCCAGGCTCTTACCGAGCAGCCAGCCTTGTGCATAGCCCTCTTCTGAAGAGTCCTCCCCTGGTTGCATTCTCAGTTGCTGGGCCTCTCCAAAACCGAGACGGCACCGGACCACCTTGGAATCCTCCTTTCAGTTACTGCGCCTCGGGCTACCCAGCCCCGAGACTTGGAAATGGATGGATTCGCACCCCAGGCCATGAGGGCCCCTGAGGGCTGGTCAGGAGGACCAGGACCAAACAGACAGAAAGATCTTCTGGACCGGAACCCAGAAGTACCTGACCTCAGTCCCTTAAGTACCCTCTCCCAGAATGCACAGCGAGACAACCCACTCACTGATTGGTTCCGAGAAAGATTGGCACCCAATGCGTCCAACTGGACTGCGTTCCTATGCTTGCCAGAGGTGACACTGACACCTATGGCCAAGCAGAACACACTGCAATCCAGCCAAACTGGTACTGAGACCATAATTTAGAACAGGGCTTGACAAATTTGCTTGGAATCTAGGAGCCAGCTAAAAAAGATAGGAGCCAGGTTCTCTCTTTTTTTTTTTTTTTTAACGACATGGAGACGAGTGAGGGGAAGATGGCCCCCGCCCGTCTCCAAGTCATTGCAGGGCAGAAGCGACTTCAAATCGTCACTTCTGCCCATAGCTCTTTAAAAAAGGAACATTTTATTATTTTTTTACAAATGGCAATTTTTTTTTTTTGACCCCAGATCTCATATTTAAGAGGTCCTGTCATGCTTTTTTCTATTACAAGTGATGTTTACATTCTTTGTAATAGGAATAAAAGTTCCAGAATTTTTTTTTTCAAAAGAACAGTGAAAAAATTAAAAGTTAAAATAAATAAGAAAAAAAAAATAATTTTAAACGCGCCCGCATATGAAAGCGGTGTTCAAACCACACATGTGAGGTATTGCCGCGATCGGTAGAGCGAGAGCAATAATTCTAGCCCTAGACATCCTCTGTAACTCAAAACATGCAACCTGTAGAATTTTTTAAACGTCACCTATGGAGATTTTAAAGGGTAAAAGTTTGTCGCCATTCCACGAGTGGGCAAAATTTTGAAGCGAGACATGTTTGGTATCAATTTACTCGCCGTAACATTATCTTTCACAATATAAAAAAAATTGGGCAAACTTTACTGTTGTGTTATTTTTTAATTAAAAAAAGTATTTTTTCCCAAAAAAGTGCGCTTGTAAGTCCGCTGCGCAAATATGGTGTGACAGAAAGTATTGCAACGACCGCCATTTTATTCTCTAGGGTGTTATAAAAATAAATATATATAATGTTTGGGGGTTCTAAGTGAAGGAGATAGGCAGGCAGTGAAAACAAAACAAAAAGCTCCATTAGCATTGCTGGGTGTCATACCAACGGCCACCACAAGAGGGCGCCAGATTCTAGAAGGTACCATAGGACTGCACAAGGCCGCAAAGCCGGGGCCTCAATTACCGGCCGGCGCGGCCCATCGCGATCGCGCGCGCGGCGGGGGGGGGGTGCACTATGGAGACAGGATACCCCCCCAGCTGTGCTGCCCCAGGTCGCTAATTCTAGTCGCCAATGCGACCTGGCGCTCGGTATTCGTCGAGCACTGATTTAGAACAATTAACCCTAAAACCCAACTGTGGTTTCAGGAACTTTAAATTTACAAAAACATAGCGCATGCTCATTTGGAGCCCTGCGCTACATAAATATACTTTAAAGCAGCCTTTCTCAACCTTTTCAATACAAAGGAACCCTTAAAGAATCTTTCCGGTATCAGGGAACCCCTGGTAAAAATTATTATATCTACAACTTAGATATGTTAGTGTGATGATCAGTGGGAAGAATGGTCCTTACACTTGTGGTTATTGGGAAGAATCACCTCCTTACAGATAGCTAAAAAGATCAATGGCATCAGTGGGAACATATCCGAGAGGCAGACATTGCTCATTACTCAAGGAACCCCTAGCAAACTCTGGAGGAACCCTAGGGTTCCATGGAACCATGGTTGAGTTTTAAAGGATAAGTGCACTCTCAAACAAAGCAGCAGATTTATAACTGAGAAGGGATCTCACTAGCCACTCTCTGTTATACACAACAGCATTGCTTCTTACTGCAGCCTACATTTTGTGGCCCATTCATAAAGTGTAGGCTGCAGTATTAAGCCTGCAGTACTCACAGAGTTCTCTCCTTAACAAAGCAGAGAGATATCCGAGATTCAAAGATAGCCTGTGATGTGACTTTGACAAAACACAAGACTGTGCTCTCCTCCCAGCATTTATTTTTCTTTACAACCCCATTAATTTTATATTGCTCACCTTCCACCAGCCATGATCTGCCTGCATTGCATAGAGAAGCACAAAGACTCAGCGATGTTCTTACTGGATCGAAAATAAGTTTTTTTTTAAAAATGCCATTTTATGATGAGAGGGCAAAGATGGAACCAGGGAAGGTAAAATAGATGCAGATTACACTTCAGCTTTAGTAGATGTCCCATGCCAGCCTCCCACACTCCAGCTGGGTAAACACACAGGGAGTATACACTTGGGGCTCTATGTATAAAAAAAATTGCTTTGTGAATGTCTCAGCATTTACACAAAAGTCACAAATATTACCCATAATGTTTGTAATATGTGTAAAATGTCAGTTTCTATTTGCTGCCTTTTACAGGGACGAATGTAACAACCCTAACATTCAATTTTTACATTAAAGCGGAAGTAAACCCATCGATGCAAGATTTTCAAAAAACAATTACATTCCTGGCATGCCGGGAATGCTAACTGCACATTGGCTGTGCTCTCAACCAAACTGTCAAACCATCCAATGTCTGGTGTCATAACTGATCATATGTGCAGCATCATGGCAGTTGAAGATTAAACAGAGGCCAAGATGGCAGCTTCCTTGGCTGAAAACGATAGGAGGGTTTTCTTCCACTTTAAGTACAATCATAAGTATAGAACATGTCTTATACATCGCCCCTGGGGCGTCAGTATATATGGCGAATACAAAGCATTAAAAAAAAGGTCACACAAGAGCATTGGACAAGCAACAGGATACATTCTATAACATAGCAGACAAATGATATTCAAAATAGGAACCCACCAAGGGTCCACGGTGTTTAAAGAATAATGTTTGCACAGAAACCAAAGTATTCTCTCAGAAATTAAGGTACAGAGCTGTTACCAGTGTTACTATCTTATCCATTATTACCATTCAACCCAAAAACAACGGCCCAAATGGGCAGTTTGGAGCATATTACGTATGCAGTACACAAAAATAAAGAGAACACAGTAAGGAAACAAGAAAAAGGAATTAGGACAAGAAAACCAACCAGAATTCCCCTACCCTACTCACTAACCAGAGCGTATGAAGATGGGGCTTGTACGTAGTGATTCCACTGATCTAAAACTCTCTCAAATTTGGCTTGTTTGTCCAAGAACATGTCAAAAAAAAAATCACTGTTTGTGTGTGTTTGGGAATTTTATCTATAGATTAATTTAGGAGAGCTACTTGTGCTTTTTTTTAGGATAATAATCATTGTTCTTGAGAATATTACAGTGTGCACCCTCTTCCAGAAGTGCCTGACCTTGTTACAGGTCCACCAGGAGTTGTACATTGATGTCCACCTGGCCACAACCTCCAAAGCACCTAGAGCAGGGGTGCCCAACCAGTGGCCCGGGGGGCCACATGTGGCCCGCGGAGGACTCTGATGTGGCCCGCGACCTGCTCTGGGATGGAATAGAATACTGTTATTAAAGCTCAGTTTATTACTAAAATCACAGTGTATAAATTGACATATCTGTTCTACAGTGGTTACTGGTCTGCTTTCAAACTGATCCGCAGATGCAGAGCAGTGCACCTGGGGGGTTACCTGCACTGAGCCATAAACTTCTGTTATTACCTGCGATTTTGGTGAGCTTTCTCAAAGTGCACCAAACCTGCAGAATATAATAGAAGTCTATTGCAAAGTGCAGGAAAGCCAAAGGTACACTGCGTTGCACCCGCGGTGAGGGAAAACCTCAGTTCATCAGTGTGAAAGCAGCCTTTGGCCCCTTTTATACGGTCAGTCTGACCCAATTGGACCCTCCATTCACCTCTAAGGAGTGGCAGATGTAAACCAACTTGTGTCCTACCTCCAATCCGATCCACTAAAAAGTTTAGTGGGCTGTGTCCGTGTCCGCTCTGCATATGCAGAGCGGACACGGACCTGCCATCCGCCTGCTCCGCTCATTGTGGCCCGCGACCGGTTACCAAGTCGCTTAAGTGGCCCTCGTGCTTCAAAAGGTTGGGCACCCCTGACCTAGAGGAAGCTTCAGGGCACATTCTAGATACTTTTTGACCAGGTACCATCAAGACATGACCTTATAATTAACCTCTATTAACTGGTTGTTCAAAATGCCTTTATGGGTTCTGGAAGTCCAAGTATTCCAATCACCCCCTGTGTTCTCCGTTTCCAGATCTCTTTCCCAAGCCAGCCTAAATGAAAGCTTGCAAGGTGTGCTAACAAGCATATTTATATACAGTAGTGGCGATATGCCGCCTCTCTGGGTAATTTTTGATCTGCGATGTCCCCTTTTCAGTTTGATCTGTGATGTCCCCTTTTTTCCTTTGAAATGAAGTAAGAAAATGAGTAATTTGACATAAGCGAAAGGATTCCAACTATGGCATTTGCAGTTGTTGGAGAAAGTAAGAAGTATCCCAGATGCCTTCACGCTCAAGATAGTACCCGATGTGTCAAAAACGTGAGTATAGTCTTTGATACTATAGATAGGTTAATTAAAGAGTACCATTATCCATACAGTTATTCGTAACAAGGGGACATTAGAGGCTAAGGAGCGCAGGTGCTGAGTCTGCGTCAAGTAAGTCTCAATGACCCACAAGAGGTTTGGGGAGGGGGAATTGGACTATCTCGGTACTGGTGATGGGTATGTAAGGACTAGGATAAACAGAATATTAGAAAACAACATTTTAATAATAAAGAAAATAATTACATACATAAAAAATGCACGAAATACATTTCAATTTAAAAAGAACAGGTTAGCCCTCCTATGCAATTATCAAATAACGGCAGATGAAAGCAGGAATCAACCCGCAAGCTTGGCGTTTTTGTTTGAGCATGGAGGGGAATGTCTCGACCGGTTTCGCAGCCTAAACTGCTTCTTCAGGAGAGCGATCTACAATAAACATAAACATTGATTTAGAAAGATAATCTACAAACAGCTTTTAAAATCAACGAAATGTAACAAAAGGGTACATCAAACATGAAAAAGGGTGGACCAGCTTACCAGTGCATATGGAGACAAAATCCCATCGAGTCCAATTATGTCTTTCCCGGCGAATATGGGGGTATTGTAATATGGACACGGCTATGGCAATGAAAATTACATTACTAATGATACTGTTGGTAAAGGAAACACCACCACCCGGTGTGGTTAATGAAGGTAAAATGTGAACTAAGGAACCCCCAAGGAGGTGGGTTGTTGTGAAGGGGATACCGGGGAAGGAAGAAGAGGGGGGAGGGAGGGAAGGAGAGGAGGGGGAGGAGGAAGGAGAGGGGAGGGGAGGGGAGAAAAGAGTGTTTCCTTTACCAACAGTATCATTAGTAATGTAATCTTCATTGCCATAGCCGTGTCCATATTACAATACCCCCATATTCGCCGGGAAAGACATAATTGGACTCGATGGGATTTTGTCTCCATATGCACTGGTAAGCTGGTCCACCCTTTTTCATGTTTGATGTACCCTTTTGTTACATTTCGTTGATTTTAAAAGCTGTTTGTAGATTATCTTTCTAAATCAATGTTTATTGTAGATCGCTCTCCTGAAGAAGCAGTTTAGGCTGCGAAACCGGTCGAGACATTCCCCTCCATGCTCAAACAAAAACGCCAAGCTTGCGGGTTGATTCCTGCTTTCATCTGCCGTTATTTGATAATTGCATAGGAGGGCTAACCTGTTCTTTTTAAATTGAAATGTATTTCGTGCATTTTTTATGTATGTAATTATTTTCTTTATTATTAAAATGTTGTTTTCTAATATTCTGTTTATCCTAGTCCTTACATACCCATCACCAGTACCGAGATAGTCCAATTCCCCCTCCCCAAACCTCTTGTGGGTCATTGAGACTTACTTGACGCAGACTCAGCACCTGCGCTCCTTAGCCTCTAATGTCCCCTTGTTACGAATAGTACCCGATGTGGTACAATCCCTTATTTATCCACCATTGAAACTGAAGAGGCTGTAGTACAGGAGGGATCTCTGGGTTGTTAAAAAATGGGGCTACTAATGTGTGATGGGGAAAATAATTGGCATGAAGAATCCCATAAATGCAGTGAATGTGATAAAGAGGGGTATAAGATGGCCGACAACTTTTAAAAGGTAACCACATCAAAAAGGTCAATAGGGAGAAGGCCACAAGTTTGTGCTTCCAGTGAGATCCAGTCCTGTTGATAAGAAAAGGAGTACATTTGATATAATTGGGTTAGTTGGGCTGCTCTATATTATTTGAGAAAATCCAGAACCCCTAGACCACCAGAGTCCTTAAGTGTATATTGCATGCTGTGTGTGAATCTACACCCCCTGGGACCCCAGATACATTTTAGTACTCAGGATTGAAATTTCTAGAGATCAGTTATAGGGATCGAACAAGCAAAGTTCAAAAATAATATAAAACCTTAGACAATACCACCATTTTTAACATTGCAATTTTGCCAAGCCAGGAAAGGGACCTTGTTGACCACATCTCCACCGCCTTTAAAAGTTTGGCAAATAATGGAGAATAATTCGTACTATGCACGGTGTTGACTTGAGAGGTTTGTTTGATGCCCAAATAAGGGATAGAAAGCTGTTGCCAAGAAAAGGGATATTGAGCCCTGGAACTCCCAAATATCCGATAATCTAAAGGTAAAATTAAGGGCCTCTGACTTGTCTACGTTAACCTTAAGGCATGATACACAGACCTGCCTCCATCTCATCTCATTGGTTAGGATAAGCTGGCTTGACAGCGCAAATTTTCCTCTTTTCTCTCCTGGCAGCCAGCTTGAAAAGGGCAGTGGGGCTTCGGAAACGCGTAGCAGCGCGCCCCCTCCTGTCTGTCACGGTTCCCATTTCAGTCAGTAGTGTGAGCGAGGGTTACAGATGCCACCAGTCTTGCATCTCACAGCAGGTCCTTGCTTGTGCTTTGCAGCTGATCATCTGTCCATCCAGACTGCTGTGGGCTGTTTGTGCACCATCCATATCGGCCACCAGAGTAGGTTACAAGATTCTCAAATGTAAGTGTGCCTTATAATAAAGTGTTGTTTTTATCCTACACTAGTCTGGGGCCCTGCTGTTCTTTCTTTGCATGTCTATGATGGATTCTTTGCATATCTATGAGGGATTCCTCCCAGGTAACTGCCGGATTGTGTGCATCCATTTACTTAATCAGTTTCCTGTCTTCCATGGACTTAATGGACTGTCCCTCTTTTCACTGTTTTCTAGAGTAGTGATTGTTCTTGTATGCCATACAAGTCTCTACAATCATTATAACTTCAAAGCGAAGCAGCAATTCCATTAAATTTGGAAGAGTGGTGTAAGGAGAGGTAATGAACAGAAGCAAATCATCAGCAATAAGAGCACATTTATGGTGCCTGCCCCCACTTTCAATAACTAATATATCTGGGTTGCTGCGAATCGCAATAGCCAAAGTTTCTAACACCATAATAATTAAAAGTGGTGATAGTGAACACCCTTGTCTAGTGCCTCATGCGATGTTAATAGGGTTCAATTTATAACCTTTCATTCGAATTTGAGCCAAATAGAGTACAAAGTCAGCAAAAAGGTGAAACAATTAGGACCAAAATTCAATTTAGACAATAATGCCGGGTACACACGGTCGGAATTCTCGTCGGGAAAAGCTCTGATGGTTTTCCCGTCAGAATTCCGACGGAATTTCACTCAAACTGTCTTGCCTACACACGGTCACACCAAATTCCGACGGTCAATAACACCACGGCATACAACGCATTCGACTGCACTATAAAAGGGAAGTTTAATGCTTCTGCGTCAAATTGTTTCCGAGCTTTTACAGGGCTGTTCCAATACTAGTTAATACACCTCTCAATGGTTTTCAGGTAGTTGAAGGGAGGGTGGGTGAGTACAATGGTCTCTTTCTGTTTCCCTATGATAGTAAATCTGATGGGGTGGATGGATAACGGTTATGCCAGAATATATTGACAGTACATGAGGATTTAAAAGTTATGTTCATCGGTTGTTTTCACTTAATTGTTTGTATCTGTACTGCTGCCAAGTCTACCCTTGTAACATAATTGTGTTGTTTTCAAGTGTAATGTCTCTGAAATCTTTAATAAAAGATTCCTTCTGTTAAAAAAATAAATTGTTTCCGAGCATGCGTCGAAATTTTGCGTGTCGGAATTACATACACACAATCGGAAAATCCGATAGAAAGGTTTTCCGGCGGAAAAATTAAGAACAGATTCTCAATCCAAAGTCCGTCGGAAATTGCGACAGAAAAAGACCGATGGGCATACACACACGCAAAAAAAAAAAATCACACACACTTTTTGACAAGTCCTTGATTAAAAAAAAAAAGTTACACAATGTAAATCCACCAGCAGATCCTGGTCAACCACAATGAATGATTTTCACTGACCAGAGACACAATTCGCTCCCATCAATGGCTCACCTCAAATGACAGTCCTAGTCTCCACCACAACATGTAAACAAAGGGGCAGAGCCTTCTGGGTGACGTCATTGACCAAATATTCATGCTATCTGAGGCCACTTATTTTTAAAGGGGGCTTCCAGGATTCGCCTGCAGATCCCCACTGCCAAGGTGCTTTACCAGTTAGGTGCCGAGATGCCCCCCCCCCCCCCCACCATGTTGAGGGCACAAGGCCAGGCCAGCAAGGCTGCATGCTCAGATAATGGCCTGGTATAGATTTGGGGGGGGGGGGGGGGGGGGCACGTTTTTTCTTTTCTTATGATGGTGCTGAAGCTTACCTCCCACTTCCTGCCACCTGTGTACTCCTGTTCTATATATTACATCAGACATCCTACTGTATACACAGTATGGCGTCTATTAGCATAGTGATGGGTCAATAGAAATATGTGTGGGAGCTGAGAAGTAGCAGAAAACTGTGATACTACCTGGATGTGTCCAAACTAGCCATGGATTCTGCTGGTGCCTGTACGTTATCCCTTGCAGCTGTTTTTTTCCCCCCTTGGCTTATACTAGCATAATGTACCAGTTTAGTCAGTTATAAAGATATAACTGATTTCTTTTTCAACCCAAAGTTAGGCTTTAAATAAAAAAGTTTGTGTTAACACAAGGGTGCTTCAGAAAATAGGCAGGGTTTGGGTTAGGTAAGGTGGACTTCCTTTGTTGGGTGAAATATAACCCATATTACAAGGTGGACACAATACAGTCTGATCTCAGATTATATGTTTATACTAAGATATAATACAGAACATTGACAAGAATTGTGGTAACACTGCGCCCAAGGATCAAAATAATAATAAATCACCTAAAAGCTTCTACTTAAAGAAATATCATGCATTAAATAAACCAACAAAAAAGCAGCACTTCATTGTAGTAAGTGTTCATCAAATGTAATGAATAGAACAAGAAAAACTTCAAATACAATAAAAAAGTCCATATAAGACCTCAAATTATCAAAATACATTGTATGTGGAATTTGAAGAGCTCAATTTCTTCTTTAAAAATGAATTAGAATCACACTCACCTGATAACATGACCTCCAAAATTATCAGAAGGTCAAATAATGCATGTGGTGATATCTAGACTCCTAGAGATTCCTGTATATCTTTCAATTGGTCTGACAGGATATATACAGTATGTCCCAACCACTAGATCAGTGTTTCTCCATTCCAGTCCTCAAGGCCAGGGGAGGGCTGGGCTGGGGGGCAGAGTGGCAATTGCCCCCCAGGCCACCCTAACTTACGTTGAAAACGGCAGGCGCTGCTATTTTTATGCTTGCAGCGGTCAGCCACTGTGGCATTCCGGGAGTTGTAGTCCACACTCAAGCTCCCAAGCAGCGCAGAGGAAACTACAACCCCCAGAGACCAGAGCCTTGTAGGCAGGGTGCCAGTGACTGGCTCGGGCTGTGAGGCAGGGTGCTGGCTTGCGCTGGCCATGGCGTGCAACCTGAGCTGTCAGGTAAGAGACCCTGACACCCCCAGCTGACCCCCACATCCCACCCCCCCATACACCCTATTTACCCTGCCCCAGTGATCAGGCTGCATTGGATGGGCACTGGTGATACTGCATTTATGGACACTGGTGAGGCTGCATTGATGGGCACTGATGAGGTGGCACTGATGAGGCGACATTGATGGGCACTGATCAGGCTGCATTAAGGGGCACTGGTGAGGCTGCATTAAAAAACCAGCTGGGCATGGATGGTGAGCTGATTCGGTGGTTCAATGGGCCACTTGACTGGACTTCCCCCTCAGGCCTAAGGCTGCCAGCCCTCCCCTGCTCAAGGCGCACCAACAGGTCATGTTTTCAGGATTTCCCTCAGATGAAACAGCTGTGGTAATTACTAAGGCAGTGAAACTGATCAAATCACCTGTGCAAAATAATGGAAAGCCTGAAAACATGACCTGTTGGTGCGCCTTGAGGACTGGAATTGAGAAACACTGCACTAGATCCTCATATCATAAGGATGGGTGGATGATTATTGTTAGGTGTGTTTTTGACTGACTCATATCATAAGATACAGTATCTCACTGTTTGGGTTCTTTATTATGTTGGAATACTGCCCTGCGGCTGTCTCTGAAGGGAGGGGATCATGCTCTGCTTCAGTATGTCACAGTGCATGTTGGCATTTATGCTTCCCTCAATGAACTGCAGATCCCCAGTGTCTGCAGCACTCATGCAGCCCCAGACCATGACACTCCCACCACCATGCTTGACTCGGACTGTAGGCAAGACACATTTGTCTTTGTACTCCTCATCTGGTTGCCGCCACACATGCTTGACACCAAGTGAAACAAATAGGTTTATCTTGGTCTCATCAGACCACAGGACATGGTTCCAGTAATCCATGTCCTTAGTCTGCTTGTCTTCAGCAAACTGGGGGCTTTCTTGTGCATCATCTTGAGAAGAGGCTTCCTTCTGAGATGACAGCTAGGCAGACCAATTTGATGCAGTGTGCGGCGTATGGTATGAGGACTGACAGGCTGACCCCCCACCCCTTAAACCTCTCCAGCAATGCCGGCAGCACTCAAACGTCTATTTCCCAAAGACAACCTCTGGATATGACGCTGAGCACGTTCACTCAACTTCTTTGGTCGACCATGACGAGGCCTGTTCTGACTGTCCTGTTAAACCGCTGTATGGTCTTGGCCACCGTGCTGCAGCTCAGTTTTAGGGTCTTGGCAATCTTCTTATGGCCTAGGCTGTCTTTATGTAGAGCAAATATATATTCGGGTGGAGTCAGGTGATCTATGTTCCATGCCACCTCGACGGCTGTCTGGGTGGATGTGTGTTGTATGTCCCGGGCTGCTAGGCCAGAGATTGGGACTACCCTGGGGGCATTTGGCTGCTAGGCTTGTGAGGGCCTATCCAAAAATGAGAGAGCAGCGCAGGGTTGGGATTGCGGCTGGCTGTCCAACCAGAAGTGATGGTTCTGCCGGCTGGAGAACTTGTCAGTGGTCGGAGGTAGAAGGGAAGCGGTCGCCACAAAGGGACCAACCACCTTATTACCAAGGACCACAGTGAGTAACTGAAGCAAGTACTGGTGCAGCATTCTTACTGAACAGGCACGGTGGAGAATCGGGAAACTTCAGGCGGTGATCAAGTCAGGGACCCAACCAACGGAGGTGACCCTTTCAGAGCAGCCTTGTGAGTCAAGCCAGGGACCGAGCCGGTCAGCAGGAGTGAAGCGTGAGAAATATCTTGAGTGCCAAGCTAGGGACCCAGCAGAGAAGTGTGGGGAAAGCTTGAGGGAGATACCACCGCAAATATTTGAGGAGCTCAAGGGATTCAGAGTCAGTGAATCAGAGGGTCTAGTGAAAGACCGGGAGCTCAGTGTTGAAGAACAACAAGAGGCAGTTGTAGTGAAGCTGAAGGAACTGTTACATTTGAGTTAGGAACTTTTAAAGACTGTTACCATAGGAGACAGCATTCCTATATGTGCAGATGTGGCTCCTTACTGGGGCCTTTCTCCTCTCTGCCTCTCTGCTTTCTCCTCCTTTTGAAGTCTCTGAGTCTGCCAATTGAATCTACCACTACTTAAGGGTGTCCTGGTCCTAACCCTCTTTCCCCCAAAAATATAAAAAGGACTGTTAAAAGAAATAAAACCTCTTTTAAATCCAAGAAGTCTCTGGTGCCCAATAACTTACACCTTGCACCCACTATGCCTGACAAACCCACTACTTACAGAAGGATGTCAGCTATCTTTGGCCTTAGAGGTCCTCATTAGACTGGAAGAGGCTAAAGACTACATACAATTTATACAATACATTTGGACATTTTATGTTTTATAAGGACTTTTTAAAATGTATTTGCAGGTTTTCTTCTTCTATTCACTACACTTGATGGATACGCATGTAGCGGCTGCTCAGCATCCCCACTATCTTGTCAAGCTGGACAGGTCTTTCACTGAAGGGAGAGAAACAGACTGTCAGTTCTGCAGGCGGGATTTCCCCCCTCCCTTTTTTCTTCTTACTGAGGAATGAGTCAGAGACATATTAACAGGCAGGTCCGCCTACTCTTCTCTTTCTCCTGTTTCTTCATTGGCAGTGGGAAGCTAGCCAATCAAGGGAGGACTGCAGGAGCGGCAAGGAACTCTGGGAGATGGAGTCCTTAACACAGGCTGCTTCATTTTAATCCATACAGGGAGAACTACACACATTCCAGCAGCCATTGATAGGGAGGAGGGATCTTACCAGAGAGGCTTTCTGGGAGAAAGGAAAGTTACCACGAGGTGTGAGGAAGACTGGACGTTGGAGAAGGGTGCATCGGTTCTGGACCTGTGTTTATCGTTCCTGCTACAGCTCTGAGGTTGGCGGCGGACATCCAGAGCTAAAGTGCATCTCCAGGGGTCCCTGTCAGCATGTGGTGTTTCCATGGGGAGAAGGCCAATCGGGCAACCGTAAGAATCAGTCCCACAATATCCCCCTTGGGGCCTCTGCACACAGGATTCGGTGAGAGGGCACTTACCCAACCCCCCCTAGCCAGAACACCGAACTGCTGCTGTTACTCTGCCTCACTTAATTAGGAGAATCGGTGATGCTGTTACACTCTGCCTGGCAGTGATAGTACCTGCCTGATATAACTGAAGATTACCAACACCATTATGCCCCATACACACGGTCGGATTTTCCCATGGATTTTGTCCTATCGGACAATGTTGTCGGAAATTCCGACCGTGTGTAGGCACCATCGGACAGTTTCCATCGGATTGTCCTACGGACAAAGTTCTATCTCCTGCTGGATAGATTTTCTGACAACAAAGTCCGATCACACCAATTCCGATCGTGTGTAGCGAATTCCGACGGACAAAGTGCCACGCATGCTCAGATCACATTACAAGACCAAAGCTATTGGCTACCAGCCTCTACGTAGTCCCGTCGTAGGCAACAAACGTCACCACGTTCAGAATGAACGGATTTTCCGACAACTTTGTCCGACCGTGTGTATGCAACACCAGTGTCGGACTAAATCCGTCGGACCAAATCCGATGGATTTGGTGGTCGGATTTTCCGACCGTGTGTATGGGGCTTTAGAGTCCTGCTGTTTACCAAGCCTCTTTGGATGTACTTTGTTTCACTCCACTAAAGAAAGTCAACAAGTGCACCACCTTAAAGTCATCCAAAATCTTAAGCGCTCCATCTATACTCAGGACTCTTGTCATTATACAAGCTGTTTCAAGTTGTAGGTTAATTCAGTGCACTGAATCAGGAGTTGTGTTTGAACGGGCATGTTGGGACTGTGGTGCTGGGGTGAAGAAGGGAGAGAACTGACATATAGAACAAAGTAATTCCCTTTCCCTCCTCCTGCCTGGACTCATATAGCCCAATTTAATTAGAGTTGTCAGATAATTTATCGAAGTAACATCCCATTTTGATCTGTTATTCTTATGTGTTTACCTCTGCTCCCGGGGTTATTTCACTTAAAGGTGTCCCCTGAAAGCAGACAGATTTGATATCATAGATTAATTCAGTTGCTTTTGCTCTTTGTCTTTGTAATACCCATTTGCTTACTATTCTACATTACTGTTATTGTTTGTTTCATTTTTCTTTAAGCAAGTTCACAGTAAAGATACTTTCTGTGTGTACTATAACCTGTGTCCATTTACTGTGGTATTTACACTACAGTGTTGCCAGGTGTCCCCGTGGGGTTGAGTCTGTTCTTGAGGTTGAAGAGGCAGAGTAAGGAAACAACAATATTCAAGCGGCTCCTGCGGGGGTAGCGCTACACATATTACAAGGAAGCACTGCTTATTTGTTGGTTTATATATTATACAGCTGCATAGAAATGGCTAATAAAGATGTATACTGTACAGAGATTTGATTGGATATGATAAACTGTTCAGGATCGGAACACAGAGATCTGAGTGTATGTAATACAGAGAGATTTCCTGTCTGGGTATTATTATCAGGCCCAGACTGTACTGTAATAGTAGCTATACAAATGACTAAGATAAAATGGCCCTCTGTCTGTCTTGCTCAGATTTTCGGAATTCAGATTTATGTATAGTGTAGTTTACCATGAACTGACAGGAGCATCTAAAAAGTATTGTATTGGCCCGAGCCACCTTAATCCACCAAACAGGCAGCAAATGTATTTGTTTATTTCCAGCTGTCTCCATTATCTAAAACAGTGGTGGTCAACTGGAAAATTATAGAGGGCCTCAAGTGCAGCCCCCAACATGTCCATCGGGCTTCACAAAGGCAGCATATTTGTGCACCTCAACACCCAAAAATTTCAGTCCTGCATTTTTTTGCAGTTTACTGCAATGCACCCTGAATCATTTGGAGTACAATAACCCCCATTGTTGGTATCAGTGGTCACAATAATAACCCCTCTCTCCCCCAGGCCAGGACTTTACTTGTACTGTGGGCGGAGATAACTTTATTCACAGCGCACAGCCGAGCGCTGAAACTTACAGAGCGTACCAGCACCCGGAAGCCCGCTGCCACTCAGCAACCTGACCGGTGCCTGCGGACCGCATGTAGAGGGCTGGCAGGCCTCATAGATTCCATTGTGAATTTTGGTACACAAAGAAATCTGTTTATAGCGATTGTATACGACCACCTTGTAAAACAACCCATTCAGTTTAACTGCTTGCCGACCACAGTATATTTACTGCAGCCGGGCGGCAAGGACAGGCAGGATCACGTACATGTATGTCACCCTGCCTTTTCCAGGTTAGTGTCGCAGAGCGCACCACCTGGGGCGCACAGCGCACCACTCCCGCGACCTTGAGTTGCGACTGGTACTCAGCTGCTTTGGTCAACCAGGGGGGTCATGTGATTGCTATGCAATCACATGATCACAACGTCAACAAAGCTGTTAAGAATTAATTAAGGCTTTGTAGGCCAGGGCTCGCAACGAAAGGAAGTATTAATCTTTTGTTTAGAGGTTGACATATAGAGAGAAGGAAAGGGACCCCTTCTCTGAGTGGATGTAGAAGCCATAAAAGTTGGAATCGTAAGCTTTTTCTTGTGAAGTAGGAGCAGGGCCGCCGATAAGGGGGCACTACCGTGATGTCCTTGACAACGCCCTGGAGGAGGGGCGAAACGCGTGGACGTAACTTCCGGTGTTGAAAGCCAGTGACGGTGCTTCCTGTTCTTCCTGCACCCGGAACACGCTGATACCTGTCTTCTTTGTAGTGAGTTGCCATTCAAACAGCGATACTTTGGCTTATGATAGCGATACTACACATGATATTTTCTCCTTTTTCTTTTGTGGCATTCTAAACCCTTGGAGGCTTTGTTATCGTTTGGAGTATTTTTATTCAAAACTACAATCAAAAGAAACTCTGGCATATTATATCTAATCCCCCTACAAACGCGCTTTCTGACCCTAGGACTGCAAAGCCGTGGGTCAAATATTTCTGGTGAGTGGGGTTCTTGGAGGGGATTGTCGTCTGAAGAAACCTGCATTTCTTTTTCCCCAAACAGTTGCCTAATATCAGAATTATTACCGGTTATAGAGTCTGTATATTTGTTTTGCACCATATATTTTTTGCATTATTGCTATTATTGCACAGTGATCAATTATCCAAGATCTGAATCAGTACTTGTCATAGAGTCTGTATCAGAATTATCACTAGTTATAGAGTTTGTATATTTATTTTTTTGCACTACGGTTACTATTGCGCAGTGACCAACTGCTCAAGATTTTGAACTAGTACTTGTTCAAAAGTCTGTATCTTAGAGATTGCTATTTGTTTTTGCACTTTACATATTTTTGCACTAATGCTATTGCGTAGCCCGCGCAGTAACACTTAAAATATATATTTTGAATACATATTTGTTTGTATACATATATATATTTTTCTCCATTACTATCACAGTGGTGATTTATATACGTCAGCGCAGCCTATACACATTTCTTTTTCAGGGGGTACGACCAGGCCTCCTGTAGTGGGCCTGGGTCCCATCACTTAACAGGGAAGCCCGGCCAGCCAGCAGTTTCAAGTACACGTTCAATACAGGGGCGGACTGACCATTCGGGAAGTGCCTGGAGGCCAGAATGGGGCCCCATGAGAGGCTCTGTCACTGCACCTCTACTTTTTGTGCAGCACCGATCATACACCATCAAATTTTCCTGCAGAACGGTCTCTGTTCATGGTGCTCTCCTCAGCAGTCCAATTTCCTATAAGTCCAATTTCCTCCGTTACATGAGTACAGGACAGGACTGAGACAGTTGAGAGCCTGGTCACAGAACAGGGAACACCCCCTCCGGGAGAGCCATGCATGACAAGCCCTGTCACTCCTCTGCAGTCAGGCAAGTGGCCACTCACCGTCCACCGGGATCACTGCCCCGTCTCTGAAGCCCTGATCTCCCATTCATTCTGCCGTGTCCCTGGCTGGGAAGATCCAGAGATGATCCTGTGTGTAGATGGAGGATGATCTTCACACACTGCAGTGAAAGGGGCTATGGAGGTGGCAGATTTCAATATACAGCACATAGCAGCAGCTCTAGATCCCAGCTGCCTGAGCCTACAAGATAGCAGCCTGGGGCCATAACTGTGAGTAGCAGACATACTGACCCCCTCTCTCACCCCCTCTGCTCTCTTTCTCTCTCTCTCTCTCACCCCCTCTCCCTTACCTCCCTCTCTCTCACCCACAACTCTCTTACTCCCCTCTCTATCTCTCACTCCCCTCTCTATCTCTCACCCTCCTCCCTCTCACCCCCTCTCTATATCTCACCCTCCTCCCTCTCACCCACCTCTCCATCTCTCACCCTCCTCCCTCTCACCTCCTCTTCTCGCCCTCTCTCTCCCTCCCACAGCTCCCCCCCTCCAGCGGAATGAGCCAGATCCTGGCTGCCTGAGCCTACAAGATAGGAGCCTTTGGCCATAACTGTGAGTAGCAGACATACTGACTCCCCCTCTCTCTTACCCCTCTCTCTTTCTCTCTCACCCCCTCTTCCTCACTCAACTCCCCATTTCTCTCACTCCCCCCTCTATCTCTCACCCCCTCCCTCTCACCCCCTCCTTTTTCCTTATCCCTCTCTCTCTCTCACCCCCTCCCTTTCTCACCTCCTTCTCCCCCCCCCACCAATTCCCCCCCACAGGGGTTGGGACCCCCATCAGGTAGACTGTACAGGGCCCCATGATTTCCAACAGCAGCCCTGGGTAGGAGCATCCCCCAGTGACTTCCTTGACACATATGTCAAGGGATACCCCAAATGGCGTTCACCTTTAAAAGTTATGAGTAGAAAATATTTCTTACAAGTATGTTCAGCAGGCCATGTTTTTAGCCACATAATCCTGCACATGTGCACAAAGATAAGAGAGATTCTTGAGACTTCTCAAATGACAGTCTCAAGAGCATCAACACAAAACAATAGGGCTGAAGGCACACACTATAATTGTGCTAGGAAAGCAGGGTCTTCAAAGACAGGTTTCTGGTCTCTGTTCATGTGTCTTGACCAGTTAGCGATAGTCTGGCAAAAAAGACAAGGCGGCAATTCCTGGCCCCAGGGCTGGACCTGCAGGGGAAAATAAGGACTTTAAGAGGGCTTCAAAACGCCTATCAAAAGAATTCTCAAAAGAGGAAGAAATTGCAGGTTCCACTACTGGAATAGATATATTTTTTAAATCTTATTCCATAGCATACATAGCAGCTAAACACATAGGAGGAGTAAAAATCAGGTCAAAGCCAATCCTTAAGTGCACAGTCTGTGCCGTATGGGAAAGTCTTTTTAGACTAATGCCTCGTACACGCGGTCGGATTTTCCGACGGGAAATGTTCGATGTGTGCTTGTTGCGCCGACCGTGTGTATGCTCCATAGAACATTTACTGTCAGAATTTCCGACAACAAATGTTTGAGAACAGGTTCTCAAATTTTCCGACAACAAAACTTGTCGGAAATTCCGAGCGTGTACACAATTCCGAGGCACAAAAGTCCATGCATGCTCGGAATCAAGCAGAGGAGCCGCACTGGCTTTTGAACTTAATTTTTCTCGGCTCGTCGTACGTGTTGTACGTCACCGCGTTCTTGCTGATCGGAATTTACGACAACATTTGTGTGACCGTGTGTATGCAAGACAAGTTTGAGCCAACATCCGTCGGAAAAAAAAGCCACGGTTTTGTTGTCGAAATGTCCGATCGTGTGTACGAGGCATTAGTCTCTTAGTACCCATGGGGGTCTGTCTGTTTTGGCTTTGGGGAATCAGTGACTGTTCAACAAAGATTAGTGCCCACCATGTCAATAAGCCACCACTCACACTTGATTGTTATTCTGCTCGTTTCCCTATACCTCACTACGCAAAATCCCATTCTTTCTAATTGTCCCTGTTCACACTTGTATGCTTAGTGTATCACAAAAACTAAATAAAAATAAATGAAAAATTATTATCTTAATACATCAACTGCATACTGTGCATACACTATATTGTCAAAAGTATTGTGACGCCTGCCTTTACACGCACATGAACTTTAATGGCATCCCAGTCTTAGTCAGTAGGGTTCAAAATTGAGTTGGCCCACCCTTTGCAGCTATAACAGCTTCAACTCTTCTGGGAAGGCTGTCCACAAGGTTTAGGAGTGTGTCTATGGGAAAGTTTGACCATTCTTCCAGAAGTACATTTGTGAAGTCAGGCATTGATGTTGGACGAGAAGGCCTGGCTCGCAGTCTCCATTCATTCCAAACGTGTTCTATCGGGTTGAGGTGCAGGCCAGTCACGTTCCTCCACCCCAAACTCGTTCATCCATGTCTTTATGGACCTTGATTTGTGCACTGGTCCAAATAATTTGGTAGAGGGGGGGTTATAGTGTGGGGTTGTTTTTCAGGGGTTGGGCTTGGCCCCTTAGTTCCAGTGAAGGGAACTCTTAAGGCGTCAGCATACCAAGACATTTTGAACAATTTTATGCTTCCAACTTTGTGGGAACAGTTTGGGGGATGGCCCCTTCGTGTTCCAACATGACTGAGCACCAGTGCACAAAGCAAGGTCCATAAAGACATGGATGAGCGAGTTTGAGGTCTCAATACTTTTGACAATATAGTGTACGTGGTGAATCAAACATGTGAAAATCTCAAAAGCATGATGCAATCCACAAGATGAAGTCCAAAAATACTAATCCCAACGTGTTATCAGAAAAATGAAAATTGTATAAAAAAAGTCACTGTGATAAACATATCCTAGCCAAAACACTTTTTCCAAAAAGGCATATTTAGGACACTGGAAGATCGTGCTTCACAAATGACAGACGGCAAGTTCCCATTGTGGTCATACCTTCAAATAAGACTCTCCAAGGTCCAAATTGCAAATTACATTGGACCCGATGACTTACCACCATAGAAACACTATGCTCGGAAAATACCCCACATCTTGTCTCAACCATCTACTCATTACTTTTTGCCAAACACCCCATGCAAAACAAGACATGTCAATTCTGGGAGAAAGAACTCTCCCTAGACCTCACAGAAACACAATGGGAGCACATTTTTGAAAACATCCTTACAGGGACGACAAACGTGTCAACTCAAGAGATCAGTTATAAGGTTCTTACTCGAGTCCCAACCACTATCCATAAATTCGCACAGTCAGTATCCAACCAAGCTGGAGATATGTCTCGGAACCAGGTTCCCTTATACATATCTGGTGGTCATGCCCCATCATCCAATGGTTCTGGAATGAAGTCCATGACATAACCTCAAGAGTCTCCAACCTAGCTTTGGAATTTTCCCTGCCCAACTTCTCTTACACCACACCACATTGCCCAGACGCTCATACTATAGATCCCTAGCTATGCACATGCTAAAACGCAGCCAAGCTATGCATCCCGGTTTTGTGGGGCAAGACACGTGCTCCCTCACTGAAAGAATGGTATCAGAGAATCAATAAAATCACCGAAATGGAGGAGCTTATAGCCATCTCCCATGACAACATCTCCAAACACACTGCCCAATGGGCTTGCTGGTACCACTTTAAAACAACCACTGAATACATCCAAACAACACTCCCACACACCAACTGAGCCGACTCAATAACCCTACTGTCTTCATAATCTTACACCATCAAGCTACTGGGATAACCGAGGATGGACGGGTCGAAGAGCAGGGTCAGATAGGAGGAAAGCGCCACTGAGCCCATGTCATTTCTAATTTCTATGTACTAATTCTTGTATTTCCGAATGATCCCAATAAAATACTATGGAAAGTAAAAGAAAAATCACTTTGTGCAATAATACATGAACAACAATTCAGCAAAGTTTTTTCTGAATCTCATGAAATGGCCTCCACTTTGTTTAGGCACACTCTCACCTTCCAAAAATGACCCCCACAACAAAAGGTCATAAAGTGCTTTTAATATAATCCAGGCCTCTTGAATAGTTCTCAGGAATCTCTCCTTTCCAGATTCATCCCTTGTTTATCATAGCAAGAGTCAAGTATCCTGTTTATGTGGGATACATTTTTTACTCAAATAAAAAATAAAACTGGCATAGTACTCACTGCATAATTTTTATTACAATGGGAAGAAAAAAAATACACTCACATGGGACAATGGAATACCTTTAAAATCACACATAACACTGCTGCAGGTACGAAAGGCCATCTCCAATACAGCCTTGAACAGCTTAGCCAGCCAGCTCCCATCTCTCTCCAGGGTTGCCGCCTTATGTAAACAAGCCATGTCCTACATGTTTGGTAACTCTGACCTCTTTAAGGAAAGACGGCTAGACAGTGTGGACAAAGATCTTCATGCCGAAGCCTCCCAACGCATGCACCGCCTCACAAATTGGGATGCGCCATTCGGGAATACCAGCATGCATGTAAACAAATCACGAAATGCAACCAGAAGGGGGCGGGAAGCCGCCACATCCACGTAGATTGATACAGCTCACTACAGCCCTACTCAAACACCAAGATATCATAGTGGATAAAGGGGACGGCCGGGTCAGAGCTCTATTTCATTGCAAACCTCCGCTCGATTGCCAACCTGTGCATCTACTAATACTTGCTCAAGATCAATGAAACAGACTATAAATAAATTGCACCAATTACCTTGTATTTTAAAATAGCAGCATACAAATAAATAGGAATAAAGTGAAAGAAAAAGTACAAAAAAAATTAAAACTATATTTAAAAACTTAAATTAAAAAAAAGTTTTTTTTTAATTGTACTTTTTATTTCACTTTATTCTTATTTATTTGTATGTTGCTACATTGATATGTTTACATACACGGTAATTGGTAATTTTTGTGCCAATCATCTGAAGGTAGCAACATATACCTGTGACCTGTACTGTAGGATTATAATAAAAACATTTTGGCAAAAGCTACACTGTAGCATTCCCTTTTTTAAATGTCACTATACAGCAGAGGTAGTCCCCTTTCACACGATCGGACCGTTCAGATCCTCCTGTCCGTTTTGACGGCGGACCTGAACGGGCGCTCCATGTTAGTCTATGGAGCGTCGGATGTCAGCGGAGACATGTCCGCTGACATCCAACCCGGTCCGATCTGCCAAAAGCAGACGTATGGCTCTACGTCCAGATCCGTTGTTGGCGGATCGGATCAGGTGAGATCTGATGAAAACGGACACGCTGTCCGTTTTCATCCGATCTCTCCATTGTGACCAGCGCCGCTCGCAAGCCCCTCTCCGCTCAGTGAGCAGAGAGGGACCTGTCATCCGCCGGTTCATCGGAGATCAACGGAGAGATCTCCCGCTGAGCCGGCGGACAGAGGCGGACTCTGTGGAAGCGGAGTCCGCCTCGTGTGAAAGGGGCCGTAGGCAACCTTTTGAGCCCAGTGTGCCGAAAAATGTTTTCAAAGAAAGTGAGAGTGCCGATTTTATAACAAAAAAATTTAAACTTCACACTCTTAAACATGAAAAGGATTTTTTATAAAGTAAATGCTGTAAACTACTTGAGTAGTAGTGAGAAATTAACATTCTGCTCTCACGCCTCAGATCAGCCCTGATTCCTGCAACTCCACACTTCATATCACTGTCCCCCCTGCAAATATGTCCCACCACTGTAACCCCCCTGCTCATCTGCCCCACCAATGTACCCCCTTTCTCATCTGCCCCACCACTGTACTACCCTGCACATCTGCCCCATCTCTATACCCCCCTGCTCATCTGTCCCACCACTGTAACCCCCTGTACATCTGCCCCACTACTGTACCACCCTGCTCTTCTGCCCCACCACTTTAACCCCCTTTATCACCTGCCCCACATCTGTTCCCCCTGCTCTTCTGCCCCACTACTGCAACCCCCTTCTCGTCTGTCCCACCAATATACCTCCTTTCTCCTCTGCCCTTTCACTATACCCTCCGTACATCTGCCCCACCTCTGTACCCCCTGCTCATCTGTCCAACCAATACACCTCCATTCACATCTGCCCCACCGCTGTACCCCCTTCTCATCTGCCTCAACACTGAACCTCCCCTGCTCATCTTCCCCACCACTGTAACCCCCTTCTCATCTGGCCCACCTCTGTACCCCCTGCTCTTCTGCCCCACCTCTATACCCCCTGCTCATCTGTCCAACCAATGCACCTCCATTCACATCTGACCCAGCAGCAGCACAGATCACTGACACGTCCCATCCTGAGTCACAGCGACAGTCTCTATCCATGCCAGGTGGTCATCTTAGTCCCCTCCAGTCCAAACAGCACTGACTGTCCTGCTCTGGGCTTGCCTTGCTCCCATCCCACAGACCCGCACACAAGGCTCTGGCCGCTCCCCTCGCCTCCCTTGCACCATGACCTCACATGACATGCTCAGGCACCGTCTCCGCCAGACCCGCCTCCCACCGGTACCACCCGAACACACTATAGCAGGCACTTGGATAGCCCTTGCCGGCTCTGGACCCGAGCTGCGCATGCCTAGTTCTGAGCGAAGCGTCACAGCCATATTTTTTACTGCCAACCTTTTCCTCTTACTAGCAGGAGAAAAGTGGCAATTTTTTACTGACTCCCAGTAAAAATACTGACGGTTGGCAACACTGTGTGACATGCCTTTCAGCTGCAATTTGGTAATCAACCTGTAACCATCACATTATCAAAAATTGAGTCTCTATTATGAGGCGATAGTCTAGAGCAGTGATGGCGAACCTTGGCACCCCAGATGTTTTGGAACTTAATTTCCCATGATGCTCATGCACTCTGCAGTGTAGTGGAGCATCATGGGAAATGTAGTTCCAAAACATCTGGGGTGCCAAGGTTCGCCATCACTGATCTAGAGAAACCTCTCTCCTCCGTTTATAAGACCCTTAAACTCACTATACATGATGGTCTTGAAAAGCTTTTGTCCTGTTGGTGCGTGGAATTCGCATAGTTGGATTGGGAGGATGTTTGGGATTATCCTATGCAATGCTTGGTCTCAGCCAGAGATAGGCTAATATAATTTAAGGTTCAACATAGAGTTTATCTAACTCCTTAAAGGCTACATAAGATTTATCCCTCACACTCCTCTCAATGCTGGCGCTCTACGGCAGATCCTGCCAAGTTTTTACATGCGTTTTGGAAGTGTCTGGGTATAAAGCTATTCTGGTCTGAGATTTCTCAGTGTATCTCTACGGTTCTGTACCATAATCTATTGATGTGTGTATTTTGGGTCTAGTTCATTTATTACCTACCTCTAGGGCTATGAGAACTCTTATAGGCCTTTTATTGTTTTATGCACAGTCTACATTCCTTAAATGGAAATCTTCACAGGCCCCTACTTTAGATTATTGGAAGTCTGTTGTCAACAAAATGGTCCCATTATATAAATTCACATACGAATCTAGGGGATTCCCTAAAAATTCTCCAAGGTGTGGGATATCTGGGCAGAGTCCAGAGATATGTTGTATCATCGGCAAATCCTCAATAATGTGAATTTATAATTTTATAGAAAATTAATTTGCAGATGTGACCACTCCCCTCACAAATTTGCATTGAAACCGCACATGCTAAGCAGAATTCGCATTGCGATGTAAAAAAAAAAAAAAATGACAATGCGAATTCACACTGTGTACTGCTTTAAATTCGCACCTAATTCGCTCCACATCAGTGTGAACTGGGGCTGAATGCCCATGCTGAGTAAGTGACCTCCTGATTTAAAATTGCTGCAAAACGCAGGACACGTTTGTGATGCCATTACTTCTTAATGGCACCCCAATTTTTCTGCAATTGTCGCGCAGTAAATCGCGCTGCAATCATAGCAAATTTCAACGTGCACTGCTGCTGCCCAAAAGTAGCTCATGTTTCTTTTTGAGCAACAAGTGTTGCGCGTTGCGATGGGGATTGTGTTCGCTGCGTGATTGGAGTGCCATTAGGCACTTAAACTCGTTCCGCATTTTGCAGCGATTTAAAATCGTGGGTGGAATCGCAGCGTTTCTTCTCACGATCAGGTGGGAACGGAGCCTTAGGGCCCGTTCACACCTAGGCGATTTGAATCATGGGCAGAATTGCCGCGATTCTGCCTGCGATTCCAAATCGTGGCAAAATGCGTTTGCAATGCTAGTACTTCTTTTTTTTTTTTTTTTTTAACAAATAAATGCTAGTACTTCTTAATGGCACCCCAATTGCGGTGCAAATTCAACGCGATTATCGTGCAATAAATTGTGCTGCAACGCACAATGCTTTAGCCCAAATGAAGCTCCGCTGGTTGCGATTTTGACGCGATTACAGCACCCCAATCGCGGTGCAAGTTCAACGCGATTGTCGTCCGATAAATCGTGCTACAATCACAACGCGTGATGCTTTAGCCCAAAGGAAGGTCCACTAGTTATAATTTTGCCGTGATTACAGCACGATTTATTGCGGCAAAATCGCACCACGATTGGGGTGCCATTAAGAAGTGATGGCTTTAAAGGTTATGATGATACCTGGTTCCTGCTGAATTGACTAGGCTTACTCTTCTGTCTCCCCTCTGTTTCCAAAGGCTGTGAACATATTGGAGGTATGCTGCATGTCTGGTGGGATTGCCCCAAAATTAGAAGCTTCTGGAACAAAGATTTCAATATGCTCCGGAAGATCTCTGGTCTTTTGATTCCCAAAATCCCCACGTATTGCTCTACTTAACTTCCCTGTAGACGCAGCTTCTAAAAGCTTGCAATTTCTTATTCTCTTTATCCTAACCGAGGCCAAACAATTGCCAGTGCTTGGAAGCAACCTTTTGATACCTTTAATAGAGCAAAGGGGAAAATCTCCTGGATTATGGCCCAAGAGAAGATGTTATTTGGGAAGCTATTTGGGAACCATGGGCTACATACATGCACATATCAATGTTTCCATTGGCTCCTCGGACAACTCTTCCTTAGGTTTGGACCGTTCCAGTCGGGTCACTAGTCTTTCTCCCCTGGACTCTTTTTGTTCTCTTTCCTCCAAGTCTCCCTACCTTTTCCTTACTCCTCTTGTCAATTTCCCTTGTTTGTTTCCTTCATTTTTTTGCATTTCAGGCTTCTCTGTCACTTTCCTTTTCCCTCTTGATCTACAGACAAGGCCATCAGTTGGTCTTATTTTGGGACCAAACCGCATTGCAAATCAGAATGGGCTAGGCACTTCGGTGGCCTTTTGATCCCAGGTTTTGACTCACAAGGGGCTTGGGATTTCCCGACACCATGTTTTGCAACAGACATTTCTTCTTTAGAGGTTTTAAAAAAGGGTTCATTGTTACGGAGAGAGTCTAATTCGGGATTTCCTGTTTTTTTATTTCTGTTGTATATATTTTTGTGTAAGTACCTTATAATTGCTCTTGGTCTTGACAAATATTTTGATATTTGATTATGAACCCTTGCATTTTATATGTTGCCTGGTTGCTCATAACTGTTTTCATCAGTTGCAACCGCTTTTTTGTATGATTGTTACTTTTACCAAAGTCAAAGTTAAAAGTAAGAAGTAATGTCATTGTGTCCCGCGTTTTGGAATCGTGGCGATTCTGCTTGTGATTCAAATCACCTAGGAGTGAATGGAGCCTAATGCCGCATACACACGATCAGAAATGCCGCCAGCAAAACTCAGATGAGAGCTTTTTGTTGAAAAATGTGACCGTGTGTATGCTCCGTCGGCCTTTTGCTGGCGGAATTCCAGCCAGCAAAAGATTGCGAGCAGGTTCTCCATTTTTCGGTCAGGAAAAGTTCCTATACGAAAATGCGATCGTCTGTATGCAATACGGACGCGCAAAAAATCATTTTCTCGGCTCATCGTAATGTTGTACATAACTTTTTGCTATAAAAAATATCCCCAAAAAATATTTAAAAAAATGTTTTTTCCTAAGTTTAGGCCGATATGTATTCTTCTACATATTTTATAAAAAAAAAAAAAAAAAAAAAATCGCAATTTGCGATTATTGATTGGTTTGCGCAAAAGTTATAGCGTTTACAAAATAGGGGATAGTTTTATAGCATTTTCATTAATATTTTTTTTTTCACTAGTAATGGCGGCGATCAGCGATTTTTATTGTGACTGCGACATTATAGCGGACACATCGGACATTTTTGACACATTTTTGGGACCATTGTCATTTATACAGAAATCAGTGCTATTTAAATGCACTGATTCCTATGTAAATGACAATGGCAGTGAAGGAGTTAACTACTAGGGGGCGGGGAGGGGTTACGTGTGTGTGTATTTTTTTTTTACACTAGGGGGGCGTGGCTTTATGTCTGACGTCACTGATCGGCTTTCCCGATGACAGGGAACAGCCGAACAGTGACAGGCAGTGTAGGAAGCACGGGGAGAGGTTTGTTTACACAGACCTCTCCCCGTTCTTCAGCTCTGTGACCCGATCACCTGACTAGGTATAAAAGTGATCGAAAAAAAAAAAATTTTTTTTAATGGGCTCAAATTGCACCACATTCCACCAAAGACGTACATGCACCTTTTTTGGAGCCACACTGAACCAGATCGCATGGTTGCTTTGTGGCATGTAATCTGGTACAACCAGGTGCAGGCAAACGCACTGTGTTTGGGGTGTCATTAACTGTGTATTGACACCTGCAGCAGATTACAAGGGCAGTGCGACAGCAACATGGTGTGGGGAAACGCGCACGGATTGCGGCATTTCCTGCACCCCATAAGTGTGAACCTAACCTTACATTCTGACCGATTTTAGCAAGTAAATTATATTTTCTTTCAAGTGATAAAACACAATATAAATAACTATATACAGTATAAGCCAGCTGTGGTCAACTTTCCTGATATGGGGGGTCTCACATACAGCCCCTGATAGTCCCAAAGGCCACACATATCTGACATTTCTGACAGCAGACAAACAGGATTTAATAAAAGACTATGGATATAATACAAGAGCTGGTCAGAGACCTTGAATACGGTAAAAGAGATGTTCAGAGACTGCGGACATGATACAAGAGATGGTGTAGCAGGAGACTGTCAGAGTACAAGTTCCTGGTAAACATGCTATAATAGTTGTTAGAGACTGGGGACATGCTTCAGGAGAAAGTCTAAGGCCCCTTTCACACTTGTGCGACTTCAAAGTTGCACAATTTTACCGTGATTTTTGCCGCAATTTCAAGGAATGCCTGTGTAAGTGGCATCAAAAATCGCACCAAAGTAGTGCAGGGACTACTTTGAAGTCGGAACGACTTGAAGTCGAACTAATAATAATGGCTGTCATTGGAAATCATGGGGAACGACTTGTCATGCTACTTTGCAGTCCCAAATCGTGGGACAAGTCGTATAAGTGTGAAAGGGGCCATAGACTGCAAACATATTACATGAGACTGCTTCAACCGGACAATAGAGGCACACAGAATAGTGTCTGCAGGGGTCCTAAGGGCCACACAAAAAGTACCAAAGGGCTGCATTTGGCCCCCAGGCCACAGGTTGGGCATAAATCAGACATACAGTATCTCACAAAAGTGAGTACACCCCTCACATGTTTGTAAATATTTGTATACCTTTTCATCTGAAGAAATTACACTTTGCTACAAAGTAAAGTAGTGAGTGTACAGTTTGTATAACAGTGTAAATTTGTGGTCCCCTCAAAATAACTCAACACACAGCCATTAATGTCTAAACCGCTGGCAACAAAAGTGAGTACACCCCTAAGTGAAAATGTCTAAATTGGGCCCAATTAGTCATTTTCACTCCCTGGTGTCATATGACTTGTTAGTGTTACAAGGTCTCAGGTGTGAATGGGGAGCAGGTGTGTTAAATTTGGTGTCATCGATCTCATGCCGCGTACACGCGATATGGAAATGTCTCCAGCAAAACTGAGATGAGAGCTTTTTGTCGGAAAATGCGACCGTGTGTATGCTTCATCGGTCTTTTGCTGGCGGAATTCCAGCCAGCAAAAGATTGAGAACAGGTTGTCTATTTTTCGGTCGGGAAAAGACCCTATCCGAAAATGCGATTGTCTGTATGCAATTCAGACGCGCATAAAGTCACGCATTCTGTGAAACAATTCGACGCATGCTCAGAAGCATTGAACTTCATTTTCTCGGTTCGCTGTAGTGTTGTATGTCACTGCGTTCTTGACGGTCAAAAGTTTTGTGTGACCGTGTGTATGCAAGACAAGCTTGAGTGGAAAAAACTGCCAAGATTTTTCGGATGGAAATTCCGCTCGTGTGTATGCGGCATTACTCTCTCATACTGGTCACTGGAAGTTCAACATGGCACCTCATGGCAAAGAACTCTCTGAGGATCTGAAAAAAAGAATTGTTGCTCTACATAAAGATGGCCTAGGCTATAAGAAGATTGCCAAGACCCTGAAACTGACCTGCAGCACAGTGGCCAAGACCATACAGCTGTTTAATAGGACAGGTTCTACTCAGAACAGGCCTTGCCATGGTCGACCAAAGAAGTTGAGTGCACGTGCTCAGCGTCATATCCAGGGGTTGTCTTTGGGAAATAGACATATGAATGCTGCCAGCATTAATGCAGAGGTTGAAGGAGTGGGGTGGTGGTCAGCCTGTCAGTGCTCAGACCATAAGCCGCACACTGCATCAAATTGGTCTGCATGCCTGTCGTCACAGAAGGAAGCGTCTTCTAAAGATGATGCACAAAAAAAGACGGCAAAAATTAGCTGAAGACAAGCAGACTATATACATGGATTACTGGAACCATGTCCTGTGGTCTGATGAGACCAAGATAAACGTATTTGGTTCAGATGGTGTCAAGCGTGTGTGGCAGCAACCAGGTGAGGAGTACAAAGACAAGTGTGTCTTGCCTACAGTCAAGCATGGTGGACGGAATGTCATGGTCTGGGGCTGCCGGGGCTGCACTGGGAGCTACAGTTCATTGAGGGAACCATGAATGCCAACATGTACTGTGACATACTGAAGCAGAGCATGACCCCCCCCCCCCCGGAGACTGGGCCGCAGGGCAGTATTCCAACATGATATTGACCACAAACACACCTCCAAGAAGACCACTGCCTTGCTAAAGAAGCTGAGGGTAAAGGTGATGGACTGACCAAGCATGTCTCCAGACCTAAACCCTATTGAGCATCTGTGGGGCATCCTCAAAACAGAAGGTGGAGGAGCACAAGGTCTCTAACATCCACCAGCTCCGTGATGTCGTCATGGAGGAGTGGAAGAGGACTCCAGTGACAACCTGTGAAGCTCTGGTGAACCCCATGCCCAAGAGGGTTAAGGCAGTTCTGGAAAATAATGGCGGCCACACAAAATATTGACTTTTGTTGCCAGCGGTTTGGACATTAATGGCTGTGTGTTGAGTTATTTTGAGGGGACAGCAAATTTACACTGTTATACAAGCTGTACACTCACTACTTTACATTGTAGCAAAGTGTAATTTCTTCAGTGTTGTCACATGAAAAGATATAAGAAAATATTTACAAAAATGTGAGGGGAGTACTCAATTTTGTGAGATACTGTATATACTGGACAAATGAACACACACACACACACACACACACACACACACACACACACACATATATATATATATATGTATATATGTGTGTGTGTGTTCATTTGTCCTGGTGGTATATATATTTATATATATATATACATACATACGCACACACCAATTATTGTAAAATATATATTATGGGGAAAATAATTATTCGATCCCTCGCAGCAGAAGACCACACCGGGTGCCACTCCTGTCAGCTAATAACAGGAACTGAGGCTACAATTGGCACAGGATCACCAAAATTGGGCAATAGAAGATTTGAAAAACGTTGCCTGGTCTGATGAGTCTGGATTTCAGCTGCGACATTCAGATGGTAGGTCAGAACCTGAAAGTATGGATCCATCCTGCCTTGTATCAACGGTTCAGGCTGGTGGTGTAATGGTGTGGGGGATATTTTCTTGGCACACTTTGGGCCCCTTAGTACCAATTGGGCGTTGTTTAAACACCACGGCCTGTCTGAGTATTGTTGCTGACCATGTCCATCCCTTTATGACTACAGTGTCCCCATCTTCTGATGGCTCCTTCCAGCAGGATAATGCTGTATTGATGTATATTACATTTTTGTTTGACTGTTCCACATTATACCCAAGCTTAATACATTCATATTTGATTTCTTATTTTCTTGCCACATATAATAATAAACTGCATTAAAGCAGAACTCCAGCCAGTAATAACAAAAAACAAAACAAAAAGGAAAAGTCCATCAAAAGATAAATAAACAGCCTATGTCCCAATATTTAATGCAGAGCTCTCCCCTGCAGTACTTTTTTTCTGCCAGAAGGTTTCCTCATCTGACAGCCAGCATAATTCAATCCATTTCCTTTGAGTCCAGGTCATCCTGGACCCACCTCTATCCTGAGACTGGACAGTGAAAGGAAAAACAGCACAGTGGTGAGCCTCTTTGTCACCCTGCTTTCTCCTTCTATCAACATGCTTCTTGTCAGCACATGCCAGTCAGCAGTACAGGTCACACTTAAAATGCTTGCCTTTAAAAAAAGACATTTAACCCCTTCATTACCCGGCCATAGTCATATGACGCCCACAAGGTGGATCTCCCATCCTGGGTGGGCGTCATATGACGTCCTACCATTCCCGGCCGCCTAGGGGGCACGCGCCTGCGTGCCCGCAGCGTCGCTTGGGACCCGGTACGCGTGCCCGGCGGCCGCGATGTCCGCCGGGCACCCGCGATTGCCCGTGAAAACAGCGGGACCGTGGAGCTGTGTGTGTAAACACACAGCTCCACGTCCTGTCAGTGGAGAGGAGACCGATCATGTGTTCCCAGTACGGAGGAACACCGATCGGTCTCCTCCCCTTGTGAGTCCCCTCCTCCCACAATTAGAATCACTACCTTAGGGAACATATTAACCCCTGCAGCGCCCCCTAGTGTTAACCCCTTCCCTGCCAGTCACATTTACACAGTAATCACTGCAATTTTATAGCAACGATCGCTGTGTAAATGTGTGAATGGTCCCAAAAATGTGTCAAAAGTGTCCGAAGTGTCCGCCGCAATGTCGTAGTCACGAAAAAAAAAAAAAATCGCAGATCGCCGCCATTACTAGTAAAAAAAAATGCAATACATCTATCCCCTATTTTGTAGACGCTATAACTTTTGCGCAAACCGATCTATATACGCTTATTGCGATTTTTTTTACAAAAAATATGTAGAAGAATACGTATCGGCCCAAACTGGAGTAAAAAAATATTTTTTTTAAAAAAAAATGGGATATTTATTATAGCAAAAAGTAAAAAATATTGTGTTTTTTTTCAAAATTGTCGCTCTTCTTTTGTTTATAGCGCAAAAAATAAAAACCGCAGAGGTGATCAAATATCACCAAAAGAAAGCTCTATTTGTGGGAAAAAAAGGACGTCAATTTTGTTTGGGTGTAACGTCGCACGACCGCGCAATTGTTAATTAAAGCGACGCAGTGCCGAATCGCAAAAAGTGCTCTGGTAAGGAAGGGGGTAAAATCGCCCGGTGCTGAAGTGGTTAATGATGTATTAATGATTACATAGCTACCAGTGGCGGCTGGTGCTCCATTTTATTTTTTTGGGGGGGGTGCAAACAAACTACCTTGGGTTCCGCTTTAACAAATGAAATTACAGAAAAATGCATAGACAGTATTTACATTGTAAAGGAAATAAATAATTTAAATGCAACATGCAACAGGTAAGGCAGTCCCATGATATCCAATCAGTAATCTTACAAATTATTAATGTAAAATAATTAACTCTATAGAGGCTGGATATCTGTTACAATCCGATATATCATACCGAACATTATAATAAGACATCAATATATGATTTAAATGCCAAGCTATGTAAATCAGTTGTCATATAATTTGGGGTAGGGACAAAAGGACAACAGGTGACAGGAGACCCCCCACCTTCCCCATCCTACCACCTAAGATAAAGGGGGAGGGGGGGGCAGATTAGACTGAGAACATGGGAGACACGGATGCCCCTCTACCAGAGATAGGGTTGAAGAAAAGGACAGCTAACATCCATATCCTCCTTCTGGTGGTACACGAGTTCTGTCATTTTGGTTCACATATTTGAAGTTAATAATCATGGCTATTGTTTGTCATATAATTTATGCTGGTATACACACACACACACACACATATATATACACACACACATACATACATACATACATATATAAAATTATTTTTGTTTTATTTATGTTATCTTTCTGTATTTATTATTATTTATGGTATTTCTCTCTACATATTATTTATGTTATTTCTTATTTAGGTTATGTTTTTATATACAGTATATTATTGTTATTTATAGTATTGTGCTAGATTTATTATTATAAGTGGAATTCTCTGTTTATTATTATGTTATTCTTCTATATTTGTTAATATTTATGGAATTCTTCTATGTTTATTATTACGTTATTCTTCTATATTTATTATTATTTATGGTATTCTTCTATGTTTATTATTACGTTATTCTTCTATATTTATTATTATTTATAGTATTTTTCTATGGTTATTATTACGTTATTCTTCTATATGTATTATTTATGGCATTCTTCTACATTTATTATTATGTTGTTCTTCTATATTTATTAAAATGTATTGTTATTAATGTTATTCTTTCACTGTACAGGGGGTCCCCGACTTATGAACGCACGACCTACGAACATCTCCTACTTACGAACCGGGCAATGCGGGGACCCTCTGCCATTTTCCGCGGACCTTAGGCCGTTCTGCGCATGCGCGGCCATACGGAGCCTCGGAAAATGACGGCAAACATTGGAACATTGGATTTGCCGCGCATGCGCAGAGCGGCATTCGACGGAACATCGGAAATGTCCGTAATTGTCGGTCTGCGCATGCGCGGCCGACTTACGAACATTTCCGATTTAAGAACAGGAGGACAATCCCTAACGAGTTTGTAACTCTGGGACCCCCTGTATGTCCTTTCATAGAAATAGTGATTGTAAAGCATCCAAACTATAGACCAGGGGTAGGCAACCCCCAACACTTGAAGCCTCTTTTGCCGGTGTTCTGCCGAGATGGTTCCCCTCGGTGGATAAGGACCCCCCTGTACTGCGCAGGCGCAGCGCTTGCGCAGTACGAAGCAGAACGAAGCCTCCGGAAATAGCCGAAGCAGAAGACAGTGAATCAGCTGAACACGGCGCTGTTACATGTCTACTTGGATGGTGGGGCTCGAACCTGGACATAGGTTAGAATGTAGTGCGCAGGCGCCATGTACAGCTGACTGACTTCGGCTATTTTCGGAAACTCTGTTTTGCTTCATTGTGCTTTGTACTGCGCAAGCGCAGCGCCTGCGCAGTACAGGGGGTCCTTATTCGCCGGGGGAACTTTCTCGGCAAGACACCGGCACTCGACTCCCTCCCCATCAGCAGAGCAGTGCAGGGAAGTGTCAGTAAGACACTAATGCACTCCAATTTCAGAATTCCCCAACATTGTTTGGTTCTCTAACTTCTGCTGTAGCTGCGATCGTCAGCTTTTGTGATGGGGAAGAGATTGGGTGCAGTTCTGCTGGGGGGGGGGGGGTCCCTGTTTCCAGAAGGAGGAGGACTGTCATTGGCCACTGCTAAAGCCAATCACAGTCCTTCTAGCCCCGCGCCCACCATCTGGAGGAAGATGACTCTCAGAAAGGAGGGATTTCACTGTGATTGAGAAAACCACAATCAGGTGACAGTTTGTGGAATTACTGTTGAGCTTCTGGGAACTTTGTTGAAATTATTCCTGAACCTTTGCGTCACTTACTACTACAGAGCGCCACACTTTTTCTCCGCAGTGGGGGCCCAACTTATGATCCTGCACACAGGCCCACTGCTTTCAGAAAATATCCCTGACCTGAGCTCATCATTGCCCTTCCATTCCAGATGTTTGTATGTGACATCTCATACATCACATACAAGCACGTGGGCTGGATGCGAGAGGTGAATCAGCTGGATGAGTGTGCCAGGACAGGTAGATGTGTCTCATCTCTGCTTCCTTTCACCACTCTGCATATCACTCATATCATAGATGAAAAGAGGGTACAGCGGTGGGGAAAATGAGCAGAAGGGGTTCAGAGGTGAGACAGATGAGCAGGAGGGTACAGCGGTGGGGCAGATGTGCAGGGAGGTACAGTGGTAGAAGAGATGAGAAGGGGCAGAGGGGATGAGAAGTGGGACAGAAGAGCAGGGGGGTACAGTGATGGGGCAGATGAGAAGGGGGTTACAGTGGCGGGATAGATGAGCGGGGGGGGGGGTTCAGTATTGGGGCAGATGAGAAGGGGGTTCAGTGGTGGGACAGAAAAGCAGGGGGGGTAGAGCAGTGGGGCACATGTGAAAGGAGGTTTATTGGTGGGACAGATGAGCAGAGGTAACAGAGGTGGGGCAGAAGAGCAGGGGGTACAGAGGTGAGACAGATGTGCAGGAGGTACATTGGTGGGGCAGATGAGAAAGCGGCTTACTGTGGTGGGGCAGATGAGCAGATGGGTTCAGTGTTAGGACAGATGAGAAGGTGATTCAGAAGAGCACGGGGATATGTTGGTGGAGTAGATGTGCAGGGAGGTACAGTGGTGGGGCAGATGAGAAAAGGGGTACATTAATGGGGCAGATGAGCAGCGGGGTTACAGTGGTCGGACAGAAAAGCAAGCGGGTATAATGGCAGGGCAGATGTGCAGAAGGTACAGTAGTGGGAGGAATGAGAAGGGGGTTCAGCGGTGTGACAGAAAAGCAGGGTGGCACCGTGATGGGGCAGATGAGGAGGGGGTTAAAGTGGAGGGAAAGATGAGCTGGGGGGGTTCAGTGTTGGGGCAGATGAGAAGGGGGTTCAGCGGTGGGACAGAAGAACAGGGGGGTTCAGCGGTGGGGCAGATGTGAAAGGAGGTGCATTGGTGGGACAGGTGAGCAGGGGGTTACAGTGGTTGGGCAGAAGAGCAGGGGGTACAGAGGTGGGGCAGATGTACAGGGGGGGTACAGTGGCAGGGCAGAGGAGAAAGGCGGTACTATGGTGGTACAGCTGAGCAGGGGGTTACAGCGGTGGGGCAGATGAGAAAGGGAGTTACAGTGGTGGGGCAGATAAGTTCAGTGTTAGGACAGATGAGAAGATGGTTCAGTGGTGAGACAGAAAAGCATGGGGGTACGGCGGTGGAGTAGATGTGCAGGGAGGTAAAGTGGTGGGACAGAAGAGCAGGGGGTATAGAGGTGGGGCAGATGTGCAGGGTGCTACAGTGGTGCGGCAGATGTGCAGGGGGTTACAGCGGTGGGGCAGATGTGCAGGGGGGTTACAGCGGTGGGGCAGATGTGCAGGGGGTTACAGCGGTGGGGCAGATGTGCAGGGGGTTACAGTGGTGGGGCAGATGTGCAGTGGGGTTACAGTGGTGGGGCAGATGTGCAGTGGGGTACAGTGGTGGGGCAGCTGTGCAGTGGGGTACAGCGATGGGGCAGATGTGCAGTGGGGTACAGTGGTGGGGCAGCTGTGCAGGGGGGTTACAGTGGTGGGGCAGATGTGCAGGGGGTTACAGTGGTGGGGCAGATGTGCAGGGGGTTACAGTGGTGGGGCAGCTGTGCAGTGGGTTACAGTGGTGGGGCAGCTGTGCAGTGGGGTTACAGTGATGGGGCAGATGTGCAGGGGGTTACAGTGGTGAGGCAGATGTGCAGGGGGTTACGGTGGTGGGGCAGATGTGCAGGGGGTTACGGTGGTGGGGCAGATGTGCAGGGGGTTACGGTGGTGGGGCAGATGTGCAGGGGTTACGGTGGTGGGGCAGATGTGCAGGGGGTTACGGTGGTGGGGCAGATGTGCAGGGGGGTTACAGTGGTGGGGCAGATGTGCAGTGGGGTACAGTGGTGGGGCAGATGTGCAGTGGGGTTACAGTGGTGGGGCAGATGTGCAGTGGGGTTACAGTGGTGGGGCAGATGTGCAGTGGGGTTACAGTGGTGGGGCAGATGTGCAGTGGGGTTACAGTGGTGGGGCAGATGTGCAGGGGGGACAGTGACCTGAGGTGTGAAGGTGCATGAATTGGGGCTGATCTGAGGCGTGAGAGTGCAGGGTGTTAATTTCTCACTACTACTCAAGTAGTTTACAGCATTTACTTATATAAATTATAAGTAATAAATATTATAATAATTATTATTATTATTATTATTATAATAAATATTTATATAAAAAATCCTTTTCGTGATTGAGATATAAAATCGTCACTCTCAATTTTTTGGGAAAATATTTTTCGGCACACTGTGCTCAAAAGGTTGCCTACCCCTGCTATAGACTGATTGTAAAGAGGAAACTATCAAAGTGGAACATATTGTGTCAAATATTATGCAATGTAAGTGGAAAATAATAATAAAAAAAAAAAACATATTGTGTCAAATATTATGCAATGTAAGTGGAAAATAATAATAATAATAAAAAAAAAAAAATCAAATGTTAAAAAAAATTATACCTTAAAAAAAAGAATAAAAACAGGACAGCTGATTCCTTTCATCATTTTAAAATGTCCCCTTTCCTTCCTAATCCAGAGAGAGGAGCGATTTAAGATTCGTAGGGGGGCGTCTTTGCATGCTGGGGGATCCCAGCATGATCCAGCAAGGGGCCCTGGGAAGTATGGAGCAGCTGATCCCCCTTGCACGAAACCAAGAAGCATCAGTGAATGAAGAAGAATTTTTGTGAATGGCTGGTCACATGACCAGAGGTTCTTTGTGCTGGCAGGTGAGAGTGTGACAAGGGTCCCTAAATCCCCCTTTTAGCGGTGCTGTGGACCAGAGTGATGGGTCTGGCCTAGGCACCGGGGATCACATCTGCAGAGGCGCACACACACACACACATATATATATATATATATATATACACACACACAAATATACACACACACATACACCAAGGGGGAGGGGGAGGAGGGTGGGGAGGGGAAGCAGCTATCATGGTTCCTCAAACTGATCACAGCCCTTTTTTTATGAATGAATCCAGATGCAAATAGGGTTGATTCACAAAAATCTGCCCCTTCCTCTTCCCCACCTTGAATGAGGACCAGAAATGGCAGTTGCCCCCCTCCACCCTTCCCCCGCACCCCCATTGCCTTCCCTCCCTGCAGCTATTTCAGGACAGGAGATGGTGGAGGGGGAAGAATTGCCAGATTTAGGCAAATGGAAAGAGCAGCAGCAGCCATGCAGGATGACAGGAGGGAATGATAACAGAGAGGGATGGGGGATCAATGCTGGGATGAATGGCCCTGCCTGCTGCAACAATCAATGGGGGGTACCTGTCAGATTAGGAAAAGGGGGGGTCAAGCAAAGGGTGCAATGATTAAAAACAAACAAAAAAAAAAGGCAGAACTCACTCTCTGTCCATAGCTGATAGAGAATCCAAGAAGGGATGCCTCCTGTATGCTGTGATCCTGTCTTGCCAGGGGAATGTCTATGGTGGCACAATGCAATAGCTGGCAGCAGGGTGTTAATTCTCATCTCCTCTGTTTTTTCCTCTTTTTCTCCATTTTTTCCTGGGCATCATGATGTGGCTGTTGGAGGAGCAGCCATCTTCCAGGTAACAACATCTCAGATCACCCCCATCCCTCCCTCCTCCTCCCCCCCCCCCCCCACCCTACCACCACCCCCTCCTCTCTGCCTCCTGGGCTGTGTCTGTGCTGCTGCTGCTGCTGCTGCACCTGGAGGCTGAGCTGCTGCTGCTGCTGATGGGGATCAGAGGGGCCTGGCTGCTCCCAGTGCCCGGGGACAGTGGGGTGCTGCTGCTGCTGCACGGAATAGGGGGTGCATGGAACAGAAGAGGGGGGGGGCGATCGAGGTGGAGGCTGTACGGTCCTAGTGCTCGGCAGGCTCGGTGATGCACCTGTTTCTCAGAATATAGAAGGAGCAGAGCTGATGCATGGCTGCATACTGCATGTACATTCTGCAGGGGGTGGGCAAGTAGGGGGTTAAACATTGGACCAGGGGGGCACCGAACCCCCAAGTGCAATATTTGGGGGGGGGGGGGGTCAGATGCCACCCAGAGCTGCAGGTTGGCCCTTTAAAAGGTGGCAGGAAGCCAGAAGGTAGGTGCATCACACTGCCCCCCGCAGGACGCCCCTGGTACTACACTATCATGCCTGGAGAAAGATGGGGGTGCAGGGGGTTTAAATATCATCCAGAGCTGCAGGTTGGACCTTTAATAGATGCTAAAAGCAGGGAGGCAGATGCAAAACACTGCCCCCGCAGGATGCTTCTGGTACTACCTTGCCATGCTTGGAGGAGGATGTCATCCAGAGCTGCAGGGTGGCTCTTTAAAAGGATGGTGGCAGTAGGGAGGTAGATGCATCACACTGCCCCCGCAGGACGCTTCTGGTACTACATAGCCATGCTTGGAGGAGGATGATGGGTTGTTGGGGGGGTGTCATCCAGAGCTGCAGGTTGGCCCTTTAATAGATTATAAAAGCAGGGGGGCAGATGCAAAACACTGCCTCCGCAGGACGCTTCTTGTGCTACACAGCCATGCTTTAGTCTGGGGGGGGGGGGGGGGCAAATGTCATCCAGAGCTGCAGGGTGGCCCTTTAAAAGTATAGTGGCAGTAGGGAGGTAGATGCATTAAACTGCCCCAGCAGGATGCTTCTGATACTACACAGCCATGCTTGGAGGAGCATGGGGGGGTTGTTGGGGGGCCAATGTCATCCAGAGCTGCAGGTTGGCCCTTTAAAAGGATGATAGCAGTAAGGAGGGCATCACACGGTCCCCGCAGGACGCTTCTGGTATTACATAGCCATGCTTGGAGGAGGATGAGGGGTTGGGGGGCAAAGTCATCCAGAGCTGCAGGTTGGCTCTTTAATAGATTATAGAAGCAGGGGGGCAGATGCAAAACACTGCCTCCGCAGGACGCTTCTTGTGCTACACAGCCATGCTTTAATGAGGATGGGGGGGGGTCTGGGGGGCAAATGTCATCCAGAGGTGCAGGGTGGCCCTTTAAAAGTATAGCGGCAGTAAGGAGGTAGATGCATCACACTGCCCCCGCAGGATGCTTCTGGTACTACATAGCCAGAGGAGGAGCATGGGGGGTTGTTGGGGGGGGGGGGGGGGCAATGTCATCCAGAGCTGCAGGTTGGCCCTTTAAAAGAATGATAGCATTAAGGAGGGCATCACACTGCCCCCGCAGAATGCCTCTGGTGCTACATTGCCATGCTTGGAGAAGGGGGGGGGGGCGAGGTGTGTGAATGGCACCTGGAGCTGTAGGCTGGCCCTTTAAATGGTGACAGCGGCAGGGAGGTAGATGCAACACATTTCCCCCTGTAGGATGCCTCTGGTACTACACTGCCATGCTTGGAGAAGAAGGGGGGGGTCAAATGTCACTGCAGGTTGGCTCTTTAATAGATTATAGAAGCAGGGGGGCAGATGCAAAACACTGCCTCCGCAGGACGCTTCTTGTGCTACACAGCCATGCTTTAATGAGGATGGGGGGGGTCTGGGGGGCAAATGTCATCCAGAGGTGCAGGGTGGCCCTTTAAAAGTATAGCGGCAGTAAGGAGGTAGATGCATCACACTGCCCCCGCAGGATGCTTCTGGTACTACATAGCCAGAGGAGGAGCATGGGGGGTTGTTGGGGGGGGGGGGGGCAATGTCATCCAGAGCTGCAGGTTGGCCCTTTAAAAGAATGATAGCATTAAGGAGGGCATCACACTGCCCCCGCAGAATGCCTCTGGTGCTACATTGCCATGCTTGGAGAAGGGGGGGGGGGGCGAGGTGTGTGAATGGCACCTGGAGCTGTAGGCTGGCCCTTTAAATGGTGACAGCGGCAGGGAGGTAGATGCAACACATTTCCCCCTGTAGGATGCCTCTGGTACTACACTGCCATGCTTGGAGAAGAAGGGGGGGGTCAAATGTCACTGCAGGTTGGCCCTATAAAAAGGTGACAGCAGCAGAGAGGTAGATCCATCACATTGTGGTAAGTGTGACATCACAGCCAAGCCTCTCCACCTTGTTTAATCAGAGAATGCTTTGCATTCATTCAGTAAATACAAAGCATTCTCTGAATGGTGTCTGTGCTTTGCTGGACCTCCTGTGTTCAGAATTCAGCAGGGCAGCTGGAGTAGTGGTGTCTATCAGTGATTTCCAGCTTCCAGGGGCATTGGCCAGGTATGTCATATACATACTGTAGTTACATTGGTCCAAGCTAGACCAATGTAACTATGTATAGTATAGCCATGCCTGGAAATCATATTTAAAGCCAAACTCCGGGCATTACAAAGAAATTAACCCCTGCAGTGGGGGTCCCCCTCGGGTTATATGCTTGTTAGAGATGAATTCCATGTATTGCTTTTTTGCATAGTTACATTGGTCCCACTTGAATCAATGTAAATATAACATGTCCCATACCTGTAGGATCGCTGTATAAGGGGAGAATCACGGTAGTAGTCACAGCTCATACAGTGATTGCTGCGGTCTTCGGGGTCCATGGCTGCCCTGTTGCTCATAGTGAACACAGCGGGTCGATCACTCAGCATGGGCGCCCTTCACAGAACACTTTTCATTTTTCTCAATGAATGTAAGACATTTTCTGAATGAACAAGGTGGAGATTGTAACAACCCCCCTTCCCCCTACTCACAGCCTCCTGGGATACCCATGTCATAGATCTGAGGAACATTCTGGGTTGTGTAAAACTCACTGGGGTTGATTTACTAAAGGGAAATAGACTGTGCATGTTACAAAGTGCGGCTGCTCCAGAGCTTAGTAAATGAGAAGAAGCTCTGCTGGCTTCCATCATCCAATCATGTGCAAGAAAAAATCCTGTTTTATTTATTTTCCTTGCATGTGATTGGGTTGTCATTGCAAAGTGAAGCTTTACCTCATTTACTAAGCTCCGGAGCAATTGCACTTTGCAACGTGCACAGTCTATTTGCCTTTAGTAAATCAACTCCACTGTGTCATCAAGAGGCCAGCTCCTAGGATATGGAAGAGACATCCAGCCTCCGGATGACATCACAAAGAAGAGAGCAGCACAGGAGCCGGAGTATGGGCAGGTGAGCATGCTATTTCAGCTCACCACCCACCGTAGCAGGTAGGAAGGGGTTAATATCAAAATAAACCCCAGGGAGTAACGTTCATCTTTAAGTCTAGGGGGTTGCAGAAGAGATATTACATACCTGACTCCCCGCTCCCTCAAACCCTGCAACCGTTCCCTTGCAGCTTCCTCTGTAAGCTGCTCCTGGCTGCAGTCACATTCCTGCCTGCACCATGTACAATGCAGGGTTGATAGCCCTGCACTGTCCTTGATGACGCTGAGGCTCCACCCATAGACCGGAGCTTCAGGGAGAAAAGGGGAGCACTGGAGCTGGCTGGAGCAGGGAGAAAGGTAAGTAATGCATTGTCTTCTGCAACCAGTAGGCTTAAAGCGGAGTTCCACCCTAAAGTGGAACTTCCGCTTATCGGATTCCCCCCCCCCCACTGGTGCCACAATTGGCACCTTTCAGGGGGGAGGGGGGTGCAGATACCTGTATAATACAGGTATCTGCACCCACTTCCGGATAGCTGCCCCGCCCCTATCCGGAGCTGCCCCGCCCCTATCCGGAGCTGCCCCATTGTGTCTTGGGAAACACAGTTACCAGGACACAGCGGGGACCAATAGGGGCGCGCAGCGCGACTTGCGCATGCGCAGTAGGGACCGGGCAGTGAAGACGTTGCGTCTTCACTTCCTGATTACCTGACGGCGGGGCAGCGAGAGACGAGCGGTCTCTCGTCACATTCTGCCGACACCGCTGGAACCAGGAACAGGTAAGTGTCCATTTATTAAAAGTCAGCAGCTGCACTATTTGTAGCTGCTGACTTTTAATATTTTTTGTGCGGGTGCAGCTCCGCTTTAACAAGCATTTAACTCTTGCAAAAGATTTTTGGGGGCCGGACTTTGGCCTTAATTCTCAATTTTCAGGGTTCGTTCACACCAGCAGCTGATGTATGTAAAGCATGTCCTACTTTCTTTCAGCGCTGTGGTGCGAATTAAACACACTTGGGCATAGCTCCACAGTGCAGCCCAATGCAATTGGTGTGAACAGGCCCTCAGTATTAGTATGGTCACAACCATGGGTGTGCCAGGGTACACCCTAATCACTATGTGTGGTGCCAATTCCCACTACTGCCCGCACTTCCCCTGTGTTGGCACCCCTGCCCCAGTGCTTCTGTCTTCTCTCCCCCTCCCAGCTGCTACGGGGGATGTTTCAGGATGGAGAGTAAAGTAAGGGACTAATAAATATGTAATTTATCAGCGTCTTCTTTTTCTAAATGAACACACTTACTCACGGTGTTCATTCATAACTGAAGCATAGTAAACTGTGTTTACTTTGCTTCAGTTTGTGAATTAAAAGGGAGCCGCTTGGCACAGAGCACGTCCCATTCATTCACTGTCCTGTGCAGCTGAGGCTGCAGAGAAAGGCATGTGTGTTTGAGCTTTGGGGTGCACACCCTAATGTAATAGGCTGCACACCTTTAGCACCCCATGTGTTATGTAAATGGCAGCTATTTGTCTTTCAGCACAGATGTACAGTTAGGTCCAAGCACAATTTTAGTTTTTTTTTAGGTATTTACAAAAACATATTCTAGTTATAGAATGGATATAGGCCGAAAGTGCACACTCTCAGGTTTAATTTGAGGGTATCTATATCCAAATCGTAGGAAGGGTTTAGGAATTACAGCTAAAAGTGTTACTAAACCCAGTAATATGAAAATAGTTCAAGTCCCCCCCCCCCCCCCCCCCCAGTGCCCACAGTTTATAAATCTTTTTGCATTAAAATACTGCCACTATATACCTTTTTGGCTGATCTGTATACCAAAATGACATAAACTGCAGGGTCTGCCTGAGTGTTCAGGTAGGAGGAGATTTCCACTACAGCCTGTGTCCTCATTCTGTTATGGAAGGCGGATCATCCATCAATCAAGATGTGACATCCCACCCACTGTGTTCTTTTTTTAATTTCTGGGCATGGAGGAGGAGAAGGGAGGGACTGGGCTGTCATTTAGGATCTGTATACATGCCCACATGTGTGGGATCCATGGGAAAGAGGAGAATCGCTGTAGAAGCTGCAGCTGCTACAGTGACCGCCGCTGTCTTCTGTAACCTGTACTGAGCAGCTGCCCTGCTGCATAGTAACCACAGGGGGTTGCTTTCTCGGCAAAGGCAGGCACACATGGCCCCTACTCAGATGTACACTGTGGTATGCAGGGGCGGACTGACAACTCATGGGGCCCCCGGGCAATAGGAGATTATGGGGCCCCCGGGCAATCAGAGATTATGGGGCCACACACAGTATACAATCACACAGTATACACAGACATGTTTCTATTGGCTGAGAAGGTACTGGAGAGGTGGGGCAGCTATAATCTCTGCATTTTTAGACCAAAAGGATGTCGGTAAGGCCCCTTTCACACTGGGGTGGGGAGCCGCGGTGACGGTAAAGCAGCGCTATATTTAGCGCTGCTTTACCGTCGTTTTAACCGCGGTTTTCGGCCGCTCGCGGTGCGGTTTTACCCCCGCGAGCGGCCGAAAAAGGGTTAAAGACCCCCCCGCAGAGCGCCGCCGTAGCGGCGCTTTGCGGCGGTATTGCCGCGGTTTCACCGCGGTGTCCCATTCTAATCAATGGGAAGGAGCGGTATAGGAGCGGTGAACACACCGCTCCTATCCCGCTCCAAAGATGCTGCTAGCAGGACTTTTTTTGTCATCCTGCTAGCGCACCGCTCCAGTGTGAAAGCCCGCCGGCTTTCACACTGGAGTTAAAGGGGCCGGATTTTTTCATGCGGTGAACAGGCGCTATTTTTAGCGCTGTACCGCATGAAAAACGCCCCGGTGTGAAAGGGGCCTAAGGGACAATTCAGAAACAGATGTAAAAAAAACACAGATTTTTACATACTGTCCCTGGTTTTACTGAGGCTGGCAACCCTGATGGGGCCCCCTAGTGGCCCGGGGCCCTCGGGAAGTGCCCGAGTGGCCGAATGGTCAGTCCGCCCCTGGTGGTATGCCTGTGTGAATGAGGCCTTACTGACAACTAGATCTCTGATGTCTGACAACTGTCAGTTTGACAGCTCAGTCCTGCACAGTGCAGGGATGCAGAGGATCCTGTCCCAGTTGTGCCCACCTCCTAAACCAACACATTGCCTGTTATAGTTTTCATGGTGTACCTCGGCAGCTAGCTAGGTGATAAACATGGACCTTTGTATTTGGAGGAGGGGTGGTAACCCCATTAATATGGTGACCCACAGTCGGACATACGTGATTTAAGCCATCTATTTCAAAGCCCAGGGCTTAAATATCCCCTGTTCCCCTCTGTTAATAACTATATTCGGGATTACTGTATACAGTGTCTCACAAAAGTGAGTACACCCCTCATATTTTTGTAAATATTTTATTATATCTTTTCATGTGACAACACTGAAGAAATGACACTTTGCTACAATGTAAAGTAGTGAGTGTACAGCTTGTATAACCGTGTAAATTTGCTGTCCCCTCAAAATAACTCAACACACAGCCATTAATGTCTAAACCGCTGGCAACAAAAGAGTACACCCCTAAGTGAAAATGTCCAAATTGGGCCCAAAGTGTCAATATTTTGTGTGATCACCATTATTATCCAGCACTGCCTTAACCCTCTTGGGCATGGAGTTCACCAGAGCTTCACAGGTTGGCACAGAAGTCCTCTTCCACTCCTCCATTACGACATCATGGAGCTGGTAGATGTTAGAGACCTTGTGCTCCTCCACCTTCCATTTGAGGACTTGAGGTTTTAGGAGACATGCTTGGCCAGTCCATCATCTTTACCCTCAGCTTCTTTAGCAAGGCAGTGGTCGTTTTGGAGGTGTGTTTGGGGTCGTTATCATGTTGGAATGCTGCCCTGCGGTCCAGTCTCCAGCCACACCCCTGGCCCCATGCCCCCTTAAAGGAGAATTGTACAAAAAAAAACAAGATTGGTTAAACCCACAAGTGCTTATTTTTTTTTTTTTTAACCACTAATGTTCCTTTATATTGGTTTTTAGAATTTACAAATGCAGCAGTTTAGAAATCAGATGAAAGGTTTAGTGCTGAAAAAACACTTTTTCATAAATAAAAAGTGCATTTTATATACATCTATATAAATCAGACCAAAATGAGGAGGAATGAGGGACAGAGGGACATTTATCCAAATCAGGGACAGTCCCTCGAAATCAGGGACAGTTGGGAGCTATGTAGGTGTAGGCCATTTACATACCTTATGAAGCCTGACTGGAATACTCCCAGGACATTGTTAAGTACTCCCAGGACGTTACTAAGGCTACTTTCACACTGAGGCGCTGGGCGCGCTGGCGGTAAAGCAGCGATATATTTAGCGGCGTTTTAGCGGCGCTTTTCGGCCGCTAGCACGGCAGTTTTACCCCCCGCTAGCGGCCGGAAAAGGGTTAAAACCGCCCGCAAAGCAGCGCTTTGCAGGCGGGTTTGGAGCGCTGCCCCATTGTTTTCAATGGGAAGGGGTGATTTAGGAGCAGTAAATACACCGCTTCTACAGCGCTCCAAAGATGCGGCTTGCAGGACATTTTCAGCGTCCTGCAAGCGCACTGAGGGCTTTCACACTGGAGAGACAGCAGCGGCTGTTTGAAGGCGCTTTGCAGGCGCTATTTTTAGAACTTTAGTGCCTGCAAAGTGCCTCAGTGTGAAAGGGGCCTAAGTGAGGCCTAGTCAACACTGCTCACCTCCACCATCACAGGAGTGAGCTCTCAAATACTGAGCTCAGGGCTATTGTATCAGAGGATTGAATCCGAGAAAGAGCTCACTCCTGTGATGGTGGAGGTAAGCAGTGATGACTAGGCCTCATGTAGCAATGTCCTGGGAGTACTTCGCAATGTTCTGGGAGTATTCCAGTCAGGCTTCATAAGGTATGTAAATGGCCTACACTTATAGCAAGGGCTTTATGTAATTTTAGTCAGAGCTGCACAGTTTGTTTTAACCACTTGCTTACTGGGCACTTTCACCCCCTTCCTGACCAGGCCAATTTTCAGCTTTCAGCTCTCTTATGCCCTGTACACACACGATTGGAAATTCCGCCAGCAAAAGTCCGATGAGAGCTTTTGGTCGGAAAATGCGATCGTGTGTATGCTCCATCGGACTTTTGCTGGCGGAATTTCGGCCAGCAAAAGATTGAGAGCATGTTCTCAATTTTTCAGCTGGAAAAAGTTCCGATCGGAAAATCTGATTCGTCTACAAATTCCGACGTGCAAAATTCCTACGCATGCTTCGGAAACAATTTGACGCATGCTCGGAAGCATGAACTTAATTTTCTTGGATCGTCGTAGTGTCGTACGTCACCGCGTTCTTGGCGGTCAAAAGTTCAGAGAACTTTTGTGTGACCGTGTGTATGCAAGCCAAGCTTGAGCGGAATTCCATCCAAGTTTTTTCCGAAGGAAAATCCGCTCGCGTGTACGGAGCATAAGACTTTGAATGAAAATTGCGCGGTCATGGAACACTGTTCCCCAACTGAAATTTTTATAAAAATGTTTTCACACAAATAGAGCTTTCTTTTGGTGGTATTTTTTTTTACCACAGGGTTTTTTATTTTTTTGCTAAACAAACAAAAAAAAGACCGAAACTTTTGAAAAAAAAAAAAAAAAACCTTTTCATATTTTGTTATAAAATTTAGCAAACAGGTAATTTTTCTCCTTCACTGATGTGCGCTGTTGAGTCTGCACTGATGGGCACGAATAGGCTGCACTGATGATGAGACACTGACTAGCAGCACTGATGGGCATTGATAGGTGGCACTGGTGGGCACTAATTAGCAGCACAGGAGGGCACTAATTAACAGCACTGGAGGATACTAATTAGCAGCACTGGAGGACACTAATTAGCAGCACTGGAGGACACTAATTAGCAGCACTGGAGGATACTAATTAGCAGCACTGGAGGACACTAATTAGCAGCACTGGAGGACACTAATTAGCAGCACTGGAGGACACTAATTAGCAGCACTGGAGGACACTAATTAGCAGCACTGGAGGACATTAACCACTTTAAGACCAGCCTCGTTTTGGATTTTAGGTGTTTTACATGTTTAAAACAGTTTTTTTTTGCTAGAAAAAAAACTTAGAACCCCCAAACATTATATATTGTTTTTTTTTCTAACACCCTAGAGAATAAAATGGCGGTCGTTGCAATACTTCTTTTCACACTGTATTTGCGCAGCGGTCTTACAAGCGCACTGTTTTTGGAAAAAATTCACTTTTTTGAATCAAAAAATAAGACAACAGTAAAGTTAGTCCATTTTTTTTTATATATTGTGAAAGATAATGTTACGCCAAGTAAATTGATACCTAACATGTCACGCTTCAAAATTGCGCCCGCTCGTGGAATGGCATCAAACTTTTACCCTCAAAAATCTCCATAGGCGACGTTTAAAAAATTCTACAGGTTGCATGTTTTGCGTTACAGAGGAGGTCTACGGCTATAATTATTGCTCTCGCTCTACCAATCGCGGCGATACATCACATGTGTGGTTTGACCACCGTTTTCATATGCGGGTGCTACTCACGTATGCGTTCGCTTCTACGCGCGAGCTCGTCGGGACGGGGCGCTTTAAAAATTTTTTATTTTTTTTATTATTTATTTTTCTTGATTTTATTCATTTTTACACTGTTTTTAAAAAAAAATAAAAATTGGCTCACTTTTATTCCTATTACAAGGAATGTAAGCATTCCTTGTAATAGAAAAAAGCATGATAGGTCCTCTTAAATTAGATCTGGGGTCAAAAAGACCTCAGATCTTATATTTGGACTTAAATGCAAAAAAAAAAAAAAAAAAAAATGTCATTTAAAAAATTACATTTGGAAAATGTTCCTTTAAGAGGTATGGGCGGAAGTCACGTTTTGACGTCGCTTTCGCCCTGCTATGGTATAGAGACGGGTGGCGGCCATCTTAGCCTCACTCGTCTCTATACCAAGCACGGAGGAGGACCCGATCGCTTCCGCCGCTGCCGACGGCTCCGCTAAGCGGCGGAAGGCGCAGGAGAGTGGCGGGAGGGGGGGCACCTCTCCCGCCGCCGATAACAGTGATCTCGCGGCGAATCTGCCACGATGACCACCATTATCGGAATGCCGACCGGCGCCTGAAGAGATGGATATCTCGGTTGTGGCAGCAGCTGCTGCCGTTACCGAGATATCCCTCTTCAAAAAAGGGACGTACATCGTCGTGCGCTGGTCAGAAAGTGGTTAATTAGCAGCACTGGTGGGCACTAAGTGGACCGATGTCCCTCTAACAGAAGCCGATTAATGGCTTTCTTCTTCCTTTACACTGACAGTGTGAGGGGAAAAAAGAATCGATAACCGGCTTCTGTTTACTTCCGTGATCAGCTGTCATTGGCTGACAGCTGATCACGTGGTAAAGGGCTCACTGTGATTGTCCCTTTACCCCAATCTGTGATCAGGAAGGACCAAGGACTCGGCGATCACAGAGCAGGGTGCACGGGCAGCGCGAGAACAGGAGGAAGCCCATGAACGCCCTCCCGGAATTTTAAGCCCACGCTGTAGCCATCTTTCTGCTATAGCGCGGGCGCCAAGTTGTTAATCCACAAACATTTCTTACCTACTTAGGCCCCTTTCACACTTATACGACTTGTCCCACGATTTGGGACTGCAAAGTAGCATGACAAGTCGTTCCCCATGATTTCCAATGACAGCCATTCATATTAGTACAACTTCAAGTCCTTCCGACTTCAAAGTAGTTCCTGCACTACTTTGATCCGATTTTGATGCCACTTACACAGGCATTCCTTGAAATCGCGGCAAAAATCGTGCCTGTGAATCGTGGCAAAATCGAGCGAGTTTGAAGTCGCACAAGTGTGAAAGGGGCCTAAGGCAGATTTTTTTCAGGTGAACTATCCTTTTAGGCCTGTGTTGTGCCAAAAATACAGCACAGATATGCGACCCCCGAGCCTAACAACGCATTGAACAACCCCTACACAATGCACACGCACACTAAAGTCAGGCTTTAGTTTCTAACAACAAGGGTCTCATTCACAAGGCCACAGAGGGACGCACATCGTAAGAACAAGTGTATTTCTGCATGCAGGAGTCACATAGTACAAATCAATGCAGCTGTTCTTTGGTAATTGCACATTCAAATGTTTACATAAGGGAAGGATGTGCACCCCAGCACACAGACAGTTTGCGTCCTGAGCCCTTCCTGTACGCATGTAAACACAGGTTTTCATGTGCATTCAAAAAACTTTAGCACTGAGGAATGAGTCTTTATTTTCAGCCATGGGCCGGTCATTTTCAAACGTTGTTCTCAGCTTGTTTACTGGCTGTGAACTGATCCTCCTTTTTCCATAACGATGATGCTGGCCCCACCTCTGAGGAGAATGACAGTTGGCTTAGCTGGTAGGAGGCGCCAAGTGACAGCTCAAAGCTAATGCAACCATCGAGACATCAGCAGGTAAGTGCCCATTGTCAGCATCTCATTGTTTTAGATGCCTTGTTTACATGAGTGGCCAATGGGTGGTATAAACAGGGGATTGAGCCACAGCTTTACCACCCTTCACCCAGGCTGCCAAGCCACAAGTTAACATCGCCGGCAGCCATATTAGTACACATCGTTGTGGTGAAATTGATACAAGTTGTTGCATTTGTCAGTGGTTCCACCCATTGGAGACCATCAGGGCAGGACTTAGGGTGGTGGGGGCCCCTGGGCTTGAGTCACTTTCGGGCCCTACCTCCTATACATTACTGTATTTATCGGCATATAACATGCGCCGGTGTATAACACGCACCCCAAGTTTAGGAGGGAATTTTAAGGAAAAAAACTTTTAGGAGTTATGTGTATCTCGGCGGCTCTCGGGTCCTCTCGCAGTCCCGAGCGGAGCCGAGAGTAGCCGAGTGTACTCACAGTCACGCCCAGTCCCTGTGTTATGTCCATCATAGGGCGGGACTGGGTGTGACTGAGCGGAGCCGAGTCGAGTACACTCGGCTATGTATCTCAGGGGGGCCCCCTATTGGGCAGGGCCCATGGGCTTGAGCCCAGTCAAGCCCAATGGTAAGTCCAGCCCTGGAGACCATACACCGGACCACACCCCAACCACGTGTAAGGCAGGCAGTTGCGGTGTGGGATCGCGGGCTATCAATGATTAAAACAGGAGTCCAGGGGGTAATGTATAGCCTCCAATCTACCTGTCAACTGCCCCATACATGTAAACGAGGCCTATGGACCTGGGTGGTAGAGCTTTTGTTCATCTCAAACAGGTTTTGCAATCAAGTCTATGGAAACCCAAAACCTGCTTGTAGCAGGCCAGAAGCAGGTCAAATGCACCTATCATTTTATTCTGAATGATCTCTGAAGCCTATGAAAACAACATCACCAATTCAATCCCAAAGCCTAGTGACACTTTGCTATACATTTCCTAGATTTGTGGCAATTAGCACATATTTCTGTCATTATTATTTATTAGAACATACACTATATTACCAAAAGTATTGGGACACTTGCCTTTACACGCACGTGAACTTTAATGGCATCCCAGTCTTAGTCCGTAGGGTTCAATATTGAGTTGGCCCATCATTTGCAGCTATAACAGCTTCAACTCTTCTGGGAAGGCTGTCCACAAGGTTTAGGAGTGTGTCTATGGGAATGTTTGACCATTCTTTCAGAAGCGCATTTGTGAGGTCAGACTCTGATGTGGATGAGAAGGCCTGGCTCACAGTCTCCACTCTAATCCATCCCAAAGGTCTTCTATCGGGTGCAGGCCAGTCAAGTTCCTCCACTCCAAACTCACTAATCCATGTCTTTATGGACATTGATTTGTGCACTGGTCCAAATCATTTGGAGGGTGGGATTATGGTGTGGGGGGGGGGGGGGGTGTTTTTCAGGGGTTGGGCTTGGCTCCTTAGTTCCAGTGAAGGGAGCTCTTAAGGCGTCAGCATACCAAGACATTTTGAACAATTTCATGCTCCCAACTTTGTGGGAACAGTTTGGGGATGGCCCCTTCCTGTTCCAACATGACTGCGCACCAGTGCAAAAAGCACTCCTAAACCTTGAAGAGTTGAAGCTGTTATAGCAGCAAAAAGGTGGGCCAACTCAATATTGAACCCCACGGACTAAGACCGGGATGCCATTAAAGTTCATGTGCAAGTAAAGGCAGGTGTCCCAATACTTTTGGTAATATTGTGTATTATTGCACAGATACAGCCTTTAGCAACCTCACATCCACAGTTTGAACTGTTTACAGCTATCAATTGATCATGTTATCAAAATACCAATCATCATGTTTTAGTGAACTAAGCTGATTGTCAGAGGTTTAAAGGGGCTGTTCGCATAATTGCACTGTTAGAATGCACATTACGTGCATTTGGTGCCATTCATTCCTAATGGCACCTCAACGCACTTTCCAGTGCAGCACAATGCATTACTATTATTGCGCAACACTGCTGAAAACACTGTTGTTGTTGATTTTTGTTGTTGCTGAACATTAGGTAGACCCTTCAAGGGATTGGGCTGCCTTAATTGAAGTACATTCATTGCACAGAAACGGGCCAGGCTGCTGTGAATGGGCCCTTTAGCAAGGTTCACACTGTTGCACTTGTTATGCATGCATCTTTTTTGGTGCATTAGGCAGCTCCTTGAATGCTTGCTGCCTTTGTGCAATGCATGTTTATGTACTCTTAGGCCACATTCACATCTGGCGATTTTGGATCGCAGGTGTAATCGCCGTGATTCTGCCCGCAATTCCTGCCACGTGGTGCAATTTTGCCAGCATTGTCATGTGACAGAATTGCGGCAAACCGCATTGTGCGAAGCTTGTCGACCAAAAAGGAGCAGAAGCTTTTTTGGGCGACAAGCTTTGCGTGATATGGTTCGGCGCACAATAAGGGTGACAATTGCAGCAAAACTGCATTGCATTTGAGGTGCCATTACAAATGACTGGCGCACACACTGGTGCGTTTTGCCAGGATTGTAGTGCGATTTGTAATTGTGGGCAGAATGTTGGCAATTCTGACCATGATCCCAAATCGCCAGATGTGAACAGAGCCTTAGACCTCCCCACGTGGCATTTATGTGCCAGCTGCGGCATAAATCCAGTATATTCCAGCAGCTGGTCCATGTGGGTGTTCCGTGGGTGTTCAGATGTAAATCACACATGGAGCAATTACCTGCGGTTAAGGACAAATGGTCATCCCTGGATGTAAGCTGTTTGTGTCCAGGAGCGATCATCGCTCGCTAACTGCAAGTAATCTCTCTATGTGCGTCCAAAACCCGAGAGCGCTGTCAGCTTATCATTGCTTGGTATCCAAACCTAAAAATAAAGCACACTTTAGGGGATCGTTCACACCAGTGGCCACTGCAGCTGCTGGTGTGTGCTCAGAAAAAAAACTGTGGCGATGCTCAGATTACAATGCATCGCACTGGTTACTCTTTTTTTTTTTTTACAACTTCTTTGAAATGTCACAAAGTGACATTTTATTCATTGTATTCACAGGAATGTTTTGCAAATGTAGTGCGTTGCACTTATTTAACTTTTTTTCACCATTTTCAGCATCGCAGTGGGATGACCTGAACACATAGGACACAAGGCAATTCGCCTTATCTATGTGTTGGGAGTGCAGTGGGCAAAGCTACCCCATACAGCCTAAGGCCCCATGCACACGAGACGCTGACGCAAACTCTGCTGATCGCATGTTTTAAAAAGCAGAAACCTGTGTTTAAAAACACGCGCTTTGTCGCGCTTGCGTCTATAAGCGTTTGTAAAGATAACATCATATAGACCCTCCCCAAGCTCAGAAATCATGTATTATTAACTATTTCTGCCATTTTGATCAGAGTGAGCAGCAGCAGCAGAGAGAGCAGTTGTACACTTGCATTTGCCTCTCTTTCTGTGGGGTTTTTTTTGGAAATGGATCCCATATTGAATATATATGTCAGGAAATGCTCCTAATGTTGCTCTTGATGAGGCAGCAACGTCGTCGCAAATTGCGTGAAAGGTCCAGAGTCAGAGCTCGTCGATATTGGACCCATCCGTTGATGGCACAGCGAATGTCCGTTGGAAATTTCACAAACCTGGTGGGGGGTTGGGGCTGACTACACATTGGTATGCAGGTTTTTCTTTGTGAAAAAAAAAAAAGACATTGCTATGCTTTGGTCAGACTAGGTGGAGTCACTGATTAGATTAGAAATTGGATGAAGGGTTGGGGCAAAGAAGTGGAGGCATTCCTCATTGTCTAAGCTACCTAAAAAAACAATAGAGTTTTTTATGGCATTGCATCAGTGAGTATATATGCTCTATGAACTATCTAAAGTAATTACGACATTTTAAACCATTTTTTTTGTATTTTTTATGGTTTACCATCATAGAGTTTTTTGGTCCAAAAAATCGGGTTACTTTTTAAAACACTTATAAACTCAAACGCGAGTGCCGCGTTTTGCGTCTGAAACGTGGAAAAGCAAAGTGTCTGAACGCATTTTTTTGCTTCTGGAAAAACGAGGTTAAACGCAACTGCATAAAAAACGGAAAAAACGAGACTGTGTACATTGCATGCGTTCAGGTGCAGTTGAAAAAAAAGTGTCCAACTGCCTCTAAACGCACGTTTAACAGCATCTCGTGTGCATGGGGCCTAACACATATGTATGAACAGGCTTTATGTTGGGCAGTAATCTCCCCCCCCCCCCCCCCTCCATTTCCTTGGCAAGAGTAAAAAGTGCTTTATCGTAAATATGATGATGGAAGAACAATCAACTTAAAAATATTTACCATGCTGTTCTCTATCATGCTTTTTAGTGGCAAGAATGGGTAAAGCAAAAATCAAAGAAAAATCCAAACCTTTTATAAGAAAATTTGAAGAATTAGGGAAAAGCATTAGAAGCCCTGTAATGACCAAAATGCAAATGTACGTGAATTATCACCAAGTCCAACAGTAAACCCTACAGGGGATACTGCCATTGGCTCTGAGTGGTTACCAGAAAAACAAAAGCATAATGCCAACAAAGAAAAAGCAGTTGCTAATACACCTAATTAAAACCTACCCCAAATGTCTACACCAAGTCAAGCAGAAAACAGTGCAGCCAATGCTGCTGATGGTTCAGAGTGGTCACCATAGATTCAGGAGCAAGACAATAAAGAAATAGTTGGTAACATGCATGCTGAAAACCTACCCCAAAACCTTTTACCAAGTGAAAAAGTAAACCGTGTAGTGGATACTGCCATCAGTTCAGAATAGGTACCAGAAAAACAGAAGGCCAAATAAATAGTTGCGTACATGCATGTTGCAAACCCACCCGAAAAGCCTAAAATAAGTCAAGCAGTAAACCATGCAGACTATACTGCTTTTGAGAGTGGTCACACCAGCAATTCAAAAGCAAGACACAAAAGAAATAGTTGCCACTATGCATGCTGAGAACCTACCCCAAAAGCCTTTCCAAGTCAAAATGTAAACCCTACATTTGATCCTAAAGTTTAGGATGGTTACCAGCAATTCAGAGACATAAGGCCAAAAAAGCAGATGCTGCTATGGGGCGGACCTGAACGGACGCTCCATAGACCCCTATGGAGGGACGGATGTCAGCGGTGACATCCGACCCGCTCCGATCCGAAAAAGTGTGACGGAGGAAAACCCCATTCTTCCATCCGTCTGCGGATCTGATGACGACGGACTCTACGGTCCGTCATCCGATCCCCCATAGGGGAGAGCGGCGCTCTGACAGGTCCGTCCCTGCACAGAGTACAGGGGGTCCCCGAGTTACAAACTCGTTAGGGACTGCCCGCCTGTACGGAAGTCGGAAATGTTCGTAAGTCGGCCGTGCATGCGCAGACCGACAAATACGGACATTTCCGATGTTCTGTCTAATGCCACTCTGCGCATGCGCGGCAAATTACGGACATTTTCGAAGTTTGCCGGCATTTTCCGAGGCTCCGTATGGCCGCGCATGCGCAGAACAGCCGGAAGACGGCGAAAAATGGCGGAGGGTCCCCGCAGCGCCCCGTTCGAAAGTAGGGGTTGTTCGTAGGTCGGGCGTTCGTAAGTCGGGGACCCCCTGTACAGAGACAGACCTGTCATTTTCCTGCTCAGCGGGGGGTCGACGGAGCGATCCCCCGCTGTGCAGAGCGGGCTCCGTACACGGACACGTCCGCGTGAAAGAGCCCTAACAGAGGTTTTGCACTTGCTGCCAAAATATTAGCACTAGCACAGCTGAACGACCCTAAAGTAGAACCAGAAACAACCAAGAAAAAGCAAAAGGTAGATCAGTGTTTCTGCATACCTCAGCTACCTTGCAAAGCAAAAAGTACAATTCTAAAACAGAAACATTTATTAGAAACAGCAACGTTATCCTATGCAGATGCCCTTAAGAAAACCCTACATAAAAAAAGCTTCTGAGCAGCATTCCAAAGTTCACTCTGTGACCAAACAACAAGGACCATGTAGCTGACAAAAATTTTGGAAAGCTAAACATACAGGGCAAGTCACCCCAGCAAAGCAAATATTAAAAGGGTGTCAGAAAACAGCCAAAGTGAATGAAAAGATCACAGGAAACAAAGTGTGAAACAATTCAAGAAACAGCTTTTCAAAGCTCTGGCAAGATAGTCAAAGGAAGAATTCTTAAATGTAGCCATGGGGTCCACCCAGCGCAGAAAAAAAATTAATCCATTAAATGTTGCCTGTGCAAGCAAAAATCCTGGTACCCAAAAAGCTAAATAAATTGATAGGAGTTCACCGCAAAGTTCTCCACACTACTCTGTATTAATACACACAGATGATGTAGAAGAGGCACAACCTCCAAAAAATCTGAAGACCTGCCCAAAATGTCCTATTCCCTAAAATCCTCAAAATGTTTCAATTGAAAAGGTCCAAAATGAAGAAAACTTTAATTTCTCTAAATGGTCAAACAAAGTAAGAGTTGAGACTAGTTTTGGTCAAGACCAAGGCGAACCAAATGCACCTGACTAATACCCAAATGCAACTAGAAGTGAACATAGTTCCTGGTTACTGTGGTGAGGATAAAATCGACACCCGCCTTACCCAGGAATTTATTGAAGATACAAAAGGCAAATCCACCAGACCTAATACAAAAATTCAACTAGAAGCAACCATAGCTCCTGTTACCATGCTAAGGGATAAAATTGACACGCAACTGACTCGAAGAAAGAAAGTAAAATCCATCTAACTCTAATACCGAAATGCAACTAGAAGTAAAAGTAATTTCTGGTTTCCATGTCATGGAGGTACCTGGACCTTCACCACAGAACAGACAGTTTGATATGCGGGCCACCAGTCCCGATGTTCAAGATGAAAGCCCAAAGTCAGAGAAAGCCAATGTGATTCCAACAGTAGATGGTCCAGTCAACAAAAAGGTATGCAGCCTTGCCCAGTGCAGCCTTGCCCAGCGTCATTGCAGCCATGCCCAGCGTCATTGCAGCCATGCCCAGCGTCATTGCAGCCATGCCCAGGGTCATTGCAGCCATGGCCAGCGTCAGTGCAGCCTTGCCCAGCGTCATTGCAGCCATGCCCAGTGTCATTGCAGCCATGCCCAGTGTCATTGCAGCCATGCCCAGCGTCATTGCAGCCATGCCCAGGGTCAGTGCAGCCTTGCCCAGCATCGTTGCAGCCTTGCCCAGGGACGTTGTACCTTGCACAGGGTCATTGCAGCCATCCCAGCGACATTAGAAGTCCGGTCCGGGTTTAAATTTCCCGCCGCCGAGACTCTGTCGCGTGCGCCGCCGAAAAAGTCCGAGGCGCGGCCGAAAAAGACCGAAGCGGCCCCGGAAAAGGCCGAGCCGACTGTTCAGCTCCGATCGCGGTCCCGCCTCCCTGCTGTTTACGGAACGAGCGCAGGGAGGCGGGACTCCGAGTAGAGCCGAACAGTCTGCTCGGTCTATTGCGGCGCGGCTTCGGGTTTTTTCGGCCGCGCCTCGGTTTTTTTCGGCGGCGCTCGCTATTTTTTGGCGGCGCTCGCCATTTTTGCCATTTTTGAATTTTTTTTTTTTGGGGTATCGGCGTATAACACGCACCCACGACTTTCCCCCGATTTTTAGGGGGAAAAAGTGCGTGTTTATACGCCGATAAATACGGTAATTACTTTTTTGGCTACACAAATTGTTCAGTGACTTGTAGTTGCAAATATAATCTAGCAAAACTTCCTCCAAATGTAATCAGTTGGTAAGTTTAATAGCCAATGTAACCATAATTAGTTTCTTGATCATGCGGATTATGATTTTTTTTCCAACTTAAAGTGTGCGGCGGCCGGCGGCCGGCGGTCAAAAAAACAAAAGGGGCTTAAAAATCATAAAAAAAAAAAAAAAAAAAAATAATTGGAAAAAAAAAATTTTTTTACTAACCTCTAAATGCCTGTTGCTAGGGGGTCCCTCGAAGTCTGCCACCTTCATTGCCCGGGCAAAACGTCACTTCCCCCTCGGCGCCGCACAGTCATCTGGGCCCTGTCACGTGTCCCAGATGACTGAGCGTCAAATCACGGCGCACGGCGCCGCTCGCGCATGCGCAGTGGGTGCCCGGCTGTGAAGCCACAGCCGGGTTCCCACATTAGGAATGTCGGCGCCGTGAGCGGCTCGGGGAACGAGGGGGGGTCCTCGTTCCCCCGCATCGCTGGACCCCGGGACAGGTAAGTGTCCGATTTTTAAAAGTCAGCAGCTGCAATATTTGTAGCTGCTGACTTTAAAAAAAAAAAAAAAAAAAAATTTCCCCAGGACGGAGCTCCACTTTAAGGCGTTACTAAACCCAGGACCCTGCATTCACAAAATCTGGTCTCACACAGTACACAGAACATGGAAATGCAATTATTTTAGTAAATATAAACTGCTTAATACCTATTCTCATCCGCAATTTTTTTTTTCTTTTTATTCACCTCTAAATGCCTGTTGCTAGGGGGTCCCTCGTAGTCTGCCTCCTTCGGAAGGGACGTCTTGCGCTGACGTCCCTTCCCTCAGCACAAGAAGGGAGATCGCCTCTCCCCCCTCCCTCTTGTCAATCATCTAGGACACGTGACAGGTCCCAGATGATTGCGCGGCCAGTGAAGCCACAGCTGGGCGCCCACAGTTAAAATGGCAGCGCCGCCGAGAGGAGGGGGGAGACGAACGGGGCTTCGATCCCCCGCATCGCTGGACCGTGGGACAGGTAAGTGTCCGATTATTAAAAGTCAGCAGCTGCAGTATTTGTAGCTGCTGACTTAAAAAAAAATTTTTTAAGTGGGAACCCCGCTTTAAAGGGGTCAATTTACTAAGAGTTAAATATTGGTCAATAAAATGCAGTTCAATAGCGCTTGCGGTAAATCAGTTTTGAAAGTGCAATTCACTAATAATTCTGCATTAAATAACGAATGCAGCGTTTGTTCAATTGAGTGGTAATTATGGCATTTTTTCATGCAGTAATATATCACATATTAAACTGGTTGCTAAGGAGTGGGCCGAGAAGCCGGCCGCCGCACCCTTAATAACCGATGTGTCATCAGCTGTCCCGCTGACAGCTGAATGTAAAAAAACAGCATTGGCTCCCTCCAATGCATACAAGGCCCTTAGAGTCTGGTATGGGTTTTAAGGGGAATCCCACGGCAAAAAATGGCGTGGGGACAAGGGCCTTTTCCCCACAACCCTGGGCTGTGGTTGTGGGTGTCTGTGGGTGGGGGGCTTATTGGAATCTGGAGCCACCAAATCCTGGCCCCACCCTTATGTGGATGAGTATACATTGTACCCCTACCCATTCACCAAAAAAAAAAAAAAAAGTGTAAAAGTGAATAAAGACAGTACAGTATAATATTTTGACAATTCCGTTATTAAAAAAAAAAAATGTCCCCCCCCCCCCCCAAGTGGATCCATTGTCAATCACGATGCCCGCCACTGCCAGACCTGACATTTTTCTTTTTAAAAACCTCATCTCACGACGAACGCTCCTACAGTCTGTCTGCCTGCTCCGTCGCCCGACAGTTCTTAAATAGCTAAGGGTCGGGCCGCCTGGTGACTTCCAGATTCCAACAAACCCCCCAGTGTTGAGGGCATGTGGCCTAGTATAGTTCAAGAGGGGGGGGGGGTGCTCGCCTGTCCCCCCCCCCTTCCTGACCTTCCGGGCTGCATGCTCAGATAAGGGTCTGGTATGGATTTTGGGGGGGACCCCACAATGTTATTTTAAAAAATGTTGAGGGGGGTCCCCCTAAAATCCATACAAGACCCAAAGGGCCTGGTATGCATTGTGGGGGGGCATTCTGGGTTTTTTCCCATAATTTTTAATTGCCAAAATGTATTTTTTACATTCAGCTGTTAGCAGTTTCCTAGCCCGCTCCCTAGCAACCAGCTATTGGGGGGGGGGGGCCACGCTGTTCCAAATACTGCATACGATACCGCCAGCAAAACCCTGGTGATAATACTGCATGTTTTTTTACTCTCTGTTCCTTTTGTGATTTGGACTTAAGAGCTTATTGGACAATATTTACCGCCACGTTTTTCCATTTTGCAGTAAATGCGCATAATCGTTATTTTTTTTTTGTGGAAGGCACTTTATTAACTGAATGCAATGATTTATGCAAATAAGTCACGTGACCCTGTTATCGCATGTGGTAAACATTAGTGAATTGACCCCATTGTCCTTTCAATGGATAGTTTACTTTCACTTACTACTGATATGCTGGATATTGTGATACACTAAACCCTCCAATCAGCATGGAGAGCCTATAGATCTCTAGGCAGAATGCTAAAGAGGATGGGAATTTAAATCTGGGACATCAACCATAGAATGGGACTCATGAGTAATACACTGTGAGCTGATTAGACTCTACTGCAATGCACAGCTCTGCCACTAAAATGTGTATCAGCTTACTAAGGCTGGAATGGGAATAATGGGAATATGTTTAGGTAGCTTACAAGCAGGGCCGGCCCTATGATGGGACCCGGTGGGACCATTGGTACAGAGCGGCCCTTTCAGGGGGGCGGCAAACTGATGCCCGCCAGCCAGCCCGTTTAGCCGCCTGTGAGGAAGCCCGGTGTTTCGTCAGATTAGACGACCCATCAGAATGTGTAATGGAAGTGACGTGCCATTGCCACCATCTTGCTACACCCCATACTCCTCCACAGTAAGGATACACTGAGAAGGGGAAAACGGACATCTTGTTACACCCACCGGAGTTTTGCATTTTACACTTATTTTTCTGTTTCAATATGTTTATTGAAAAAAAAAATTTAAAAAAATAAGGGGGAATCCACAACGCAGGTGGTGCATATTAAAACAGTAAGAACAAGTATAAAGTGGGAATCAAATATTATGCCACCAGCTACTCCCAACCCAAAAAAGGATGCCTGGTAAAGTAGGAATTCAACATAAAGAAAAGGGTCATACGAAGCAAACAGCCATCCCATTCGGAAAGCCTCCCCCCAAGGAAAACATTAGAACCAGATTTTGCTATCACCAAACAGCACGCCAGAATGGGCCGTGGGTAAATGTAATACACAACCACAAGTGATAGCAACTCAACTAGATAACAGAGAAAATGCGTATCCAAGAAAGAAAAGGGGTAGAAGAGTAAATAAAAAGGAAGAAAGACAAAGAAAAGAATGAAGGGAAGGAAGAGAGGAGAAGAAGGATGAGACACAGCAGAAGGAAAAGGACTGTCCGAACGCCCGCCTCCACCACCCACACCCCACACTCAGCTGGGAGTTGGAGATACTTAACCCAAGGATCCCAAAACACAGTCAAACTTAGCAGTTTTATCCTTCAAAATACTGACCAGATTTTCATTGAGCATGATCCATGTCAGTTTATTTTTCATAACAGCTAAATCTACCACCGGTTTCTTCCAATCGGTCGCTATAGCGATTTTCACCACGAGAAACATAAAATAGATTAAAGTCTGAACGTGCTTGGGAGTGTCACCAATAGGTTCATTAAGAAGAGCCACCTTAGGATTTTTAACTATATTCACCATGGTCACAGAATAGATCAGAAAATTAACTCTAATCCAAAACCAACAAACTTTGGCACAGGTCCACCATACGCAAAACATCGTACCAGGTTGACCACATGCCCAAAAACAGAAAGGAAACTCCCTGGTACATTTTAGAGAGGCAGTCAAGCACCAGGTACCATCTAGAAAGCACCTTATATCCTCCCTCCACCAGGGCTGTATTCATGATACCATTATATGTACGAGGAGACCACTTCCACCAATCACTTAAATCAATCTCCTCCCCTAAGTCCCGCTCCCACGCCAACATGTATGGCAATTTCGCAGATGAGTAAACAATTTGTACAGCATTAAGATGCCCCCATGGAAACATCTGGACTCAAAAGCAGAGCACGTAGTAATATCAGATGTAGATATCTGCAATGAACGCAGAAAGTACAGGATCTGCTCGGGACGGAAATGCTCAGATAGGAGGCACCTTCAACCGCTGCACAAAGTAGGACACTGGACAAATTTCTTTATGGTCTAAGAAATCACATATTCTATACAGGCCCTTATGAATCCACCACTGAAATTCCTGTCGGCATAGACCAGACAGAAATGCTGGGTTGTTGAACAGAGTGGCCACCGGAGTGTGTGGGGACCGAAGAGGCACAGCCCCACAGGATGAATCCCAGACTTGCATAGAATGAGAGAGAGAAGCACACAGGATCGACGGACGCTGCCAAAATGGGATTCACATCAAAAGGTAATTGGGAAGAGGCCAGCAAGCCTACTCATCCAGGGCCACCCACTCTGGTCTGCATGGAGAGGAATATATCTGAATCAACTGGGCCACCTGTGCTGCTCTAGAGTTTTGTTTAAGGTCTGGGACCCCCCAGCTCACCAAGTTCGCGCAAAGTATACAGTGTGTGCCAGGCAAATCTCCGACCTCTAGGACCACAAATAAACTTCAATAACTGGGCTTGGAATTTCAGTAACTCCTGGGATGGAGCTGCAATAAGTAGAACACAAAAATAATAAAAGGATCCTGGGGAGCACTACCATCTTGATCGAGGCTACTCTACCCATCCAGAAAAGACCACCAGAAGACCACTGTTCCAACTCCTTCAGCAACTGAGTAAAAAGACGTGAATAATTAGGAGCGGTAGAGTATTTCCAAAGAAGGGGTCAATTTAATGCCTAGGTGGGGAATAGAATTAGATTGCCACAGAAAACTATAATGCCCCCGGAGACACCTTTTTGGGACTTCTTAAATGAAACAGATATTTGAGAATGACGGCAGGGAAGTAGGAGGAGTAGAGATATTTTAGTTTCTAATTGATGGATACGAATTATAGCCAGGGTCAATGGCAATTTAGTAGCAAGTAACCGGTAAATCTCAGAGGTAACCCTGTATATCGGGGGTACGATGCTATAAAGTCGTAAAAATGACAAGAATTGAGGGCCAAAGTTCCACCTATGTAGATCCTAAATAGATGATAATACATGCCTTCCGGGGTATCCCAGGAATACAGAGATGAACACATGATATCAAGATGGATACATAGTCAAAAGAATGGAAATAATTAATAAGACAATGATGTGAGGTTTAGGGACCCAAGTCCCACGGATGGCATGCCCGGTATCTCTAAAATATGAGTTCATAAAAATCGTTTTACAAAACGTCTACACCCTTATTTTATTCATGTATCACATTATAAGGTATAGAATAAGTGATCAGGTTTACAATCAGTTAAAGTGGTTTAAAATTGAATAACCTGAATAAAAACTTGATAAAATCATCAGGACGTAATAAGTCCACTAACTCCAATCAGAAACTGTAGCTTAATCGATTGTAGCTCGACGGGTCGCCGTTTCGTGGATGCAAATCTCCTGACTGACCCACTCATCCTCCCAGGCAGGAGCTGAAGCGCCAGTGACAGATTCCTGTAAGAAAATGGAAGTGACGTCTGTATACTCGATAGTAGATATGAAAAGAAAGCAGATCTTGTTACACCCACCACTCTTAAAATGAGTAGGAAATACAATACTTAAAGAAATGTTGTAACCAGACAGACGGAGTTCTAGGAAAAAACTTGGAAAACTCCAGTGGGTGAACATCACTTGTTACAAACTAAAGGGTCACCTAACCTACAAACAACGGCGGGCCTGACATCTATCACCGCCCCCTGCATTAGTCCGCCCTCACTGTGCAGCCGCGGGTCGCAGAGATATAACAATCTCTCTGCTGCCTGCACTCTGGATAGTGACAATCCGCAACGTGTAGGTGACAAATCCGTATCTAGGGTGAAGTCCAAATCAAAAACAAATACAAAACATAGTTTATGAGACCAGTTGAGAGCTTGCCTTGCCAAGCTGATTAACCACTTCATTTTTTGTGATACGGCTCTGCGTCACTGACAATTGCGCGGTCGTGCAACACTGTACCCAAATAAAATTAGTTTGACAGCCAATATCATAGTGGTCACATGACCCAAATGCCTACATCTGCCTCCCAGCATCTTGAAGTACTTAAAAGGGCCAGGAGGCGGCGGCGGCAGCAAGAAGAGGTTAAGGCACTAGCAAATAAAACTGAGTACTCAGAGTGGGGGTAGGGTTTTAGGGGCAATGTCCAGGGTATGTGTCCTCAAAAGCTTTGCCAGTATTCAATCACCTGAAGGTACCAGTTTATAACTCAGGGTCTATGACTATCAAGCCTAACCAATCCAATATTTTCTAACCTGCGCTTAAAGAATGGCCATTGAAATTTCTCTGCCTGTTAAGGACAAGGCCGACATATTTTCCTGCCTCCAATTTGCACAGCCAATCAACAAATTATACCAACCTGCCAAACCTTATTACTAAAATGCAACCGAAATTTCAGCTGCCCGAAACAGCCTTTTTGGCAATTTGCTGAAAGAGAAAAATTCTTTGCTGGGCACATAGTGAGGTGTCCGCAGTCTCTGTCTCTGACCATCTCCTGTACCATGTCCGCAGTCTCTGCATGCATAGCCTCTTTGCCTGCAGCCAATATCTAAACAATTTCAGCGCTAACTGTCAAATACCTAAACCATACCTACATCTGATTTGGGTTAGTGTTTAACACTGTTAGAATTTCAGCCGAGCCAGCATATGGCAAGCTTTAGACCCACTTCCAAAAGAAAGCCTTCTTGCATACTGTACAACATCTCGGGAATGGATGATGGGGTTTAAGCTCAGCCGCTGGCCAAGTAGAACCTTTATTAAAGTAAAGCCAGAATCAGAGAGGCGCACAGAAAAAGGGCATTTTGACTTTTTTTTTTTTTTTTTTTAAAAAGGGTAATGTTAAGTAGACATGAGCACAACAAAAAAATTTGTTTATTTTCGTTTCCGAAAAAAATTAGTTTTTTTTAGTTTCTTTTTTTTTCGTTTCCGTTGATTCGTACATTGTGTTCGGATTCGTAACGATTTTATTTCGTATTTATTTGTACATTCGTAGGTTCATTTGATTGCACACGAATTATTGTGAAAAAATTACCAATTTTTACATTTAACTATATATTTTTATCGTATTTTACTTTCACCTTTTAGTTAAAAAAACTAATTTGCAACCTGTGGTGACTCTAACGCACACTTGCACATATCTAGCCGCATGCCTAAAGAGCCAACTCTCCTCTTTGGCACAGGCTTGGCTGAATCTAATTTGCACTAGTGTCATTATTGTCCTTTATTCCACGTTTTTGGATTTTTTATTTAAAAGTAAAAGACAGAGAAATTTATTTTATTTGAAGGTTTGCCAGGAAACACAAATAGGTGTAAAATCACACATTGCAGACATCATCACTTGCACATTCTTTACATCAAGTTTTATCGAAATCACACCTCTTATTTCAGTATCAGTTCCTTTATGAGACGTATGGATTTCTACACTGGGTCCTCACATGTGACCGTGGGGGGGGGGGGGGGGGGGGAACATATTACTTCTCTTGTTTTTTTAAAAGGTATATAAAATTCATTACTATTTGAGTTTAATATATTACACTTACAAATATAAAAAGCACAGAAAACAGTTTTAAAAACTACTTGATATTTTTTCCCTTTCAATAAAATATATATGTGTTATGTGTATCCTGTTATGTATACACATATGCTAAAATTTGTACTCTTCTTAAGTTACGGGCTACTATACTGATCATATATATATATATATAATATATATATATATATATATATATATATATATATATATATATATATATATATAATATATATATATATCAAGAATATATTTGAAGTAATAGTAACTTAAAGAATTTTTTTTATAATGCATTACTATGCTTTGGAGGTTCTACATACTCCATCAAAGAGAAAGGGTGTACCCCACACAGTGGACCTTCTCCCCTGCGCCCTTAAAAAAAACTATATATACACGTACATAGGTATAAATGTGTCCTTCTATAGATACGTGGGTGAGCATCTCTTGGCAAAAGTAACCCATTGAGTTATTATATACTCCTGTACCTTTGGAGTAATAGTAACTTATATATATATGCTCCCCTGTCACAGGTTGTGGGGTATATATATATTTTTTGTTTTTGTCCAATTAACGTTTTTACAGTAAGGCCCCTTTCACACGTGTGGACTGTTCAGATCCGCCTGTCAGTTTTTTAGGCAGATCTGAATGGTCGCTCCATACAGCTCTATGGAGAGTCGGATGTCAGCGGTGACGTGTCCGCTGACATCCGATCCGCAAAATCCAGACGGATGGAAACCTTATTTTCCATCTGTCTGGCGGATCAGATGCAAAACAGACAGGCGGGCCGCAATCATCCAATCCCCCCATAGGGGAGTGCGGACTCTGACAGATCCGTCATCCGCCGGCACAGCCGGGATCAAACGGAGCGATCCCTGCTGAGCAAGCGGATGCTAAATACGGACAGCCCTGTGTGAAAGGGGCCCAACAGACCCTCAATGGATTACTGCCACACAGTCAAAATCCATCACTGGTAGGTGACTAGGTAGAATTACAAGAGATTTCAATAGCTTGGTTTTACTTTACATATAGTTAGGGAAAAAAAATAAAGGGAAAACAATTGCAAATTACAATCTCTCCTCTACCTTTGAAAGTAAAAAGAAGAAGAAGGAGCCGTCTCTGCCAGCAGGAGACAGTGATTGTCGCTAGCAGCCGCTTGCGATAATCAGAAGCAAATCCGGCAGGCTGGTTGTACCCAAGTTTACCGATCGATCAACTTGGTACATTCAGCCTGCCCATTAATTGTTCGAATCAGCATTCGAACGGTGTATGGTCGGCCTAAGAGGCAGATTCCAGTCCAAAATTCAGGTACTTGCTCTACTTGTAGAGCGGTATTGATCTGTGTCTTATATTTGCCTGGAGCTCAGTTAAAGTTGCAGTAATTCTTTTGAATAAGGCTGACTGTGAAAGCAGAAAAACTAGTACAGTGCAATCCAGATACTCAACTAACCTTATGGTGTCCAGCAGGATGTCAATGAAGAATGTGTAGCTCTCTGCAGGAATGTTTCCTTTGGCCAGAAACACTTTGTTATAACTTCCCTCCATCAAGTACTGAAGAACAGGAAGAGACAGGTTAGAAGTGCGATGCTGCTGGGTACAAGGTGCAGTCTCACATGCAGCGTTGACTGTCATATTTTATTAGGAGAGGAGGGTAATAACAGGGATACCTGCTCTAAAGACACTGGGTGCTTTATGTACACATTGGCCTGGATATCTTTAGCAGGTAACCGTTCCAGCTCTGTGTGAAACTCGGCCACTCTGTTCTGCGATAATAGGAAGAGGAGGTTCAATCCGAGCAGCTGGTGTTTATAGGCAGATTCTGGAAGCTCGTCTCTACAACAACAAAACACAGAACCAACATTAAAAAGATAAAACGTCAGTATATAACAATGGATGATTTAATGTAATGGATAATTATATTTATCATATCAGGAGTCTAAGAAAGAAAGGAAAAAGAAAAGGAAAAAAAGAAAAAGCACTGGTCAGCGGGGATTCGCACAGCTGTTCCCCGCTGAGCCGGCTGATGACAGGGCTGTGGCCAGATTTTAAGTATTACCTTGGGGGAGATGCAGACTAGAATACTGCAATCAATGAGAAGCAAATTATATCACCTGTGATGCATTTCAGTTATCTTGCAAACCTGGCCTGTTAGTGGCTCCCAAGGATAATAGTTGAGAACTACTGCTTAAGGCCCCTTTCACACGGGAAGGATCCGTATTGATCCGCCCCGTGAAGATCCGCTGCTCAGCGGGGATCGCACACTGAGCCGGCTGATGACAGGGCGGTCTGTGCAGGGACCGCCCTGTCAGTTCTCCGCTCTCCTCTATGGGGGATCGGATGAACACGGACCGTCTGTCCGCGTTCATCCGATCCACAGACGAATGGAAAAATAGGGTTTTCCTCCGTCTGCAGAATCGGACAATAGCGTATGCATGCATGTCCGTTTTTCATCCAAAAAAGGATGAATGAAAAACGGACATACGGTCCGCATGTGTGAAAGGGGCCTTAGGGTTTATGCATACATGCACAGAGGAGTTTCCACTGCCAGCAGATTACTGCACCAAGAAGTTAACCCAGCCATAGACAGCTCAAATCTTGTCTGGATCAGCAGGAAACGGCCAAGATTCAAACCATGTATGGGCAGGCTGAATATATCAACGTTAGCCACTAGCAATAATCCTCGTCTTCTCTCTGCGGAGACGGCTTCCCCCACCGGGAGAACACAACAGCCCTACGGGAGGGATTTCCATCAACATGGTCTATGTTTGTGGGGGGGGAATCAGATTTTTTTCCTGCAACTCGTGGTTGTGAGAAAAAAAAATTTGCACCGTCTATGGCCAGGCTTACGAATGCTTGCATACAGCCAGCATCCCAGACAAATCAGTGACAGACCGACAGGTGCCATGTCTCACATTTATAGTCACAGGATGAATGAGCCTGGGCATGACCCGTGTGTCCAGGGACACTCATTCATCCCTGTGAACATATTTTTGCTTGGATGTGCAGTTACATCTGTGACATCTCAGGCTGTCAAATTAAACTGTCTGCTGGCAGCGGCTGTAGACAATCATCTGCAACTCCCTGGTGTAGAAATACGCTGAATTCTACGCACCTATTTTGCTTGAGCCCTAAATTTGACCTTGCTTTGGGTGCAGTTTTATGCACTGGACTTTTTTTGTTTTTTTAAGCAAACCTGTCAAAAGACAACCTACGTAGGAAAAGGCTGCTGACCTTCTGTAGAAAATGCTAATTGACCGAATGTGCTGATTGATTAGCTAGCTATAAATGGCTCAGTTGTCTCTAGTAAGCGCCAGGATGGAGGGAATCCCCACCATCAGTTATTTATTCTGCAGCCGTGTTAGCCAAGGCTGTCTGGCGTTGCCAAACTGACTGCATCCGATAGGATACAGTCACTGTTTGGCCACCAATTTTTCCACCAGGCTCAGTCGATTCTTAAATCTACTTTTGTCAAATCAGCTTGTAGGGCCACCTATGGCTAGAATTTCAGATAATTCAGCAAGAATCGTCTGGGATTTGAGCATCTATGCCAGCCTTTTTAAGTAAATATCTTGGAAGAAATCGGCTTGGGTGAGGACATTGGGGGGGATCTATCCCTGGACAGGTAAGTGTCCTTACATTAAAAGTCAGCAGCTACAGTATTTGTAGCTGCCAACTTAAGGGCCAACGTTAGGGGAGGGCCAGCCGGGAATTTTTTTTTTGAAAAAAGTCAGCAGCTACAAACACTGTAGCTGCTGACTTTTAATAAGCACACTTACCTGTGCTGGGTGCCCGCGATGTCGGCCGACCGTCCCTCAGTGCCGCCATTCCAACTAAGGGAAACAGGCAGAGGAGCTTTGCGGCTTCAGTGCCCGTTTCCTACTGCGCAGCGCTTTGTGAATGGGGTGTGCTGTGTTGTGGGGCACACACAGTTCCCAGAACACACCTCGCCCCATTCACTAGAAGACGAGAAGACTGAAGATCACTGCGGAATAGGAAGAGGCAGATTAGGACGATCTGCCTAGCAACAGCCATTTCTGGTAAGTTAAAAAACAAAAAAAAAAATAAATACAAATAATGTTCTCTCCAAATTTTGTATGCAATTTATTTTTTTAGGGTGGCCCTCCACTTAATTTTTTTTTTTGGAGGGGATGAAAGCTCCTCTTTAAAAAAGGTGCCTGCTGTACAGACAGGTTTGCTTTTTGAGGGTATTTTTGAGCAGCAGTTGCATGTGGCAACCTTTTCTTACTTGTAATCAAAGTAATAACACTTCAGCTGTGCCATGTATCTTTCAAATGATGGGATGTCCTTCTTAAGAATACTCCACTGTGCGCCAATCTCCAAAACATCCCCTGTAAACAAAATGGTAGAAATATAAGCATAAAAACGGCATGAATAATCTCAACCGATTAGGGCAATAATTTGACAAACTCTAAAATAAAATTTCTCTGTGCAGGTGCTTCCTTTTGAAAATTGACCACTGGCCGCTCTGCCAACATTGAGGTTGTATGCTGCAGGGACCTATAGTATCCTGTTGGAGTCTTCTCAACGTGCAACTGCTCAGAGTGCCGCATACACAGTAAAGGCCACACCTCTCCACAGCAGCTGTGTGCCCCTCTCTGAACAGTTGGGATGTACAGTTATAGTTTAAAGCGTGAAAGACTCCTGCAGGATTCCATAAGTTCCACTGGGACACACATAACAGCAATGTAACAGCGCTGCCTGGGGACAATTTAAAAAAAAAAAAAAAAAAGCTACGAGAAGGAAACTAACACCATCAAATGCATGTGCGTTATGGTATTTATATCCGATATAGGAAAACTATTGCTTTAATACCACTTTAAAGAAGCAGCCACAGCTTAATTAGAAAGCCTGTCCCCTGCCAGCATGCTGAAAAGGATCCATGCTCTGTGTGAAAGCCGTGTTCTTTCTGCACCACCTACCGAGTCAGAACTTAAAGTGGGATTCCACCCTAAAGTGAAACTTCCGGTTTTCGGAACCCTCCCCCCCTCCGGTGTCACATTTGCCACCTTTCAGGGGGAAGGGGGGGTGCAGATACCGGTCTAAGACAGGTATTTACACCCACTTCCGGGCACAAACTCCCACGGGAGTTTATGCCACTTCCTGTCCCGGCACGCTGTCTACCGGGACACACACGGGTCCCAGCAGACAGCGCGGACGATTCTCATTGCGCTGCGCGACTCGCGCATGCGCAGTAGGGAACCGGAAATTGAAGCCGCAAGCTTCACTTCCCGATACCCTCACCAAGAATGGCGTCAGCAGCAGAGAGCCGAGCGATTGATCGGCCTCTGCGGCAGACATCGCTGGAACCTGTGACAGGTAAGTGTCCATTTATTAAAAGTCAGCAGCTGCAGTATTTGTAGCTGCTGGCTTTTAAAAAAAAAAAAAAAAAAAATAAAATAAAAAAAAATGTTTGCAGGTACGGTCCCTCTTTAAGCTATCCAATCAAATGGGAGCATGCGCCTACTATGCCAGTGATGGAAAACCTTGGCACCCCAGATGTTTTGAAACTACATTTCCCATGATGCTCACCTACACTGCAGAGTGCATGAGCATCATGGGAAATGTAGTTCCAAAACATCTGGGGGTGCCAAGGTTCGCCATCACTGTACTATATAATTGCATAAGCTTTGCCAAAAGCAGAACTATATGTCTGACACAGCAGCGAGAAATGCACCGCATCCGGAGCACACAGGACAACGCGGCCAGCCCTCTGCCATACCGCAGCAGGAATAGGGGGCCCGCCCGTGCGAGTGCACCCACAGACTCCCACCACCGGATGCAATGCGGCCAAGGATGGAAAGAGGTGGGAGCCGGTACACCCCCAACACTGGAACCCAGGATACAAGGAAACTGAAGCGCAGGTAAAGGATCTACCCCCAGGCAGCCCCTGAGACATGAAGTCCCTCCTGCAAAAAGATGGTGCCTACAGGCAACATGCTTCCTCCGTCTGGAGGAAACACAAATGACTGGCCACGTTCCTGTAGGACCGCCTTTGAAAGACCTGGAGGCAATGCGTTTCCTGTGTCAGGAGGAGCTCCATCTCTGGAAGGGGGGGGGGGGGCCCTCCTGGAAGACGACAGGGGAAAAGCAGGATTTCTATGCCAGCTGTGGTTACTTTCTTAAAACACGAAAAGACCTCGTACACCGTTTGTTTTCATGTATTTGGAACATATGTAGCAAAACTTTGGGTGGGGGAGTGCATGTATGTATGCACGTACGTACACACGTGCTTGGTTTGCTTTTTTGTGTATATAGAAAATGAAAAAAACAAAATTTTTGCCTAATGATATACAGGGGGTCCCCGACTTACAAACGCCCGACCTACGAACATCCCCTACTTACGAACCGGACGCTGCGGCCGTTCTGCGCATGCGCGGCCAGACGGAGCCTTGAAAAATGTCCGTAATTTGCCGCGCATGCGCAGAACGGCATTCGACGGAACATCGGAAATGTCCGTAATTGTCGGTCTGCGCATGCGCGGCCGACTTACGAACAATTCCGTGTTAAGAACAGGTGGGCAGTCCCTAACGAGTTCGTAACTCGGGGACCCCCTGTAGATATCCATCTAAAAATTTTACACACAGTATCTCACAAAAGTGAGTACACCCCTCACATTTTTGTAAATATTTTATTCTATCTTTTCATGTGACAACACTGAAGAAATGACACTTTGCTACAATGTAAAGTAGTGAGTGTACAGCTTGTATAACAGTGTAAATTTGCTGTCCCCTCAAAATAACTCAACACAACCATTAACCACTAGCCGACCAGCCACCGCAGAGAGAGAGAGAGAATGAGAATATCTCTAAATAAAACAGGCGCTGGGATGTTTTTCATAACACAGCTACTCTGGGAAATCGTTAAGTTAAAAAGCAGCACATGAACAAAAGATAAAAAACAGTAGCCAGCCCCAACCAGATTTACTTCCTGCTGTCTTAAAGAGGGATTGCACCTGAAAATTTTGTTTTAAAAGCCAGCAGCTACAAATACTGCAGCTGCTGACTTAATAAATGGACACTTACCTGTTCCAGGGTCCAGCGATATCGGCAGCAGAGGCCGATCAATCGCGCCATTCTCGGTGAGGGAATCACTTCCGGTTCCCTACTGCGCATGCGCGAGTTGCGCAGTGCAATTAGAATCGTCCGCGCTGTATCTGGGACCCGTGTGTGTCCCAGCGGACAGCGCGGCGGGGCAGGAAGAGGCATAGACTCCCGTGGGAGTCTATGCCTGAAAGTGGGTGTAAATACCTGTCTTATACAGGTATCTGCATCCCCTCCCCCCTGAAAGGTGCCAAATATGACACCGGATGGGGGGAGGGTTCCGATGAGCGGAAGTTCCACTTTAGGGTGGAATCCCACTTTAACAGCAGAAGATGAATTTTGATTGGCTACCACAGGTTACTGCAACCGCTTTTAATCTAAAATGAACTCAACCAAGTTGAAAGACAATTATATTTGATGTACAAATGTTTTCACCGCCACCATCCAAAAAGTTTTGGTTTAAAAAAAATAATAATAAATAAAAGTTTGCTTTTCATACTGAAGCAAAAGCCTGTGGAGGGCTGTGTTTACCCACACCGGGATGCACAGGTGTTCCATGCATCCCCCGCATGATGTCAATTTGGATGCAGCACCTGCATAGACATTGCTACCAGACATCGGTCTACATTCAGGGCCGCGCACCCACACAGAAGTCAGAATAGGAGCAGCATCCATGTCTGTGCAGCCGCTGCGTCTCAACTGACATTAATGCGACTCCATGAAAATCTGTGCATCCTCGTGCGGGTAACCGCAGCACTTCGCGGGAGCGCTATGTAGTAAACCCTGTGTGAACAAGACCTTAAGGCTGAGTGTACTTACTAGCCAAGACAAGCTGCTGTTTGGTCAACTTGATGACTGTAGTCGGTAGGAAATTTTGCTCCAGGAGAGCGAGCTGTAACAAGAGGAAATTAAAAAACACATTAGAGGTCTGTATACCAATGTAAATAACTGGATACATTCGGTTTTCTGGGGGGATGCACTTAATTCTTAAAGTGGTTCTAAAAGGCAAAAAAAAAGGTTGTAAATAAAAATAATAAAAAAAAAACAAAAAAAAAAAACTAGTGCATTCTCTGCATTAAGGTAAATTATGTCACTGCAATTCATAAAAAGCACTTGGAAGAAGTAGAATGGAGGAGGACGTATCACATCTGCTCTTCTCTCAATGCCACCAGGAGACATTACCGTTTCCATTATACCACAGGAATTTAAGTGAATAGTGGTTAAAGCGACAAATACTACAGCTGCTGACACTTAAAATAAGGACACTTACCTGTCCAGGGCGCCCGTGATGTCGACATCCAAAGCCTATCTGTGCCTTGTCTCTCAGGTGGAGGCACTGCCATCTTTGGTAAGGGAATCAGGAAGTGAAGCCTTGCGGCTTCACGGCCTGGTGCCCTACTGCGCAGGTCGCGCTGCGCTATTCCACTGGGACCTGTCTGTCTCCCAGAAGACAGCGGGGGGGGGGGAGGCATCGGATATAGCGGCTATCTATGCCCGGAAGTGGGCGCAAATACATGGATTATACAGGTATCTGCTCCCCCCTGAAAGGTGCCAAATGTGACACCGGATGGGGGGGGAATGAATTCCAAAAAGCGGAAGTTAAATTTTTGGGTGGCACTCCGCTTTAATCTGCATAGCCTGCCAACCGCAGAAGTGGAGGGCTGTGGCAGATCAGGACACCCCTGGCATGCCAGTCACACTCTGAGGTCATATGCAATGGGACAGACCAGGGATCTCCAGGCACGGTTACAGTGCGTTTTAAGACCAGGAGTCTACAGCCGGTCATAGATGGTTTAAATAACAAGATTTAAACAATATATGGGCAGACTGATTATAATCAACTTGTCGAATTTTGCATGCGATTATCGCTAGCAGTTTTAATGGCACCCCTGCTGTGAGAATAGCTCTTTGGGAGGGATTCCCCTATCAGCACTGTATGTTGGAGGAAATCCAGCGATTTTCCAGCTTAAGACTCCACTACAGTGAGCAGAGACATAATTACATCACCGCTCGCTAAAAACAGGACTACAGCAGGAAAGTGACAAGATCAGTGGCTGCACGCGCAGCTCAGTGTGCATGCGACAGGTAAGCCTTTTGTTATTGCAAAAGAGGCATGCCTCATCTGCCATAACTGATAAACTGCAAGCAGGGAGCTCTTTAACTGCTTGCAGACCGCCCCATGCACATATACAGCGATGGGGCGGCCACTCTGTGCTGGATCATTTACACGTGATACAGTCGAAGGCAGCCCATACATGGAGCAAATTTATTTAATGCAACAAAAGAAATCGCTCAATTCCCCCATCAACACAGACAGTGTTGATGTGGGAATCCCTCCTGCTGGGTCTCATCTTGTCCCGTCGAGGGAAGCCGTCCCCGTAAGGAGAAGGCACTGATTGCCGCTAGCAATAAAATCGCAAGAGAGTCCGGCAGGCTGGTTGTACCCTAGCCGATCGATCAACTTGGTACATTCAGCCTGCCCATAACTGGTTCAAATTATGGCCGATTCCTGCTGAATGTATGGCCAGCCTAAGGCCTTGTTCACATTGATGCAGGTTTCGGTTAAAGCATTTTTCCCAGGGCGTTTTGCATTTTTTTTTTTTCCATACACATTTTTTGATGTGTTTTTAATGCATTTTTGGGGGAGGTGTCAGTTGTCTTGCAGGAGAAACCAGCAAAAACCCAGCAGAAATGCATAAAAAAAAAAAAAACACCACACACACTGCATTTTTGATGCGTTTCCATTGAAGCCTATGGAACCAAAAACGCTATCTGACCCTTTCCAAAAAAATAAATAAAAAACAATTAAAAAAAAAAAAAAAATGCACAGATGCGAATGTGATCCATAAGATACCATGTTACCATGGACTGCTGTGCGTTTCTGCAGAACTAAAAAAAAAAAATAAACACATTAGATGTGACCCAGGCGCAAGGTTCCAGCCAAACCAGCATCACATCATCGCTCCCTCCAGCGTGTGAAAATTTACAGCATTTCAACCACTGAATGTGAGATGTCCTTTAGGGCTCTTTCACACAGACGTGTAAGGAGCCCGCTCTGCACAGCGGGGGATCGCTCCGGCGATCCCCCGCTGAGCAGGAAGATGACGGGTCTGTCTCTGCACTCTGTGCAGGGACAGACCTGTCAGAGCGCCGCTCTCCCCTATGGGGGAATCGGATGACGACGGACCGTAGAGTCGGTCGTCAACCGATCCGATGACGGATGGAGAAATGGGGTTTTCCCTCCGTCACACCTTTTTCGGAGCGGGTCGGATGTCAGCGGACATGTCACCGCTGACATCCGACTCTCCATAGAGGTCTATGGTGTGTCTGTTCAGGTCCACCTAAAAAAAAAAAAAAAAAAAAAAAAGCTGACAGGCGGACCTGAACGGACCATCCGTGTGAAAGAGCCCTTAGGGAGGGTATCAGTCCTGTGTCTCTCCTCCATGATCAGTGGGTACCGGCGGACATTTCACCTCACTTCCTGTCCCATAGCCAAAACAGGAAATGAAAGCAAATCCCTCCAAAGTGAATTGCCACCAGAACTAGCGTCTCCATTGGAAGATTCCCCCTCTATTCCTGTTCTGGTGACCACCCAAATCTGGGATTTTCTTGTACTCTGTGATAACAGCCACCAGGACAAATTGAGAGGGTGAATCTCTAAGGCTCCTTTCACACTTATACGACTTGTTCCACGATTTGGGACTGCAAAGTAGCATGACAAGTCGTTCCCCATGATCTCCAATGACAGCCATTCATATTAGTACAACTTCAAGTCGTTCCGACTTCAAAGTAGTCCCTGCACTACTTTGGCATTCCTTGAAATCGCGGCAGAATCGCTGTAAAATCGCGTGACTTTGAGGTAGCACAAGTGTGAAAGGGGCCTAACAAGGGGAAAGATCTATACTCAACCACTGGAAGTTTCACCTCCACCAATTGGAGTCATCTACATCACGCAGGCAGTGATGTGGACACCCAAAGGAGGACCCCCTGGAACTAAACAGAAGAGAGGATTGTCACATGACTGTGGCTTCAGATACCTAAAATTGGCATTTGGACTTTGCTCATATCCTGGTGTTGGGCTTTAACCTGTTGCCATCCAGGTAAACACACACTCACCGGTCACTTTATTAGGTACACCTTGCTAGTACCGGGTTGGACCCCCTTTTGCCTTCAGAACTGCCTTATTACTTCGTGGCATGGATTCAACAAGGTGTTGGAAACATTCCTCAGAGATTTTGGTCCAGTGACATGATAACATCACACAGTTGCTGCAGATTTGTTGGCTGCACATCCATGGTGCAAATCTCCTGTTCCTCCACATTCCAAAGGTTTTCTATTGGATGAGATCCGGTGACTGTGGAGACAATTGGAGTCCAGTGACCTCATTGGCCAGTGGTGAGATGATTTGATCTTTGTGACATGGTGCATTATCCTGCTGGAAGGATCCATTAGAAGATGGGGACACTGTAGTCATAAAGGGATGGAGATGGTCATCAACAATACTCAGGTGGGCCGTGGTGTTTACACAATGCTCAATTGGTACTAAGGGGCCCAAAGTTTGCCAAGAAAATATCCCCCCCACCATTACACCACCAGCCTGAACCGGTGATACAAGACAGGATGGATCCATACTTTCATGTTGTTTACTCCAAATTCTGACCCTCCATCTGAATGTCACAGTTGAAATTGAGACTCATCAGACCAGGCAACATTTTTCCAATCTTCTATTGTCCAGTTTTGGTGATCCTGTGTGAATTGTAGCCTCAATTTCCTGTTATTAGCTGACATGAGAGGCACCCGGTGTGGTCTTCTGCTACTGTAGCCCATCTGCTTCAAGGTTCAACGTGTTGTGCATTCAAAGACAGTATTCTGCATACCCTGGGTGTAACGAGTGGTTATTTGAGTTACTGTTGCCTTTCCATCATCTCAAACCAGTCTGCCCATTCTCCTCTGACAACAAGGCATTTTCCTCCACACAACCGCCGCTCACTGGATATTTTCTCTTTTTCTGACCATTCTCTGTAAATCCTTGAGATGGTTGTGTGTGAAAATCCCAGTAGATCAGCAGTATTTGAAATACTCAGAGCAGCCCGTCTGGCACCAACAACCATGCTGCATTCAAAGTCACTTAAATCCCCTTATTTCCCATTCTGATTCTCGGTTTGAACTTCAGCAAGTTGTCTTCACCACGTCTAGATGCCTAAATGAATTGAGTTGCTGCCATGCGATTGACCGATTAGCAATTTATGTTACCAAGGAATTGAACAGATGTACCTAATAAAGTGGGTGGTGAGTGTAGATGGTGGTAAACGGGGTGGGCTCTAAGACGCACACACTATAGACACGGACGGGTAGTTGTTCTGCCCTCAGAGCGCAGTAACCACGCTGTCAAGGTGCCGGTAGGCCCGATCACGTGACCATCGTGACAGCTTATCACCAGGGTCATGTGATCAGACACCAGGTATAGGGACACCGGGGTCATGTGATCAGACCCCAGGTATAGGGACACCGGTGGGGCTGAGCAGGAAGAGACCCCGATCATTCGTACAACCATAGAGGTGGAGGAGGGGAGGTGAGCAGTGCCATCCAATCCCCTTTACAGGAATGACAGCAATCCTGAGCTGCCCATTTGATGTTCCATATTACTGGGAGGGATGGGGAGTGCTGAGCTCACAGTACAACCCAGCTGATGTGTCCCTTCATGTCTATGAGCCCCTTAGGGTGAGGGTTTAGTTTACTGGACATACAATGCTTTGTTTACATGTATATTAGGCCCCTCCCCCATCATACTACACAGGTGCTGGGTGGGATCTGAGTACGTGGGACCACACAAGTACCGAGCCGAGCTATGCCCCCCTTTTCCCTCTGTGATCAGCCCTCCATGCTCACCTTCAGCTTGCCCAGCACATCTCCGCACTTGCCCAGGTTGGGGCTCTTCTTATTCCACTCCGCCTTCAGCTGTTCATACATGGCGGCCACCTGCCTGATCCCTGCTCCGTCCGCCCCGTTCACCGCCATCTCTACAATGAATCGGCAACTGCAGGACAAGGCATGCCGCAACCGTGCGTCATCCCGTAGTCGCTCTACGTCCTTGCGTCACGTCCGCCCGGCTCGGCGCGGCCATTTTAAGAAAGGGCAGCTAAACCCGCCTCAGTTCTTCGCACGTACGCCGCCAGGTGCGCCTACAGAGTGTAAAAGCAGTGTAACGAAGGATTTATGAGCCCGCACAGAATAGACCTTCGCTCGCTTTTCAGACACTTAGGTTGCCGCCAGTAATCAGCTCATAGGTTGGGGGTGCGGACGATTTCCTCAACAAAGATGGCCGCCTTGGTTGTTTATAAGAGGCGGTGTCTGGGGGAGGGGTTGTGTGCGTGGGAGGAGCATCTAGTTGCCAGGTACTGGAACCAAATTGTATCTAAGGACTGAGTTCACTGCCATGATGAACAATTAGCAGAGGCTGTATACTTCTATAGACATGTGCACTGACTTGAATTTCAGAATTTCAGAATTTTTTCGGAAATTCAAAAATCTGAAAGAAAATCAGTAAAATTCGAAATAATAACTAACTATTCAATTATAGGTGTTGGAATTTCCTTTAAATTTGGCTGTTTGTGAACGTAACAAATACGAATTTATCTGAAATTACGAATTATCCGAAATAACGAATGCCGCATCTAAACAAATGGAATGGAACAAATTAATAATAAATAATAATAATAAAAAGGTTTTATTATTATTGTTATTTATTATTATTAGATCGTTACATTCCATTCTTTTAGATGCGGCATTCGTTATTTGAGATAATTCGTAACTTCGGATAAAATCGTACTCGTTACGTTCACTAACAGCCAAATTTGAAAGGAAATTCCAATTAGCAGAGGCTGTATACTTTATAGACATGTGCACTGACTTGAATTTCTGAATTTTCGAACTTCAGAATAACAAATTTTTTTGGAATTCGAAAATTCTGAAATTCGAAAATCTGAAAAAAAAAGAAAGAAAATCAGTAAAATTCAAAATAATAACTAACTATTCAATTATAGGTGTTGGAATTTCCTTTAAATTTGTCTGTTTGTGAACGTAACAAATACAAATTTATCTGAAATTACGAATTATCTGAAATAACGAATGTCACATATAAACAAATGGAACGGAACAAATTAATAATTTAATAGTTATTATTAGTTAGTTATTTCAGATTTTTGGGTTTTCGAATCTTCATTCTTTTTAATTTTCAGACTTTCATTCTTTTTTTCGGATTTTCAAATTTCCGAAATTCCAAATTTCCTAATTTCGAATTTTAGATTTTCCAAAATTTAGAATTTCCGAACTTTCAAAATTTTTTCCAATTTCAAATTTCCGAAACTTCGAATTTCCGAAATTCCGAATTTCAGAAATTCCGAATTTTCGAAATTCCGAATTTCAGAAATTCCGAATTTCAGAAATTTAGAATTTTCGGAAATTCAGGAAGTGTAAAAATTCGTAAATTTCGGAATTAACGAATTTGTAAAAATTCCTTAAAAAATTAATTCGGAACTAAACGAATTGCACATGTCTAATACTTTATAGCTGAAGAAGAAGAAGCCTCAGACACACGATAACAGTCATTTAGGGCTCGTGAACATGGAAGCGTTCGACGTGTTGTGTAAACAAACAGGGCGTATTGTGTCTGGGATAGGGGTTGCCACCAGTTTTTAAAAAAAAGGGTGGGCTCGGGGCGCAGAGCATTGCGCCCTGAGCCCACCCTTTTGTGTGACCATAGCAAACTAATATTCGCTAATGTCTTCCTGCTTCTCCTCCCGGCCAATCAGGAAGTGGGTCCTGAGACTTGAGACTCCCTGGCCTAGCGTGTCTCAGGACACACTTCCTGCTCACCTGGGAGGAGAAGCAACAGTCCATCTCTTCCTTCCCCCTGCCTCCTAAGGTCCATCTCCTGCAGGGGTGATGGCGGACTGCACTCCCACCCTTACTTGGAGACACAGTGGAGGAATCTGTGTACAGGAAACTTACTCAGAGAGATGTATTAGCTGACTGCTGAAATGCTAGTTGTTTGGCTGCCATGCTAATACACCGGCCTCGGCGCACTCCAAGCCACTGATTTGCAACATGTATTCAAATGAGCAATTCCAACTTGTAGTGGTTTTGCATAGAGCAGCCCTGATCCTCTTCTTTTTTGGGTCCCCTGCCGGCAGTCCTGGCTCCTCCCCCCCACCGAGTGCCTTCAATAGGAAGCCTCCAGTAATAAAGGTAAGCATGGACTAACAAAATACTGCATGAGGCTTATTATTGCGTCCACCGACACCGGTGCTGGGGGTTATTATTGCGTCCACCGACACCGGTGCTGGGGGTTATTATTGCATCCACCGACACGGGTGCTGGGGGTTATTATTGTGTCCACCGACACCAGTGCTGGGGGTTATTATTGTGTCCACCGACACCAGTGCTGGGGGTTATTATTTTGTCCACGGACACCGGTGCTGGGGGTTATTATTGTGTCCACCAACACCAGTGCTGGGGGTTATTATTGCGTCCACCGACACCAGTGCTGGGGGTTATTATTGCGTCCACTGACACCAGTGCTGGGGGTTATTGTTGCGTCCACCGACACCAGTGCTGGGGGTTATTATTGCATCCACCGACACCAGTGCTGGGGGTTATTATTGCGTCCACCGACACCAGTGCTGGGGGTTATTGCGTCCACAGGCCAAGAACATGATGGGACTTGTAGTTCCGCAACAGCTGGAGGGCCGCCAGTTTGACACCCCTGAGCCAGATGATACTGGAGGTCCTCTAGCCAGGAAATGAGGTAGGCTCTGGCTTGCTGCAGCTTCTAATACACAGTGTGAGAAGCTCGCAGTGTGCAGGGAAATCGGAGTGAGCAGTTTCGGAATAGGAGAGGAGCTCGTACATCTGTGCAAGACTGAAGGGAAACTAAAGTTCAGCTTTAAAGTGGATGTAAACTCGATTCAGTAAATTTGAGCTGGGCACATTTATCTGTAGTGTTTTCGTATCTGTCTCAAAAGCACTGTGTCCTGTAGCTTTCTCCTGCTTAGTTCCTCTGTTATCAGCCTGATAACTTCTGACAAGTTCTCAGAGACAGGAGCCTGAAGTGTGTGTCTGGGGAGGTTACTATAAATAGATTAGCAGTCGGTTTGCTGTCTCACAGCAGAGCTCTGCACATTCTTTTCTTCCTTTGCCAATGTGCCTTTCCTCCAATCAGCTGTCTTGGCTGTATGGCAATAATCCACTCCCAGTGCTGACCAGGAAGAGAAAATCTCCAACACGAAGAGCACTTTCTAAAGGATATATACAGCTGAAGACAGCAGATATACATGTAAAACATTTGTTTCATCTCTGTGTATCATCTAAGGCTGTTCATGTCACTGGGTATATGAGAGAGTTTACATCCACTTTAAATGTATGCCACATATCCACAACGGAGTTTCTGTCCACGATCAAAGGCCTTAAAATCGGTAAGAGCCCAGGCCCTGACGGATATACCCCCTTATTCTACAAAAAACTAGCCCCAATCATGACGAAGGCATTCAATGAGGTAGACGACTCCCACCCTTTATCCCAACAACTCCTTCAAGCCCAAATAGTGGTCATACCTAAACCAAGAAAAGATCATGCACAATGTAGTAATTATCACCCTATATCCCTACTAAATGTTGACCTGAAGCTCTACTCCAAAATATTAGCCACTCGTATCTCCCCTCTCCTTCCTGACATAATACATAGTGACCAAGTGGGTTTCATACCGGGACGTGAGGCCAGAGACAACACCACCAAGACTCTGCATCTTATTTCATATGCCAAATCTCACAACATCCGGACATGTTTACTGGCATGTGACGCTGAAAAAGCGTTCGATAGGGTCAGTTGGCCATTCCTACGAGCGTTGCTACAGCAAATAGGAATAGGACCGCGTATGATCTCCAAAATTATGTCTCTGTACTCACGTCCCTCAGCAAAAGTGTCCGCCAATGGGGAAACCTCGGGGACTTTCAACATCGCAAACAGCACGCAACAGGGTTGCCCCTTGTCGCCTCTGCTGTTTGCGATTACAGTAGAACACCTAGCACAAACCATACGCCAGAACAACTCCATTCAAGGTATCCCCACCCCCTCAGCTCCCCGAAAATTATCACTTTACGCGGATGACCTTCTGCTATATGTCACTCAACCCTATACTAGCATCCCAGCCATCCTAGCTGAACTTGACAGATTTGGTACACATAGCAATTTTAAGCTAAACATCTCCAAAACCGAAGCCCAGAACATCTCCCTGACACCTCGACAACTTGATAACCTGCGAGCACAGGAGTCCCTTGACTTCCTGTCTAATAGCCACAACAGAAAGTGAGAGGAAATTGCCTCCAACATGTGAGAATCCCTGGTTTTCCCTATTGGAAGATTTCACCTCTATTCCTGTTTTAATGATACCTCAAAAATTTAGGAAGTTTCTTTTTCTTTCAGTGATAACAGTAAACAGGATAAATAGAGAACATAACGGGGGAACAGAAAACAATAAAAACTGACAGGTGTTCTAATCCCTCTCCACTCTATCCAAAACTAAAATAAAAAAAATTGCCTTTGGTTATACTTTAACTATAAAGAGTTAGGTATTGCTCTGTCTTTGTTCAAACTACTGGCACAGTAGTAAAATATTCCTCCAGCCACTGGAAGTCAATGCTCTATGAAGCTGCCTTTACATTCATCCATTCATTTATATTTGAACTTCCCATTCAGTGCATCTAAAATGTATTTCTGTGAACTGACCACTAGAGGCCCTCACAGTACAGAACTCCAAAGACCATTGTACATAAGGTGGCAAGACCCAGTGTAAGGAATCCTGTTATATAACCTCATCTGTTTTCTTTCCCTTTTTGTATTTGCATATTTATTGTTCAGTAAAGTTCACAGAATCAGCATAGACCTCCGGATATTTCTAACTTGCACTGTTTTAAGTTTATTATACTTCCTATGCTAATGATTCACAGTGGTCCTCCCCCTAACCTAAGGAGCCATTCATTCTATTTATGTTGCATATTAACGTGTGCTGGATTAAGGCAGCCCATTCTGTTAACGAACCACAACGGATTTAAAATCGGTCCTGCACTCTTTCTTTTGTTCTGCTCCGGAGTGTGCTATCGTGTGTTGTGAAGCACTGCAAGGCAGATGCTTTGAGGCGCATTGGTCTAATACAGTGGTCTCCAAACTGTGGCCCACAGGCCAGATGCGGGCCTTTGCTTTTCTTTATGCAGCCCTTGGGGCACTTTTTCTCCTACAGATATGAGACACTATTTATTTCATGGACATTAAGAATGGGGCACTATTCCTTCCATAACACCAACACCCAGGCCTTTTATCTTCCACTATTACCAGTAATGAAGCACTATTCCTTCCACTGACACCAAGAATGGGGCACTATTCCTTCCACTGACACCAAGAATGGGGCACTATTCCTTCCACTGACACCAAGAATGGGGCACTATTCCTTCCACTGACACCAAGAATGGGGCACTATTCCTTCCACTGACACCAAAAATGGGGCACTATTCCTTCCACTGACACCAAGAATGGGGCACTATTCCTTCCACTGACACCAAGAATGGGGCACTATTCCTTCCACTGACACCAAGAATGGGGCACTATTCCTTCCACTGACACCAAAAATGGGGCACTATTGCTTCCACTGACACCAAGAATGGGGCACTATTCCTTCTGTGACACCAACGACAGGGCCTTTTATCTTCCACTGATACTAATGATGTGGCACTATTCCGTACTGTTCCAATGGAGCGCTATTCCTCCTACTGATACCAAAGATACCTACTGATACCAAAGATGGGGCACTAGTCCTCCCACTGTCACCAACGACAGGGAATCGTTCCTCCCACAGTCAACAACGATGGGGCACCATTTCTCACACTGACGATGGGGCACTTTTCCTTCCACTGGCACTAACAATGGAGCACTATTCCTCCCACTGATACCAATGATGGGGCACTATTCCTCCTCCAACTGACCGCAGGCACTACGTAATCTTTTTACTCCCTCTAACACTGTGGTATGTTTGTCTCCCACAGGCCACAGTCCGGCCCCTCTAAAGTCTGAAGGACAGTAAACTGATCCTTAGTTTAGAAAGTTTGGGGGCCCCTGGTCTAATGCATTGGGATTACATTTGAAGTAATGAAACCACAACTCACTGTGGCATATGAATTGTAGGCAATTTATGACAAGTTATCACAAAACATAGGTCTAAATGCATTCCTTTATTCATTTATGCCCGATTCAGTGACCTACCACCCACAAAGCTGCCAAGCCACTTGCCAAAGTCTTTTTAGCTGGGCTATGCATATGCCTCTTTACGACTACTGAAAGTGTGGGAAGTGAAGGGCTCAATGACACTAGGCACCTGGGAAAAGCAGGGTGCAGAGGCGCATCTCATAGTTAACACCCAGAAATGTTTATTTTTGTCTAAGCAATGACCTGGAAATTGTACCTTCTTTTTTTCTCTTGAAAAATAGCAGTGTACTTCCTGTGCCTAACCTCATTGCTGTATATCTGCTGCATGAGATCATCTAAGGCACTGTGCCCCCGACTGCTAGTCTTATGAAATTAAGAGTAAAATTTGGTGATGTCCCTATGTGTTACTCAGTGTTCTCCTTGCTGGAGAGGAATCTGTACCTGAAGACCTGCACACTACCGCAGTGCAAAAGTGTGGCTTTAAAAGGCTTTTCACGTGAATAAACTAATTAGTAGACAGTCTGGTTCCTGCTTCCAGACAGATTTAGTTGAGAAACATTGGCGTAAGGCCAAAGTGGTGCCTATATTATAAGAGATCAAAGTCTTTACCAAGTAAATATAGACATAGTTTAATTTCTATAGTTGGGAAGATACTGGAAAGTTTAATAAAAGACCACATAGATGAGTTCTTGCTGGAAAAAATATTTTAAGCAACAGACAGCATGGATTCATGAAAGACAGAAGTTGTCAGACAAATCTGATTTCTTTTTATGAGGCGGTAAGTAAAACCTTGGACAGAGGAGTGGCTGTGGGGTACACTTGACTTTTGCAAAAGCGTTTGACACAGTTCCCCACAGACGGCTCATGTGTAAGGTAAAGTCTACAGGCTTGGAAAAAACTGTTTGTAAATGGCTGGAAAACTGGCTAAAAGACTGACTTTAGAGAGTAGTGGTTAAAGGGGTTGTAAATTCGGAAGGTTTTTGATCTTAATGCATTCTATGCATTAAGATCAAAAGCCTTCTGTGTGCAGCAGCTACCCCAGCACCCCCTAATACTTACCTGAGCCCCATCTCTGTCCAGCGATGTCCACAAGTGTCTTGGCTGTCCGGGACTCTCCCTCCTGATTGGTTAAGACACAGCAGCGGCGCCAATGGCTCCCGCTGCTGTCAATCAAAATCAGTCAGGAGAGAGAGCAGGCGGGGCCAAACCACAGCTCCGTGTCTGAATGGACACTGGGAGCTGTGACTCGGCTTGGGTGCCCCCATAGCAAGCTGCTTGATGTGGGGGCACTGAACAGGAGCATAGAAGAGGCACCCAAGTAGAGGAGGATCTGGGCTGTGCAAATCCACTACACAGAGGAGGTACGTATAACATACTTATAGAAAAAAAAAATTCTGAATGGTCTAAGGTTATCAGTGGTGTACCCCAAGCCTCAGTGTTGGGACCCTTTACTTTTAATATCTTTATAAATGATATTGGGTCTGGGATTAAAAGTAACATTTCAGTCATTGTAGATGACACCAAACTATGCAGTGAAATAATGTCCTTACAGGATGTCTCCAATTTACCAGCCGACCTCAATGCTCCGTTTAATTGGGCAACTATGTTACAAATGAGCAAAGGTAAAGCATAATGGGCTACTATATAATAATAGTAGCCCATTATGTGCAACTTAACTGAAAATAAAGGCTGCGATGACGCGGCTGTCCCCGCTGGCTGGAAGCATACATCTTCATCCCTCTTCCCTCCGGGGCCTCAGACTCCGGCTCTATGATCGACCGGAGTCGTGTGACGTCACTCCCGCGTGGGAGCCACCAGTCACAGCATGATCCCTTTAGAATCGTGCAGGTTTTGGAGATATTTCCAGCACCTACAGGTAAGCCTTAATATAGGCTTACCTGTAGGTAAGAATGGTTGTATAGAGTTTACAACCACTTCAAGTTGTATAATATGGTTTCCGCACTATATTACTAGCGCCCCCTATCTTTGTTTACAATATTCCAGATGAGGTCTTACTAATGATTTGTACAGGGGCAAAATTATATCTCTCTCTCTGGAGTCCATACCGCTCTTAATACAATGCTCGCTTTGGAAATCACAGCTTGATATTACATGCTATTATTGAGCTTATGATCTACCCCCAGATCCTTCATCGCCATTGACAGCATGTCTATACTTTGAGGGGAGCAGCTCTGATTAATTATTTATTTGCACATATAGTCTTTAGCTTGAGGATTCAAATTTTATTCACATCTGGAATATGCAGTTCAGTTTTGGGCACCAAATCGCAAAAAGGATATCGGGGGTGAAGTACGCGCTAAAATACTTATATCTATGTATTAATTTGTCTAGTCCCTATAATGTTATTAGTCTGTTAAACCTATGAGCGCATGCTACTGTTAATATCACAATAATACGAGGTTAGCTATGAAGCCAAACACACGGCTAGGAATAATCAAATATTATTTATTTCCCAATAATCAAGAACGCTAACATAAAGTATTAAAAGACATTACAATATCACAAAGCTTACAATCAAATCATATAATATAAGAATATCAAAGATACTTATCACAGGGCCCTCCTTGTAGTCTCGAAAGATGGCCGCCAGACCATGAGGTGACTAGAGACATCCTCTCATGACCCCATTCCCAGCAAAACAGGAAGAGGAGCTCTCTGCGAATTCCTTTTACCAAGCTCACTCATTCAAACTCCCACACCCACTCAAAGTCACCCCCCCTTTGCCTTTCAGGTATCCATAGCGACCTTATAGTAACCATCTAATTACACATGTCACAGCAGGTGGGCTACAAAGCTTTTGGTGTGTCTTCCAGCCTGGCTACATTCCAATCCAGGGAATGCCTTCTGTCCTCAAAGATATTGGGAATGTGATATTACATGAGTTCATATTGAATCCAACATATGCCGCTTTGCGACTGAAAATCGCATAAAAACCCTTCTTCAGACACGGTTCCTATTGAACAGTCCATAACTGTTTTGTCCCTGACATGCGTTTCCAAACCAGTATCCATAGAACAGTCCTTTAAATGTCTTAACGTGTTGTGTTTTTACAACGTGTGCAGAAACAGCTCCTATGGAACAGTCCATTGTGGTCTTACCATGTTATGCTTCCCAACACGTGCCGCTTTGCCACTGAGTAACACATCCTTCTTCAGCGACAGCTTCCATGTCACCAGTATGTATCTTTGGTATCTTCTCCTTTCCGGTATCTTCAGGACGGATGCAGTACAGGCAAGGGGTGTCCATTCATTCACCATTCACCAGTATACATTCAGAGCAACATATCAAACAGCTCTCAAACACTGATCTATTATCTAGATAAGTCTTGAGGAGGGCCTTATTACCATAATATAAATCAACTTCTTATCACACTATATACATATATCTGTATCCCATCCCTTTATGCACCCCGCTCCCAATCCTATAACCCTTTACTGTACATATGGGTCGGGATTAGGCAGGCTTGCTCACAGCGGTATTGCAGGGCTCTGACTTGGCAGCAAGGTCTCTAATTTGAACACAGAGACCCTACCGTCAATTCGTCCCTCAACTTGCATAGACAAATGGGAGGTCCTTCTATATAAATACCGAGTCTAATATCACACATATAAATCTGCAAAAATGATTAAAAAAAAAAAAAACACACTTCCATCCCTGTGCCTGGATTTCAGAGACCATGCCCAGGGTATACCATGCACCTCTACCTATGGTTAGGTTCAAGGAACCTTCCAGTTTTATGACTAGCGTTACATCGGTATTCTTTAGGACAAAGAAATAAACTCGTCTATGTCCCAAACGACACCCAGGTGCTTCCTCCCCAGCAATGATCCCTGAAATAACTTCCCAACATTTTTATGTTCACCACCATGATGTATTGACCCGGCATACAAAGGACATCATGGTCAGGCTTCCGACCGAGGGAAGTATCAACCTGCTTCCATCTCCTCTGATCACATGTGGGTGATTTTAGCCTCAAATGCGACAAGATAGAATCCCCAATCAGTAAGCCCATTGATGCCACCAAATATACAGACCAAGTCCGCACTTCTGTATATGGGATCATACAGCCCAACACCTTTCACCATCCAAACTGGTACAGCCCATCCAGGCATTCGACCACCATTTTGGATTAGTGTAAGCGACGTGTTGTGGCAGAGTCTTACTGAGCGGTGATGTTAACTCATCAGGCCACTGCCCTTTAAACAGAGATTGCCCAATCAGCTTGATGCTGGTTGACACTTCCGCCCGTCACTGCGTGTACGCTAGAGCCCATAACCGATTTCTATCCTGTACCCTCACACCCTCCACCAACCTCTCAATATGGTTCACCAAATCTGGAGCTAATTTACCCTGGGTATTTTGTGAATGTTATTAAGGATGCCACCAATCTCTCTGAGTGACAAAGTCCCGCTCAAGCTATGGCTGAGAGTTTGTTCCTCAGGATACCGATGTCTACTCCATTACCAACACCCATCCCAGCTCCTATTCCCCCAATATAGTGCTGAATACATGCCTCCTCTTGTGGTTACTCCTCAGAGATAAGCATCCTGCATGCACCTTATTCCGTGTCCGCACATCTCTGGGAGTAAGTCACTGGTACGATGACAGCACTTGATTCAGCGTATACTCAGCAAATATAGGGTAATAAAACCACTGTGAGATGTCGCAGCACCATGTGGTGAAGGCATATTGTACTCTGGTAGTCAGCGTTTGCTCCCTTTATCTATCGGAGCATGCTCCTGTGTGTATACACTGGCATTCCCTGTGCAGGGTTTCAACTTCTCAGGTGAGACCTCAACCAGGCGCATCTCCCCCAGACAAGGAAATGTTCACCCCATTGATGTGTCACCTGACACCCTCTAGTCCGGCCAACAGACACCTTATTATGTATAAGTGCTCGCCTCCTGGGTACCTGCACCATATAAACTCCGTTACGTCAATACATGTCATACATTACACAACTTTCCTTATTTCAACTCCTCCCTCCAACAAAAAAAAAACATATATATTTTACATTTCCATGTTCTGATGGATTGGATGTGTTATATTCCTTTCCCAACCTCCAACCCATTGTACGTATATTAATAACACGTTTGCATTCATCAGGAGAGAGTCCAGCAAAAAAAAAATGTTTCAAGTCTTATTGATAGGCACAGTCTTTCAGATTCAGCACCAGATCGTCCATAGGAAAAGAAAAGTGTTAAAGTGAATCTTTTTGTTTGTCCCGTCTCTCCTGATATTTAGTGGAATAAATTTGGGGCGTGGTATGGCACAGACAAACTGCCAACCAGATGATCATCTGTCATCCATTTTTCCAGAACCTTTCCAATCTCGCTCCACCAGGATTCTGGAATTGAAAAACAAGAGCAGAATCAAATTCTTATCCATAATATCTGCTTGCTTATTATATTTACTCCTATTTCCTATTTACTTAGTATTCCTGGCTTCTGCAACTTGATCAAACTATCAAAACAACCATGACCTCTTTAGGCAGACTCCACTCTAAAATGAATCCGCATGGTATGATCAAAAATTAAAAAAACGAACGTCACTGTTGTTTCTCAAAAATTCTCAATCTAAAAACGCAAAAAGAAAAACAACCAATGCATTTATCTTTATCTTACGATCTATGCACTAACTTTATCTTACGATCTATGCACTAATTCCCCTTTCAGGTGTATAAAGCCCAAACCTTTTGGAGCTTTTTACACCTGAACAAAACAACAATAAAATAGCTGACTAAGCCAATACCCAAAAACAAAAAAATATGTTTTTTTTTTTTTCCAAAAAAACAAAAATTTAAAAAAAAATAAACATTAAAAGTCTGGCCATTATCACCCAAGAACAACATGACAAGACAACCACCATACAACAATGACAAACACTCAACTTTTAAAGACATCCATGGATTTTCTCCTGAGAAGAGTACACGTTTCTTTTTTTTATCTGAAAGACAATAAGTTAATGGGAAAAAACAACACAAACAAAACAAACAAAACATTTGTAACTTCATCACAACATTTGCTACCTCATTTGTAACTCTTTAGTTTTGTCAGATTATTGTTTAAATATTTTCATTGTTTGCAAACAATTACTAATTAATGAGCTCATGGTACCATGTGATAATCGATTATGCATTTACAATAACCTAACCCCCGTGTTGGTCTCACTTTGACGGACCTGCAAACAAAACACAAATGTTTAGTATCCCAAACCTGTTCTCTCCCTGGTCTCTGGAAAAGGAACACAAAGACAATGATTAAACACGATTATCATGACAATTGACTTTAAGTGCCCCAAGTCTCTTTTCATTAATTGTACTGCTAGGGGAACACCGAGTTGTAGTATAAACAACTAACCTAAAAAAATAAAAATTACAACCATTAAAACTAAAACAGAAATTAATACAAAAAAAAAAAAAAAAAAATTGAAAAATGAAAAATTGAAAGAAAAAAAAAATTAATAAAAAAAACAAAATATGAAAAAAAATAATTCATAAAGAAAAAAAAAATAATAAAGAAATAAAAACATTAAAAATTAACAATTAATAATAAAAAAAATGGAAAAAATAAAAAAATTAATAATAAAGAAAATTAAAAAACCTAATAAAAATTCATTAAATTAATAAACATTAAACCTTATAAAAAAAAAATTACAAAAATACTTAAAACCTTATTCATAGGAAGGAAGCTTTGATCAGAGTATTTTTAACATACTTGCAGCTGACTAAGTGCTGCCAGCATTGCTTCCCCCAGTGCTATGTTTGAATAACCATTCGGCTACTTCCATTTTGATTTTATGCAACTGTCCTACATATTGCTTTTCGGTTTGTAGACTCCGTAATTGGGTCTTAACGGGGAATTGGGTTTGCTTACTATTGGCTCCATGCTTTGGATTGCTACCCCACCTGGCCGAATAACATTCATAATGCCTTGGGGTAGTCTTCCGGTATGATCTTTTTTGATATCGTTATTCGCCCAACAATACTTTGCGATGTGACCTCCCCTTTTACACAAACAACATTTTAGCTCTGGCTTCCCTGCATAGGCCCTTTTTTCAACATCTTGTGCTGGAAATTCACATTGCTGGATAATATTACTGTGATTGGAATTAACAGACTTTACACTTCCATCGTCTGATGAGTCATCAGAAGTTTCTATTTCAATTCCTGAATCTATTTCAAGCGCAGATACCACGCTTGTATTTACGTCTCCAACATCGATTCCCATCATCCGCCTTCCTGTATTTCTGCTTAATACGGATACACCTGCCTTTGACCCATATTCGCTATCACTGGACTCTTGACAAAAATCTCGCAGGATATTGACAAAATTTTGGTAGGACCTAGCATTCCTCAGAGCCATTCTAGTGGGATAGCTTACATAACACTTATTGGCCATCGAGTATATGAAACTTGCATCATCCTCCAATAAGTCAGGACAGTTGAAGACTCTCGTATACAATGCAAGATACTCACTGCAGAACAATATTGGGTCAACTCCTCTCCTAAATTTCATTCGTTGCAAATCACTCATACCATTATCACGACTGTCCACAAGGCGCTGCAATTCTTTCCTCCGCCCCTCTGCATCTGCTAAATTATCCTTAACCTGTGCCGATAACTGGCCTATCAAAGGTCCTGGTAGCCATGCTTTCAGAAGAGAGCATGCATCGTCATTACTCAACTGGAATTTACGGATTAGAGCCTCAAACTTATTGGACAGCGTCACTGGCGACTCCAGGGCATTAAATTCACCCAGAATCTGGCATAACGTGAGTCTCTCTTGGATTGTAATCAAACTGTCATTCTGCTTTGACGCTATAGGCGCAATAGTAGACTGTGTTTCCTCACGGCTCTTTTCCTCACTGACTGTGCAGATATCGGCCAATTGGCATGTTGCTTTGTGCTCATTGAGCGATATTATACACTGTTCTTTAATAAGAAGTTGGGAGTGTGCGTTTGCTACTTTCCTTTCTAAAGACATAACCAATTCTTCCATCTCTGATAACTTTATTCGCAATGACTCTACAAGTTTATTCTTCATGACGCAGTCCATGCTGCACCTCTGAAGCTGTTCTCGTAGGTCACCATTTTTTTCTGACAACTCGCCGGCTTTTGCCTGCAATTTGTCAATCTCACTACTGGAGGCTGTTGCAAGCCTTAGAAGTTTTCCACTGATTCCATCTAAATCTTCGCCGAGATGTCTCCTTTCTGCTTCCCACTTCTCCCCCATGTGTTCAGATATAACTTTAATTCTGAGCAACACTGCAATCTCATTAGCCAATTTTTCCTTCTTAGCTTTTTTTTTTAGCTGTTTACCCAGTAATCTGCTATTCTGTTGCTGACACTGAGACACCAGTACATTACACTGGCTTTTAAGAGGTTCATCTGCACATGAATGATAACTGGCAGAGGCGTACTTCTTAACATATGTATACACAAGTTCCATTCTCACAAGCACACAATCCACACTTCTATTTGTACTAACGTTCCAACACTGCACTGAGTACTAAACCAAACCCAATTATCGTTAGCTCTTACAACTCACGGGAAACAAATAAAAATAAAAAAAAATACTCGCTCCCATAGCATTCCAGATTCTTCATTCATTATCACTTTTACTTGATATCATTCTAAATAATACAACTTTTGCCTATCCATTGAAAAGACTAACCACATTTACTGTGGCATTCTCAGCTGATGTTTGTTAACGAAACTTTCAATGACTTCCATTGATATGCTAATTAGCCTACCCACATTGAAGTTGCTCAACCAGTTGCTTACACAATGCAATACAGATAGACAACCAACAGAAAAAAAAAAACAGATACACATCCGTTTAAACACAAATTTGTTACTTGTAGTTTTACAACAAGACACAAGGCACATTCTAAGACACAATGCCTTCCTGTTAGGGTAAAAATCCTGTTAGGCCTTCCTGCCACATGGGTAAAAATGCAAAAAAATAAAAACGTAAAAAAAACTTGAAAATAACAATCTATTTCTCCCACTTTTCGTCAAAGATGCATGGTAATTCCTGTCAATCTTTAACCAAGGGTGATCAGCCCTCTTGACCAGCTACAAGTATTCTAACACTTTGCATTAGCAATACAACATTTAACATATATATACATATATATATCTCGGATAATAAAAAAAAAAAAAAAGGTCTCACCAGATTTGTCGCGCGTCCGCTATCCAATGAAATATTTCACAACATTTTTATGATCATCCAAGCGTGGTTTCAGAATTCGCGAGCCAGCGCCAATCTTGTCCACACGAGAGACGATTTTCCGTTCTGGGTGTCTTTGATTACCAGGACTCAAAACAAAAATACATTAGTTTGTGGATTCTGTGTAAAAATACATTCTACACGCCTTTGGGGTGCCATATGAAGTACGCGCTAAAATACTTATATCTATGTATTAATTTGTCTAGTCCCTATAATGTCATTAGTCTGTTAAACCTATGAGCGCATGCTACTGTTAATATCACAATAATACGAGGTTAGCTATGAAGCCAAACACACGGCTAGGAATAATCAAATATTATTTATTTCCCAATAATCAAGAACGCTAACATAAAGTATTAAAAGACATTACAATATCACAAAGCTTACAATCAAATCATATAATATAAGAATATCAAAGATACTTATCACAGGGCCCTCCTTGTAGTCTCGAAAGATGGCCGCCAGACCATGAGGTGACTAGAGACATCCTCTCATGACCCCATTCCCAGCAAAACAGGAAGAGGAGCTCTCTGCGAATTCCTTTTACCAAGCTCACTCATTCAAACTCCCACACCCACTCAAAGTCACCCCCCCTTTGCCTTTCAGGTATCCATAGCGACCTTATAGTAACCATCTAATTACACATGTCACAGCAGGTGGGCTACAAAGCTTTTGGTGTGTCTTCCAGCCTGGCTACATTCCAATCCAGGGAATGCCTTCTGTCCTCAAAGATATTGGGAATGTGATATTACATGAGTTCATATTGAATCCAACAGGGGGGAACTGGAGAAAGTGCAGAGAAGTGCAACCAAACTGATAAGAGGCATGGAGGAGCTCAGCTATGAGGAAAGATTAGAGGAACTGAATTTATTCACTCTTCAGAAGAGGAGATTAAGGGGGGATATGATCAACATGTATAAATACATAAGGGGTCCATATAGTGAACTTGGTGATGCATTACTTACTTTAAGGTCATCACAGAGGACAAGGGGGCACTGTTTACATTTAGAGGAGAAGAGATTTCATCTCTAAATACGGAAAGGTTTCTTCACAGTAAGAGCTGCGAAAATGTGGAATAGACTCCCTCCAGAGGTGGTTCTGGCCAGCTCAGTAGATTGCTTTAAAAAAGGCCTGGATTCTTTACTAAATGTACATACCGTATTTATTGGCGTATAACACGCACATTTATTTTAAGAGGGGAAATTTTAAATAAGGAACTTTGAAGCAAAATAGGGGGCAGTGCCCATCTGCAGCCTCACTATTGTTATCAATGCAGCCTGATCAATGCCTGTCTGCAACCTCACCATTGCCATCAATGCAGCCTCATCAGCCAACATCAATGCAGCAAAACTATTGCCATCAATGCAGCAGCCTCACCATTGCCATCAGTGCAGCCTGATTGATGTCCATCTGCAGCCTAGAGGGGACAGGAAGGGGGGCGGTACAAGTGCCAACAGTTTACATACAGTGAGAACCTCCTATGATAGACAGAACACTGGTCCAATGGTGGCCCAGGAAACGGGACTTCCTATTACAGAGGCCCCCAAGTAAACAGGAGATTCTCACTGTATGTAATCTGATGGCGCTCGTCCCACCCCCTCCCTGTCCTCTCCGAGGCAGCTAAAATTGAAGTATTGGCGTATAACACGCACACGTTATTTGCACCCGATTTTCATGGAGAAAAAGTGAGTGTTATACGCCAATAAATACAGTAATATAACTGGGTACTAATATTTAGAGGTAAAGTTGATCCAGGGAATATCCGATTGCCTCTTGGGGGATCAGGAAGGATTTTTTTTGCCTGCTGGAGCAAATTGAATCATGCTTTGCTGTATTTTTTTGCCTTCCTGGATCAACTGTGGGTATATATCAGTGATGGCGAATCTTGGCATCCCAGATGTTTTGGAACTACATTTCCCATGATGCTCATGCGCTCTGCAGTGTAGTTGAGCATCATGGGATATGTAGTTGCAAAACATCTGGGGTGCCAAGGTTTGCCATCACTGGAATAGACTGTGTAGATGGGATTGTATGGATTCTTTTTTTTTGCTTTTATTGGTTGAAATAGATGCACTTTGTCTTTTTTTTTTCAACCTGACTAACTATGTAACTTTAAAGTGTTGTGTGAATTGTTTTAATTATATTCTCTGTCCTGAAGGACACATGAGTTACTAGTTTTCAGGCAGCTGTATCTAATTATTTTTTGTTCATGGTTTTATTGTTCTTTTGTTTTGTCTTGTTTTTGTTTTTTTGTGTGTGATTTTTTTTGCCCATTAACCACATTCATACATACTCTTTTCCGCTAACAAAGGAGTTAACTTACAAAAGGAATAGAGACTCTTCACAATGAAAAGTATATATAAGGTAAAGTAGTCCGTGGCTGAGCAGGGATGAGAACGGTCACTATTCACTGAGCTTGGCCCGCCTGGAGGACCACCAGGACATACACTGGCACCAAGCTGCAACAGGATGGTTAGGAAAACAACCCACATGAAAGCAGGAGACCAAAGTTCCACTCCAAAGTCTTACCACCACACAGCAAGCCAAAAAAAAGTCAGCTGAAAAGCTGAGCTTTGATCCTGCACAGCTCAAGCTGGTGCCCACAGACTAGAGAGAGTGTTCAGGGCCATTATTTCTATTTAAATCCCCACAAAGGGACATTGTTCTCCTTTGCTGCACTTGCATAACCTGTTTTCTGAAAGCGTTCTATCAGAAAACCACAAATCGGATCTATCTGGTATCTGCTTATCTGTGCAAGCACAGCCAAAATTCCTAGATCCGGATGAAGTGGGAGTCTGTTTGGCCCCTGAAATGCATTTTTTTTGTTTTTACTATGAACCAATGTTATCATTAAAATCTTTGGGTACTTGGATAATCGTTTGGCAGGGGTGTAGATAAGGGGGGGGGGGGAATAGGGGGTCCAACCCTTTCCCAGAGCATTCGTGGCACAGTTCAGCAACTAGTGCTGACATCTGCACCAGGCAACCCAATACAGGAGCCGCTTCTGCAGCCTGTCAGTTCAGAGCAAGGGCGGCTGCCCCTCCCATCTCCATCCACATGGTCTGGTATGTGTGTTTTATGAAAGGGGGGGGGGGCTGTACTGAGTTGGAGAACTGTACTGAGAAAAGGTTGGGAGGGGAGGACACCACCTTATATTTTCCCTGTGAGTCCCCAAAGCTGAACCCCCCCCAGAAAGATAAAAATCTTTTGCCCTGTTGTTTGGCACTCTCATTGGACTGTATATGTGTGGATTCTCAATCCTGCCCCCCCCCCCATGCCTGCTTCAAATGGGCGTCCCCATTTTGCTGAAATGAAGTTAGTGACCTCTGTGTCCCATTGGGGAGATTTCCCTTCACTTACTGTCCCATAGCCAAAACAAGAAGTGAGAGAACATCCCTCCAAAGTCAGGGAATCCACTGTTGTCACAAGAACTAGTGTCCCCATTGGAAGATTTCTCCTCTGTTCCTGTTCTGGTGACAATCCAGAATTTGGGATTTTCTTTTACTTTTAGTAAATAGGACAAATATAGAAGGTGAATCATCATCGGGAGTACCGACAGCAATATAAACCTGACAGGGGTCTAATCCCTTTACACTCTATCCAAAACTAAAAAAAAAAAAAAGTTTTGCCTGTAGTTATGTGTTTCTGTGCTAAGAGCTCATAGTGGTTCTCCCCCTAAGAAGCTGTCCAGATTCAAAAGCTGACCCCCCCACTAAACTGATTCTCAAGTAAAATTGTAAACTGACAATGTCAGGTATAGTATATGAGAGTTTTTTCTAGTAATTGCGCTAAGTGGTACCAAGCTAAAACAGTTCGTTATTTAAAATTTTTTTTTTTGGGTTTGATTTACTGTTTTTTAATCTTTTAACCACCCCCGGAAGATTTGCCCCCCTTCACGACCATGCCATTTTTTGCTTTTTGGCGCTGCGTTACTTTACCTGACAATTGTGCGGTCATGCAACACTGTACATAAATAACATTTATATTCCACACAAGTACAGCTTTCTTTTGGTGGTATTTGATCACCACTGGATTTGTTATTTTTTGCGCTATAAATGTAAAAAGACCAAAAATTTGGAAAAAGAAAAAAACATTTTTGGGGTCTAGATTAGTTCCTATTAACAGGCATATGACTGCATCCTAAATGCCCAACGCGTTTTGTGTATGAACACTTCCTCAGGGGCAGATGCTCAAGGATATCTACAAAAAACAGGTCTATTATAGCACTGAACATAACAGAAAAAGGCAAGATTGCCAATCCTGGATATTTACATGGAATGAAGTACAATAGTGGGTAGTGAATGTGGGGCCAGAAAAGGTTTGTCTCTCCCAGGAGCTGAGGTAGTCTAAAGCGGCGCACCAGTGTTAATCGGTCACTTAGTGTCCGATTTGTCCGCCGCAATGTCGCAGTCCCACTATAAGTCGCTGATCGGCGCCATTGCTAGTAAAAATAAATAAATAAAATTCATATAATTCCACAAAAATATCACATAGTTTGTAAACACTAACTTTTGCGAAAACCAATCAATATACGCTTATTGGGATTTTTTATTTGCAAAAGCATGTAGGAGAATACATATTGGCCTAAAGTGATGAAGTTGGATTTTTTTACATTTTTTTATTTGATGTCTTTTATAGCAGAAAGTAAAAAAATATATATTTTTTTTCAACATTGTCTGTCTTTTTTTGTTTATAGCGCAAAAAATAAAAAACCGCAGAGGTGATCAAATACCACCAAAAGAAAGCTCTATTTGTGGGTAATAAAGGGACATCAATTTTATTTGGGTACAGCACTGCACGACCGTGCAATTGTCAGTTAAAGTAACATTGTGATGTATCGCAAAAAATGGCCTGGTCATGAAGGGGGGGGTAAACCTTCTGGAGCTGAGGTGGTTAAACCTCTAATTGCCATACTAACGTATCACAATCACCTGCATTGCACGGCAATCATGGGTTTAAATCAGGGGGTGAGAAGGCAACATATCGCCTCCTCACCACCTGTCAAATGCACGCAAATCGCTTTTGAGAGGAGCAGCAGTGCCTGCTGCACTTGTGAATGAGCCCTGCATTCGGCAGCGGCACCCTTAGGGCTTGTTCACGCGTAAAGTTGGGGAGTGGTAAAACCCTGCTGTTGAGTCAGGGTTTTACCACCCCCCAGTGCCTACTCCCTTTATACAGCGCTCCTACACCACCCATGCCCATTGGAATGAATGGGCAGCGCTTGCCTGAAAACGGCAACACGGGCACTTTTATCCCCTTCTTAACCTTTTCTTGGGGGTTAAAAGTGCCCCACTAGCGGCAGAAAAGCGCAGCTTAAACAGGGGTAAAGCGCCGCTAAAACTAGCAGTGCTTTACTGCTGACTGACCCGTTACCCCAGTGTGAAAGCAGCCTTACTCATAGGCTACCTTTGTTTTTGTTTTTTAGAGCTTTAGACTGGGTTCACACTATTGCAAATTGAATGTGGATTTCTCTGCATCCAATTCACATTCCAATTCGCTTCATAGAGAGCCGCTCACAATCGCCTGACGTGCGAATTGGATGCAGGGAAATCCACATTCAATTTGCACGTCAGGCGATTGTGAGCGGCTCTCTATGAAGCCGGTTCACACATCTCCGGAGCGGCTCTGGTGCAAATTCTGACTGAAATCAGACCTGAACTGGTGAACGGGGACACACCGGACCCCTGCTGTGAGCCGATCCGTGCTGCGGTGTCAGGGCCGGTGCTACCACTAGGCGAACTAGGCAGCCGCCTAGGGTGCACTGCCACCTGGTGCACAGCCACAGCAGTGCCACATTCCTCTTCTGTCACCACCTCATCCCCGGTGGATGTCAATTCTAGAGCCGCCGTTCCTCCGCAGCACACATCGGTGCACCTGCACACAGTGGAAGTGAGCTGAGATCCCAGCACCGGACAAGGTCATTCACTAGATGATGGTGATCGCTGAAGTCAGCCCAAAGCTCCAATCGCTGCCTGTCATTGCCAGCCAGCATGGAGCTTGGAGTGGAGATGTCAGTGTGGCCGGTCTACAGGAGTGTAGGATAGCTTCCAACTGTCCCTGATTTGGATAAATGTCCCTCTGTCCCTCATTCCTCCTCATTTGTCCCTCATTTTGGTCTGATCTATATAGTTGTAAATAAAATGCACTTTTTATCTTTCAAAAAGTGTTTCCCAGTGCTAAACCTTTCATCCAATTTCTAAATTGCTGCATTCGTACATTTTAAAAGCCAATATAAAGGAATAATAGTGGTAAAAAAAAAGCTCTTGTGGATTTAATTAACCTTATTGTTTTGGTTAATTCTCCTTTAAGAGGGTGTGGCAGGGGGCTTGTCCTATGCCCACATACATTTTCTAGTAGGTGTCCCTCATTCCCATCTCAAAATGTTGGGAGGTATGCCGTCCTGGAAGAGGAAAGGGAATGTCCACTACGGGGGACCGTGCACAGGCTGCAAGCCGAGATGAAGGAGTTCAGGTGCAGGGTGGAAAGGCATCTGGAGGATGTGCTGCGCCCCTCTCCCGTCACTGACCTGCAGTGTGAGTACCGGAGGCTGCGGGAGCAGGTGGACAAACTCTGCTGTCAGGTGGAACCGTGGAAGCACTGAGCCGGGTGGCGGGATGGAGCAGGGACTAACAGACCAGGTACTCCAACCATGCGCTGCTCGCTGTGTCCGGCAAGGCAATTCAGGTCAGTTCAATGAGGGGGCAACACACATTACAGGGGAGTATAGTCTATACAGGGCAGTGTGTGCAGGAAGGGGGGCAGTTTGTGCGGGAAAGCGGTGTAGGGTTAAAGGGGGCAGTGTATACAGGAAGGGTGGCGTAGAGTTAAAGGGGAAGTGTATTTAGGAAGGGGGGTATAGGGTTAAAGGGGGGCAGTGTGTGCAGGAAGGGGGCTTTAGGGTTAAAGGGGGGCAGTGTGTACAGAAAGGGGGGTTTAGGGTTAAAGGGGGCAGTGTGTACAGGAAGGGGGGTTTAGGGTTAAAGGGGGGCAGTGTGTGTAGGAAGGGGGAGCAGGTTGTACAGGAAGGGGGTGTAGGATTAAAGGGGGAAGTGTATACAGGAAGGGGAGTGTAGGGTTAAAGGGGGGCATTATTTGCAGGAAGGGGGGGGGGGGTTGTGTCGAGTTCTCGACTAGGGTGCAAAATAGTCTAGCGCCGGCCCTGTGCGGTGTAAACCCAGCCTCAAAGTAGGCTAAATCAATTTTTACATGAACTAAGAGATACAGATGCCTGAAGAACGAATAATCCAAATAAGAAAGACCGCTCTACTCTTACTACACAGCCGGACATAAATCTCTCATGCTTTGATCAAATTAATTGCAGAGATAAAATTGTACAATTCACTCTATCAGACCACACACCAATTTACTTGAAAATTAATTGCAATAAAGGAAACTGCTCAACATACAAATGTCATTTGAATTAAATTTTATTAGAAAATGAAAAAAATTCTAGAAGAAATAAGATTACCATTATCAGACTATTAGGGTTGAGTTACTAATGACAAATACACTGTTAACTAAATTTCATTTTTTACAGAATACCCAATTACATGCAAAAAAAAAAAAAAAAACAGCAGTTTTGCTTGTACAAGATTGGATGATGGAAGTCAGCAGCGCTTCACCTCATTTACTACGTTCTGGGGAAAATTCCCTTGAAAAGTGCAACTTATCTTGAAATGTGAACATTCGCTTTGTTTTTAGCAAACCAAACCCCTTTATATCTTCTCCAGCAATGGGGGGCTCATAAAGCCTTTACATGAGGAAAACTGATAGAACTAGCATCCAGAACTAATAAAACAAAACAAAAAAGAAATACATTTACTACTGGAAGAAAAATCAAAACTGGAACAGATACATAAAAGAACACCCTCCGTGTATTTCACAAAAGTGAGTACACCCCTTACATTTTTGTAAATATTGTATTATATCTTTTCATGTGACAACACAAGAAATTACGCTTTGCTACAATGTAAAGTAGTGAGTGTACAGCTTGTATAACAGTGTAAATTTGCTGTCCCTTCAAAATAACTCAACACACAGCCATTAATGTCTAAACCGCTGGCAACAAAAGTGAGTAGTGAAAATGTCCAAATTAGGCCCAATAAGCCATTTTCCCTCCCCGGTGTCATGTGACTCATTAGTGTTACAAGGTCTCAGGTGTGAATGGGGAGCAGGTGCGTTAAATTTGGTGTTATCGCTCTCACTCTCTCATACTGATCACTGGAAGTTCAACATGGCACCTCATGGAAAAGAACTCTCTGAGGATCTGAAAAAAAAAGAATTGTTGCTCTACATAAAGATGGCCTAGGCCAGTGATGGCAAACCTTGGCACCCCAGATGTTTTGGAACTACATTTCCCATGATGCTCTGGCACTTTGCAGTGTAGTGGAGCATCATGGGAAATGTAGTTCCAAAACATCTGGGTGCCGAGGTTTGCCATCACTGGCCCAGGCTCTAAGAAGATTGCCAAGACCCTAAAACTGAGCTGCAGCACGGTGGCCAAGACCATACAGCAGTTTAACAAGACAGGTTCCACTCAGAACAGGCCTCGCCATGGTCGACCAAAGGAGTTGAGTGCATGTGCTCAGTGTCATATCCAGAGGTTGTCTTTGGGAAATAGACGTATGAGTGCTGCCAGCATTGCTGCAGAGGTTGAAGCCGTGGGGGTCAGCCTGTCAGTGCTCAGACCATACGCCGCACACTGCATCAAATTGGTCTGCATGGCTCTTGTCCAAGAAGGAAGCCTCTTCTAAAGATGATGCACAAGAAAGCCAGCAAACAGTTTGCTGAAGACAAGCAGACTAAGGACATGAATTACTGGAACCATGTCCTGTGGTCTGATGAGACCAAGATAAACGTATTTGGTTCAGATGGTGTCGAGCATGTGTGGCGGCAACCAGGTGAGGACGCAGTACAAAGACAAGTGTGTCTTGCCTACAGTCAAGCATGGTGGTGGGAGTGTCATGGTCTGGGGCTGCATGAGTGCTGCCGGCACTAGGGAGCTACAGTTTATTGAGGGAACCATGAATGCCAACATGTACTGTGACATACTGAAGCAGAGCATGATCCCCCCTTGGAGACTGGGCCGCAGGGTAGTATTCCAACATGATAACGACAACAAACACACCTCCAAAATGACCACTGCCTTGCTAAAGAAGCTGAGGGTAAAGGTGATGGACTGGCCAAGCATGTCTCCAGACCTAAACCCTATTGAGCATCTCTGAGGCATCATCAAATGGAAGGTGGAGTAGTGCAAGGTCTCTAACATCCACCAGCTCAATCATGTCATCGTGGAGGAGGACTCCAGTGGCAACCTGTAAAGCTCTGGTATACTCCATGCCCAAGATGAAAGAAATTCTGGTTCTGGACGACCACCCTTGGTTAATTTCGGCAGACCACCGTGACCCCCGGTACCGTGAGAGACTCCATGAAACAAGATGTGAATTCAAAGGGTATCTGTCTTTTTAATGAGAATGAATGCAGCTTATATGGAGTGTAGATCAAAGGAGGGGGTGGTTAGTTGAATGCATAGTGTCTGGGGTTAATAAAGTTTGTTACTTTGATGTGTATCGATAAACAGTTAGATAAGACACCTGGTCATTAGTCACATATCTTAGCTGATTGTCTAAGGCAAAACAGGATATACATACTTGAAAAGCCTTGACCACAGTTAGCACAATAGGGGGTATGTTGCTGTACAAACATTCCCACACATTCATACACAAACAGAAACCTACAGCAATAAGAGACTTCACATGAGATGACAGGGGCACACAAAATGGAGTCATGATAGTTCATTCATATTACTACAATCCCCTCTTAAGTCATGGACATGACATATCCCATTTCATTGTAACATACTCATCTTGGTTTTCGTAATATAAGCAGAGGTAAGCTCTATTAGCAGTAACTGGATCCGGGGTTCGAGTAGCCAGGGAAATTAGGCACATTACAAGTTTAAAACAAGCATACACGAACAAGATAAAAAGCAAGATCATTATAATAACCATAGCAATGTCTTTTATCCATGAGAATATCCCACTAAGGCAAAACCTTCCTACATTGTTAAAATTGCTCTGTCTAAGCTAGAGCCCTTGCTTCGACCTGTAGTTTGTGTACCTCTTTCCTGTGCTGTGCAATGATCTCATAATAATCGGGTACCTCTACACTGGTGTTATGTATCCAAGTGCAACATTCATAGTCCTCAGTTATTTCGCATAGCCCAGTGAGTGCAGCACTTATACTTTCTATTGCTAGATCATGGCCTTCTAATTGTTTTCTGATAGCCCTTGTCTCTAGGTTTAGTTTTGAAATGTCATCAGAATTCTTGACTAATATCTCATATAATATTTTAGAGTATTTTAGAGTAGTTGTTCAGCCTTTTCATCATATCAATTCCCCATCCTGTCTCTAAAGAGAACCATGCCCAGGCCATGTCTTTCTCTAAGAACAAATCTCTCTTGTGGCGTTGCTTGAGAGGGTACCTAGGGGAATATGCTAGCCTTCAGCAGGTGTCCTCCCTTATTGTCCCCCAATATACCCATTATTGGGATCAGTGATGCAAGGTAAAATCATCCCTTAGGGTCCATGGGAATCCATGGATGACATGTTTTCCCACAACAGATGTATGTACTGTTTCCCAAGGCTAGCGGCTGAGTACTGAGGATTTGTTGTGTATCAATAGAGAGACTTGCAAGAGCTAGGAGTGAAAGCAACTTTCCCATCTCAGAGTCAGCATTAGTAATGCTCATAAGGGTGTATAGGGTGTCATTTAAATTAGTCTGTGGTGGTAAAAGGTGTGGAGAAGTCTGGGGTCATGGAGAAGTTAATTTAAGTATGGCTATATACCTCTCCACCCTTCGATGAATTTCCCAACCTAAAACACCAATCAGGGAAGTGACTTCTGCCCATGGCTGGAAAGGTGATGGTGTTGTTTCTTAATGTTATTGGTACTTTAGTAAGGGTAATGGGAGGTGTTACATTCAGGAAGGGGGTGATATTCAAGGGTACAGCCATAAGAGGGATACGTGGTTTGCTAGGATGTAGTTGGCTACATATCCACAATTTTTCATATCCTGATTTCTAGGCATAGCTACTGTATATTTAAATTTAAGTAACAACATTTTTTTCTGTGAAACTATCAGTTTTAGTTCCCTAATAATCCGAATACACATCCCTTCTATGTCTAATAAATGTATTATTAGTGGTGTTTTTGGGTATGCTACATATGCCTCTAAGGGCCCCCAAGTCTTCAGGATGATAAATACAGTGAGTTATGATGCATGTTGATAAGAACACTATCAGCCATCAAGAACAAGAGGCCCAAGGCCTTCCCAAATGTCTGTGGTGAAATAAGCAAGGTCATCTTTTTAAGAGTCTTGACCACCTGGTTCACTCACTGTTCGAGGATTTGTATGACCTGCTTCACCTCCCTGTGCTTTATCTTGCTTCTTAGGTGTTTGGTTCACCTTCTTCACATGACTGGCATGGATCCAAGCCTGTTGTCCCTCTACCAGAATAGCTGTTCGGGTAACCGAGATCACTGTATTTGGGGGTCCAAATGGGTACTCTTGCTTCTTGGTACGCTTCAGTTGCTGGACCACTATGATGTCTCCCACCTGGAAAGGGTGAGTAGGTTCCTGTGAAGAAAAAGGAGAGGTGCGATCGACACGTTTTTCAACTCTATCCAAAGTTTCGATCAATTTCTTAACATACTCCTCCTGTATGAGATCAAGATCCCCTCTTTCTAACATTAGTGGCTGTCTGGCCCATGGGGCGGGAAAAGGCCTGCCCATCAAGACCTCAAATGGAGAGTAACCCGAGGTTTTAAAGGGAGTAATTCTTACCTCTGCAAGGACCGCATGAAGTACCTTTTTCCATCCGTTAAAAGTTCCCCCTGTAGTTTTCCTGGTTTTATCTTTAAGTGTCCTATTCATTCTTTCTACTATCCCTTAACTCTGGGGGTTGGTATGGGATGTGAAACTTCCAGTAAATTTTCAGTGTTTTTACCAAATCTTGACACACTTTGGCTATGAAGGCAGGACCATTGTCTGACTTAATTTGAATTGGGCAGCCCCATCTTGGGATTATTTCCTGTGTAAGGATTCTGACTACTTCCTTTGTGGTGACGAACACTTCTATCCATTGTGAGAACCTATTACAAGTAAATATTCGTGTCTCCTGCCTAGTTTGGGCATATGTGTAAAATTAATCTGAAGATGAGTGAATGGTGTGGACGGGTAAACAAGGTGTTTGTGTTTTGCCCTGTGTGGAATTCTTGGATTGTTCCTGAGGCATGTGATGAATCTTGCAACATATGATTTTATCCAATAACCCACATGTAACCTGCCAGCCTCTGTGTCCTACCCCATGATATTGCGAGATAAATAGGGGTGCACTAGCTACGGGTATGCATGGTCTCCCCTCTTGACAGATGAGCCCTGATTCAGAGCTTTTCTGCACTGCTTCAATGTTCCATTTCCTAATGTCCTCGGGGGAGGCATGGACCTACAGGTCGGATAAGGTTTGGTTTAGAATGGCATTTCTGGAGCTAGGAAGGGCATTTGTATTGTGGCCTTGTGCCTGTTAGCTGCTTCCTTTGCTATTCTATCTGCTAGTGCTTTTCCCTTAGCAATGTCATCCTGTTGTCCTGTGTGTGCTTTGCAATGGAGAATGGCTATTGATTTTGGAAGTTGTATTGCTTCTAACAGACTTGTAACCAAAGTGGAATGTGAGATGGATTTACCATCAGCCGCTATGTAACCCCTTCTTTGCCAAATGACTCCAAAATCGCGTGCGACCCCAAATGCATATTTGCAATCAGTGTATGTGTTCACGTCTCGTCCCTCAAAGAGCTGAGAGGCTCTTGTGAGTGCTACCAGTTCTGCCGCTTGAGCTGACTGAAAGGGAACTGGGTTTCCTTCTAGTATCACATTGGGTAGTTAAACTACAGCATACCCCGCGTGATATGTATTATCATTTGGCCTTGAACAAGAGCCGTCTACAAATACATTTTGTGCATCGGGAGGGCGGTTGAAGACATGTCAGACCCGGGAGATGTGTCTTGGTGTATGAGGTCCATGCACTCATGCTGAGGCACTACTTCATCTTCCTCACCCATCAAGCCTCGTAAGGCATTCAGGATAGGAGCGGGGCCAGAGGTGGGCGATGTATATTTTATCTCAAGTTTTGGGTTGGACAACAAGATCACCTCATAGCCGCTCAACCTTTGAGTCGACATGTGTTGAGTATGGATGTTTTTTAACAGGATGGACACATGTGGGTAGTATGTAGTGTAGTTGCATGGCCCAAGGTGAATGAAGTAGCCATCTCCAGAACCATCACACAGGATGCTAAAGCTCAGACACGCCAGCATACCCTGTACCAGCATAGGCACAACCCTTGAAAAAAAATGCAATAGGGTGGAGTTTGCCCCCATGCTCCTGTGCTAGGACTCCCGTCATGGTTTTACAGTTGTCCCTGGCAAATAAGTGAAACATCTTGCGATATTCGGGTAATCCAAGACCAGGAGCTGTGACCATTGCAGTTTTAAGATGCGTAAAAGCATTAAACATTTCATCATTCAATTTTACACAATCTGGCATGTCGATATTTGTGGCTTGTCTCAAGAGGTTATCATAGTAGGAACAATCAGGTATACATTGGCGGCAGTAACCAATCATACCAAGAAAACATAGCATATCTTTCTTAGTAAGAGTGCGGGGCAGACCCACGAGAGCCGTAGCTCTCTTGTGACTGATTTTCCCCTCTTCTTTAGAAAGCACAAAACCAAGGTATTCAACAGTTTCCTGACACCATTGTAACTTTTTCCTAGAAACCTTGTGACCATTATCTGCTAACCAATGTAACAGATATAAACCATCCTTTTTGCATGCAACCTGGCTTGGACTACACAACAATAAATCATCAACATATTGGAGTAGGACGGAACCATGGCGGGGAGTCCAGGACTGCAGGGTTGCCTGGAGGGCCACTGAGTAGACTACAGGGGAGTCCACATAACCCGGTTCGGTATGGGTGCGATAGCTACAACTAAGTTGTTTATGGCCCTTAGGGCCTGCACAAACTATAACTGCCATCCGGCTTTTCAACTGGATTTATAGGTGTGTTGAAGGGTGAAACTGTTTCTTTTAAAATTCCCTATTTAAGAAAGTGCTCCACCATTGGAGGAATTTCCTCCTTAACTCTAATTGATAATCCTCTTTTTAACTTTGCCTTTGTCTTTCTTATTGCTTCCTCATACTCTTTCTTTGAAATTGGGTATTTATCTGGTTTCCCATCTGTGTCAGTACCAGACTCAGGTGTGGGATTTCTGCATGGCTTTTACTGCTTGACATGGTGTCCAGCCAGCAGGTCTATGTCTTCTTTTGTGAGACTGGGATAGATTTTGTTTGTGTATGGTGGAGGGTTGAATCGGAGGGGAGGGGCAGTTGGATCTGGTCTCTTTTTATCTGCCTTATCCTTATGTTTCTTATCAGTATCCTCTCTATTTAGGTCTATAGAGGGCTTCTTTTTTTCTTACTATTTCTGTGAAACCAATAAAGGACATACTTTAACCCCTTCAGATCTGCGCTATAGTCAAATGAGGGCTACAGCGTGGATTTGCCGGGAGGCCGTCAGTAGACTCCCTCCCCTTTGCACGCTCCCCACGTGCCCCCTGCAGGGCGGGCGCGGCATGCACTGTGATCACAGAGACATTGGGACTCGGGTGATCACAGATCGGAGTAAGGGCCGATCCCCGTGGTAAGGACCAAGCCCCTTACCACGTGATCAGCTGTCAGCTAATGGCAGCTAATCCCGTGATGTAAACAGAAGATCGGTAATCGTTTTTTTTTCTTCTCACCCTGACAGCGTGAGGAGAAAAAAAAAGCCTATCACTGGCTTCTGTTGAAGGGACATTGGTCCCGAAAATGAAGAGGCAAAGCCGCCTTATGTGTGCCTACCAGTACTGCCTGCCAGTGCAATGAATCAGTGCCCACCAGTACCTAAGTGCCAGTAATCAGTGCCACCTATCAATGTCCACGAATGCCACCTATCAATGCCCACTAGTGGTACCAATCAGTGCCACCTAGCAGTGCTGCCTATCAGTGTCGCCTACCAGTGCCGATCAGTGCCAATCACTGCCACCCATCAGTGCCACCTATTAGTGCCCATGAGTGCCACCCATCAGTGCCACCTCTCAGTGCGCACCAATGCCACCTCATCAGTGCCCACCAGTGCCACTTCATCAGTGCCCACCAGTGCCGCCTCATCAGTGTCCACCAGTGCCACCTTATCGGTGCCCATCAGTGTAGCCTCATCAGTGTACATCAGTGTAGCCTCATCAGTGTACATCAATGACGGAGAAAAATTACCTGTTTGCAAAATTTATTAACAAAACATAAATTATTATTTATTTTATTTTTTTTAACAAAAAAAAAAAAAAAACCCAGAGGTGATCAAATACCACCAAAAGAATGCTCTATTTGTGGGAAAAAAAGTGATACAAATTTCATTTGGGTACAGTGCTGTATGACAGCACAATTGTCGTTCAAAGAGTGACAGCGCTTAAAACTGAAAATTGGTCTGGGCAGGAGGGTGGTTTAGGTGCCCAGTAAGCAAGTGGTTAACCAGTTCTCCCCCCCCCCCCCCTTTTCTCATGTACTCCATGTCCCACTGAGGGTCACCGGAATACCATGGAAAGGCTTTCTTGTCTCCCAGACATAAGCCCTTCACCATATCCATGTGAAATTCATTATTATCTCCTTCTCAAGGGAATGGGTCACTACTGTGCATACTTTCTGTCCACCCAGCTAGATACCTAGGGGTTTATAATAAACTCATAATCATTTCCACATATTCTGGCTACATAATCTTTACAATTTTCCCCGGGGTTTGGAGGAGGTGGGAGATCCTTTCCCTGCGACTGACCCATTATCACAGTGAAAGAAAGACTGCCTTACCTTGCAGTTTCAGTTCACACATTATCTTATACTTCTATGCGATAGATAAGAAAAGAAAGACACAGATATGCCATTGGCTGACAGCTGATCATGTGATAAAGGGAAAGGGCCTGCTGTGATTGGCCCTATAGCTGATCTGTGATAAGCCAGGCAGAGCAAGAATGGGAGGACGTCCATGTACGCCCTCCTGGCATTTTAAGCCCGTGCTGTAGCCGTCTTTTGGTTATAGCGTGGACACCAAGTGGTTAAACTCAACTTAAACTTTCCCTCATTGGCAGGCATATTTTACATATAAGTTTAAATATAAATTACTTTAGGCCAGCTGCACATTGTTTCTGCCTTTGACTATTTTTAATGTGTGTTGTAAGGGCGTTCCATGCATTTTCCTTATTCTATTTGGAATTGCAGCACATGAAAATGCACAGAAAATCAAACATGCCTCATTTTTACTGACACAGCGCACAGATATGAACAGTCTCTCAGTGGATTCAATGCATTTTTTAGCAGGGATTTTTTTCTCAGAGAATAGGTGCAGAAACTCCCCACTTTCTCAGTCACTTCTTGTCTCGGATCTCCTACCCACCTTCCAGTACTACCCCCTTTAGCCTGGGTTCACACTATTGTGAATTCGCAGCGGTGGAAAACACTGCGAATTCGCAGGACATTTGAAAATACATTGTTTTCAATGAGGCATGTTCACATATGTCCGATGCATGTGCACTGCGCATTGCAGAAAAACCGCAACCGACTTTGGTGCGGTGCGGGTCAGGTGCGAATTCAGGCCCATTATCTTCTATGGGCATGCATCTGATTCGCACCTGACTTGCGTTGTGAACAAAAATTCGCAAGTCATTGTACTACTTCTGAGGGGGAAGTCCACGCCCAATTAAAAAAAAAAAAAGGCATGGATTCCCCCTCCAGGAGCATACCAGGCCCTTAGGTCTGGTATGGATTTTAAGGGTACCCCCTACGCTGAAAAAACGGCGTGGGGGTCCCCCCAAAATCCATACCAGACCCTTATCCGAGCACGCAGCCTGGCAGGTTAGGAAAGGGGACAAGCAAGCGCCCCCCCCTCCTGAACCGTACCAGGCCGCATGCCCTCAACATGGGGGGGTGGGTACTTTGGGGAAGGGGGGCGCCCTGCGCCCCCCCATCCCAAAGCACCTTGTTGAGAACAAGGGCCTCTTCCCGACAACCCTGGCCGTTGGTTTTCGGGGTCTGCGGGCGGGGGGCTTATCGGAATCCGGGAGCCCCAGATCCCGGCCCCCCACCCTATATGAATGAGTATGGGGTACGATGTACCCCTACCCATTCACCTAAGGTGTAAAAGTGTAAAGAAAAAAAAAACACAATTTTTTAAAATATTTTATTGCACTGCTCCGGGGGTCTTCTTACGTCTTGGGGGGACCCCCACGCCGCTTTTTGGCGTAGGGCTGTACCCTTAAAATTCATACCAGACCTAAGGGCCTGGTATGCTCCTGAAGGGGGAACCCATGCCGTTTTTTTATAAAAATTTGGCATGGATTTCCCCCTCAGAAATAGTACAATGAGTTGCGAATTTATGTTAGCAGCTGATTTGCACCTAAAACGCGGACAAACCGCAGAACAGCTGACGTTTCACTGCGCAGTCACGCAGGGCCTTCAATTCACACCGCACTAGTCTGAACCCAGGCTTAAAGAATAAAGAGCCAAGTATAATTTTGTGGTGCTAAGTAATTTGTATGTACCCGTATTTATCGGCATATAACACGCACAGGTGTATGACACGCACCTTCATTTTAGAGGGAAGTTTCAGGAAAAAAACAAAAATTTTAATTCAAGAACTTTGAAGCAAAATAAGGGTCAGTGTCCATCAATGTAGCCTCACCATTGCCCATCTGCAGCAAGATCAATGCCATCTGAAGTCTCACAATTGCCCATCAATGCAGCTTGATCAATGCCCATCTGCAGTCTTACAATTGCCCATCAATGCAGCTTGATCAATGCCCATCTGCAGTCTTACAATTGCCCATCAATGCAGCTTGATCAATGCCCTCCAAATTGCAGTAGTGGCGTATAACACGCACACACTATTTGCACCCGATTTCCAGGGTGAAAAGGTGCGTGTTATATGCCAATAAATACAGTAATTTATTAATGATAACAAGAAAAGCAGTAAAATAGATCCCCTGCAGCCAGCAGCAATTGACCCCCCACCACCAGCAACAGTAGATTACCCAAACAACAATGGACCCGCACAGCAAAATACCATTCCAGCAACAAAAGACTCCTGGCAGCAGCAACAGATCTCCCCAGCAACATAAGACCCCCCCCCCAGCAACAATAGATCCCCCTTCAGCAGCAATAGACCTTCCCTAGCAACAATAGACCACCACAAAAAATAGATCCCCTCCAGCAACAATAAATCCCCCAACAGCCAGCATCAATAGACCCTCCATCACCCCCTGCCATTACATATACTCGGTTCCCCCATATTCCCACTAATAAAAAGCCCTGATTTTAAGACACGAGTGTGCTTTGTGTGTTCAAAAATCCACACAAAAAACGCAAAGGTGTCAACCAGGCCTTACTGTTGATTATACTGTAATAAACCTCTTTGTGCACACCCTATGTAAATGTATACATTATTTTAAAATGTAATAAAAAATGAATTTACAAAAAACATAACTGTAAAACAAACAAGATTTTTGCTAATACACAATTGGTTGATTGAAGTGAACACAGTCTCGTTGTATTTACATACATTAGTAAATTAACCATAAACTTATTGCAAGGTCTATGGAGAAGAAGCTTTAATCCTATATGTTGTCTGAAATGCTGTTTGTATGGTAGATTTCTACGTAATATGCTACAACTACATAGGATACAATGGAGAAACAAACAAATGCTCATCATTATAATTAAGATGACATTTTTCATAATATTTGACAACATTTGTAATTAAAAGCATTCACTATCTGTTACTTTGCTCTTGTAATATAGTAGAGACTCTAATAAAGTCAATTTGTAGGAGTGGTAACACTATCCAAAAAGCCTGTATTCTGAAATACGTTTATGTTTTTGTACTACCTATTCCTGTAAAACTGTACATACATATACGGCTTCTAGTAAGTATAATAAAATACAATCTGCTAGCAATACTGAAAAATGGCCACAAGAGGGCAAGTAGCCTTTTATCTTACAGTATTTCTTTTCCATGCAGTGCCAAAGAATCACCACAAGAGGGTGCCAAAGGCTTTTCTTTTGAGCATTTCAACAGCAGAGACTTGTACTGTTAGCCATGAAAAAAGTTTGGAGATTAAGTGATACCCTTTATTGGCTACTCTAGGTAGATATAAAAGACATAAATTAATGTTGAGTTGTAATTATTGATGCCTTGTTCAATGCATTTTTTACAAAAGCAAGCTGTATAAGTTCCTGGATTTGACCTAGTATGAACCACTGGTAGTAAACCACTGGCTTTTTTATTATAGCAAGGGCTCCGACCCCTAGAGGCCTAATAGTGACCTCCAGAGTCAGGGAGAGCTGACATTGTTCCTTGTAGAGTGGGTTACCAGGCATGGTGGGTGTGTTGCAGAAGAAATGATGGGCGCCAGTCACTTTTGGATGCAAAAAAAAGATTTATTGTCTCTTAACAGAACTATGGGAGAGGGGGTTAGGGCCAGAACACCCTTGAATAGATGCAATGATAATTGGCAGACTCCGAAACTTCTATAGGTAGACAGCTATACAGTGGATGGCCTCCAGCCGGATGACACACACTCCTGTATAGGTAGGATCGTTGTCTCCTATGGCAACTAATCTTGTAACAGTCACTAACAGGAGTTGTACTTAACTCTTGGTAACACAGAACAGTCTTTTACTTATCTCACAGTATTACATTGTAGATCTTCACTCACTGAGCTCCCAGTCTCTCACTACACTTCCAGATCCCAGTCGTCACTGGATCCCCTGAGCTCTTGCACAGATATCTCGCTGCACAATCCTTAAGCGTCACCCCCGCTATCCTGCTGGGTCCCTGGCTTGGCACTTGCTGATACTTTCCCATTTCTTCACTGTCCCCCGTTGGTGAGAAGACTGCTCAGGTCCTTTCTTCAGCTTACTCACAGTAGTCTCCGGTAACAAGGTGGATGGTCCCTTAGTGGTGACAGTTACCCCTCTACCTCCGACCACGACTGGTTCCCCGTCTGACTGAATCTTCACGACTCGGTTGGACTCCAATCCTGCAGTCCCAACCCTAGGCTGCTTCTCCTGCTCCTGGATAAGCCTCAGGCAGCCTAGCAGCCAGGTGTCCCCAGAATAGGCCTCAGGCTTCCAGCCTAGCAGCCCGGGGCGACATAACACACGTCCACCCAGACAGCCATCCAGGTGGCACAGAACCCCGATCACCTGACTCCACCCAAATAAATAGGCTCTCCCAGCAAGCCAAGGGACTTAAAGAAACCCTTGCCTATTGGCTGAGACACCCCATCCATTCATACTCTGTCCTTGCTATGCCCTTGTCTATCTAATGTCACCAGCTACAACACCACCTAGTGACAGAAGATAAAAATGCAGCAATTACAGAATAAGGGGGAAATCAGTGGCTCTCCTTACAATTAGCCAGGACAATTACTACCTGGCAAACTAAATTGGTTAGCAACCCTGCCTAAACACCAGGGTGCTACATTATTAACCTGCAAGGCAATGTCATAATGTGCTAGTATGCATCGCATACTAGCACATTATGTGAAACTTACCTTAGAACAAAGCCCTCCAGCAGCATACTGTCACCTGCTGAAGGTGCTTCCATCCTCACCCGGTCTTCGTTCAGTATTCACGGACTCCGGCTGTGTTAGTGGCCAGAGCCGCGATTACATCACTACTGCGCATGCATGCAGGAGCCGCCGTTTATGGCACAGGACTCTGAAGGAACGCCACAGGTATGCCATTCCTTCAGAGTGCATGTGTCGGTGACGTCACCGGCTGAATCTACATGGAACATTTCCTAAATGGTGCACATTTGCAGTACCCTATTATAGGCTTATCTATAGGTAAAATTCATGCATGGGAGTTTACTCCCACTTTAAGCAGCCCCTAGATGTGTCATCCCCAGCAGTTTAAAAAAAAAAAAGTCACTCAGTTTCCCCACCCACACACTTGATGTGGATGGGGGAATCCTCCCCACTGAGCCTTTGTATTCTGACAGTGGGGAGATTTCCCCACCATCAGAATACACTGATCAGCTTTGCCTGCTATAGTCTGCGTTGCTGATCGAGCAGGTAAAACCAGACACAGTAGTTGTACAGAAGTCGATCAGATTGACTTCTGTACAGTCAAAGTGCCCTTACATGTATTGAAATTTGGCCAGTCCATTGTGAACCGTTTGAATTTTGATCTATGTATGACCAACTTTGAAGTGGCTGTAAAGCATTTTTTCCCCTAAATTCTAAAATACTTATCCACCTTACCTTATACTTAATATAATTTAACAGCGCAGTCCTGAACCTCTTCTTCTTGAGCTCTCTGCACCTCCTTTCCTGCTGGTGCCCCCATATCAAGCCCTGTGGTATGAGGGCACCCATGTGGGCATACTCCTGAGCCGGGCTGTGGGTGTCCATAGACATTCACAGCATGGCTCGGTCATGCCCCCGCTTCCTCCTCACAGGATTTGCCTGACACTAGCAGGAGCCAATGGCTCCTACTGCTGCCTGAGTCTCCTGGGAGACCAGGAAGTGAAGAGAGAAAAACGGGGACAGAGCTGGATCGCTGACAGGACTCAGGTAAGTGTTTGGGGGGGGGGGGTCATGTAGGGGTAACAGTTAGCGAGGTGTTTCTCACTTTAATGTAGGAAAGGCATGACGGGTGGATGTGCAGATTGCTGAGGCTACGGTTACCTATAACAGTCACAATTGACCACTTCCTTCCCCTCCCAAATTAACCAGACAACACAGTACATTTTGGAGTCGAAATGGCCATAGCAGCCTTTGTTTTATTATTTCAAACAATTGAAATACAAAAATTCCATAAACAGGGTATGCATAACTACATACCATACATAACCCATTAACAAAAAACCTCAGTCTAATCTTATCCGGTCTAAACATCTTTGAAGGCCTATTTTCTTTTTACCAACCGGTTGTATCTGTCACCCATGAAAGGCCCCCAGCCGCAACCTACACAGACTTGGGACAAGTACCACTTACTACCCGATACAACCAACTTTAAAAACCCTGTTACCATTGTATTATTATGAGGGGAAGGGACACCCATACCTCCAGATGGGCCCAGACCCCCTAATTCTCCAGTATTTTTTCCAGCACCGCCTTCAGAGACCCAATAGACCACCCGCTGCTGCAATGACAAGTAACAAAAGAACCCACAAATTGAACAGTAAGGAAAATCTAAAACCCCCTACAGATCCCACCATAGAATCAACCACACCCTTATTTATAATAGACACATATACCAAACCAATAAACTAGGGAGGGTGGGTGGAAGACACTTTTCTTGTCCTGTGAGAAGCTCTGACTACTCTCCAACTGAACACCTACCCCCTACCACACCCTGCGGGACACCCCCCCATCCCTTCAGGACCCAATCAGGTAAGTGAATACCCCGGCTTATACTGGAGTCAAGCACTTTTCTGCAGCAGAGAATGACATTTTCCGACCCGACTTTGAGGCCTCGTATCTCGGGGCCACTTGGTGCTAGGAACCTTTGGTGGAAATTTGGCGTGCAAACCAAGTGGAACTAGCACTACAACATATCCAATGGGGTTCATAGCACCAAGTGGCCCCGAGATACGGGGCCCCAAAGTCGGTTCGGAAAATATCATTCTCTGTTGCAGAAAAGTGCTTGACATTTTCCGACCCGACTTTGGGGCCCCATATCTCGGGGCCACTTGGTGATAGGAACCCCGAATTTGGTGTGCAAACCCAGTGGAACTAGCACTACAATATATACACATTTATGCAAAATTGGAGCCAGATTGTATCGTAGGAAGTCTTCCATGCTGGGATGCACCCAAATTCCCAAATACCTAAAGGAGGACACTATTATGATTTGCTGAGCCTCCCTCCTCTGGGATAATAAGATTGGGATCATCTAGGGGGAACAGAATGGACTTGTTCCAGTTAATAACAAAGCCTGAAAATGAGCCAAAGGTATGTATGAGGGAGGTTAGGGATTTGTCCATATCCCCAAGAAACAACAGAGCATCGTCAGCATATAATGGATTTTTTTTCATTCCTATCACCCTTCTTAAAACCACAGATAGCTTCAGACTGCCTAACAGCTGTGGCCAGGGGTTCCATTGCCAGAGCAAATAATAGTGGGGACAGGGGGCACCCCTGCTGTGCAGCTCTATATAACAGGAAGAATTCAGAAACTGATCCATTAATTTGCATACAGGCCCTAGGGGCTGAATAGAGTAACTTGACCCAATGGATAAATCATTTTCCAAGACCACACAACCTCAGAACCTCCCATAGGTACGTCCACTCGACACCGTTGAAAGCTTTTGCAGCGCCAAGTGACAAGATGGCCCGCTTTCCAGGGTTATGCAATGGTAACTGCATATTCAGAAACAGTCTTCTTAAATTTATTGCCGTGGATCTGGTGGGTATAAAGCTAGATTGGTCTGGATGGACCAACCCCTGCGTCACCTTGCTAAGTCTTGTCGCCAGTATCCTGGCAAGAATCCTCACATCCAAGTTCAGAAGTGAAATGGGGCAGTAAGATACTGGTGCCAGGAGATCCTTACCCGGTTTTGGAAGAACTATGATGCAGGCATCATTCATGGAGTTCGGGAGCTAAAAGAATTCAAATGCCTGATTAAGGGTCTACAACAGTTTTGGAAGCAGCACCTCCCCATATTGTTTGTAAATATCAGATGGTAAGCCAGACCCATTAGGGGAGTCCGCTACTGTCTGTCTGAGCTCGTCCAATGTCAGGAGAGCACTTAATTCCCATTAAATCTATAGTAGAGAGAGAGAGCACAGTTTTAGAGAGTCTAAAAATTCCCTTAGCCGTGCCATTGGGTAATCGACTTACTCTGGTATAAGTTGCTATAAAAGGTACCAAATGATCTCAGTATGTCACGCTGCTCATTCATACAGGTACCCTCTGGCGTTGTAATAGAAGAAATAGAATTAGTGGAATTCTGAGAGCTCGCTATTACTGCCAGCATGTGACCTGTTCTCTCTCCCTTCTCAAAACTGTGGCATTTAGAGTAAAATCTAGAGTGTTCAGCTTTACCTAAGGCTGTTCGCCTACATCAATTGAGCCTCTTTCCATGCTGAGCGATTGGAGGGGGTAGGGTCTTGAATATATTGAGCTTCCCTCTTCTGCACTTCAGTTGCTAGAAGGTTTTCCAATGCTACATTAGATTTTTTGTCGACATTGATGGCTTTAAACAACATACCCTGTAAATACACTTTCATGGTCTCCCAAGCCACTTGGGGGGAGGCAGAGCCATCATTAATGTGAATAAATGTAACTAGGGCCTTACCCATAAAATCCCCCTGGGGCAGTACCTGCAACCCAAAACCGGGAACCCACCAATTAGGTTTAGTCCTTGGTTTAATTCTGTCTAGAGTGACCAGGAGAGGGGACTGATCTGACAACCCCCTAGTCAAGTACTGTATATTGGACACCCATGGAAGAAATGAGTCTGTGCCCGAAGAGAGGTCTATTCTCGGCAGGCTTTGATAGGTACTGGAGCAGCATGAGTAAGCATGGGACAGTGGGTTCTTAAGTGGCCATATATCATGCACTCCCAGTTCCCTGCATAGCCTATAAAAGGGAGTCTCTACCTGAGGACCCGCCGGGTGCTTATCCATGCTGGGATTGCATACACTATTACAGTCCCCCACAACCAGCAGAGGATTTGCCGGGTAATCTGCCAAAAATTCACCTATCCTCCATAGTGCCTCGCTGTTATAGGGAGGAGTAATATATACAGACCCCAAAATACATTGCATAGAGAACAATTTGGGGATCTATCAAAGTCTGCGTGCAGGAAAACTGTAATTTGGAGGAAATTAATATGCTAGAGCCTCTGGCATAAGCAGAATATACAAAGTAGTATTGTGTAGAAAACATTCTATTCTGCAATAGAGAGACAGTGTCATGTGTTAAGTGCGTTTCCTGCAAGCAGACAATGGATGGAACGTGTTGAAACAGGTCACACTTTTTAATTGGGTACTTAAGTCCTCTGATGTTCCAGGACAAAATTACCAGTTCACTAGCCATTTTTGTAAGTGAACATATGGCCTAGGAGAAGAGGCAGGGCAACATACTTGCAGAACCTGTGACTGGTGTCCTCTGGTCCTGCTCTTGTATAATAGCAGTTCTCAAAAACAGTAGAAGCATGTGTATCACAGTACAGTTCTTGGTAAAGGTCCAGTCAAATATTGCCGGAAGCATAACAGGCCTCAAGACGGTACAGCATGTGAAGAGAAGAAAAAAAACAAAAAACAAACCCATCCAAATTTGCATCCCAGAACTCTGGATGCTAAACAGATTCCCGCAGGAAGAACAGGGGGAAAAAGAAGTCCACCCAGGCTTGCATCTGCACATGGATCCAATCAGTGCAGAAGAATTTCAACTGAAATTACATAGAGTTTGAGGTTGATAACCTTAAAGCAACCGCCTTTAGCTGGGTGTGATGAAGTAGGCATCTCCAATCAACAGTAGACCTAAAGTAGAGGATATCTTCATATTCCATGACGCATCATGAGGAATTAGCCATGCAAGGAGGATGGGGTAAGTGTTGCTCATTTTTGTCAAGCCAGGTGGCAGCCGCTTTAGGATTTGTAAAGAATAGCGTTTCTCCAATAGCAACGATCCGGAGCTTAGCAGAGTAGAGCATGGTGTACTGGATCTGAAGATTGCGAAAGTGCCTTTTAACATCCGCAAACTGAGCTCTTAGCTTTTGGACTTCAACAGAATCGTCGGGAAAAAGGAAATTTGGATCTGTTCACGTCAATATTACCCTTAGTGCGAGCGAGAGAGAGGATCTTGTCTCTGTCTCTGTAATGAAGCATTTTGAAGATAAACAGACGTGGCACATTACCCGGAGGCAGGGTCTAGCAGGGATTCTGTATGCTCTTTCCACCGCAAATAATGGAGTGAAGACATCCAGCAACCATTGCTCGATAAACTCAGTGTTCCTGCCTTCCATACTCTCAGAAAGGCCTAGAATGCACACGTTGTTTCTTCTGACTCTATTTTCTAAATCATCAATGCGATCAGTGTGGTCATTAGTTTGCAAGCCCACTGCTTTTAGATCACACTGGAGGGGGCCCATCTAGTCCTCTATGTTGCTCACCCTTCCCTTCAGAGCAGATGTGCACTCCCGCACTTTCTGCATATCGTGCTGCATAATAGTGACATCGTCTCTTAAGTGGTGGAACTGAGTAGTCAGGGAGGCAGGTGTGTGATTACAGTTTTGCACAGCCATGAACACGTCCTTGAGAGTTGGCTCCTCTGTGGGGCCAGTAGAGAGGCCTGACCAAGAGCAGGCTCATTCCTCCTCACTCCACCACGCCATCCCACCTTGTTACCTCATATGATGAAGCAGCAAGCTGTCTCTCCGTGCCCACCGTTCCTGATGTTGCAGAGGCAATCCCACCAGCAGAGGCAGAGGGAACCGGAGCCGCACTCCATGCAAAGCGCTCCAGCCACTCCGCAGCATCTCTGCCCCTGTCCTTAGTCAGAGAGCGTGGCTTGAGTGGGTTGGTGCCATCTTGAGGGCCTGGATCCGGCACCGCTCCAAGATCTTTCAGCCGTTTGCCATTGCCCTGGTGAGCGGGTGACGCTGCATTGTTTTCCTGCTGGAGAGCCCCTCCAAGAGAAGATAATTGCGTGGAGGGAGAGTTCTAGGAGATGCCTCTTTTGCTGGTTTAAAGCAGGATGTCGACGGGAGCTCAGGAGAGCGCGTCCTCTCACATGCTAAGCCTAGCCATGCCCCCCCAGGTTTTTTAACTTAAAGCATTCTATGCATTAAGATAAAAAACCTTCTGTGTACATCAGCCCTCCTAATACTTACCTGAGCCCCATCTAGATCCACTGATGTTGCACGAGAGACTCGGCTGTCCGGGACACCCCTCCTCATTGGCTGAGACAGCCACACGGTGACATTGGCTTCCACTGCTGTCAATCAAAGTCAGTGAGCCAATGAGGAGAGAGAGAGGGCGTGCCTCCAACTGAATGGACACAGGGAGCTGCGGCTCAGCTTGGGTGCCCCCATAGGAAGCTTCTTGCTGTGGGGGCAATCAGCAGGAGGGAGGGGCCAGGAGCACCGAAGAGGGACCCGAGAAGAGGAGGATCTGGGCTTCTCTGTGCAAAAACCCTGCACAGGGCAGGTAAGTATAACATGTTTGTTATTTAAAAAAAAAAAAAAAAAACAGAAACATTAAGTCAGATCTTAGGCACCTCCTGCAACAGAAATTTAAGTTTTGGTGAGATACTCCACAGGAGTTAATAACTTCTAAAGGGATGCAGAACCTGCATCTTTTCTCATTAGAATACAGAACGTGCACCAGGTGATCAAAATGAATCAGATCCCCCCATTCTGAACAGGCATGGGATCAGTCGGGTGAAACAGACAGCTATGTCGTCAGACCAACTAAAGGTAAGAATCTACCATAAAGTTTGTTAAAATCCTTGCAATGGGCATTGATCAGTCAGAGGAAATTAGATTTTTCTCAACAAAAAAATAATTACCTTTTAAGGACAGTTCGCTCAAAGCTCATATTAGAGGTAAATGCCGATGAGCTATGACATTCCTGATGTATATTTTACGGCAGGTAAGCTATACAAATCTGGGTTCATATTGGGTGTATTCAATTTTTACTTGCTCCTGACATTATACTTTTAGATAGTAAGCTCTCAAGATCAGGGCCTGCCTAGCCCACTGGTCTTGAATTGTATTTAACTGTTCTGTCTCGCCCTTTTTTGTAAAGAAATGCTCAAACTGTTTGCACTATATAAATTCTGTATAATAATACTAATAAGGGAGCCCAGGTGACCCGTTTCTATCAGTCTGTGCGGAGCTCTGCTCACCCACACATGTGCACCGTGCATGTGAAGAGATTTCTGGCTCAGTCTGTGTCCAATTGCTGTGCTAAACACTCCAGTATGTAAGAGAGAGCGTTATTAGTGTTAATGTCCCTTGTTATTAGCAATTATGGGTGGGAGGAGCAGCAGGGGCTCCACTTAATGACAGCTGGACAGATTAACCTCTTATTTGCTGGCATGCTGTAGGCATAGGGCATTGTAAGTTTGCCCTTACACAGCAGATGTCTCATTGAAAATGAAGTGTGAGAAGACTATGCCCATCTTTCATCGCCATGGCACCCTGCAGGTACCCATATTTGGTGGATGGCTGAAAGTGGCTCACCCACAGTGAGACTCTTGTTCCCTTTTCCCCATCTTTACCTACTTTTCTGTTAAATACTTTATGCTTAGGTGCTATTTGGAGTTTCAATTCATTTTGGTGTAATATGAGTGGGTTTAGTTTAAAATACTAATTTGCACTGCTTATCCACTGAAGTTTATGTAGCCTAAAATCCCTCTTGCTATCCAGTCAAATGAACGTTGCCCAATCGGACATGACAAAATGAAGATTTGCGAGAAGAGGACAGATAATGATATACTATATTATTGAGAAAGTGTCTTGTCTTCCCCATTCAGGGTACAGTGACAGTGTCTGTGTAAAGTTCACACCCCCCCCCCCCAACTACTTATACTTACCTCTCAAGTGCTCTTTTGCTGCTCCTTTCTCTGTTGCAGCCACCAAAATACCCCATGATGACTGGTGTCGGGGCTTAGAGAGATTGATAACGTTATTCCCTCTGCATAGCTCCCAACTGTCCCTCTGTCCCTCTTTGCCCCTCATTTGTCCTTTATTTTGGTCTGATCTTTATAGTTGTTATATAAAATGCAATTTTTATCTTTCAAAAGTGTTTCCCATTGCTAAACCTTTCATCCAAATTCTAAATTGCTGCATTTGTAAATTTATAAGCCAATATAAAGGAATAGGAGAGGTAAAAAAAGAAAGTCCTTGTGGATTTAATTTACCTTTTTTTGGTTAATTCTCCTTTAAGGGGATGTGTCAGGGGGGCGTGTTCTATGCCTACATATGTTTGCAAGGAGGTGTCCCTCATTCCCATCTCAAAATGTTGGGAGGTATGCCTCTGTTATATGACAGTGCTCAGCAACCATGGGAGGCTAAACTAAAAAATAGTACTGCTCCAATGACCCAGAAAGTGAGTCCTTTGGTCGTTAACATTGTATGCTGGTGCTGGTTGGGATGTAAGGTTTGTCAGGCTCAGCTTAGACTACAAGAAAATGGAGCCTGGCCAATCACAGGATCACCACCCATAGAAGAGCACCCCTAATGCATTTTGCCACGTGGGGCTTAATCATAGAAGCCTCTGTGTTTAAGCCACACATGAACGAAATGCATTAGAAAAAGGAGTGTCAAGAAAGCCCTGGAGAACTGAGTGTATAGAGATTCAGAGCTGATACATAGACACTGTGTCAGGGTACTGTCCGCAGCAGATGTGTCCAAAGACCTGCCAGCACTTTGCATGGCCACAGGAATGCGCACTGGTGCACAACAGGTGCACAAGGACGTGCACGGATGTGCATTGGTGCACACATGCACCCCCCGGAATGTATTGCCTTTATAAGGAAGTCAGTCACTTTCTGCAATTGCTGGTTGATCTGCGGCTCTCCAGTGCTTTTGTTCCTGTGATCCCCTTGCTTCTGTGAATTCCTGTTACCAACTTGGCTTGCCCTGGAACTGCCTTCTGCCTGACCCCGGCTTCTTTTATGGATCTTCTCTCTCTGCTCTCCTGTGTATGACCCCGGCTATCCTCCTGACTACGCTTGCTCTGATTCCCACCTGGCACCTGACCTTGGATTCGGACCGACTTCTCTCCTGTTCTCTGTGCTACCAAAGACCTGCTGTTTCTCACAGGTGTCTGCAGACACCACTCCAGTGCATCAGCTGTACTCCCGGGTGTTCCTCTGACAAGCATCCTAGTCAGAAGTCACTAGGTATGTGATAGTATCAACCAGCCATTATGTTGGAGGCTGAGAGAGGTGTTTCTGTGTTGGAGGCTTTATGTCAACAGATGACGCCCCTCACACAAGCAGTTCAAAACCTGCAAGATGGAGATTTCCAGCTGGAAGGATGTCTTCACACCCTCACTGCCTCTGTGAAATCTGCTGACCAGAATCCTGCTGCCAGCCCTGCCTCTGCAGCTGCACCTTCCAGTTCTCCTCTTGCTGCTACATCTGCTGTGGTGCTACCGCCCCCAGAGCCCAGAGTCCCCACTCCTGAACACTTCTTAGGGGACCAACGTAAATTCAGGGCTTTCAAAAATGCCTGCAAACTTTACTTTGCTCTGCAACCAAGGACTTTTGCACTTGAGACTGTTAAGATGAGGTTCATTATTTAACTCTTGTCTGATGAACCTCAATCCTGGGCTCACTGCCTGCTGGAGCAAAAGAACCCAGCACTAAATTCTGTCACTACCTTCTTTGAAGCCATGGCTGCTCTCTATGATGACCCGCAAAAAAACGCAACTGCTGAGTCTGCCCTTCATGCCCTGCAACAAGGCTGACAACCTGTGGAGGACTACAATTGTGGAGTTCCGCAAATGGTCAGCCGATACCAGATGGAACAATGCAGCTTTGAAATACCAGTTACCTCTGGGCCTGTCCAAAGCCCTAAAGGATGAGTTGGCCAGGGTTGAAGCCCCCGCCTCTCTAGAGAATCTCATTCAGCTCCCCACTTAGATGGATCGCCGCCTGCGGGAAAGACTCTCCAAACGTACTGGGACCTTCTGGCCCACATGGATATTGCCAGAGGTTCTGGGACAACCAGTCCTCAGTCCTCAAACACTTTTGAAGTAGAACAGCCTCCTCCGACTCACTCTGACTCCCAAAGAGCTCTGCAGCTCTCATTGGCACTCTTCCTGGCAAACTCTCACGAGAGATAGCTGTGCATGATGTCATAAGCCTAGGCTAATGACCAGGCAAGAAACAGGAAGGGGGCTGTATAAGGTATTTACTGGCAGAAAAACATTTTTTTACTATACAAAGTTAAATAAACAAGGGCAGAGGATTTAATAGATGGAAAGATGAAAAAATGACTGAAGTTCCTGTAGCACCCTCTACCTTTAGGTAGGTGCTAGAATAGGATTTTTCTGGGTTTAAGATATCAGTGTAGGCAAATTTAGACAGGCCTGTACTTTAGGTTAGGCCTGTTTGTTTTGATTTAAGGCTGGGAGTGTTTAGTGTAGTAGTGGGTGTGATCACCTGTGCTCTGACTCAGAGACGCCTCCCCTGCTTTCAGGAAGATTGTTCTGGAACAGAGGTTGGACCTGAAGTTTGAGTGGCAGGCTGCTCAGGTGAGGAGCTCTGACCAATTCCCATTTGGTATTGACAGGTGGGATCACATGCTGCTAAGGGATTCTGACGGTGCAGGAAAAAGAAGAATGGAGTTTTAGGTAGCTGCCACAGGGCGTCCCCACGTGGGGGGGGGGGGCGCCGAGCGTGGAGGAGGGCTGGAGGAGCTGCCAGGATGTATTCCTGGATAAAGATCTTCACCATGGAGTTAGTGTCAAGCTGCTGTGACGGGGGAGCACAGGACACTTTGGAGAAGGTCAGTGAGGAAGAAGCAAAAGGAAAATTGTTGAGAGTAGTGCAGAATGCTGTGGCAGCGTTTGCAGTTATGGACTGGCTCGGAGCAGTAGTCCGCTTATTGCCATGTGCTAGGCCATCGGGAAGAGGTAACATGTATCTCTGGCCTGGTAAAGCACTCTGGTAATATCATCCAAAAGACTGTGTAGCTACCAAACTCACTGATCCGCCGGGGAGAGGTATTGTATGCCTCTGGCTTATTGATTTGCTGGAGCAACACCATTCAAGAGACTTTATTACAGTAACAAAGTACAGCCAGCAAACTGGGGTTATTCAGAGTGATTCCTCTTTGTCTTATTGGAAGTGATGAGACAGGAATCTAACAGTTTTGCAGCAAAGGATTTATACAAGAGGAGATCGAGATAGTGATACTCAGTGATGTAAGTAACTGAGTTAAAATAAACTGAGTTACATAACGCAGTTACTTTAGAGGGTAACGAGTAATCTAACTGATTACTTTTCCCCTCATGGTAACTCAGTTCCCATTACTTTGGCTTAGTTACCCCAATTACATCTACCGCCACTAGATGGCAGTAGTGTAATTCCGGTGTCCTGCCGAAAAAGTTCCCCCACCTGATAAGGACCCCCTGTACTGCGCAGGCGCAGCGCTTGCGCAGTACGAAGGACTACAGAGCTTCCGAAAATTGCCGAACCTAAACAGCTCTGAGTGAACTCTACACCGCGCAGGCACAGTTAACATGTAATTGTACGAGGCGATGCCGCACGCTCCTGATGCTCGTGCTACTCTGCAAGGGGCGTCTATCGTGTAACTAAGGGGCGGGTCTAGTATTACTGTAACCAAGGGGCGCATTTATTATTATTGTTATATATCGAGCTCTGCCCATTAATTTAACATTCGCCCTCTTCTGTAGCCATCCGCCCCTTACACGATATAATAATAATAGACCCGCCCCTTGCTTACGCGCTATAACAGATCTGCCCCTTGGTTACACGATATATAACAATAATAATAAATGCGCCCCTTGGTTACAGTAATACTAGACCCGCCCCTTAGTTACACGTATAGAATATTAAAAAAAAAAAAAAGTCAGTTACTTTGCTGCGTAACTAATTACTTTTCCAATGTAGTAACTGAGTTACTAACGCAATTACTTTTTGGGGAGAAGTAATTTGTAACTTAACTAATTACTTTTTTAAAGTAAGATGACCAACACTGGTGATACTCTGCAGGAGTCAGTGCCGAGGAGGAACAATAGTCTGCAGTGGAGATATGCAGGAGAACAGACTGTGAATGTTATAAGTGCATCATTTTCAGGGCTAAAGCTGCTAATCAATGTTCTACACATGTGATGACAATTCAATAAGTGCTATGGGCATCCCATATCCTCCTTTACCCCACCCAAGTTGTATCTCACAATAAACGCAACAAAACTACGCAAATGACTGCTCAGTGTCTCAGAGGTGATATATGGGGGGTCTGGCAGCAGGGTGATTTGGCGGATTGTTGTCAGTAGTGCTAACACCATGGCTACATTGTCTGGTCATTAGCCTAGGCTTATGACATCATGCACAGCTCTCTCTCTCACTCTCCTGAGATTTTGCAGGGCTGGAGGTGTGCCTCTGTGTGTCTGTGTAAATCCAGGAAGTGAACAGGCAGCAGCTTCAGCTGCCCACAGTTAAAATGGTTGCAGCCAGACTCAGTGGAGGGAGATTTCTGCAGCATATATGGCAAGTACAGAATCACAGTATATATAAAATAATATGCAAAGTGGTTGGAGGGAAGCTTCAGAATGGCAAAGATGTTTTTATTACAAATTATGTGAGCAGACTGCAGTTCCTCCTAGATTATAAGCTCAAAACGAGCAGTGCCCTCTGGTTCCTCTTGTAGCAAATTGTAATGCAACTGTAATGTCTGCCTTTATTTTGTTAAGCGCTGCGCAAACCGTTGGCGTAATAAAATAATAATAATAATTAATTCACGCATTTATTTTGGAATTTGCACATCTATTGTTTATTGCATTTATGCATTTCAATTAATTTATTTGTTTAGGAAATTGCACATAAAAATATCTATTTTGTAATTGCACAGGTTAAAGCAAAGGGTAAGGTGTAACTGAAATTGTATATATTTTCAAATATTCTATAGGCTATACTATGGATTATAGCACATCACCAGGTTTTAGTAAATTAGTTGGTTACTAGACATGTGCAATTCGTTTCGTAATGAATTGAAATTCGGCCGAATGTCTGAATAAAAAAATAATGAATTTCAACTAATACGAAAGAAATTATAGCGAATATAACGAATGACTTCGACATGATTCGGTAATTCGTTAAAGATCTAATGAAGCAAAAGGTCAACTCAAAGTAAATCTTACAGTCCAATCAGCTGATTAATTTTGTGTTGGAGGTTGTATTACTGGTAAAGTGCATTCCTGAGTAGAGCTGGGCGATTTTCTCCCCCAAAAAATCTGTGATTTAAAAAAAAAAAACTTGATTCACAATTTTTTTTTTTTTTGATGGACACCGCGCTGGTCCTGAGGAGCTGCGGACAGGAGTTTTTAGGTGAGGCCACGGCTTCGGCCTAGTCCGCGGCACCCGGCCTCGAGCACTAGGCCGAAGCCGCACCTAAAAGCTTCTGCCCGCAGCTCCTCAGGACCGGTGCGGTGACAGTGCCGGTGCTGGGGAGCTGCAGGCAGGAGTTTTTAGGCGAGGCCGTGGCGCCGCGGACTAGGCCGATGCCGCGGCCTCGCCTAAAAACTCATGCCTGCAGCTCCTCAGGACCGGGGTGGTGTCAGCGCCGGTCCTGGTAAAAAAAAAAAAAAAAAAAACGATTTGGTGAAAATTTGAATCGATTTTTTCCCCAGCCCTATTCCTGAGAAGGGTGTTGTATTGTATTTGAGCAGAGGAGAGGAGATATCGTCATTGTGTATGTTAATAGATTCAATAAACAAACTACGAATCATTATCACAAATCAATATACATACATAAATATGGAATTTCAACTAATGCGAAAGAAATTATAGCGGATAAAACTAATTAATTCGACATGATTCGAGATTCAGCCTTGCTGTGAACAAGGCTTATCGCCGAAACTAGTCTGCTACTGACTGTACTCACTGTGAAGGCTTGAAGATAAATACGCTCGATGTTATGGAGTTGCCGGCTGCTTTTATTCGATAACGAATATCGACACACTACGAATAATAGCGAATTATCCGAAAACAAATTAACGTAACATAACGAATATAACAGAACGAAATTATGTGTAGCGGTCACACTTTAAGTGTGCGCTATAAATGGAAATTTATTTTTTTCCCTCAGAACAGTAATGGGGTTCTGAGAGGTAATTGTACAGGTTTGCTTTGGCATCAGTCTGGCTGGGCTGGGCTAAGGTTCCGCCTGGTTATAGGTGCAGTGAGGTACAGACGTCTTGGGTACCAATCTTTCCCGGAGCCAATCAGTGGGCGCGTCTGGCCCTGCTGCGTAGTCTGGGAAGGGGTACTTAAGGTGCTGAAGTCACGTGTTCGGGGTTCGGCCACAGTTCTGGACTGGGGTAGCCCCGCGAGGGGTCCCGGGCCTAGGAGCGTTTGCCGTCCCGCAAGCATGATCAGTCTGACCAGCCCCATAGACCCGCATGGTCTGGGGCAAGGATCCGTCTGTTCCCGAGTCTTGGAGCTGGTTAGCCCGAGGCCCAGTAACTGAAGGAGGATTCAAGGCATCACTGTGTGCTCTCGCTATTGGAGGGACACGGCAACTCATACAAGTGACCAGGGGAGGAGTCTTCGGAGGAGCGCCAAGAAGCTGGCTACTCAGTAAGAGCCTGGAAGCTGAGTTGTATGGACACTAAAGAATCCACACTTCCACAGTACTGCCAAGGAGACAGAAAAAGTTTCAGGTACTGTGAGAAAGGTTACTATTCATCTTCAGTTACACTTATAGTCTGTGGCAGAGACTTTTGCAAAGTTTCCGGATCACATTGTTGGCTGCTAGATCTCTGGCTAGAGGTTTATCAGGCAGTGAAGCGCCCAGCTGCGAGTGGCTACTCTCTGGGTTGATTAGAGACATTCAGCGGATGTCAGCAGTTCAAGGTGCCTGAGTTTCATCACCCGTGCCCTCTATTCCCACCTGAGACTGTGTTATGTTGGATGTTACCACTGCAGAATAAAAACCTTTAAAAGGACTTTTATGTTTCAGCATCTGAAGTCGTTGGGTACTAACCCTGGGAACCCCTAGAAGTTCACCGACAAGCCACGAGGAGGTAACTGGTAAGCTCAAAAGTCAAGGGGTTATGGCCGCTACATATGTATTTTACCAATGACAACGAACCGAAACTAAATGAAATTTACCGGTGTGCACAAGTCTATTGGTTACTAATACTACGATGTCCATAGGTGGTGCTCAGCAGCTGTACCATATACATATAAAACACCAACCAGGGGCGCAGAGTTTATTAATTAAAGTCCAACTTGCATTTTATTTAACAGTACATAACAGAGCCTATTGGGCATAACCAGGCTCAATTGCACAGCAAAAAACAAAAAAAACAAACAGAAACAAAAAAACACAATACAAACACAATAAAAAAAAACTAGCTAAAATCAAGGCACTCTAAACTATCAAAGTTGGTACGCTCTAACTGCCCGCGCAGGCTGAAATATTAGGATTCCTTTTGGCCACTCTCCCTCTCAAATATCCTACAGAGCTAACTCTGGAATTTATGAAAACGCGCACTCTCCCATATCTTATGTGTCAGGAAAGACTCCCTCTAATGGAGCATAAAGAGTTGTACAACAATATATACTGTTAATTACCTATCCAAGTGTCAACTAGTCATCCGAAGAATCAGCATTAGAATAAGCGGATTCCACCCAAATGCATAGCTCCCAACTGTCCCTGATTTTGCGGGACTGTCCCCGATTTGGACCAAAGTCCCTCTGTCCCTCTTTCCTCCTCATTTGTCCCTCATTTTGATCTGATCTATATAGCTATATATAAAATGCACTATTTATTTATAAAAAAAAAAAGTGTTTCCTAGTGCTAAACCTTTCATCCAATTTCTAAATTGCTGCATTTGTAAATTCCAAAGGCCAATATAACGGAATAGTAGTGGTAAAAATGAACTTGTGGGTTTAACCAATCATTTTTTTTTGTACAATTCTGTTTTAAGGAGGGCGTGGCAGGGGGTGTGTCCTTTGCCTACATACTTTTGCTAATAGGTGTCCCTCATTGCCATCTCAGAAAGTTGGGAGGTATGCAAATGTTCCACACTTTATAAAATTTCTTGACACAACCTCTAGACAGAAATGTGGTTTTGTAGAATGGCAGGGCTGAATTGACCAGACGTTTCCATAAGTTGCATTTTAACAGTGTTTTTAGACAATAAAATGCAGCTATCATGGAATTTTTTAAAAGTAAAGTAGAATCAGTTCTATAAAAGCAGGCTCCTCCAGGTACCTCCATGTCCTGCCCGCATTCTGCAACCAGGAGTCTCCAGCTTCTTCTTTGTCCTGCAGTTTTGTCCAGTTCCTCTGTATTGACCATTGAGGCCATCCATTGGCTAATAGGACATTGTAGGGTCTTGCCAAATCTTACAGAAGTCATAGAAGTTGACGGCACATGTGATCTCTGCATTAATGTTACTTTGTTTAAAAAAAAAAATCAGTGACAAGTTAACTTTTTATACATTTCAGTGGTCGTTGAAGGATCAGGGCTATTCCCTAGCCACTTCAGCCCCGAACCATTTGGCTGGCCAAAGACCAGAGCACTTTTTGCGATTTGGCACTGCGTCGCTTTAACTTACAATTGCGCGGTCGTGCGACGTGGCTCCCAAACAAAACTGACGTCCTTTTTTTCCCACAAATAGAGCTTTCTTTTGGTGGTATTTGATCACCTCTGCGGTTTTTATTTTTTGCGCTATAAACAAAAAAAGAGCGACAATTTAAAAAAAAAAAAACCTTATTTTTTATTTTTGCTATAATAAATATCCCCAAAAAATCGATAAAAAACATTTTTTTCCCTCAGTTTAGGCTGATATGTATTCCTCTACATATTTTTGGTATAAAAAAAAAAAATCGCAATAAGCGTTTATTGATAATAATAATAATAATAAATAATTGATTGGTTTGTGCAAAAGTAATAGCGTCTACAAAATAGGGGATAGTTTTATTGCATTTTTATTAATATTTTTTTTTTTTACTAGTAATGGCGGCGATCAGCGATTTTTATCATGACTGCGACATTATGGCAGACACATCGAACAATTTTGACACATTTTTGGGACCATTCGCATTTATACAGTGATCAGTGCGATTAAAAATGCATTGATTACTGTGTAAATGTGACAGGCAGTGAAGGGGTTAACACTAGGTGGCGCTGTAGAGGTTAAGTGTGTCCTAGGGAGTGATTCTAACTATGGGGGGGGGAGGGGCTATGTGTCACTGATCACCGCTCCCGATCACAGGGAGCTGTGATCAGTGACAGTGTGTAACGCCGAGCGCTCCGGGTACCCCGTCCATCCCGGAGCGCTCACGGCGTCTGTCCTCCTGCAGCGCCCCGGCCGGCTCCCCTGGCCATGGGCGCTGTTCTGTCTCTGGGATGCGATCCACGCTGCGCCCCCGGTCCGCCCGTGGATCGCATCCCGCTCTGCTGGCTCGTCCCCGTCGGCTCTTCCGCCTACCTCCCCCTGCGCACTCGCCTCCTCTCTCCAGGCGCGCGCGGCTCCTTCCTTCTCTTAAAGGGCCAGTACACAATTGACTGTGCCTGGTCCAATCATGCTTCACCCTTTCCTTTATTAATCCACTTCCCCCTTCCTGTCATTGCCGGATCTTGAGTTGCCTATAGTGCCCAGTGAAAGCGTGTTTTGTGTTTGCTCCTACTGTGTATCCAGACCTCTGCCGTTGCCCCCGACTACGAACCTTTGCTACCTGCCCTGACCTTTTGCTACGTCCGACCTTGCCTCTGCCTTATCCTTGTGTACCGCGCCTGTCTCAGCTGTCAGTGGGGTCGAGTTGCTATTGGAAGACACGACCTGGTTGCTACCGCCGCAGCAAGTCCATCCTGCCTTGCGGCCGGCTCTGGTGAAAACCAGTAGCAGCATTAGAACCGGTCCTCCAATACAACCCGTGCTATCGCCTCATTGACATAGGGGATCCACCTCCTGTTCCCCGCCATACCCGGAACGTGACACAGTGTCACTAGGCAGAACGGGCAAATGCTTGTTTACATTAGCATTTCCCCCGTTCTTCCTCTCCGTGAGACGATTGCGGGTATCCCCGCGGGACCCGCAATCCTACTCACAGAGCTTGCGGCGGGTGCACACACGCGCCGCCGCGCCGCGCACGTGATGGAACGGCAGCAAATGCAAAGGGACGTACAGGTACGCCCACTTGTGCAGCCATGCCATTCTGTCGACGTATGCGGCGGTCGGGAAACGGCTAGAGTAGAAAGCACATATTGGTATTAGTCTCAGAGCGAATGAATAGTCCTGGCAGTATATGATCTCAAAGCATAAACTTAATATACTGAAACAAGTTTTGCTTTTTTGTGATTCACTTTCTATGTGTATGTTCACAGAAGTAATGCTTCATTTGGGAATCCACTGTACTTTGTGTCATTAAAACAGACTTACACTGAGCTTAACATAATCCCAAAATTAACCATTAACACTTACCCTCCTACATAACAATTAACATTTAACCCTTAATCCAATGCTAAAACATAACCCTTAACACACAACTTGAACCTTACACTTAACCACACCCTGACCTTAAAAGTCCCCACAGGCATTGCGGAATGTTCTCCTAATTAGACCATAATCGTTGTAGGCACCTCTATGGCGCTTGGTGTTGCTCGCTGCTCAAGTCTGCCGTGAGGAAAGTTAATTGACTTGGAGGGATTCTGCCAGTTCATACTGTTCCCCTTTACTCAGGCTAAAGCCAGCCAAAGACGGTGCAATTTACTTTCCTGCAACCACACTCGATCCCACCATCAACAAGTGTTGATGGGGGAATCCCTCCTTCTGAGCTATTGTGTTCTCCCAGCAAGGGGAGGAGAGGAGCCGTCCCTTCCAGGAGAACACATAGTGATTATTGCTAGAGGCTCTAGCCGCTGACCATGTTCGCATGAAAAATCAGAGAGGCTGGTTGTACCCAAGTTGATCAACCCAACCTGGGTACAACCAGCCTGCCCATACATTGTTCAAATCATGGTTCAGTCCCTGCTGAACCAGCTTAATACACTCCCTCCTCCGTAGACATAAACATGCAAGTTTGCACAATGCAAAAGGTCTTCAGTTAGAAAGATTGTTCTGCACACTCAACTTTTTTTATTTTTTAGCATTTTTTTAGTAAAGTTGGATTGTTTTGCATCTCAGTGTGCAAGATTCCTGTTGCTGATACCAGTGACAAGTGAGAAAACGATAATTCTCCCGCTCTACAAGACTCTGGTCCAGCTGCACCTGGAGTATCCTGTCCAGTTCTGGGCACCAGTCCTCAGGAAGGATGTACTGGAAATGGAGCGAGTACAAAGAAGGGCAACAAAGCTAATAAAGGGTCTGGAGGATATTAGTTATGAGGAAAGGTTGCGAGCACTGAACTTATTCTCTCTGGAGAAGAGACGCTTGAAAGGGGATATAAATTTCAATATACAAATACCATACAGGTGACCCCACAATAGGGATAAAACATTTTTGCAAAAGGGAGTTTAGCAAGACACACGGCCACTCATTAAAATTAGAAGAAAAGAGGTTTAACCTTAAACTACGTAGAGGGTTCTTTACTGTAAGGCCCCTTTCACACGGAAGGCCCGTTCAGATCCGCCTGTCAGTTTTGACGGCGGATCTGAACGGGCGCTCCATGTTACTCTATGGAGCGTCGGATGTCAGCGGAGACATGTCCGCTGACATCCGATCCGGTCCGATCCGCCAAAAGCAGACGTATGGACCACACGTCCAGATCCGTCGGATCGGGTGAGATCGGGTGAGATCGGGTGAAAACGGACACACTGTCCGTTTTCATCCGATCTCTCCATAGAGATCAGCGGCGCTCGCAAGCCCCTCCCCGCTCAGTGAGCGGAGAGAGGCTTGTCATCCGCCGGCTCAGCGGAGATCAACGGACAGATCTCCCGCTGAGCCGGCGGACAGAGGCGGGCTCCGTGCAAGCGGAGTCCGCCTCGTCTGAAAGGGGCCTAAGAGCGGCAAGGATGTGGAATTGCCTTCCACAGGCGGTGGTCTCAACAGGGAGCATCGATAGTTTCAAGATTAGATAAGCACCTGAACGACCACAACATACAGGGATATACAATGTAATACTGACATATAATCACACACATAGGATGGACTTGATGGACTTTGACTTTGTGTCTTTTTTCAGCCCCACCTACTATGTAACTATGTAACAAGCCATTACCTGATATGTGATTGTGGAGCCTGATCTTGCCTGGAGCAGCATATGGAATATTTGATGTCAGAATACAATAGCCGGCAGTTGGAGATCTTTCCGTCCACAGACTTTAGGCTATGTTTCCACTATTGCGTCCCCAAAGTCGCACGATTTTGCCGCAATTTTTTGCTACGACTTGAAGCAATGCCTGTGTATTCTTGAGGTCTATGGACCTCAAGTCGTATCAAAGTGGGACCAAAGTAGTGCAGGGACTACTTTGAAGTCGCTGCGTCTTGAAGTCGCACAGATATGAACGGTACTCATTGGAAATCATGGGGTAGGACTTGTCATGTGACTTTTCAGTCCCAAATCGCATGACAAGTCGCACTAGTGGAAACCTAGCCTTAGTGTGGATGTGGAAATCTATACATTTTACGGGTTTGACTACCATATACCGGAAGATTTGTTTTAAAAAAATATATATTTTCTGAACATTCGTGTCATTTTTCGATGGTTAATGAGGACAAATTGATGTTCATTTTCAGCCATATGGATGAAAACACAGGATTGAAAATGTTTCTTGTTTCTTATCTGATCGAACAAAATTCAGATTTGTTAATTTGGTCCCCACAAAAATGTGTTTTTATATTCATCTACTAGTGAAACAATTGAAGATCAAATGTTAAGGCGCTATTAAATAGATATGTGCACAACAGAAAAATGTGTTTATTTTTGTTTCGTTTCGTTTCTTTCGTTTCCGTTGATTCGTAACGATTCGTAAATTCGTAAGTCGTCGGTGTTCGTATTCGTAACGATTCGTATTTTCGTAAGAGTTATTTTTTCGTTGATTCGTCTTTCCGTTAGTTTAATTTTCGTTTATTCGAAATTCGGACGCATTCGTATTTATTCGTACTTTCGTAACATTCGTAGATTCGTAATCGGAGCATAATTCATAATTTTATGTAATGTGTATGCTATTATTACATTTTAAGAGACACGGAAAATTACGATTCGAAAAAAAAAGCTACGAATGTACGAATTTTTTCGTTCAATCCATTCGAAGCACGTTAAGCAACGCCATTGTAAGAGACACGGAAAATTACGAATCGCAAAAAAAAAAGTTACGAATGTACGAATTTTTTCGTTCAATCCATTCGAAGCACGTTAAGCAGCGCCATTGTAAGAGACACGGAAAATGACGAATCAAAAAAAAAAAAAAAAAAAAGTTACGAATGTACGAATTTTTTCGTTCAATCCATTCGAGGCACGTTAAGCAGCGCCATTGTAAGGGACACGGAAAATTACCAATTCAACAACAACAAAAAAATTACGAATGTACGAATTTTTTCGTTCATTTTGATTTTCGTTGTTCCTGTTTTCGTTTTTCGGATTTTCTTCTTTCGTAGATTCGTTGTTTCTAATTTGTTTTTTTCGGATTTTCGTTGTTTTTCGGATTCGTTCGATTCGAACATTCGTTATTCGTTAAAATTTTTAGCGAATCGTTCGTTCATTCGTACGATAACGAATGAACTAATATAACGAAAAAAAACGAAACGAATTGCACATGTCTAGTATTAAACCCGAAACCAAAAATGTATTATATTGCAGCTTATCAATCATTAGATGTGGTGGCTGCATCTGTTTTCTTTTCTTTGGCTTTTTACCCTCTGTTTACACCTGGTTATCAGGCCAGTAACACACCTCCTATATTATGGAGACACATCTCTGGATGAATGAGCAGTTGAGGCACAGCAGACAGCAGCATTGTCAGTCTAGGGGGAGGGGAGTGTTAAATGTATTAGCAGATTTAGATACACTAACAAACTGAAGCCAAATTTCAGCTCGCACTTTATTATCGGTTACAGCTGTTTTTTTTCCTTTTGAGATAAAATGTTTACATAAATAAATAAAAGCTGATCACTTTAATTGCCCCCCACCAGTGTAAGGCTAGGTTCACACTTGCAATGCGGGAAATGCAGCGAATCCTGTGTGCTTCCAGCATCGTATTGCAATCGCACAGCGTTCATGCAATCTCCGGCGATGTCAATGTTATCTTAACGACACCCCAAAACAGATCGCAAAACACAGTGCGATTTCAGCCATACAAATTGCACCACACATCGCATGTGATGTGAGTAGGAATGCGGTGCGATTCCTTTGCGAATCACATGCAGTATCTGCATCGCACCAGTGTGAGCCTAGCCTAAGTGGTTTGTCTCATCCATGTAAACTGACACATTCTGCTGGAGAGTTTGGGATGTGAAAAAACAAGAGTTGCTGGCTGAATTACCAGATTAAAATAGAAGAAAGAAAGCCTAAAAAATAAAACTTATGCCCCGTACACACGGCCGCAAATTCCGACCACAAAATTCGCCGGATTTTTTCCGACGGATTTTGTCAGACACTGGTGTTGCATACACACGGTCGGACAAAGTTGTCGTAAAATCCAATCATTCTGAACGTGGTGACGTTCGTTGCGTATGACGGAACGACGTAGAGGCTATTAGCCAATAGCTCTGGTCTCGTAATTTGATCTGAGCATGCGTGGCACTTTGTCCGTCGGAATTCTCTACACACGATCGGAAAAAGTCAGATCGGATTTTGTTGTCGGAAAATTTGAGAGCAGGATCTCAAATTTTTTCCGTCGGAATTTCCGACGGAAAAAGTCAGATGGAGCCCACACATTTTCCGACAACATGGTCCGATCGCACATTTTCCGTCTGAATTTCCGACCGTGTGTACGGGGCATTAGGACTCTTTCACGCGGACGTGTCCGGAGCCCGCTCTGCTCAGACGGAGCGATCCCCACGCTGAGCAGGAAGATGACAGGTCTGTCTCTGCACTCTAGAGGTCTATGGAGGGTCCGTTCAGGTCCGCTTAAAGAACTGACAGGCGGACCTGAACGGACCGTCCGTGTGAAAGGGGCCTAATGCAGCCATCACATCTAAGAACTGGTAAATTGCAATATAATATACTGTATGTTAGATTTTGGATTTAATACTGCTTTAACGCCTTGGCGCCAGCCGCATGCAGATATGCGGCCTCTCTGCGTCTGGTCCTTGGTGCGAAGGGGCCACATATTTGCGTGAATTGCAGTTCAAAAGGCTGTGCCAAGAGCCCGTGCTCCCGACACAGTTACCGGCGCCTAACCGAAAGCTTCCGATTGGAAATTTTTAGATCACCTGACCGCTGTGACAGCCAATCACGGCGTCATAAATCTCTTTAGGTTTAAGTTCTATACATTGGCATTGCAAATTGAACAACATTTTTAGGGCCTTTCAAACTTCATTTATTGACTCATCATCGAATGCTGTGGCGAGCGATTTTGAGAATTTTTTTATGAACGTTCAAATGCAAATCTAACCGTGTATGACCAGCTTTAGTGGATATTTTGGGCACTTAAAGTGGGGTTGCCACCAAAAAAAAAAAATGTGGCTTAAAAATCATTAAAAAAAATAAAATAATAATAATTGGAAATTTTTTTATTTTTTACTCACCTCTAAATGCCTGTTGCTAGGGGGTCCCTCGTAGTCTGCACCTTCATTGCCCGGGCTAAACGTCACTTCCCCTAGGCGCCGCACAGTCATCTGTCATGTGTCCCAGATGAGTGAGCGTCGAATCACGGCGCTAGGCGCCGCTCACGCATGCGCAGCGGGTGCCCGGCTGTGAAGCCACAGCCGGGTTCCCACATTAAGAGGGGGTCTCGTTCCCCCGCATCGCTGGACCCCGGGACAGGTAAGTGTCCAATTATTAAAAGTCAGCAGCTGCAGTATTTGTAGCTGCTGACTTTTAATTTTTTTTTTTTTGTGGGCACTCCACTTTAAACCCCCCTCCTAACCAGACCAATTTTCAGCTTTCGATGCTCTCACACTTTGAATGACAATTACTCAGTCATGCAACACTGTACCCATTTGAATTTTATTTATTTTATTTTTGTTGCGCTATAAATCAAAAAATACAGAAAATTCGGTAAAAAAATAATAATAATTCTTTGTTTCTATTAAAATTTATTGCAGAGTATTGGCAGAGTATTGGCAGAGTATTGCACAGTGTTGGCAGAGTATTGCACAGTGTTGGCAGAGTATTTCACAGTGCTGGCATAGTATTGCACAGTGGTGGCAGAGTATTGCACAGTGGGGCAGAGTATTGCACAGTGGTGGCAGAGTATTGCACAGTGCTGGCATAGTATTGCACAGTGGGGCAGAGTTTTGCACAGTGGTGGCAGAGTAGCTATCACTGACCAGCGCTGTGGGCACTACACATCCAGCCCACAGCGCTGGTCCCATCTCTCCCCCTCTCCGCTTCTTCCCTCTCACTGTACCGATTAGAGGGGAGGGAGGAACCGGTGTCATGACGTAACGCCGGTTTGTGTACATGTGATCGCTCCGTCATCTGACGGAGCGATCATGTGGTAAACTGCCGCCATCATGGTCACGGATGTTCCCGAGTGCGTGCCCCAGGGGGCTTGCGAGAGCAAGGTTCTGGGAGGACGTCCTACAGACGTCCACCCAGAATAAGCCGACCACGCTGTAGCCGTATTTTGGCTGTGGTCTGGTTGGCATGTGGTTAAATGGACTGTAGTGCAAATCTGCAAAATGCAAAAAGCATTAAAACTGCATAGGTGTGAATCCAGGCTAATTGCTGAGCGGAGATGCTGAATATACTACCTGATAACAGAGAATGGGATTATGATATGCTACAGTACATGTTAGAAATTACTTTTAGGTTGCAACAATAATTTACTAAATAAAATGCACTTCCAGAAATATTAACACTTATTAGGGGAAACATTTTCTGTTTTTTTTTTTATTATTCATTTTCAGTCTTTTTTTTTTTTTTAAATACATTTTCGGTTTTTTTTTTGTTTCTAAAATGATGTCTGACATTTCTGGTTAGAGGATTTATACAGTATGTTGTCAGGATCTGATTTTGCCCTATGATCCACAGAATGACAGCAATTTCTGAATTTGCAATAGTTCTGCCCTAATAACCGTTCCCAGATTGCTATTTATAGGGAGATATTGACCTGTGACCCCGTCATTCCTGAACCCAGCTCTCACATGGCTGGAAGTGGGAACCATTTGCCCTAATTGAGGAGAATTTATCTAGAAATGGTCTTGTTAAAGGGGCGTGGAATTTTTTTTCGCTCAGACTTCACGCTGTGCTGGGAGGTGAGGGGCCATCCTTGTGTACAAACATCAGAGGTCATTTTGGTTCTGAGGACAATTTATTCAGCACAGGAGAGACAAACTCCATGGCCATCCTACAGAACCACTGAAGCGTTTAGAGTTTGAGTATTTCTATGTAGGGCGGCATGGTGGCTCTGTGGTTAGTAGGCGTACTCGTTAGATCGATGTGGAAGATTTGTTTGTGGAGCACAAAAACTGCAAGGGTGGGTGCAAAAGGCATACCCTCCCAACATTTTGAGATGGGAATGAGGGACACCTATCAGCAAAAGTATGCAGGCATAAGACACATCCCTTGCCACGCCCCCTTAAAGGAGAATTGTACAAAAAAAAATAAGATTGGTTAAACCCACAAGTGCTTTTTACCATTACTATTTGGCTTAGTGTATTGCACTTTGCAGTGCAATACAACGGTGTTGCAGCATGTTGCAATGCATGGCAGTGCATTGTGCTGCAATAGGAGAAGAGTGTCAGGTATAATTTTCTTAGTGTGTTAGGGAGGAGACGGAAGCCGCCGTGATGCCTGCTGAGGAGAGCAGAGGAAGGGGAAGCCACTCGTGATGCCTGCCGCCTGTCGCCCCGGTGAAGCCCTACCCGCCATAGATGGAGTATGTGCTCTGAACCATGGGGGTGGGCCATGGGTGCACTGTTTGCCGACCCCCCCCCCAAAAAAAATTACCACCAGCCGCCACTCCCCAGCAGCCTCTTCTACCCTATATTCTTGCATTCAGATGCCCCTGATGTTATCAAGACTGATATAGAGCCCATAGGACCCTGCATCAGACATGAGAATGAAGAGGAACAGTCCTCTGTCAGAGCATAGGGGAGCTGAGGATCGGGTAAGTAACACTGTTTTTCCCATACCCTAGACAAGTGATGGTGAACCTTGGCACCCCAGATGTTTTGGAACAACATTTCCCATGATGCTCATGCACTCTGCGGTGTAGTTGAGCATCATAGCAAATGTAGTTCCAAAACATTTGGGGTGCCAAGGTTCGCCATCACTGCCCTAGACCTAAAAGAGCATTTAACCCTTGCAATGTGGAGGCAGGCCCACTGCAATGGAGGCTTTTTAGTTTCCCTTGGAGTTGGGCTTTAAAAGCATTAATGGGTATAATTGGGCATTTTCATGATCTCGCTGATCTGTCTCACAGTATAGACTGCAGAGAGTTGAAGCAGCATAGTGATTTTGTAATTGACACACTGGCTCCTTTTTGTAAGTGGAGTATATTTGTATACATGAAATTGGCCTATGACTCCCAAGAGTTATAGATAATGACCCTATATATATTACATATAGTATACTTTGTAGTTCTTATATTGACAAAGCAACTTTAGACCAAAGGTGAGACTTAATTGCACAGAGCGTCCACTTTTGAACCAGTAGCAGCTAGTGAGATCATTGAATAGTGTGACCTGTCATTAAAGTGATTGCAATTAGCTACGCTTCAATGAGTATTATACAGCGCCTATGCTTCAGTTGTCCACTAGATGTCCTCAGTCTTACACCAATCAAGTAAGTGTGTGCATCATGTAAACTGTTATCACACCACTGGGTGTCCTCGATGGAAAGCTATCATGAATTGAACATACTTTTTTTTACAACTGCTATTAAAGGTATATTGGAATCCATACAAACTGTAGCAATATCTTCACATCAATGCATAACCCAATTATACATAATATATAGAGCTTATAGGACACCAGCTAAACTATATCAATGGGGTAGATGGGAAACATCAGAATGTCCGAGCTGTTAAAGAGTATCTGCTGACTTAATGCATATGCTTTGGAATTGCCCTAAATTGTTTAGATATTGGCAGTGATAGAAACGATTAACCAGGTGTACCAAACCCAGATAGATCCAAAAATATGCTTGTTAGGATACTTAGAAAAATAAGTATATACTCCGGCAACTAGATTAATCATTAATTGGATACTACTGTATTTATCGGCGTATAACACACACTTTTTTCCCCTTAAAATCAGAGGAAAATCGTGGGTGCGTGTTATACGCCGATCCCCCGCCGATTGTCAGCCTCCCGGCCTTTCTCACGGCTTTCGGCCGCTCTCGCCGACTTTCCCCGCCTTTTGGCCATTCTCGCTGGCTTTCGGCCGCTTTCGGCCGTTCTCGGCAGCTCTCGGCTGTAATTGCCGGCTTTCGGCCGTTTCCGGGTGTTCTTGCCGGCTTTCGGCTGTTCTCGCTGGCTTTTGGCTGCTTTCGGCCGTTCTCGGCTGCTCTCGCAGTCCCACGTGAGCCGGCGAGAGCGGCTGAGAATGGCCAAAAGAGGCCGAAAGCCGGCAAGAGCGGCCGAAAGCCGCGAGAACGACCGAAAGCCGCAAGAATGGCCGAAAGCTGCGAGAACGGCCGAAAGCAGCCGAAAGTCAGCGAGAGCGGCCGAGAACAGCCGAGAGCTGCCGAGAACGTCCGAAAACGGCCGAAAGCTGCGAGAGCGGCCGAAAGCAGCCGAAAGTCGGCGAGAGCGTGCGAAAGCTATCGAGCGCCACCGAGATACACAGGACATCCGGCTCTGTATCTCGGCGGCGCCATTTTTAAACCTAAATGACACTGGGGCAAGGCTGCAATGGGCTGCAGATGGGCGCTGACAAGGCTGCAATGACACTGATAAGGCTGCATTGATGGGCATTTAAATGTACGTTTTTTTTCTTTAAACTTCCCTCCTAAAAGTTTTTTTCCTTAAAATTCCCTCCTAATCTTGGTGTGCCTTTTTATACGCCGGCGTGTGTTAAACGCCGATAAATACGGTATTTATTGCAAGACACGGGTGAATGTATTGTTAAAAGAATGGCAGGTATATAAGAATTGGGGTTTAACAAATAAATTTGCTGAAATGTGGGGACCCTGGCTGTTGTTCTCAGGATCGACACCATTTATTTTAGGACTAAATTATTATTATTATTCTTCAAGGTACTTATATAGCGCCGTCAATTTACGCAGCGCTTTACATGGAAGCATAGGGGTAAATAGATCATTTACCAGTTATAGAATAATTAAGGTATGATGACTCAAGAAAGAAGGAATGGTGAATGGAGCTTATAGATGGAGGGGGATTGGGAATGAGGGGGGAGGAGTAGGGAGAGAGGAGGGGAAATTGGGGCTGGGGGGAGAGTTTTTTTTTTCTGTTCTCTTATATATTAATGTGTTTGGTATTTTATGTTTGTGTTGTATGAATTCTGGAAATATGTTTTTTTTTGTTTTCCATGTTTGTTTTGTTTTATAATGTATCTGTGATGAAGAAAAATACTAATAAACAGATTATACAAAAAAAAAAATAAATTGCTATTCAGTCAGATCTGCACAAACTGATCGGATGGACTGCGCACGTAACTATCACTTTTCTGAGTTCATCTGCTTCATTTTATTCAACAATGGAATAAATATCTCCTGCTGAGTAGTGATGCATCTTCTTTAGACTTACATTATATCATTTTCTGTTATGTTGTTTAAAAAAATGTATGTCAATCTGCATGTGATTGCGTCAGAGATGGAACGCACAATTTTAGCCACAGAAAAAGAATCCTGTCCGATTATCTTGCTTTGCTGAATTTCCCAATCTGCAAACTTATTCTGTCCGAGTGACTCTAATGCCGCGTACACACGATCGGAAATGCCGCCAGCAAAACTCTGATGAGAGCTTTTTGTCGGAAAATGCGACCGTGTGTATGCTCCATCGGACTTTTGCTGTCGGAATTCCAGCCAACAAAAGATTGAGAGCAGGTTCTCTATTTTTCGGTCGGGAAAAGTTCCTATTCGAAAATGCGATCGTCTGTATGCAATTAGGAAGCACAAAAAAATCACGCATGCTCAGAAACAATTAGACGCATGCTCGGAAGCATTGAACTTAATTTTCTCGGCTCGTCGTAGTGTTGTATGTCACCGCGTTCTTGACGGTCGAAAGTTCAGAGAACTTTTGTGTGACCGTGTGTATGCAAGCCAAGCTTTAGCGAAATTCCGTCGGAAAAAACATCCAGGATTTTTCGGATGGAAATTCCGCTCGTGTGTACGTGGCATAAGGCTCCAGTCACACTAGCGTGACTCCAAAGTCACATGATTTTCAGTGCAACTTTGGAGCGTGAATTTACACTGAATGGATCAAAGGCTCGGTTCACACTGCTGCGATATCAAAGTCGTACGACTTTGCCCTGCGACTGTGCCCTGTGATTTCCTTCTGACTTGATCCAACTTGGATGCTATTTAGAAGCCTTTACAGGGGCTGAAACCGCACCCAAGTCAGACCATCCAAAGTAGTGCAGGAGCCTTTTCTAAAGTCAGAGCGACTTGTGTAGTATCAGTTAGAATGGCTTTCATAGGGAAACCTTAAATTTGACATGTCATGTGACTTGTCACAATTCGGATCCCATGTCACAGCAGTGTAAACCAAGCTTAAGTTGCATCAAAAGTCGCACCAAAGTAGTGCAGGAACCTTTTCAAAGTCACTGCAACTTTAAGGCATTATTCACATCAATGAGTTTTTTCATGCTTTTTGCAGAAACACAGGACATTTTTTTAACATGGGTTCCTATGGATTATGTTCGGATCAATGCATTTTTGTGCCTCTGCGTTTTTGTAAAGGCTGCATATGACGGGCACTGGCAGGCTTCATACGACGGGCACTGGCGAGGCTGCTGGACACTGGTAGGCTGCATATGACGGGCACTGGTGAGACTTCTGGGCACAGGCAGGCTGCATATGACAACCACTGGTGAGGCTGCTGGGCACTGGTAGGCTGCATATTACGGGCACTGGTAGGCTGCATATGACGGGCACTGGTGAGGCTGCTGGGCACAGGCAGGCTGCATATGACGGGCACTGGTGAGGCTGCTGGACACTGGTAGGCTGTATATGACATGCCCTGGTGAGGCTGCATATGATGGGCACTGGCGAGGCTGCTGGGCACTGATAGGCTGCATATGACGGGCACTGGTGAGGCTGCTGGGCACAGGCAGGCTGCATATGACGGGCACTGGTGAGGCTGCTGGGCACAGGCAGGCTGCATATGATGGGCACTGGTGAGGCTGCTGGGCACAGGCAGGCTGCATATGACTGGCACTGGTGAGGCTGCATTGATCTCCTGAATCATGTATGCTGTCTCTGACCATCTTCTGTATCATATCTGCTAGAGGTGCATCGAATGGAATTTTTGCTAATACTATTAGCAACGTGTTTAAGTTTAAGTAAGAGATTGCAGACATGATACAAGAGATGGTTAGAGACTGCAGACTGCATTTTTCTTGACCTTTCTTGCACTAAAGGTGCCAATAATGGCAAACAATAAATTAATAATAATTTAAATTGATGATATTAAAATAAAAAGTTGAATACAATTATATATAAAAATAATATAAATATTTTTTAAAACCTGTCATTTTCGGTATCAGTTTCGGTTTTCGGCCTAGTGCATCCTTCATTTTTGTGGGGTCAGCAATGCGACCAGTACTGGCATCCGCACTTGTGTCTCAGACACTCACTGAGTGGGCAAAACTTTTGCACCTCGAATTGGGAGAGCAACAGGCTTCTCCTGTCTGCATGGAACTAGCAGACCAATTAGTGCAAGGCCTTAAGTACATTTGTGACACGGCCCTGGATACTCTCCCTCTGTTATCCAGGGCTTTAGTGTCAGCAGTGGTGCTGAGGTGCCTGATTTGGCAAAAATGCTGGTCTGCTGACCAGGCATCTATAAAAGCCCTGACGGATCTTCCCTTCCTTGGCGACCAGCTCTTTGGAGCCTCATTAGATGACATTATTGAAAATGCCACAGGTGGTAAGAGTAAACTACTCCCACAGGCCAGGAAGGCTAAGGAGCCACGCCGTAGGCAAGGGCCCTCATTTTCCGCTCACAACCGCCTTTTTCGTCCACCCGGGGCTTCGGCTAAGCATCCCCAGCCCGACAGGACGACCTCCGAAGGACAAAAGCGTCCCTGGAACCGCAAGCCTAACAAGCCTGCGAGCAAAAGCGCTACCGCATGAAGGTTTGCCCCTGCCTGCAACGCAGGTGGGAAGTCGCCTTCGGGAGTTGCAGCCCGGTGGGTCTCTCGGCTGTCTGACCAATGGGTCTGTGATCTGATTTCCTCAGGCTACCAGATAGAGTTCCTCTCTTGGCCACAAAACAGATTCTTCCCTCCAGCATACCCGTATTCCCGGCTCGCCGGGAGGCCCTATTGGGGGCGGCAAGGGACCTGCTGAGTCGCGGGGTGATAGTACCTGTCCTAGAATCAGAACGTTTCCAGGGGTTCTACTCAAACCTGTTTTTAGTCCCCAAAAAGGAAGGGGTACGTCCAATCTTGGACCTAAAAGCCCTCAATTACTTTGTAAAAGTACAGAGGTTCAGAATGGAATCAGTTCGCTCAGTAGTCGCTGCACTCCATCAAGGGGACCCCCTGGCGTCTTTGGACATCCAGGATGCGTACCTGCACATACCCATATGCCTTCAGCATCAGAGGTTTCTGCGGTTTGCAGTTGGGGAAACACACTACCAGTTTGGCTTTCCCCTTTGGTTTGGCATCAGCCCCCCGAGTCTTTACCAAGGTATTGGCTCCTGTTTTGGCGTTGCTGCAACAATGTGGGATTGCGATCGTGGGATACCTAGACGATCTCCTCTTGAGAGCATCTTCCGCCTCAGAGTTAGAGGAGGATGTGGCGATCACCATGCAGATCCTGCAGGAATTTGGGTGGCTGTTGAACCTAAAAAAGTCGGTGATTGTACCGACTCAGCGTTTGGAGTACCTAGGCTTACTGCTGGACTCCATGGAAGCGAGAGTGTTTTCTCCCTTCAGAGAAGCTGCAGACTCAGAGCCGCGGTAAAACTGCTGATGAACCACAAGTGGTCGTTGCTACGCTTCTGCATGCGAGTCCTGGGACTCATGGTGGCCTCCTTCGAGGCAGTACCGTATGCCCAGTTTCACACCAGAGTCTTGCAGAAGGAGATCTTGACAAAGTGGGACAAATCTCCGTTGTCTCTGGATCGGCAGATTCAGGTGAGCCAGTTAGTCAGGGATTCCCTGCTCTGGTGGCTGAGGTCCCCGGCACTTCGGTCCGGGAAGTCGTCCCTACCTCTGAAATGGACGGTGATCACAACGGACGCCAGCCTAACCGGCTGGGGTGGAGTAATGGGAGTTCAGTCGACCCAGGGCCTCTGGTCGGTGGAGGAATCCAAGTTGTAGATCGATCTGCTCGAGCTGAGAGCGATCAGGCTAGGCCTCTTCACATCGATAAGGTTGATAAGACTTCAAGAGCGTCCGATCAGGATCCAGTCAGACAACGCCATGGCGGTGGCATACGTCAATCACCATGGAGGAACAAGAAGCTCAGCCGCACGGGAGGTCACTCACATCCTTCAGTGGGCAGAGTGACATGTACCGGCCCTGTCGGCCATTTACATCCCGGGAGTGGCGAACTGGTAGGCGGACTATCTAAGTCGCCAGACGCTGGACCCAGGGGAATGGGAGTTGCATCCGGAGGTGTTCAGCCTACTGTGCCTGTGATGGGGCACACCAGACGTGGATCTTTGGGCCTCCTGTCTCAATCGAAAGGTGCCGAGATTCGTGTCCAGGACAAGAGATCCTTGGGCAGATGCGTCAGACGGTGGCTCCGTGAGATCAGTACCAGCTGATCTATGCCTTTCCTTCGCTGAAACTGTTACCACGTCTGCTCCGCAGAGTGGAGGCCAGGGGGATTCCAGTAATACTGATTGCCCCAGATTGGCCCCAGCGTCCCTGGTACGCAGACTTAGTGTGCCTGGTGGCGGACGCCCCATGGCGACTGCCGTTACGAGAGGACCTTTTTGTCTCAAGGTCCAAACCTCCATCCTGCTTTACCATCGCTGGTTTTAACGGCATGGCTATTGATAGCCAGGTGTTGAGGAACCAGGGTCTTTCGGACTCGGTGATTCCAACTATGTTGAGAGCACGGAAATATTCTTCTCGGAAGATATATCATCGTACCTGGAAGGCCTACATCTCCATGTGTGAGGAGAAAAGTTGGCGTCCGTGCGCCTTTTCTATATCCAGGATCATGTTGTTTCTACAGCAAGGAGTAGACCAGAAACTGGCTTTAAGCACCATTTAAGGGACACATATCAGCTTTGGCTTTTGAACCTGGTGTTATCGGCACTTCAAAAACCGTCATTTGAAGAGATCAGGGAGATCCCTCTGTTGATTCTTTCCCAGAAAGTGGTCTTTCTAGTGGCCATTACTCCAGCTAGGAGGGTTTTGGAGCTGGCGGCCTTGTCTTGCAAGTCGCCCTTTCTGGTTATCCACAAGGATAAGGTGGTGTTGCGTCCGCAACCTGCTTTTCTGCCGAAGGTGGTTTTGGCATTCTACATCAATGAAGACATTGTGTTACCATCTTTGTGTCCTAAACCGACACATCCTAAAGAGGTGGCCCTTCATTCCCTGGACGTGGATCGGGCTCTGATGGTGTATTTGTCTGCTACTAGTCCCTTTTCGGAAGTCAGACTTGCCAGGAAGTTTGTTTTGGTGGCTGGTCCGAAAAAAGGCATGGCGGTCTCGTCGGCCACCATTTCCAGGTGGATCAGACAGATTGTAGTACAGGCCTACGCCTTGAAGGGGTAGGTGCCCCCCTTTCCGGTCACAGCCCACGCCACAAGGGCAGTGGGAACGTTTTGGGCCTTCCGACATCAAGCGTCTGTCGCTCAAGTGTGTAAAGCTGCGACTTGGTCGTCTGTTCACACCTTTACAAAATTCTACAAGGTAGATGTCAGTGCATCGGCTGATGCCTGTTTTGGCAGCAAAGTTTTGCAGGCGGCCGTATAATTGCAATTACACTTACATTTTTTCCAGTTTTTTTGGTAAAAACACAGTACCTTAAGTAAATGCACTGTTGCATTTGTTACCGCAGTTCTGAGGCGGTTTGAAGGTAGTGACTCCCAGTTGAGGATCACTCGGTTTGTTTTTTGTGGGTAACAAAGTGTTTTGGTTCCCACACGCTGTTGTTTTTTTGTGGGTAAAGTTATACTAGTTCCCACATGCCATGGTGGGTGAAGTTTTTATGCTGTTTTGCCACCCCTCGTTTTGGCACTGCTTGGGGACGTCCCAATGGTCTAAGAGAGGAGCTGTGTCAGTCGGTGAATGTAAGAGAAAATAGGATTTTTTGTACTCACCGTAAAATCCTTTTCTCTGTAGTTCACCGACTGACACAGCACCCGCCCCTCCTATTTTTGTCTACGTTATACTGCTTGTTGACGTACTGAGGCTGCAGTAGCATGCTGAGGGGTTGTTACCTAAGGGACCGCCCCTTGGGCGGAACTAGAAAGTTCTAGTTTTATTATCACATGTTAACATGTAAAGCCTAGTCTTCTCCTAAAGGTGGCATAACAACCCAATGGTCTAAGAGAGGAGCTGTGTCAGTCGGTGAACTACAGAGAAAAGGATTTTACGGTGAGTACAAAAAATCCTATTTTTTGGGTTTGATTTACTGTTTTTTAACCACTTCCCACCCGGCCACTGTACATATACGGCCGGGTGGGAGCCGTCTACTTCTGAATGGACGTTCTGGAACGTCCTTCAGAAGTAGAGGGATCGCGCACACCCGGACACGGCGCATCTCGGATCGGCAGGAGGGCTCGGTGATTGGCCCTCCTGATCACATGACGGCCGTGTCGAATCACAGCCGTCATGTGATGTAAACAAACAGCCGGTTGCTAGGCAATCGGCTCTCCTCTCCTCACACGGAAGTCGTCGGTGAGGAGAGGAGAGCGGATCCCTGCAGCCGGCTGGTGATCAGTGAGTATTAGCTGTTTTTTTACAGCTTTTTACTCACTGATCACCAGTGTAGTGTCCCCACAGTAAAACACACATGTCCCCACAGTAAAAACACACATGTCCCCCAAAACACACATGTCCCCAAATAATAAAAACACATGTCCCTCACATATGTCCCAGTAAAATCACATGTGCCAATGATTATCTGCACACATATGTCCGTGATCACCTGCACACCCCTTTTACATGATCATTTGCGTACATATGTCCGTGATCACGCGAACCAATTATTATACACTTAACGGAATTTTTTTTACAAAAAACATGTAGCAGAATACATTTTGGCTTAAATTTATGACAAAATTTGATTTTATTGGATTTCTTTTAAAAAAGAAAGGAGAAAATATTGTTTTTTTTCAAAATTTCCGCTATGTTTTCGCTTATATCGCAAAAAATAAAAAACGGAGTCGCGAATAAATACCACCAAACTAAAAGCTCTATTTGTGCGAACAAAATGATAAAAAATTCATTTGGTTACAGCATTGCATGACCGTGCAATTGTCACTGAAAGTGCGAGAGCACTGAAAGCTGAAAATTGGTCTGGGCAGGAAGGGTGTTTAAGTGCACAGTAAGCAAGTGGTTAATCTTTTAACCACCCCCAGAAGATTTGCCCTCCTTCACGACCATGCCATTTTTTGCTTTTTGGCGCTGCGTTACTTTACCTGACAATTGTGCGGTCATGCAACACTGTACATAAATGACATTTATATTCCACACAAGTACAACTTTCTTTTGGTGGTATTTGATCACCACTGGATTTGTTATTTTTTGCGCTATAAATGTAAAAAAAACGAAAATTTGGAAAAAGATTAGTCTAGATTAGTTCCTATTAACAGGCATATGACTGCATCCTAAATGCCCAACGCGTTTTGTGTATGAACACTTCCTCAGGGGCAGATGCTCAAGGATATCTACAAAAAACAGGTCTATTATAGCACTGAGCATAACAGAAAAAGGCAAGATTGCCAATCCTGGATACTTACAGTGGTGTGAAAAAGTGTTTGCCCCCTTCCTCATTTCCTGTTCCTTTGCATGTTTGTCACACTTAAGTGTTTCGGAACATCAAACCAATTTAAACAATAGTCAAGGACAACACAAGTAAACACAAAATGCAATTTGTAAATGAAGGTGTTTATTATTAAAGGTGAAAAAAAATCCAAACCATCATGGCCCTGTGTGAAAAAGTGATTGCCCCCCTTGTTAAAACATACTATAACTGTGGTTGTCCACACCTGAGTTCAATTTCTCTAGCCACACCCAGGTCTGATTATTGCCACACCTGTTCACAATCAAGGCATCACTTAAATAGGAGCTGCTTGACACAGTAAGGTCCACCAGAAGATCCTTAAAAGCTACACATCATGCCGAGACCCAAAGAAATTCAGGAACAATTGAGAAAGAAAGTAATTGAGATCTATCAGTCTGGAAAGGGTTATAAAGCCATTTCCAAAGCTTTGGGAATCCAGCGAACCACAGTGAGAGCCATTATCCACAAATGGCGAAGACACGGAACAGTGGTGAACCTTCCCAGGAGTGGCCGGCCGCCCAAAATTACCCCAAGAGCGCAGCGACGACTCATCCAAGAGGTCACAAAAGACCCCACAACAACGTCCAAGGAACTGCAGGCCTCACTTGCCTCAGTTAAGGTCAGCGTTCATGCCTCCACCATCAGGAAAAGACTGGGCAAAAATGGCCTGCATGGCAGAGTTCCAAGGAGAAAACCACTGCTGAGCAAAAAGAACATCAAAGCTCGTCTCAATTTCTCCACAACACATCTTGATGATCCCCAAGACTTTTGGGACAACATTCTGTGGACCGATGAGACAAAAGTGGAACTCTTTGGAAGGTGTGTGTCCAAGTATATCTGGCGTAGAAGGAACACTGCATTTCAGAAAAAGAACATTATACCAACAGTAAAATATGGTGGTGGTAGTGTGATGGTCTGGGGCTGTTTTGCTGCTTCAGGACCTGGAAGACTTGCCGTGATAAAAGGAACTATGAATTCTGCTGTCTACCAAGAGATCCTGATGGAGAATGTCCGACCATCTGTTCGTGTACTCAAGCTGAAACGAACTTGGGTTCTGCAGCAGGACAATGATCCTAAACACACCAGCAAGTCCACCACCGAATGGCTGAAGAAAAACAAAATGAAGACTTTGGAGTGGCCTAGCCAAAGTCCTGACCTGAATCCTATTGAGATGTTGTGGTATGACCTTAAAAAGGCCGTTCATGCTCGAAAACCCTCTAATGTAACTGAATTAGGACAATTCTGCAAAGATGAGTGGGCCAAAATTCCTCCAGGACGCTGTAAAAGCCTCATTGCACGTTATCGCAAACGCTTGGTTGCAGTTGTTGCTGCTAAGGGTGGCCCAACCAGTTATTAGGTTTAGGGGGCAATCACTTTTTCACACAGGGCCATGATGGTTTGGATTTTTTTTCACCTTTAATAATAAACACCTTCATTTACAAATTGCATTTTGTGTTTACTTGTGTTGTCCTTGACTATTGTTTAAATTGGTTTGATGTTCCGAAACACTTAAGTGTGACAAACATGCAAAGGAACAGGAAATGAGGAAGGGGGCAAACACTTTTTCACACCACTGTACATGGAATGAAGTACAATAGTGGGTAGTGAATGTGGGGCCAGAAAAGGTTTGTCTCTCCCAGGAGGTAGTCTAAAGCCGTGCACCAGTGGGGCGCACACACAGGGTCCCCAGAGCACAGCTTGCTGATGCTGATGAGCAAAAGTGATAATAATCAACAGATCTATGTTGAATAAGATAATATCCATGAATAATGTAGCTTTTTCCTGTTATGTTCAGTGCTATATTAGACTAATTATGCCCTGTTTTTTTTAGATATCCTTGAGCATCTTCTCCTGAGGAAGTGTTCATACACGAAAAGCGTCGGACATTTAGGATGCAGTCATATGCCTGTTAATAGGAACTAATCTAGACCCACCATCTACAATTATTTATGTTCATACAATTTACATTACCCCGTATAACATTGCAATGTGCCGCTCAGATGATGTGTGTGTGTGTATATATATATATATATATATATATATATATATATATATAACATTTGGATTTTTTTTTTATTTATATACTTACTGTTATAAAACATATCCAGTAAAATCAAATTTGTTCATAAATTTAGGCCAAAATGTATTCTGTTACACGTCTTTGGTAAAAAAAAAATCTCAATAAGTGCATTTTAACCCCTTGGTCCCGACCGCACACAAATATGCAACCTCTTGGTGCTTGGCGCAGAGGGGCCCCATATTTGCGTGAATTGCTGCCCTAACAGCTGTGCTGAGAGCGCGCTCGCCCCGACACAGTTACCAGCGCCTAACCGAAAGAGTTTTCGGATCACGTGACCGCCGTGATTGGCCAATCACGGCGGTCACGTGCTCTTAAGTCCCACCCCGCCTGCCAGCGTTATAAACCTGGGAGGCGCCAGCGTGAAAAAGTTAATTGCTTTGGGTGAAAGTTTACGGTGTCTACAAACTATGGTGTATATATACAGTATATATATATATATATATATTTGAAAATTGATCGATCCTGAAGTACTGAGTACTGATGGCCTATCTCATTTCTTGAGACCCTAAAATTCCGGGACAGTACATATACCCCCCCCCCCCCCCACATGACCACTTTTTGGAAATTAGACAGTCTGAGGTATTTAGTAAGAGGCATTGTGAGTGTTTTGAAGTTGTACATTTTTTGTCACAATTTTTTGAAAAAAGAAGACATTAAATACAATTAGTTTTTTGCATACTGCCACCAGTGCAGTACAATGTCATTGTACGACTGGTGAGGGATACCACATTTGGATACTGATTGGTGACAATATGTAAAAAAAATATATATATATTTTTTAATCAATCTACACTTATTTTCTATTTTTTAACATCCTGTCATTAGAGTAGTTCACTACTAGTCTGAGGGGGTGATGGAAGTTTACTGTTATAAGCATTAGTTTTAGCTGTCATGAATGGGTTAACATTCATGGGAGCTCAGTTACTGTTGATATGCTGGGATTGGCTACAGCTAATCACATAGTACAGGTAGCCAGGTACCATGTGATAGCTGTGAGCCATCACAGATTCACAACACTAATCAAGGAGTCATGAATGGAAACCATTCATGACTGCTTGGTCATTGTGATCACATGATTACTATGTAAACAATCAAAGTGATCCCATGATATGCTGTCCGCTAATAGCTACCTGGTACCGATAATGTTCATCCCCTGTGTCCAGCAGACACAGAAGTCACTGTAGCTGCTTTTGAGGGGGCACGCGGTGTGCCTGGGGTTGCCACCTCATCCCTTTAAACCCGAACACGTTTTAATTACACAGGTTCTGTGGCTGATTAAGGTGGTAATTAAACTCACTTGGTGCCTTATCTGCATTAAATTAGCCTCAGAACCTGTGTAATTCATATGTGTTCGCGTTTAAAGGGATGAGGTGGCATCTCTAAGTGTGCCCATGTACAGCTGACATACAAGTCCATGGCTGTGCCTGCAACTGCCGCCCACTTAATTACTTATGGTAGGTGGTTAAAGAATGTAGCCCCGGTCCACGGTACTCCCAGGATTAAAGCCGCATGGATTGGGCTGTCACCATTGCCCTCACACTGGAGCCATCAATGCCCTCTCCCCGGCTGCAAGTGAAATACAGTGGTGTGAAAAAGTGTTTGCCCCCTTCCTCATTTCCTGTTCCTTTGCATGTTTGTCACACTTAAGTGTTTCGGAACATCAAACCAATTTAAACAATAGTCAAGGACAACACAAGTAAACACAAAATGCAATTTGTAAATGAAGGTGTTTATTATTAAAGGTGAAAAAAAATCCAAACCATCATGGCCCTGTGTGAAAAAGTGATTGCCCCCTAAACCTAATAACTGTTGGGCCACCCTTAGCAGCAACAACTGCAACCAAGCGTTTGCGATAACGTGCAATGAGGCTTTTACAGCGTTCCGGAGGAATTTTGGCCCACTCATCTTTGCAGAATTGTCCTAATTCAGTTACATTAGAGGGTTTTTGAGCATGAACGGCCTTTTTAAAGGTCATACCACAACATCTCAATAGGATTCAGGTCAGGACTTTGGCTAGGCCACTCCAAAGTCTTCATTTTGTTTTTCTTCAGCCATTCGGTGGTGGACTTGCTGGTGTGTTTAGGATCATTGTCCTGCTGCAGAACCCAAGTTCGTTTCAGCTTGAGTACACGAACAGATGGTCGGACATTCTCCTTCAGGATCTCTTGGTAGACAGCAGAATTCATAGTTCCTTTTATCACGGCAAGTCTTCCAGTCCTGAAGCAGCAAAACAGCCCCAGACCATCACACTACCACCACCATATTTTACTGTTGGTATAATGTTCTTTTTTCTGAAATGCAGTGTTCCTTCTACGCCAGATATACTTGGACACACACCTTCCAAAGAGTTCCACTTTTGTCTCATCGGTCCACAGAATGTTGTCCCAAAAGTCTTGGGGATCATCAAGATGTGTTGTGGAGAAATTGAGACGAGCTTTGATGTTCTTTTTGCTCAGCAGTGGTTTTTCTCCTTGGAACTCTGCCATGCAGGCCATTTTTGCCCAGTCTTTTCCTGATGGTGGAGGCATGAACGCTGACCTTAACTGAGGCAAGTGAGGCCTGCAGTTCCTTGGACGTTGTTGTGGGGTCTTTTGTGACCTCTTGGATGAGTCGTCGCTGCGCTCTTGGGGTAATTTTGGGCGGCCGGCCACTCCTGGGAAGGTTCACCACTGTTCCGTGTCTTCGCCATTTGTGGATAATGGCTCTCACTGTGGTTCGCTGGATTCCCAAAGCTTTGGAAATGGCTTTATAACCCTTTCCAGACTGATAGATCTCAATTACTTTCTTTCTCAATTGTTCCTGAATTTCTTTGGGTCTCGGCATGATGTGTAGCTTTTAAGGATCTTCTGGTGGACCTTACTGTGTCAAGCAGCTCCTATTTAAGTGATGCCTTGATTGTGAACAGGTGTGGCAATAATCAGGCCTGGGTGTGGCTAGAGAAATTGAACTCAGGTGTGGACAACCACAGTTATAGTATGTTTTAACAAGGGGGCAATCACTTTTTCACACAGGCCATGATGGTTTGGATTTTTTTTCACCTTTAATAATGTAGCGCTACCCCCAGTTAAGAGAGCCGCTGGTTTGTTTTGGGTCCCTGAGTACAGCTCCACCAACCCCCGGCAATTTGGCTCTACCCGCTCTGGCACAGTTAGTAAAGGGGTATGTCCCTATGCACATAAAACTTATCTTATACTCTAAATGTAATTGATATGAACTCACAAGCAGACTGCTGAAATAAGAATAACTGGCTTTACTTTGTCAGTAAGGAAAAAGAATAGCAACATGCATTTGAACATATATCTTACAATACTTTAGCAGGTCCCTGCAATATGCACTTTACCATGTACACAGGTATATCAAACTAACAATGGGGAAACGGAGCGCCCAGCGTGGCGACCGTCTGCTATGCACCCCTGAGGTGCAATAAATCTATCTGCGCCTACCTAATGGACCAGGCCTGATCCCTAACAATAGAGCTCAGTCCTTGTACTAGTACAGTGTTCTTCACCGGCAATAAATCTGTAGAGGTGGTGCACATGTAGCTTTAAATGGTGTCATTTGTAATCCACAAAAAGTAACATTGCTGCTCTGAGGTAAATTGCGCCTAGGCAGTTCAGTAGGCATAAAACTTGTGTGTAAATGCAGGATGAGCCTCTCGGCTCTCTCACCAATCCTTGGGTACCGTCCTCAGCTCGGGTCCCTCCAATGGTGGCTCTGGTCTCTTCAATGGCGGCGTCCGGTCTCCTCAGTCACAGCCCTGGACTCCGGTCATCAGCTCCGTCCGACCGACAGTAAGGGGAAGTCTCCGCTCCGCTGCTGTGGACTCTGAGGTAGAAGAGTCTCACTCCATCTGCTGCAAGGCCCAGGCTTCAGGCCTTCAGCTCCGGTCCGCACAGGTGTCTCTGCTGGCTGCAGTCTCCGCGTCACACGCTCTGTCAGCAGAGGCAGGCCAGTCCTGTCAGGCCTCTGAAGAGGAAGTGTCCCAAGAGGAAGAGGCGGTCTCCGCTCTTCCTTTTTATAGCCTCCCCCAGCAGCCTCCCGGGCGGAAGTAAGCAGCCTGGGAGCCTGGGGAATCATGGGAAATGTAGTCTCTTCCCCTAAAAGGGGTAGAACCCCGCTACACACTCCCCCCACTTTGAATCTTTGGTCCCCAAAGACAGTGTTCAAACTACAAACTTTCTCGGGAACAACATTTTCACATAATTTGGACAGAGGAGCCTCCCACCAATTGGCATAAGATGGGGAGCTGTCCTGTCTACAGGTCACTTCAGTGTGGGCGACCTGTTTAACTGTGCCAGAGAGTGAGCTGGGGTTGCCCTCCACTAAATGAACAGCGGAAGGGTCAGGGCTTTCAGCACTTCTCCTTGCTGTGGTAACAGAGTCCTCTGAACTTTCTCCCATCTTGGGGTAAGTTAACTTCTTGGGAGGCTTCACCACTCTGCGAGCTCTCCGTTCTCTTGGAACTTCTTCAGGAACACATTCTGGCAACATCTCTGGTTCTGGAACATCATCTTCTTGTTCTGGGTAGAGACCAGGGACATCTTCCCAGCACTCAGGCACATCACTGAATGGCACAAACTCTGTGGCTTCTGGGTTCAATGTGTCATCTTCCACATCTTCAGTAGGTGGAAGATCTATGGCAGAATTTCCTGGGGTTGAGGAAGGCCATAGCCATTCAAGTTCTCCTCTTTCTTCCTCAGGTTGGGGGTCCTCACCACCCCTAACTTGGGATGTCTGAGACCTAGTATTAGGCCTGGGGGTATCCAGAATGGAAACAGATTCAGGTAAGTCTCTCGCTGGAGGTATTCTGACTGCTTCAGTGAGTGGGAGCAAATGATTCCTATGCCAGGTCTTCAAAGGCCCCAACCTTCCTTCTGGCTTCAACTTGTAGACAGGCAATCCTGGAAGTTTCCTACAGATGATATATGGGTCTGATCTCCATCTATCAGCAATCTTGTGTTTCCCAGGGATCCCTAGGTTTCGTAACAGTACACGGTCCCCAGGCTGTAGGTCCTGTACTCTAACTTTCAAATCAAAGTTCCTCTTGTTTCGGGCCCCCCTCTGGTCAGAGGCCGCTTGAGCTTTCTCATAAGCTATCTTCAAACTGTGCCTCAGTCTGTCCACATATCCTTTGTGGGAGGCAGCAGAGGCATGGTCTAAGGAAATGCCGAAGGCCAAATCCACTGGCAATCTTGCTTCTCTCCCAAACATAAGCCGGTAAGGGGAAAAACCTGTCACATCACTTGTGGTGCAGTTGTAGGCATGCACCAGAGCTGATATGTGTTGACTCCAATGTTGCTTCTTCTCTGTTTCCAAAGTTCCCAACATGTTCAATAGGGTCCTGTTGAACCTTTCAGGCTGGGCATCACCTTGAGGGTGATAGGGTGTAGTTCTAGTCTTCTCTACTCCCAGAGAATCTAGTAGCTTCCTGATCAGGCGACTCTCAAAGTCCCTTCCTTGGTCTGAATGGATTCTCTGTGGCAGTCCATAGTGAACAAAGTGCTTCTCCAGAAGTACCTTGGCTACTGTAGAGGCCTTCTGGTCCTTGGTTGGGAAAGCCTGAGCATAACGAGTGAAATGGTCGGTTACCACCAGAACATTTCCCAATCCGCTCAAATCGGGTTCAAGGCAGAGAAAATCAATGCATACCAGATCCATTGGGCCTTGACTCTGTAGGTGGCCCATTGGGGCAGCTTGATGTGGTAAAGTCTTCCTCTGAATGCATCTTGCACAGGAATGGCAATACTCCTCCACTTCGGCCCTCATGCAGGGCCAATAAAACCGGTCTCTGACAAGTTGGAAGGTTCTCTCTGCTCCCAAGTGACCATGCTGGTCATGTAAGGCAATCAGCACAGTCTCTCGATGCTTCTCGGGGAGAAACAACTGCCACTTGTCTTCTGGGCCATCAGAGGGGCCCCTTCGGTAGACTACCCCCTGATGCACCTGTAACTTGTCCAATTCTCTCCTCAATAGGCGAGCTTCTTTAGAAGGGTGAAGGCGAAGTCCCTCTGGACTCTTGTCTTCCAGGGCTTCCAGGACCAATCTCCCCATGGGATCTTCCAATTGGTCACACCTCAGCTCCTTCTTGGACAGCTTCGGTAGGCACTCTTCTGCTAGTTGAGTTACCCCACAGTAACACTTTGGGACTCCCACTGTGGTAACTCCTATCTCTTCAGCTCTGGATCCTCCACTGGCTTGGAGTTCAGCCCCTTGACAAAGGGCTCGCACTCCATCTGGTGCCACTTGGGTCCAGTCTTCCCAATCGTCGACCATGACATGGGATCTTCGGGACAGGGCATCTGCATCCCTATTTCCAGCCCCTGGTCTGTACTTGAGGCTGAAATTGAATCCAGACAACGCCGCCAACCATCTGTGTCCAGTTGCATCCAGCTTGGCGGTGGTGAATAGATAAGTCAAGGGGTTGTTATCTGTCTTTACAGTAAACTCGGCCCCATACAAATAGTCTCTCAATTTGTCAACAACTGCCCATTTGAGGGCTAAGAACTCCAACTTGTGGGTGGGATAGTTCTTCTCGGAGGGGGTCAGGCTCCGGCTCACATAAGCCACTGGTCGTAGCTGGTCTTCATACTCCTGGTAGAGTACTCCACCTAGGCCCTCATGGCTGGCATCAACGTGTAGCTCATAGGGTCTAGTGGGATCAGCGTAGGCCAAAACTGGGGCTGTGGTGAGACTTCTCTTCAAGGTTCTGAAAGCCTCTTCACACCTTGAATTCCACTGGTCTTTGACCGACTCACTGGACCTCCTAGGCCCCATTCCATCCTCCTCTCCTTCTGTCTTCAGCAGCTCGTTGAGGGGCTTGGCAATGCGGGCAAATCCATCCACAAACCTGCGGTAGTAGGAGCAGAACCCCAAGAAAGACCGAAGTTCTGTAACTGTTGTGGGCCTTGGCCACGAAGTAACTGCCTCCAGCTTCTCAGGGTCTGTAGACACTCCTTTTTCAGACACTATGTGTCCCAGATAGTTCACAGAAGACTGATAGAACCGACACTTCTCTGGAGAAAGTTTAAGTCCCTCTTCACTGAGCCTCTTCAGTACTTTCTCCAATCTGGCTTCATGCTCTTCCAAAGTCTTTCCAAAGACAATGACATCGTCCAGGTACACAAGGACTTCTATGAGGTTCATGTCTCCAACTGCCCTTTCCATTAGGCGTTGAAACGTAGCAGGAGCTCCAGATAGGCCCTGAGGCATCCTGTTGAACTCAAAGAATCCCACTGGGGTTATGAAGGCAGTCTTTTCTCTATCTTCTGGATGCATGGGGATTTGGTAATACCCACTCTTGAGGTCCATCACACTGAACCACTTAGCTCCAGATAAACTCTGCAAGGCATCTTCTATCCTTGGCGTGGTGTACTGGTCAGGAATGGTCCTCCTGTTGAGAGTTCTGTAGTCAATGCAGAGTCTCAATGACCCATTCTTCTTCCTGACTACCACAATTGGGGAGGCGTAGGGGCTTCTGGACTCCCTAATCACTCCCGTCTTCTTCAGTTCCGCAAGCTGCTCCCTCAGATCCTCCAGATCTGCTAGCGGGACTCGCCTCACTCTCTCTCTGAATGGCTTGTCCTCTTGCATGCGGATTCGATGGGTGGCACTCCTCGCACACCCCACATCAAACTCATCTTTAGAGAAAATCTTCTCCCATCTGGTCAGCTGGGCCTTGGCTCTCTCTTTCCAAGCTCCAGGTAGGTTTGGGTTTTCCATGGAGAGTTTCTTCCAAACATCTTCTCCTTCACCCGTCCCCTTCACTTCTGACCAGCCAACTGGGACAGCAGGACTCACCTGTCCCAGAAGCATCCTGGCAGGGATCTCCACGGGCTGCTCCGTGGGGTTCCTCACACTGACAGGGACTCTTCCTCTAGCCTTCTTCAGGTCCTTCAATGAGATTACTTCTGGTATCACTTCCAGACCTGAGTGACCCTCCATTGGGTCAGGTTCCAACATCACAAAGGGGCCAGGCTGCTCCCAGGTAAGTTTCACCGTGGCTCTCATGCAGGTCACCTCTCCAGGCTGTAACACTGCTCCTTCTTTTCCAAGCCTCCATACCCTTCCTATCCCCTCACTTGGGGTCTTCTGCTCTAAGACCAACCGCTGGTAGGCTGCCTTCAGCATGGGATGGATCTTGGGAGCTGAAAGATTCTCTTTCTTCACCAGGGGGGTCAGAAGCCTTCTGACCAGGTCCGTGTTCGTCCCTATGATCAGGGACGTCTTGCTGGTTCCTGGTGGGCGGGGACACACCACTGCTAAGGTGTCGAACACTTCAGACTTCCCAGCTACGGATGGGTCAAACGTCAATCTGATGGGTAAGTATCCATCATAGGGGAAACTCTGAGTTCCCAATCCCCTTATCTCCAACTCTTCTATCTTCTGTATGGCAGATGACTCAGGTATCTGTCATAGAAGTCCCTGTACAACAGGGTCACTTGTGCTCCAGTGTCTAGGAGGGCCTTCGTGTACACTCCTTCCACCTGGATGGGTACAGTAGGGGATGGACCAACTAGCTCTTCTGGGTAGGGCTGAGTTGATGCTGTCCTCTTCTTTGGACTCTTTGCTTTACCAGCACTTGATTTGCACTTGCTCCTTTCTTGAGCCTGGTATGCATTGATTTTCTCCCTCTTCGTGGGAGTGTGAACCCGTTGAGGGATATTGTTATCTCTCACTTTGAAGAGTTCACGTTTGGGGGTGCTGTGTCTCTCCGGAGGGGTCTTGCCCCCTTTCTCTGGAGTGCACCTTGGTTGAGGATCCCTGGGCCCCTTCTGAGGGGTTTGGTCTCCTCGCTTTCTCTTCCTGTTGTGCTTCTTGGAGCTCACTGAAGGTGATGGGCACCCGGTTGACTCCTTCACCGGGGCCCTTTGGCGTTTCCCGCCGGCTGGCGGCTTTCTGCCTTCTTCTTCTTTGGACTGGCACATACAGCTGCAATATGACCAATTCCTCCACAATTAAAGCAAATCATCTCACCGTAGTCAGGTGGGGATGCTGGTGCTGGGACAGCTGGAAACAATTCCCTCCTGCTTGTTTCCTTCTTGGGACTGGGCGTCTCTTTCGCCACTAGAGACGTCAGTATCTCCATCATCTGGGACATCTGCAACTTCAGGGCATCTACCTCTGTGTCTCTTTCAGGGGTTAAGGCCGACCTGACCGTGGCCACTGGAAGTTTTGTAGACCCCATCACCTGCTTTTCCCTTTTCTCTTCCAACATGGCCTCTTCTTCTCTGACCATTCGGATGAGGTCAGGGTAGTCCAGGCTCTTCCCATCCTGCCGGGTGCGTAGAATTAGTGCGACAGGGTCCAAGGGTTGGGCTCCCCTCATCACCTGCTGGGCACGGGCTTCATCTACCTTCCCTGGATCTATCCCCTTCTTCAGGATAATCCTATGCAGGATCTTGTCTATGCGTCCCATGTACTCTGACAGCTTCTCCCCTGTCTTCTGGTAACAGTGTTCCAGTTGATAGGTAAGTTCTGTGACTTTTTCTGTCCCACCAAACACACCTTCCAGGATGTCTATGTAGTCCTGGGCAGTGCAATCCTTTTTACTCGTCTTCAGATTGCGTATGGCCTCTAAGGCAGGTCCTTTTAGGCTCTCAACAATCCTTTGCTTCTTTCTGCCTTCTGAGACCTCCCATTCTTCTAGGGCCTGCGTGGCACCATCTAACCACTCTTCAAATCCCTCTTCTCCCGAGGGTACAGGTGTCCTCCCTGAAAACATCCGGAGTTTCCTGTATCCCGACATTGGGTAGTCCCCGGGGTCTCTTCTGCACTGGGTCACAATCTCCCCTAGGACAGCACACAGTTCTGCACTAAGAGTAGTGTGTGCGGGTGCGGGACTTTCCGCGCCCTTCTGCTCTTCCTTCTTTGGGGATAGAATGGCTTTCATAGGAGAACAGTCTCCCTTGCGCGGCAGCGCATGCAGCAATTGGTAGGCCTGACCATTCGGTGCCTGTATGCTCTGGCTCCTGAACTGCTCTGGAGTCTCTTCCTTCCATTCTATTAAGGCGTATGTGTACCCAGCATCATTTCTCATGTCCATTATCCATGACTTCTGGCATGGGGATAATGACATTATGAGCTGCTTGACTGCCTCTCTCTGCCATATCCCTGGCAGTTCAATAAATGCTGCTGCGGCTGGGTCAGCGGCCCATGTTGCGGACCACCGTCCCACTTCTATTGGGTCCATGCCGGTACCTTCTGGCGGCTTTTCCCGCTGACTCAGGATCCCGGATTACGAGCCCCCACGTGTTGCGCTACCCCCAGTTAAGAGAGCCGCTGGTTTGTTTTGGGTCCCTGAGTACAGCTTCCACCAACCCCCGGCAATTTGGCTCTACCCGCTCTGGCACAGTTAGTAAAGGGGTATGTCCCTATGCACATAAAACTTATCTTATACTCTAAATGTAATTGATATGAACTCACAAGCAGACTGCTGAGATAAGAATAACTGGCTTTACTTTGGCAGTAAGGAAAAAGAATAGCAACATGCATTTGAACATATATCTCACAATACTTTAGCAGGTCCCTGCAATATGCACTTTAACATGTACACAGGTATATCAAACTAACAATGGGGAAACGGAGCGCCCAGCGTGGCGACCGTCTGCTATGCACCCCTGAGGTGCAATAAATCTATCTGCGCCTACCTAATGGACCAGGCCTGATCCCTAACAATAGAGCTCAGTCCTTGTACTAGTACAGTGTTCTTCACCGGCAATAAATCTGTAGAGGTGGTGCACATGTAGCTTTAAATGGTGTCATTTGTAATCCACAAAAAGTAACATTGCTGCTCTGAGGTAAATTGCGCCTAGGCAGTTCAGTAGGCATAAAACTTGTGTGTAAATGCAGGATGAGCCTCTCGGCTCTCTCACCAATCCTTGGGTACCGTCCTCAGCTCGGGTCCCTCCAATGGTGGCTCTGGTCTCTTCAATGGCGGCGTCCGGTCTCCTCAGTCACAGCCCTGGACTCCGGTCATCAGCTCCGTCCGACCGACAGTAAGGGGAAGTCTCCGCTCCGCTGCTGTGGACTCTGAGGTAGAAGAGTCTCACTCCATCTGCTGCAAGGCCCAGGCTTCAGGCCTTCAGCTCCGGTCCGCACAGGTGTCTCTGCTGGCTGCAGTCTCCGCGTCACACGCTCTGTCAGCAGAGGCAGGCCAGTCCTGTCAGGCCTCTGAAGAGGAAGTGTCCCAAGAGGAAGAGGCGGTCTCCGCTCTTCCTTTTTATAGCCTCCCCCAGCAGCCTCCCGGGCGGAAGTAAGCAGCCTGGGAGCCTGGGGAATCATGGGAAATGTAGTCTCTTCCCCTAAAAGGGGTAGAACCCCGCTACAATAATAAACACCTTCATTTACAAATTGCATTTTGTGTTTACTTGTGTTGTCCTTGACTATTGTTTAAATTGGTTTGATGTTCCGAAACACTTAAGTGTGACAAACATGCAAAGGAACAGGAAATGAGGAAGGGGGCAAACACTTTTTCACACCACTGTATGTGGAACAGCTTCACAGCCAGAGAGAGAGAGGACACAGACAATGTGTAGGACAGGGGTAGGCAACCTTAAAGAGGTGAAGATCTACCTGAACAACATGGGAGAAGTCAAAGATCACCGGGCACAGTGTCGCCTCCTCACACCTGATTTAACCTGTTGATGACCGCCCCATGTATTTGTACTGTGGGGCGGTGGCTCCTTCAGGTGAAATCATGTACGTGATTTTTACTTGCGGGTTTGGGGCGCGCACGATAGAGGCAGAATGGTGGTCTGCCTCTGTAAACAAGGCAGATCACCGTTCTGTGACAAGGGAAGAGAGCAGTGGCGGCCGGTGAATTGTGGGCGCACGGGCGCCACCCTCTCTATCCATGCGCCTGGCACCTTTCAGGAAGCTGGGCGCATGAATTCCTATGGCGGGTTTTTTGAAGCACATGGTTAGAGCCAGAGGCTCTAATAGGCTTCAAGGGTGGGCTCGGGACGCAGAGCACTGCATTCCGATTCCACCCAGTTGTGTGACGATAGCAAATCACACTAAATCTTCTCCCCACCATCAGGAAGCAGGTGTGAGACCTGTTTCCCAATTGGCCAAAACTGAGCCATGGAGGAAGCCGCAGGAGCCAGAGAGGAAGCCTGCCACCCTGCGTCCGCTAGCCTGGAGCTGCCTCCGGACCCTGCATCCGCTAGCCTGGAGCTGGTGCCCAGACTCTACATCTGCTAGCCTGGAGCTGCTGCCCAGGCCCAGCACCCGCTAGCCTGGAGCCGCTGCCCGGATCCCGCACCCGCTAGCCTGGAGCCGCTGCCTGGACTCCACACCCACTAGCCTGGAGCCGCTGCCCGGACCCCACACCTGCTAGCCTGGAGCCGCTGCCCGGACCCCACACCCGCTAGCCTGGAGCCTCTGCCCGGACCCCGCATCCGCTAGCCTGGAGCCGCTGCCCGGACCACGCCGCATTGGATGACACCCCCGATCTATCTGGATCTATCGGGTAAGTGCCGGACGGACCGGCAGACACGCACACGCGCGGGGGTGTTGTTAGAGCCGTGCCGCTGGGGGGGGGGGTGGTTGTTTGCCGCCCCTGAACAAAAAACACACTAGCCGCCACTTGAAGAGAGAGATCCTGTGTTTCTGCTAAGCAGAAACACGGATCTCTGTCTTCTTACAGTACAAGCACATCCTCCGCACAGTTAGAAAACACTCCCTAGGGACACATTTAACCCTTTGATCGCCCCTGTTAACCCCTTCCCTGCCAGTGTCATTAGTACAGTGACTGATCTCTGTATATGTGTCACTGGTCCCCAAAAAGTATCACTTAGTGTCCGATTTGTCCCACTATAAGTCGCTGATCGGCTCCATTGCTAGTAAAAATAAATAAATACAATTCATATAATTCCACAAAAATATCACATAGTTTGTAAACACTAACTTTTGCGCAAACCAATCAATATACGCTTATTGGGATTTTTTAAACATGTAGGAGAATACATATTGGCCTAAAGTGATGAAGTTGGATTTTTTTACATTTTTTTATTTGATGTCTTTTATAGCAGAAAGTACAAAATATATATATTTTTTTTCAACATTGTCAGTCTTTTTTTATTTTTAGCGCAAAAAATAAAAAAACGCAGAGGTGATCAAATACCACCAAAAGAAAGCTCTATTTGTGGGGAATAAAGGGACATCAATTTTATTTGGGTACAGCACTGCATGACCGTGTAATTGTCAGTTAAAGTAACATTGTGATGTATCGCAAAAAATGGCCTGGTCATGAATGGGGGTAAACCTTCCGGACCTGAGGTGGTTAAACCTCTAATTGCCATACTAACGTATCACAATCACCTGCATTGCGCGGCAATCATGGGTTTAAATCAGGGGGTGAGAAGGCAACATATCGCCTCCTCACCACCTGTCAAATGCACGCAAATCGCTTTTGAGAGGAGCAGCAGTGCCTGCTGCACTTGTGAATGAGCCCTGCATTCGGCAGCGGCACCCTTAGGGCTTGTTCACACGTAAAGTTGGGGAGTGGTAAAACCCTGCTGTTGAGTCAGGGTTTTACCACTCCCCAGTGCCTACCCCCTTTATACAGCGCTCCTACACCACCCATGCCCATTGGAATGAATGGGCAGCGCTTGTCTGAAAAGTTAAAACGGCAACACGGGCACTTTTATCCCCTTCTTAACCTTTTCTTGGGGGTTAAAAGCACCCCACTAGCGGCAGAAAAGCGCAGCTTAAACAGCGGTAAAGCGCCGCTAAAACTATCAGTGCTCTACTGCTGACTGACCCGTTACCCCAGTGTGAAAGCAGCCTTACTCATAGGCTACCTTTGTTTTTGTTTTTTAGAGCTTTAGACTGGGTTCACACTATTGCAAATTGGATGTGGATTTCTCTGCATCCAATTCGCACGTCAGGCGATTGTGAGCGGCTCTCTATGAAGCCGGTTCACACATCTCCGGACCGGCTCTGGTGCAAATTGTACAGGAGTCCTGCTATCTTCTGGTCCATTTCAGGCCCGAATTCAGCCAAAAATTCGGACTGAAATCAGACCTGAACTGGTGAACGCACCGGACCCCCGCTGTGAGCCGCTCCGTGCTGCGGTGTCAGGGCCGGTACTACCACTAGGCGAGCAAGGCAGCCGCCTAGGGTGCACTGCCACCTGGTGCACAGCCATGGGCAGTGCCACATTCCTCTTCTGTCACCATCTCATCCCCGGTGGATGTCAATTCTAGAGCCGCCGTTCCTCCGCAGCACACATCGGTGCACCTGCACACAGCGGAAGTGAGCTGAGATCCCAGCACCGGACAAGGTCATTCACTGGATGATGGTGATCGCTGCTCGCTGAAGTCAGCCCAAAGCCCCAATCGCTGACTGTCATTGCCAGCCAGCATGGAGCTTGGAGTGGAGATGTCAGTGTGGCCGGTCTACAGGAGTGTACCGTAGCTCCCAACTGTCCCTGATTTGGAGCAATGTCCCTCTGTCCCTCATTCCTCCTCATTTGTCCCTCATTTTGGTCTGATCTATATAGTTGTATATAAAATGCACTTTTTATCTTTTAAAAAGTGTTTTCCAGTGCTAAACCTCTCATCCAATTTCTAAATTGCTGCATTCGTAAATTTTAAAAGCCAATATAAAGGAATAGTAGTGGTAAAAAAAAAGCTCTTGTGGATTTAATTAACCATATTGTTTTGGTTAATTCTCCTTTAAGAGGGTGTGGCAGGGGGAGTGTCCTATGCCTACATATGTTTGCTAGTAGATGTCCCTCATTCCCATCTCAAGATGTTGGGAGGTATGCCGTACTGAAAGAGGAAAGGGAACGTCTGCTACGGGGGACCGTGCACAGGCTGCAAGCCGAGATGAAGGAGTTCAGGCGCAGGGTGGAGAGGCATCTGGAGGATGTGCTGCGCCCCTCTCCCGTCACCGACCTGCAGTGTGAGTACCGGAGGCTGCGGGAGCAGGTGGACGAACTCTGCTGTCAGGTGGAACCGTGGAAGCACCGAGTCGGGTGGCGGGATTGAGCAGGGACTGACAGGCCAGGTACTCCAACCATGCGCTGCTCGCTGTGTCCGGCAAGGCAGTTCAGGTCAGTTCAATGAGGGGGCAACACACATTACAGGGGAGTATAGTCTATACAGGGCAGTGTGTGCAGGAAGGGGGGCAGTTTGTGCGGGAAAGCGGTGTAGGGTTAAAGGGGGCAGTGTATACAGGAAGGGTGGTGTAGAGTTAAAGGGGAAGTGTATTTAGGAAGGGGGGTATAGGGTTAAAGGGGGGCAGAGTGTACAGGAAGGGGGGTTAGGGTTAAAGGGGGCAGTGTGTGCAGGAAGGGGGGTTTAGGGTTAAAGGGGGGCAGTGTGTGCAGGAAGAGGGGTTTAGGGTTAAAGGGGGGCAGTGTGTACAGGAAGGGGGGTTTAGGGTTAAAGGGGGGCAGTGTGTGTAGGAAGGGGGAGCAGGTTGTACAGGAAGGGAGTGTAGGGTTAAAGGGGGGCATTATGTGCAGGAAGGGGGGGGGGGGGGATTGTGTCGAGTTCTCGACTAGGGTGCAAAATAGTCTAGCGCCGCCCCTGTGCGGTGTAAACCCAGCCTCAAAGTAGGCTAAATCAATTTTTACATGAACTAAGAGATACAGATGCCTGAAGAACGAATAATCCAAATAAGAAAGACTGCTCTACTCTTACTACACAGCCGGACATAAATCTCTCATGCTTTGATCAAATTAATTGCAGAGATAAAATGGTACAATTCACTCTATCAGACCACACACCAATTTACTTGAAAATTAATTGCAATAAAGGAAACTGCTCAACATACAAATGTCATTTGAATTAAATTTTATTACAAAATGAAAAAATTCTAGAAGAAATAAGATTACCAATATCAGACTATTAGGGTTGAGTTACTAATGACAAATACACTGTTAACTAAATTTCATTTTTTACAGAATACCCAATTACATGCAAAAAAAAAAAAAAAAACAGCAGTTTTGCTTGTACAAGATTGGATGATGGAAGTCAGCAGCGCTTCACCTCATTTACTACGTTCTGGGGAAAGTTCCCTTGAAAAGTGCAACTTATCTTGAAATGTGAACATTCGCTTTGTCTTTAGCAAACCAAACCCCTTTATATCTTCTCCAGCAATGGGGGCTCATAAAGCCTTTACATGAGGCAATCTGATAGAACTAGCATCCAGAACTAATAAAACAAAACAAAAAAGAAATACATTCACTACTGGAAGAAAAATCAAAACTGGAACAGATACATAAAAGAACACTCTCTGTGTATCTCACAAAAGTGAGTACACCCCTTACATTTTTGTAAATATTGTATTATATCTTTTAATACAAACGTTTTTATTGAAAAAACAATAAAGAAATACAGACATTTGACAGTAGGTATCGCACATAACAACTGACAAAATAAATATTGTATTATATCTTTTCATGTGACAACACAAGAAATTACGCTTTTCTACAATGTAAAGTAGTGAGTGTACAGCTTGTATAACAGTGTAAATTTGCTCTACCTTCAAAATAACTCAACACACAGCCATTAATGTCTAAACCGCTGGCAACAAAAGTGAGTAGTGAAAATGTCCAAATTAGGCCCAATAATCCATTTTCCCTCCCCGGTGTCATGTGACTCATTAGTGTTACAAGGTCTCAGGTGTGAAAGGGGAGCAGGTGTGTTAAATTTGGTGTTATCGCTCTCACTCTCTCATACTGATCACTGGAAGTTCAACATGGCACCTCATGGCAAAGAACTCTCTGAGGATCTGAAAAAAGAATTGTTGCTCTACATAAAGATGGCCTAGGCCAGTGATGGCAAACCTTGGCACCCCAGATGTTTTGGAACTACATTTCCCATGATGCTCTGGCACTTTGCAATGTAGTGGAGCATCATGGGAAATGTAGTTGCAATTCGCGCAATTTTCTGCCTCAAAACGCTATGCTCAGGTGTGATGCAGCCTTACTGTTGATTATACTGTAATAAACCTCTTTGTGCACACCCTATGTAAATGTATACATTATTTTAAAATGTAATAAAAACTGAATTTACAAAAAACAAAACAAAACTGTAAAACAAACAAGATGTTTGCTAATACACAATTGGTTGATTGAAGTGAACACAGTCACATAGTTACATAGTTAGCTAGGCCGAAAAAAGACACAAGTCCATCCAGTTCAACCATAAAAAATAGAAATAATAAATAAAAATAAAAAAATATCGTACAATCTAATATACCCAATTCTATACCCACAGTTGATCCAGAGGAAGGAAAAAAAACCCCAGAAGAGCATGGTCCAATCTGCTACAGCAGGGGAAAAAAATCACTTCCTGATCCCCTAAGAGGCAATCGGATTTTCCCCGGATCAACTTTACCTATAAATGTCAGTACCCAGTTATATTATGTACATTTAGGAAAGTATCCAGGCCTTTCTTAAAGCAATCTACTGAGTTAGCCAGAACCACCTCTGGAGGGAGTCTATTCCACATTTTCACAGCTCTTACTGTGAAGAAACCTTTCCGTATTTGGAGATGAAATCTCTTTCCTCTAGACGTAAAGAGTGCCCCCTTGTCCTCTGTGTTGGCCGTAAAGTGAATAACTCAACACCAAGTTCACTATATGGACCCCTTATATATTTGTACATGTTGATCCTATCCCCCCTTATTCTCCTCTTCTCAAGAGTGAATAAATTCAGTTCCTCTAATGTTTCCTCATAGTTGAGCTCCTCCATGCCTTTTATCAGTTTGGTTGCCCTTCTCTGCACTTTCTCCAGTTCCCCGATATCCTTTTTGAGAACTGGAGCCCAAAACTGAACTGCATATTCCAGATGAGGTCTTACTAATGATTTGTACAAGGGCAAAATGATATCTCTCTCTCTGGAGTCCATACCTCTCTTAATACAAGAAAGGACTTTGCTCACTTTGGGATCCGCAGCTTGGCATTGCATGTTATTATTGAGCTTATGATCTACCAAAACCCCCAGATCCTTCTCCGCTATGGACTCCCCCTAGTATATATGATGCATATTCCTAGCCCCCAAGTGCATAACTTTACATTTATCAACATTAAACCTCATCTGCCACATAGTCGCCCAATTAGACAGAGCATTGAGGTCGGCTTGTAAATTGGAGACCTCCTGTAAGGACGTTATTCCACTGCATAGCTTGGTGTCATCTGCAAAGACAGAAGGTTACTTTTGATCCCAGACCCAATATCATTTATAAAGATATTAAAAAGTAAGGGTCCCAACACTGAACCTTGGGGTACATCACTGATAACCTTAGACCATTCAGAGTAAGAATCAACCACTACTCTCTGAATTCTGTCATTTAGCCAGTTTTCTATCCATTTACAAACCAATATTTCCAAGCCTGTAGACCTTACCTTACACATGAGCCGTGTGTGCGGAACTGTATCGAACGTTTTTGCAAAATCCAAGTATACCACGTCCACAGCCACGCCTCTGTCCAAGGTTTTACCTACCTCTTCATAAAAATAAATCAGGTTTGTCTGACAACTTCTGTCTTTCATGAACCCATGCTGTCTGTTGCTTAAAAATTTTTTTTCCAGCAAGAACTCGTCTATGTGGTCTTTTATTAAACGCTCCAGTATCTTCCCGACTATAGAAGTTAAACTAACAGGTCTATAGTTACTTGGTAAAGACTTTGTTCCCTTTTTAAATATAGGCACCACGTTCGCCCTGCGCCAATCCAGTGGTACTATTCCCGTCATTAATGAGTCCCTAAAAATTAAATGCAATGGCTTTGAAATTAAAGAGCTCAATTCTTTTAGGATCCGTGGGTGGATGCCATCTGGTCCAGGTGCTTTATCTACCTTTACTCTGTCTAAATATTTCTGGACCATATCACTTTTGAGCCATTGTGGATCATTCAGGGCTGTGTAAATACCACCCCCATTAGGGACAAGAGCTCCCCCATGCTCCTTTGTATACACAGAGCTTAAGAAAGTATTTAATAAATTAGCCTTCTCTTTGTCCCCTGTCACCCACTCTAGATTATTTTGTAAAGGGCCTACATGCTCAGACCTGACCTTTTTACTATTAATATATTTGAATAGTTCTGTGCTGGCCGTGTCTGTCGGACACAGCCAGTCACAGATCGCTGTAAACGGCCAATCACAGCGGCTGTGTACAGCGAGATCGGCGTGTCCAATGAGAGATGATCTCATATGCAAACATATGAGATCATCTGTCAGCGTGTGTGAGGAGGGAGAGATGAACGGCGCCGCTGCCCTGTAAGTAAAAAAAATTTAAAAAAATAAAAATAAAGTGATCTGTCCCCGCTGCCATCTGTCCCAGCTGCCACCTGTCACCAGTACCACTTGTCCCCAGTGCCATCTGCCAGTGCCACCTGTCCCCAGTGCCATTTGTCCCCAGTACCATTTGTCCCCAGTGCCACTTGTCCCCAGTGCCACCTGTCATCAGTGCCATCTGTCATCAGTGCCACGTCAGTGCCACGTGTCATCAGTGCCACGTCAGTGCATCTGTCATCAGTGCCATATCAGTGCCACGTGTCATCAGTGCCACGTCAGTGCCATCTGTCATCAGTGCCACGTATCAGTGCCATCTGTCATCAGTGCCACCTGTCAGTGTCACATGCCACCTGTTATCAGTGGCACGTGTCATCAATGCCACATATCAGTGCCATCTGTCATCAGTGGCACGTGTCATCAGTGCCACGTATCGGTGCCATCTGTCATCAGTGCCACATATTAGTGCCATCTGTCAGTGTCACGTGTCATCAGTGCCCCGTATTAGTGCCATCTGTCATCAGTGTCACGTGTCATCAGTGCCCCGTATTAGTGCCATCTGTCATCAGTGCCACATCAGTGTCACGTGTCATCAGTGCCACCTGTCATCAGTGCCACGTCAGTGTCACGTGTCATTGTCCTGGTGCTCCAGGGCCTTCAAAAGTGTAATAGGTAGTCAACAATTTAGATGTGTAATTTATGCTCCTAGAACACGTGATGGCGCTCCCTGCATGTTGGGCCTCTCTAAGTGGCCAGGCTATGGAAAAGTCCCACACATCGTAATACTCAGAAGGAGTAGCAGAATTTATTTTGGGGTGTCATTTGTGGTATACACATGCCATGTGAGAGAAATAACCTATTACAATGACAATTTTGTGGAAAAAAATAAAAAATAAAAAAATAATTCATTTTGCAAAGAATTGTGGGAAAAAAAATGACAACATCAAAAAACTCACCATGCCTCTTACTAAATACCTTGGAATGTCTACTTTCAAAAAAGGAGTCATTTGGGGGTATTTGTACTTTCCTGGCATGTTCGGGTCACAAGAAATGAGATCGGTCACCAGTACATCAGATGTGATCAATTTTGTATAATTCGCACCACAGTTTGTAGAGTCTGTAACTTTCACAAAGACCAAATAATATCCACTAATTTGGGTTATTTTTACCAAAGATATGTAGCAGTATAAATTGTGGCCAAAATTTATGAAGAAAAATTAATAATTTGCTAAATTTTATCACAGAAACAAAGAAAAATGCGTTTTTTTTTCAAAATTTCCGGTCTTTTTTCATTTATAGCGCAAAAAATAAAAAACCCAGAGGTGATCAAATACCACCAAAAGAAAGCTCTATTTGTGGGAAAAAAAGGACAAAAAATTAATTTGGGTACAGTGTTGCATGACTGAGTAATTGTCATTCAAAGTGTGAGAGCACCGAAAGCTGAAAATTGGTCTGGGCAGGAAGGGTGTTTAAGTGCCCGGTAAGCAAGTGGTTAAGATGACATTTTTCATAATATTTGACAACATTTGTAATTAAAAGCATTCACTATCTGTTACTTTGCTCTTGTAATATAGTAGCGACTCTAATAAAGTCAATTTGTAGGAGTGGTAACACTATCCAAAAAGCTTGTATTTTGAAATACGTTTATGTTTTTGTACTACCTTTTCCTGTAAAACTGTACATACATATACGGCTTCTAGCAAGTATAATAAAATACAATAATAAACAAAAAGCCGCGCTATATGAATTAATGTGACTTAAGTGTACATAAGTGACTGTGAAATCACAAAAAAATACAAAATGACCATAATAAAATATCATAAGCGACAAAATACCCTATGTGTATAACTATACGTGACACATAAAGTGTAGAACCATATTGGTACAATAAACCATGAAATCCTTGTGCAGTAAAGTCCAAGGTTTGTAACCACAGTGAGTGTCCAAAGAAATGAAAATTATATATCAATGTGATGTCCAGCTAGTGCCACCAAACTTGAAATAGATTCCACCAATACGTGTGATCCACCACCACTCTACCATTAAGCTTACCGGAGGCAAGCTTAAACCAAGCCTGTATGAAGATGGTACTGGATGTACCCTGAACCGTAGGACCTCACCACATGGTCCGGACTTCACCAGGTATGGATGGCCTCGAGATGAAACTTGGGACAAAATTTCTTATCGGACCAGGTCTGTATATGGGACTTCTCCAGGAAAGCAGACCCAAACCCAACAGCATCAGCATGGAATCATAAAAGAAGAAGGGATGCTCCCATAGTGTAAAACTGATGGTTTATTAAAAGAAAAAATATAAAATATCTACTTACACAAATATATGTGCATAAGACAGAGAATCGAATAAAAACGCCGGCCGGCTTGCAAGAAACACCCGCTCACAACGCGGAACGTGATGACGTCAGTGCGTCAGCCTCCCTACGTCCGTTTCGTCTATTGACGTCTTCTGGGGAACGGGCGACGCACTGAATCATCGCAACTTTATAGAAACATTGACAGACACGCCCTGGTGTGAATCCCTAATGGCGGATCTTATATACCACAAAACAATCAAGGCTCTTAATAGGACAATGATGTCAACCATACCTATCATCCCTTGAAAAATCTATTAAAATTAAACAGGTTATGTATGGAAAAATATACATATACCTAGTGGATCACTCCAAACAGAAACTGCGTAGGAACAAGGGGGTAAATCAACCCAGAGAGTCCCAAACTCAGAGATTGGAATTGGCTCCATCTTGTGGACAAAAAATAATAAGCTAAAGCGAAAATTACATCAACCTATAGAAAGGTAGCAAAACCATGATGCAACATGCGGTTGAATAGGTGGAGATGGATAATTGGAATTTTAATAGGGCTTATGAGCTATAATTACCCATGGAAATGTAGGCAAAAGAAAAAATTTACCAAAATTTAGATTCGCCATTATGGACTCACCCCTTACATCGAAACATAACACATGCATTATGATTGAGGTGGTCACAAATCAAATCTATAGTAAAAATCAAAGATTTTACTTGGACATGTTAACATTTACTTATGGTGATGGGAAAAAGTTGGAACTAGGAATTATCAATAAATGCGTTAACATCTATCTCAACGTTTAACCCAAAGGGGGTGTAACTCTTGATTTTATAAATCCAGGACATCTCCAATCTGGAGATGCCACGAACAAGTGAACCCCCTCTCCATTGGGGAACGTATTTATCTATCCCTAAGAAAATTGTCTTGGATGGATCTTTTTTATGAACTTCCAAATAATGCCTGGACACTGGATGCTTAGGAAACCCACCCAGGATGTTGGTAACGTGTTCGTTCAGTCTGACCTTCAGTGGGTGCTTGGTCCTGCCCATATATTGAAGGCCACAGGGGCACTGAAGCAAGTAGACAACCCCTTCAGTCGAACAGGTTATAAAGGGCTTGATCTCAAACTCAGTTCTGGTGCTGGTGGAGATAAATCTATGTGTCCTCCTATGAGTGCACCCACTAAGCGAGCAAATCCTACACCGCCTGCATTGATAAAAACCTGTCAAGTTGTCAAAAAAGATGGTTCTGGCTACTGGTGGATCTAGAACATTAGGGGATATTCTAGCCTTAAGCGAGGGCACCCCTCTGAAAACAATCTGGGGTTTAGATGGCAAAACTCCGCTAAGAGATGGGTCGCTAGTAAGGACATGTCAATATTTTTTGATCATTTTCCCCACATTTCTATGTTGAATAGAATAAGAAGTGATAAATGGAACCATGCCTTGATCTCTACTCTTAGGGGGTTTATCTTTGAGTAGATCAGCTCTATTGATCTCAGACACTTCACTGAGCACAGCCTCCAATGAGGTAGGTGTATAACCCTTTTCGAGGAAGCGTTCAGTGAGGATATTGGCTTGAGTGGAAAACTCCACTGGATCGGAGCAATTCCTCCTCAACCGTAAATATTGGCTCTTAGGAACTGATTTGAGCCACGCTTCATGGTGACAGCTACCAATAGGAATGTACGCATTCCGATCAGTTCCCTTGAAGTGGGTCGCAGTGGTAAAAACTCCACTATCAACCCCTATTCTAAGGTCCAGAAAGTTGATTGACACCTGGCTGGCTTCATAGTTTAGTACAATACCCCTCTGGTTATTATTTAATTCAGTGAGGAAGAGATCCAAATCGGCCTTGTCACCATCCCATAGGAGGAGGATGTCGTCTATGTACCTGGCCCATAGGACCACTTGGGGTCTCTGATGGGCATAGACGACATCCTCCTCCCACAGGGCCATGAAAAGATTGGCCAAGCTGGGGGCATATTTAGCCCCCATGGCGACTCCCCTATCTTGTCTGAAGAAATTTCCTCCAAACCAGAAATAACTGCTGGATGCAGCGAATCTCAACAGCTGCATAATAAAGAAAATCTGTTCATCAAATAAACCAGAGTCTCGCCTGAGAAAATATTCAACTGCCAAAAACCCCAAATGGTGCGGAATGACCGTGTATAAAGAAGTGACGTCAGCCGTCACTAGCCAAACGCCAGATGGGGGGGGTAATCGAACCTATTAAATTAATAACAGAGCGGGAATCCTTAATATAGGATGGCATATTTTTAACTAAGGGTTGCAAAAAGTAGTCAATATACCTGCCCACCCGGGACATAACCGAATCAATGCCACTAACTATAGGGCGTCCCGGGGGGCAGGTAGGGTGCTTATGGATCTTGGGCAGATAGTAGATGGTGGGCGTACGTGGCGCTTTCGGGATCAAATAGAGCGCTTCCTTTTTATTAAGAATGCCAGCTGCCAACCCGCCCTCAACCAAAGATTTTAGCTCAGATACATATTGTGACCTAGGATCTGATCTAAGTGGTGTATATGTATCGGAATCCCCCAATATTCTATACATTTCCTTGAGGTAATCTTCTTTATTTAAGATAATAATGCCCCCCCCCCCCCTTGTCAGCGGGCCTAATTATTAAATCCTTGTTTTGACACAAAGAGTTTATGCCATTGACAATCTCTCTTTCAGTCTTAACTCTCTTATTGGGTATGACCTCAAGTTCAGCCAACACCAAATCCCTAAAGACCTTAATAGCTGGTGCCAGGGCACCAGGTGGATTGAATAGGGAAGCATTGGATAATCCTGAGTGACTGAATCCATTCGATCCACTGCTATTAGTACCAATGGGATTGGAAGCCATATGTCGCTTAATACTAATTTTGCGTACAAATTTGTGGACATCCATGTATGTTTGAAATTTTAACAAGCCCACTTGGAGGTGCGAATTTCAGGCCCTTACTGAGAACCAGTTTCTCTGAATCATTTAAAACAACTGAACTTAAATTAAAAATGCCATCATCTAGATGGGCCTTTTTCTTTTTAGCTCTACATTTCCTCCCCCCTCTGGTTCCTCTTTTTGGTCTATTTGATCCCGAAAGCGCCACGTACGCCCACCATCTACTATCTGCCCAAGATCCATAAGCACCCTACCTGCCCCCCGGGACGCCCTATAGTTAGTGGCATTGATTCGGTTATGTCCCGGGTGGGCAGGTATATTGACTACTTTTTGCAACCCTTAGTTAAAAATATGCCATCCTATATTAAGGATTCCCGCTCTGTTATTAATTTAATAGGTTCGATTACCCCCCCATCTGGCGTTTGGCTAGTGACGGCTGACGTCACTTCTTTATACACGGTCATTCCGCACCATTTGGGGTTTTTGGCAGTTGAATATTTTCTCAGGCGAGACTCTGGTTTATTTGATGAACAGATTTTCTTCATTATGCAGCTGTTGAGATTCGCTGCATCCAGCAGTTATTTCTGGTTTGGAGGAAATTTCTTCAGACAAGATAGGGGAGTCGCCATGGGGGCTAAATATGCCCCCAGCTTGGCCAATCTTTTCATGGCCCTGTGGGAGGAGGATGTCGTCTATGCCCATCAGAGACCCCAAGTGGTCCTATGGGCCAGGTACATAGACGACATCCTCCTCCTATGGGATGGTGACAAGGCCGATTTGGATCTCTTCCTCACTGAATTAAATAATAACCAGAGGGGTATTGTACTAAACTATGAAGCCAACCAGGTGTCAATCAACTTTCTGGACCTTAGAATAGGGGTTGATAGTGGAGTTTTTACCACTGCGACCCACTTCAAGGGAACTGATCGGAATGCGTACATTCCTATTGGTAGCTGTCACCATGAAGCGTGGCTCAAATCAGTTCCTAAGAGCCAATATTTACAGTTGAGGAGGAATTGCTCCGATCCAGTTGAGTTTTCCACTCAAGCCAATATCCTCACTGAACGCTTCCTCGAAAAGGGTTATACACCTACCTCATTGGAGGCTGTGCTCAGTGAAGTGTCTGAGATCAATAGAGCTGATCTACTCAAAGATAACCCCCCTAAGAGTAGAGATCAAGGCATGGTTCCATTTATCACTTCTTATTCTATTCAACATAGAAATGTGGGGAAAATGATCAAAAAATATTGGCATGTCCTTACTAGCGACCCATCTCTTAGCGGAGTTTTGCCATCTAAACCCCAGATTGTTTTCAGAGGGGTGCCCTCGCTTAAGGCTAGAATATCCCCTAATGTTCTAGATCCACCAGTAGCCAGAACCATCTTTTTTGACAACTTGACAGGTTTTTATCAATGCAGGCGGTGTAGGATTTGCTCGCTTAGTGGGTGCACTCATAGGAGGACACATAGATTTATCTCCACCAGCACCAGAACTGAGCTTGAGATCAAGCCCTTTATAACCTGTTCGACTGAAGGGGTTGTCTACTTGCTTCAGTGCCCCTGTGGCCTTCAATATGTGGGCAGGACCAAGCGCCCACTGAAGGTCAGACTGAACGAACACGTTACCAACATCCTGGGTGGGTTTCCTAAGCATCCAGTGTCCAGGCATTATTTGGAAGTTCATAAAAAAGATCCATCCAAGACAATTTTCTTAGGGATAGATAAATACGTTCCCCAATGGAGAGGGGGTTCACTTGTTCGTGGCATCTCCAGATTGGAGATGTACTGGATTTATAAAATCAAGTGTTACACCCCCTTTGGGTTAAACGTTGAGATAGATGTTAACGCATTTATTGATAATTCCTAGTTCCAACTTTTTCCCATCACCATAAGTAAATGTTAACATGTCCAAGTAAAATCTTGGATTTTACTATAGATTTGATTTGTGACCACCTCAATCATAATGCATGTGTTACAGTGGTGTGAAAAAGTGTTTGCCCCCTTCCTCATTTCCTGTTCCTTTGCATGTTTGTCACACTTAAGTGTTTCGGAACATCAAACCAATTTAAACAATAGTCAAGGACAACACAAGTAAAACACAAAATGCAATTTGTAAATGAAGGTGTTTATTATTAAAGGTGAAAAAAAATCCAAACCATCATGGCCCTGTGTGAAAAAGTGATTGCCCCCCTTGTTAAAACATACTATAACTGTGGTTGTCCACACCTGAGTTCAATTTCTCTAGCCACACCCAGCCTGATTATTGCCACACCTGTTCACAATCAAGACATCACTTAAATAGGAGCTGCTTGACACAGTAAGGTCCACCAGAAGATCCTTAAAAGCTACACATCATGCCGAGACCCAAAGAAATTCAGGAACAATTGAGAAAGAAAGTAATTGAGATCTATCAGTCTGGAAAGGGTTATAAAGCCATTTCCAAAGCTTTGGGAATCCAGCGAACCACAGTGAGAGCCATTATCCACAAATGGCGAAGACATGGAACAGTGGTGAACCTTCCCAGGAGTGGCCGGCCGCCCAAAATTACCCCAAGAGTGCAGCGACGACTCATCCAAGAGGTCACAAAAGACCCCACAACAACGTCCAAGGAACTGCAGGCCTCACTTGCCTCAGTTAAGGTCAGCGTTCATGCCTCCACCATCAGGAAAAGACTGGGCAAAAATGGCCTGCATGGCAGAGTTCCAAGGAGAAAACCACTGCTGAGCAAAAAGAACATCAAAGCTCGTCTCAATTTCTCCACAACACATCTTGATGACCCCAAGACTTTTGGGACAACATTCTGTGGACCGATGAGACAAAAGTGGAACTCTTTGGAAGGTGTGTGTCCAAGTATATCTGGCGTAGAAGGAACACTGCATTTCAGAAAAAGAACATTATACCAACAGTAAAATATGGTGGTGGTAGTGTGATGGTCTGGGGCTGTTTTGCTGCTTCAGGACCTGGAAGACTTGCCGTGATAAAAGGAACTATGAATTCTGCTGTCTACCAAGAGATCCTGAAGGAGAATGTCCGACCATCTGTTCGTGTACTCAAGCTGAAACGAACTTGGGTTCTGCAGCAGGACAATGATCCTAAACACACCAGCAAGTCCACCACCGAATGGCTGAAGAAAAACAAAATGAAGACTTTGGAGTGGCCTAGCCAAAGTCCTGACCTGAATCCTATTGAGATGTTGTGGTATGACCTTAAAAAGGCCGTTCATGCTCGAAAACCCTCTAATGTAACTGAATTAGGACAATTCTGCAAAGATGAGTGGGCCAAAATTCCTCCAGGACGCTGTAAAAGCCTCATTGCACGTTATCGCAAACGCTTGGTTGCAGTTGTTGCTGCTAAGGGTGGCCCAACCAGTTATTAGGTTTAGGGGGCAATCACTTTTTCACACAGGGCCATGATGGTTTGGATTTTTTTTCACCTTTAATAATAAACACCTTCATTTACAAATTGCATTTTTGTGTTTACTTGTGTTGTCTTGACTATTGTTTAAATTGGTTTGATGTTCCGAAACACTTAAATGTGACAAACATGCAAAGGAACAGGAAATGAGGAAGGGGGCAAACACTTTTTCACACCACTGTATGTTTCGATGTAAGGGGTGAGTCCATAATGGCGAATCTAAATTTTGGTAAATTTTTTCTTTTGCCTACATTTCCATGGGTAATTATAGCTCATAAGCCCTATTAAAATTCCAATTATCCATCTCCACCTATTCAACCGCATGTTGCATCATGGTTTTGCTACCTTTCTATAGGTTGATGTAATTTTCGCTTTAGCTTATTATTTTTTGTCCACAAGATGGAGCCAATTCCAATCTCTGAGTTTGGGACTCTCTGGGTTGATTTACCCCCTTGTTCCTACGCAGTTTCTGTTTGGAGTGATCCACTAGGTATATGTATATTTTTCCATACATAACCTGTTTCATTTTAATAGATTTTTCAAGGGATGATAGGTATGGTTGACATCATTGTCCTATTAAGAGCCTTGATTGTTTTGTGGTATATAAGATCCGCCATTAGGGATTCACACCAGGGCGTGTCTGTCAATGTTTCTATAAAGTTGCGATGATTCAGTGCGTCGCCCGTTCCCCAGAAGACGTCAATAGACGAAACGGACGTAGGGAGGCTGACGCACTGACGTCATCACGTTCCGCGTTGTGAGCGGGTGTTTCTTGCAAGCCGGCCGGCGTTTTTATTCGATTCTCTGTCTTATGCACATATATTTGTGTAAGTAGATATTTTATATTTTTTCTTTTAATAAACCATCAGTTTTACACTATGGGAGCATCCCTTCTTCTTTTATGATTCCATGCTGATGCTGTTGGGTTTGGGTCTGCTTTCCTGGAGGAGTCCCATATACAGACCTGGTCCGATAAGAAATTTTGTCCCAAGTTTCATCTCGAGGCCATCCATACCTGGTGAAGTCCGGACCATGTGGTGAGGTCCTACGGTTCAGGGTACATCCAGTACCATCTTCATACAGGCTTGGTTTAAGCTTGCCTCCGGTAAGCTTAATGGTAGAGTGGTGGTGGATCACACGTATTGGTGGAATCTATTTCAAGTTTGGTGGCACTAGCTGGACATCACATTGATATATAATTTTCATTTCTTTGGACACTCACTGTGGTTACAAACCCTGGACTTTACTGCACAAGGATTTCATGGTTTATTGTACCAATATGGTTCTACACTTTATGTGTCACGTATAGTTATACACATAGGGTATTTTGTCGCTTATGATATTTTATTATGGTCATTTTGTATTTTTTTGTGATTTCACAGTCACTTATGTACACTTAAGTCACATTAATTCATATAGCGCGGCTTTTTGTTTATTATTGTTCTGTTAATGTGCATATCTCACATTTTTTTAGCTGCTGCTTTATTTCTTTTTTCCTTTTCAATTTGTCTGTATGACATACACTTATTATTATTTTTTAGGGTTTAGCGCGGTGTTAGCTCCTTTTATTTCATAATAAAATACAATCTGCTAGCAATACTGAAAAATGGCCACAAGAGGGCAAGTAGCCTTTTATCTTACAGTTTTTCTTTTCCATGCAGTGACAAAGAATCACCACAAGAGGGTGGCAAAGGCTTTTCTTTTGAGCATTTCAACAGCAGAGACTTGTACTGTTAGCCATTAATGAAGAAAGTTTGGAGATTAAGTGATACCCTTTATTGGCTACTCTAGGTAGATATAAAAGACATAAATTAATGTTGCTTTGTAATTATTGATGCCTTGTTCAATGCATTTTTTTACAAAAGCAAGCTGTATAAGTTCCTGAATTTGACCTAGTATGAACAACTGGTAGTAAACCACTGCCTTTTTTATTATAGCAAGGGATCCGACCCCTAGAGGCCTAATAGTGACCTCCAGAGTCAGGGAGAGCTGGCATTGTTCCTTGTAGAGTGGATTACCAGGCTTGGTGGGTATGTTGCAGAAGAAATGATGGGCGCCAGTCACTTTTGGATGCGAAAAAAAGATTTATTGTCTTTTAACAGAACAATGGGAGAGGGGGTGAGGGCCAGGACACCCTTGAGTAGATGCAATGATAATTGGCAGTCTCCGAAACTTCTATAGGTAGACAGCTATACAGTGGATGGCCTCCAGCCGGATGACACGCAGGGCTGGATTTCCCACAAGGCCACCGAGGCCAGGCCTCGAGGCAGCAGTGGTGCAGGGGCGGCGCCGCTCCTGCGGCGACTTCTCGGCTTTCGCGGCCGCTCCCCCCCTCCAGGGCTGCAAATTGGCCCTGAAAATCCCCACTGTCTGTCACAGACAGTCATCAGACAACTGGCATGAGCAGCACACACACGCAGTGCCAGTGCTGCTTTTTGTTTGATCAAGGAGCGGGCCGTGGGTGGGCAGGGCCTTGAGCTCCACTGACGCTCTGGCCCCGCCCCTGGCTATGCTGCCTGCAAGCAAGCGTGATTGGACTCGGAGGAACAGAGTCCTCGATAGGAGGAGTCTGACCGAGGCGTGGAGTGGAGTGGGTTCAAGTGAAACTAGCAGCAGCTTGGAGGAATTGATCGAATTCGGAGCTGAGCTGGCCAGGAGGACAAGGTAGGTTTTCTTTCTCCTCCCCTGGCTCCCGCACCCCATGTGTAGAACTGGAAAAGTATAAAGTTTTAAAATTTAATTGGCACACTGGCTGCATTTGATGGGCACACTGGCAGCATTTGATGGGCAAACTGGCAGAATTTGATGGCAGTGTGGCAGCATTTGCTGGACACAGTGGCAGCGTTTAATGGGCACAGTGGCAGCATTTGATGGCACAGTGGCAGCGTTTGATGGGCACAGTGGCTACGTTTGGGCACAGTGTCAGCGTTTGATGGGCACAGTGTCAGCGTTTGATGGGCACAGTGTCAGCGTTTGATGGGCACAGTAGCAGCCTTTTGGCACAGTGGCAGCGTTTGATGGCACAGTGGCAGCATTTGAGGGCACAGTGGCAGCGTTTGATGGGCACACTGGCAGCATAATATGGCAGTGTGGCAGCATTTGATGGGCACAGTGGCAGTATTTGATGGCACAGTGGCAGCATTTGATGCCACAGTGGTAGCTTTTGATGGCACAGTGGCAGCGTTTGAGGGCACAATGGCAGCGTTTAATGGGCACAGTGGCAGTGTTTGGCACAGTGGCAGCATTTGAGGGCACAGTGGCAGCGTTTGAGGGCACAGTGGCAGCATTTTTAGGGCACAGTGGCAGCGTTTGAGGGCACAGTGGCAGCGTTTTGAGGGCACAGTGGCAGCATTTGATGGCACAGTGGCTGCGTTTGGGCACAGTGTCAGCGTTTGATGGGCACAGTGTCAGCGTTTGATGGGCACAGTGTCAGCGTTTGATGGGCACAGTGGCAGCGTTTGGGCACAGTGGCAGCGTTTGATGATTCACGATCATCTTTGGGTCAAGAAAGACTGAACAGTTTAGCTTTACTTGCCATTGAGTCAGAACTTTTAAATACTTTGTCCTACGAAGATATTATTGATGAGTTTGCCAAAAGAAAAGATAGAACTACAAAATTGTAGGGAGTTTCTTACTGCTATAATCTTTAAAGGACATTTTCTACATTACAGAGTATTTTCAGTCTGTACAATTAAAGCCAGTTATTTTCAGTGTTCTCGTGTGTGGAGATATGTTTTTGATTGATCTATTGTAGCAGTCATCGATAAAGGGTGAGAGTTGTGTTGTGTTGTGTGTGTGTGGGGGGGGGGGGGGCATTGAAGGACTCGGCCTTGGGGCGGCAATGGGAGTAAATCTGGGCCTGATGACACTCCTGTATAGGTAGGACCGCTGTCTCCTATGGCAACTAATCTTGTGACAGTCACTAACGGTCGTTGTACTTAACTCTTGGTAACACAGAACAGTCCTTTACTTATCTCCCAGTATTACATTGTAGATCTTCACTCACTGAGCTCCCAGTCTCTCACTAGACTTCCAGATCTGAGTCGTCACCGGATTCCCGTGAGCTCTTGCACAGCTATCTCGCTGCACAATCCTTAAGCGTCACCCCCGCTATCCTGCTGGGTCCCTGGCTTGGCACTTGCTGATACTTTCCCATTTCTTCACTGTCCCCCGTTGGTGAGAAGACTGCTCAGGTCCTTTCTTCAGCTTACTCACAGTAGTCTCCGGTAACAAGGTGGATGGTCCCTTAGTGGTGAAAGTTTCCCCTCTACCTCCGACCACAACTGGTTCCCCGTCTGGCTGAACCTTCATGACTCGGTTGGACTCCAATCCTGCAGTCCCAACCCTAGGCTGCTTCTCCTGCTCCTGGATAGGCCTCAGGGAGCCTAGCAGCCAGGTGTCCCCAGAATAGGCCTCAGGCTTCCAGCCTAGCAGTCCGGGGTGACATAACACACGTCCACCCAGACAGCCGTCCAGGTGGCACAGAACCCCGATCACCTGACTCCACCCAAATAAATAGGCTCTCCCAGCAGGCGAAGGGACTTAAAGAAACCCTTGCCTATTGGCTGAGACACCCCATCCATTCATACACTGTCCTTGCTATGCCCTTGTCTATCTAATGTCACCAGCTACAACACCACCTGGTGACAGAAGATAAAAATGCAGCAATTACAGAATTAGGGGGAAATCAGTGTCTCTCCTTACAATTAGCCAGGACAATTACTACCTGGCAAACTAAATTGGTTAGCAACCCTGCCTAAACACCAGGGTGCTACATTATTAACCTGCAAGGCAATGTCATAATGTGCTAGTATGTGCTAGTATGCATCGCATACTAGCACATTATGTGAAACTTACCTTAGAACAAAGCCCTCAAGCAGCATGCTGTCACCGCTGAAGGTACTTCCATCCTCACATGGTCTTCGTTCCGTATTCGCGGACTCCGGCTGTGTTAGTGGCCAGAGCCGCGATTACATGCAGGGGCCGCCGTTTATGGCACAGGACTCTGAAGGAACGTCACAGGTATGCCATTCCTTCAGAGTGCATGTGTCGGTGATGTCACCGGCTGAATTTACATTGAACATTTCCTAAATGGTGCACATTTGCAGTACCCTATTATAGGCTTATCTATAGGTAAAATTCATGCATGGGAGTTTACTCCCACTTTCAGCAGCCCCTAGATGTGTCATCCCCAGCAGTTTAAAAAAAAAAGTCACTCAGTTTCCCCACCCATACACTTGATGTGGATGGGGGAATCCTCCCCACTGAGCCTTTGTATTCTGACAGTGGGGAGATTTCCCCACCATCAGAATACACTGATCAGCGTTGCATGCTATAGTCTGCGGTGCTGATCGAGCAGGTAAAACCAGACACAGTAGTTGTACAGAAGTCGATTAGATTGACTTCTGTACAGTCAAAGTGCCCTTACATGTATTGAAATTTGCCCAGTCCATTGTGAACCGTTCGAATTTTGATCTATGTATGACCAACTTTGAAGTGGTTGTAAAGCATTTTTTCCCCTAAATTCTAAAATACTTGCCCACTTTACCTTATACTTAATATAATTTAACAGCGCAGTCCTGAACCTCTTCTTCTTGAGCTCTCTGCACCTCCTTTCCTGCTGGTGCCCCCATATCAAGCCCTGTGGCATGAGGGCACCCATGTGGGCATACTCCTGAGCCGGGCTGTGGGTGTCCATAGACATTCACAGCATGGCTCGGACATGCCCCCGCTCCCTCCACACAGGATTTTCCTGACACCAGCAGGAGCCTGCTACAGCTCCCTTGAGTCTCCTGGGAGACCCGGAAGTGATGGGAGAAAAACGGGGACAGAGCTGAAGTGCTGACAGGTTAGTGTTTGGGGGGGGGGGGGGGGTCATGTAGGGGTAACAGTTAGCGAGGAGTTTCTCACTTTAATGTAGGAAAGGCATGACGGATGGATGTGCAGATTGCTGAGGCTACGGTTACCTATAACAGTCACAATTGACCACTTCCTTCCCCTCCCAAATTAACCAGACAACACAGTCAATTTTGGAGTCGGAATGGCCATAGCAGCCTTAGTTTTATTATTTCAAACAATTGACATACAAAAATTCCATAAACAGGGAATGCATAACTACACACCATACATAACCCATTAACAAAAAACCTCAGTCTAATCTTACCCGGTCTAAAGATCTTTGAAGGCCTATTTTCTTTTTACCAACCGGTTGTATCTGTCATCCATGAAAGGCCCCCAGCCGCAACCTACACAGACTCGGGGACAAGTACCACTTACTACCAGATACAACCAACTTAAAAAAAAATGATGTTACCATTGCATTATGAGGGGAAGGGACACCCATACCTCCAGATGGGCCCAACCCCCCTAATTCTCCAGTATTTTTTCCAGCACCGCCTTCAGAGACGCAATAGACCACCCGCTGCTGCACTGACAAGTAACAAAAGAACCCACAAATTGAACAGTAAGGAAAATCTAAAACCCCCTACAGATCCCACCATAGAATCAACCACACCCTTATTTATAATAGACACATATACCAAACCAATAAACTAGGGAGGGTGGGTGGAAGACACTTTTCTTGTCCTGTGAGAAGCTCTGACTACTCTCCAACTGAACACCTACCCCCTACCACACCCTGCGGGACACCCCCCCATCCCTTCAGGACCCAATCAGGTAAGTGAATACCCCGGCTTATACTGGAGTCAAGCACTTTTCTGCAGCAGAGAATGACATTTTCCGACCCGACTTTGAGGCCTCGTATCTCGGGGCCACTTGGTGCTAGGAACCTTTGGTGGAAATTTGGTCTGCAAACCAAGTGGAACTAGCACTACAACATATCCAATGGGGTTCATAGCACCAAGTGGCCCCGAGATACGGGGCCCCAAAGTCGGTTCGGAAAATATCATTCTCTGTTGCAGAAAAGTGCTTGACATTTTCCGACCCGACTTTGGGGCCCCATATCTCGGGGCCACTTGGTGATAGGAACCCCGAATTTGGTGTGCAAACCCAGTGGAACTAGCACTACAATATATACACATTTATGCAAAATTGGAGCCAGATTGTATCGTAGGAAGTCTTCCATGCTGGGATGCACCCAAATTCCCAAATACCTAAAGGAGGACACTATTATGATTTGCTGAGCCTCCCTCCTCTGGGATAATAAGATTGGGATCATCTAGGGGGAACAGAATGGACTTGTTCCAGTTAATAACAAAGCCTGAAAATGAGCCAAAGGTATGTATGAGGGAGGTTAGGGATTTGTCCATATCCCCAAGAAACAACAGAGCATCGTCAGCATATAATGGATTTTTTTTCATTCCTATCACCCTTCTTAAAACCACAGATAGCTTCAGACTGCCTAACAGCTGTGGCCAGGGGTTCCATTGCCAGAGCAAATAATAGTGGGGACAGGGGGCACCCCTGCTGTGCAGCTCTATATAACAGGAAGAATTCAGAAACTGATCCATTAATTTGCATACAGGCCCTGGGGGCTGAATAGAGTAACTTGACCCAATGGATAAATCATTTTCCAAGACCACACAACCTCAGAACCTCCCATAGGTACGTCCACTCGACACCGTTGAAAGCTTTTGCAGCGTCAAGTGACAAGATGGCCCGCTTTCCAGGGTTATGCAATGGTAACTGCATATTCAGAAACAGTCTTCTTAAATTTATTGCCGTGGATCTGGTGGGTATAAAGCTAGATTGGTCTGGATGGACCAACCCCTGCGTCACCTTGCTAAGTCTTGTCGCCAGTATCCTGGCAAGAATCCTCACATCCAAGTTCAGAAGTGAAATGGGGCAGTAAGATACTGGTGCCAGGAGATCCTTACCCGGTTTTGGAAGTACTATGATGCAGGCATCATTCATGGAGTTCGGGAGCTAAAAGAATTCAAATGCCTGATTAAGGGTCTACAACAGTTTTGGAAGCAGCACCTCCCCATATTGTTTGTAAATATCAGATAGTAAGCCAGACCCATTAGGGGAGTCCGCTACTGTCTGTCTGAGCTCGTCCAATGTCAGGAGAGCACTTAATTCCCATTAAATCTATAGTAGAGAGAGAGAGCACAGTTTTAGAGAGTCTAAAAATTCCCTTAGCCGTGCCATTGGGTAATCGACTTACTCTGGTATAAGTTGCTATAAAAGGTACCAAATGATCTCAGTATGTCACGCTGCTCATTCATACAGGTACCCTCTGGCGTTGTAATAGAAGAAATAGAATTAGTGGAATTCTGAGAGCTCGCTATTACTGCCAGCATGTGACCTGTTCTCTCTCCCTTCTCAAAACCGTGGCATTTAGAGTAAAATCTAGAGTGTTCAGCTTTACCTAAGGCTGTTCGCCTATACATCAATTGAGCCTCTTTCCATGCTGAGCGATTGGATGGGGTAGGGTCTTGAATATATTGAGCTTCCCTCTTCTGCACTTCAGTTGCTAGAAGGTTTTCCAATGCTACATTAGATTTTTTGTCGACATTGATGGCTTTAAACAACATACCCCGTAAATACACTTTCATGGTCTCCCAAGCCACTTGGGGGAGGCAGAGCCATCATTAATGTGAATAAATGTAACTAGGGCCTTACCCATAAAATCCCCCTGGGGCAGTACCTGCAACCCAAAACCGGGAACCCACCAATTAGGTTTAGTCCTTGGTTTAATTCTGTCTAGAGTGACCAGGAGAGGGGACTGATCTGACAACCCCCTAGTCAAGTACTGTATATTGGACACCCATGGAAGAAATGAGTCTGTGCCCGAAGAGAGGTCTATTCTCGGCAGGCTTTGATAGGTACTGGAGCAGCATGAGTAAGCATGGGACAGTGGGTTCTTAAGTGGCCATATGTCATGCACTCCCAGTTCCCTGCATAGCCTATAAAAGGGAGTCTCTACCTGAGGACCCGCCGGGTGCTTATCCATGCTGGGATTGCATACACTATTACAGTCCCCCACAACCAGCAGAGGATTTGCCGGGTAATCTGCCAAAAATTCACCTATCCTCCATAGTGCCTCGCTGTTATAGGGAGGAGTAATATATACAGACCCCAAAATACATTGCATAGAGAACAATTTGGGGATCTATCAAAGTCTGCGTGCAGGAAAACTGTAATTTGGAGGAAATTAATATGCTAGAGCCTCTGGCATAAGCAGAATATACAAAGTAGTATTGTGTAGAAAACATTCTATTCTGCAATAGAGAGACAGTGTCATGTGTTAAGTGCGTTTCCTGCAAGCAGACAATGGATGGAACGTGTTGAAACAGGTCACACTTTTTAATTGGGTACTTAAGTCCTCTGATGTTCCAGGACAAAATTACCAGTTCACTAGCCATTTTTGTAAGTGAACATATGGCCTAGGAGAAGAGGCAGGGCAACATACTTGCAGAACCTGTGACCGGGTGTCCTCTGGTCCTGCTCTTGTATAATAGCAGTTCTCAAAAACAGTAGAAGCATGTGTATCACAGTACAGTTCTTGGTAAAGGTCCAGTCAAATATTGCCGGAAGCATAACAGGCCTCAAGACGGTACAGCATGTGAAGAGAAGAAGAAAAAAAAAAAAGAACAAACCCATCCAAATTTGCATCCCAGAACTCTGGATGCTAAACAGATTCCCGCAGGAAGAACAGGGGGAAAAAGAAGTCCACCCAGGCTTGCATCTGCACATGGATCCCATCAGTGCAGAAGAATTTCAACTGAAATTACATAGAGTTTGAGGTTGATAACCTTAAAGCAACCGCCTTTAGCTGGGTGTGATGAAGTAGGCATCTCCAATCAACAGTAGACCTAAAGTAGAGGATATCTTCATATTCCATGACGCATCATGAGGAATTAGCCATGCAAGGAGGATGGGGTAAGTGTTGCTCATTTCTGTCAAGCCAGGTGGCAGGCGCTTTAGGATTTGTAAAGAATAGCGTTTCTCCAATAGCAACGATCCGGAGCTTAGCAGAGTAGAGCATGGTGTACTGGATCTGAAGATTGCGAAAGTGCCTTTTAACATCCGCAAACTGAGTTCTTAGCTTTTGGACTTCAACAGAATCGTCGGGGAAAAAGGAAATTTGGATCTGTTCACGTCAATATTACCCTTAGTGCGAGCGAGAGAGAGGATCTTGTCTCTGTCTCTGTAATGAAGCATTTTGAAGATAAACAGACGTGGCACATTACCCGGAGGCAGGGTCTAGCAGGGATTCTGTATGCTCTTTCCACCGCAAATAATGGAGTGTAGACATCCAGCAACCATTGCTCGATAAACTCAGTGGGGTTCCTTCTTTCCATACTCTCAGAAAGGCCTAGAATGCACACGTTGTTTCTTCTGACTCTATTTTCTAAATCATCAATGCGATCAGTGTGCTGATTAGTTTGCAAGCCCACTGCTTTTAGATCACACTGGAGGGGGCCCATCTAGTCCTCTATGTTGCTCACCCTTCCCTTCAGAGCAGATGTGCACTCCCGCACTTTCTGCATATCGTGCCGCATAATAGTGACATCCTCTCTTAATTGGTGGAACTGAGTAGTCAGGGAGGCAGGTGTGTGATTACAGTTTTGCACAGCCATGAACACGTCTTTGAGAGTTGGCTCCTCTGTGGGGCCAGGTAGAGAGGCCTGACCAAGAGCAGGCTCATTCCTCCTCACTCCACCACGCCATCCCACCTTGTTACCTCATATGATGAAGCAGCAAGCTGTCTCTCCGTGCCCACCGTTCCTGATGTTGCAGAGGCAATCCCACCAGCAGAGGCAGAGGGAACCGGAGCCGCACTCCATGCAAAGCGCTCCAGCCACTCCGCAGCATCTCTGCCCCTGTCCTTAGTCAGAGAGCGTGGCTTGAGTGGGTTGGTGCCATCTTGAGGGCCTGGATCCGGCACCGCTCCAAGATCTTTCAGCCGTTTTGCCATTGCCCTGGTGAGCGGGTGACACTGCATTGTCTTTCCTGCTGGAGAGCCTCTCCAAGAGAAGATAATTGCGTGGAGGGAGAGTTCTGGGAGATGCCTCTTTTGCTGGTTTAAAGCAGGATGTCGACGGGAGCTCAGGAGAGCGCGTCCTCTCACATGCTAAGCCTAGCCATGCCCCCCCAGGTTTTTTAACTTAAAGCATTCTATGCATTAAGATAAAAAACCTTCTGTGTACATCAGCCCTCCTAATACTTACCTGAACCCCATCTAGATCCAGTGATGTTGCACGAGAGGCCCGGCTGTCCGGGACACCCCTCCTCATTGGCTGAGACAGCCACACGGTGCCATTGGCTTCCACTGCTGTCAATCAAAGTCAGTGAGCCAATGAGGAGAGAGAGAGGGCGTGCCTCCAACTGAATGGACACAGGGAGCTGCGGCTCAGCTTGGGTGCCCCCATAGGAAGCTTCTTGCTGTGGGGGCAATCAGCAGGAGGGAGGGGCCAGGAGCACCGAAGAGGGACCCCGAGAAGAGGAGGATCTGGGCTTCTCTGTGCAAAAACCCTGCACAGGGCAGGTAAGTATAACATGTTTGTTATTTAAAAAAAAAAAAAAAAAACAGAGACATTAAGTCAGATATTAGGCACCTCCTGCAACAGAAATTTAAGTTTTGGTGAGATACTCCACAGGAGTTAATAACTTCTAAAGGGATGCAGAACCTGCATCTTTTCTCATTAGAATACAGAACGTGCACCAGGTGATCAAAATGAATCAGATCCCCCCATTCTGAACAGGCATGGGATCAGTCGGGTGAAACAGACAGCTATGTCGTCAGACCAACTAAAGGTAAGAATCTACCATAAAGTTTGTTAAAATCCTTGCAATGGGCATTGATCAGTCAGAGGAAATTAGATTTTTCTCAACAAAAAAATAATTACTTTTTAAGGACAGTTCGCTCAAAGCTCATATTAGAGGTAAATGCCGATGAGCTATGACATTCCTGATGTATATTTTACGGCAGGTAAGCTATACAAATCTGGGTTCATATTGGGTGTATTCAATTTTTACTTGCTCCTGACATTATACTTTTAGATAGTAAGCTCTCAAGATCAGGGCCTGCCTAGCCCACTGGTCTTGAATTGTATTTAACTGTTCTGTCTCGCCCTTTTTTGTAAAGAAATGCTCAAACTGTTTGCACTATATAAATTCTGTATAATAATACTAATAAGGGAGCCCAGGTGACCCGTTTCTATCAGTCTGTGCAGAGCTCTGCTCACCCACACATGTGCTCCGTGCATGTGAAGAGATTTCTGGCTCAGTCTGTGTCCAATTGCTGTGCTAAACACTCCAGTATGTAAGAGAGAGCGTTATTAGTGTTAATGTCCCTTGTTATTAGCAATTATGGGTGGGAGGAGCAGCAGGGGCTCCACTTAATGACAGCTGGACAGATTAACCTCTTATTTGCTGGCATGCTGTAGGCATAGGGCATTGTAAGGTTGCCCTTACACAGCAGATGTCTCATTGAAAATGAAGTGTCAGAAGACTATGCCCATCTTTCATCGCCATGGCACCCTACAGGTACCCATATTTGGTGGATGGCTGAAAGTGGCTCACCCACAGTGAGACTCTTGTTCTCTTTTCCCCATCTTTACCTACTTTTCTGTTAAATACTTTATGCTGAGGTGCTATTTGGAGTTTCAATTCATTATGGTGTAATATGAGTGGGCTTTGTTTAAAATACTAATTTGCACTGCTTATCCACTGAAGTTTATGTAGCCTAAAATCCCTCTTGCTATCCAGTCAAATGAACGTTGCCCAATCGGACATGACAAAATGAAGATTTGCGAGAAGAGGACAGATCATGATATACTATATTATGGAGAAAGTGTCTCGTCTTTCCCATTCAGGGCACAGTGACAATGTCTGTGTAATGTCCACCCCCCCCCCAACTACTTATACTTATCTCTCAATGCTTTTTTTCTGCTCCTTTCTCTGTTGCAGCCACCAATATACCCTAGGATGAGAGAGCCCAGAGCCCAGAGTCCCCACTCCTGAACACTTCTTAGGGGACCAACGTAAATTCAGGGCTTTCAAAAATGGCTGCAAACTTTACTTTGCTCACTTTATTTTGCTCTGCAACCAAGGACTTTTGCACTTGAGACTGTTAAGGTGAGGTTCATTATTTAACTCTTGTCTGATGAACCTCAATCCTGGGCTCACTGCCAGCTGGAACAAAAGAACCCAGCACTAAACTCTGTCACTACCTTCTTCGAAGCCATGGCTGCTCTCTATGATGACCCGCAAAGAACCGTCACCGCTGAGTCTGCCTTTCATGCCCTGCAACAAGGGTGACAACCTGTGGAGGACTACAATTGTGGAGTTCTGCAAATGGTCAGCTGATACCGGATGGAACAATGCAGCTTTGAAATACCAGTTCCGTCTGTACCTGTCCAAAGCCCTAAAGGATGAGTTGGCCAGGGTTGAAGCCCCCGCCTCTCTAGAAAATCTCAATCAGCTCCCCACTTCGATGGATCGCCGCCTGTGGAAAAAACTCTCCAAACGTACTCGGACCTTCTGGCCCACATGGATATTGCCAGAGGTTCTGGGACAACCAGTCCCTGCCCCTGTTCTGCAGTCCTCCAACACTTTTAAAGTAGAACCAATGTAAATCAGCCTCCTCCGACTCACTCTGACTCCCAAAGAAAGGGCGCGCAAATGACCTACCGCGGGCCTATACTGTGGGGCCATGGGCCATTTCCAGCGCAACTGTCCTGTCCAACCAAGTAAGTCCAGTCAACTGTTCCCTTCATATCTCCAGTTATCCGGGACTCTATACACTCATGTCATTCATAATCAGTACATCTCTGCATTCCAGCAGGCGACCAGTGCTACTTTGGGCTTGACTCCTCCTGTTCCACCTTCAGAGGAGTCTGGAACTTAGCTCTCTCTATTGGCCTCCAGCACCAGGTACGTGATACACTGTCACTGTGACAGTCTGTTATGGTGCCCCATAGCAAGTAAAGCCTGCTTACCTGAGACAAAGGTTCTAAGTGACTGTTGGCTTTCACCAGAACTTCTAAAGGTGAAAATGGACCAGAAACCAGTAATCTGGAAGTGGTCCCAGATTACTACGCTGAAAACTGTCCCCAGGTGGCCACACTCAGGATCAGCCTATTACGCAGATAGCAGAAACAGAAAGGCTATGCTGTGGAGACTGTACACTAGGCGGCAGGCAGAATAGGTCCAGGTCCAGGAAGGGGTCAAAGCAGATGGCAAGCAAGAGAATGGTGCTGTCTGGGCAAGGATCTTAGCAGGCAGCAAACAAGAGAGTAGTCAACTCCAGGCAGGGGTCGAAGGCAGGTGGCAATAGTCAGATCAGTTCAGGTTGGCAACGATTCCTGAGAAGGGTGTTGTATTGTATTTGAGCAGAGGAGAGGAGATATTGTCATTGTGTGTGTTAATAGATTCAATAAACAAACTACGAATCATTATCATGAATCAATATACATACATAAATATCGAATTTCAACTAATACGAAAGAAATTATAGCGGATATAACGAATTAATTCAACATGATTCGAGATTCAGCCTTGCTGTGAACAAGGCTTATCGCCAAAACTAGTCTGCTACTGACTGTACTCACTGTGAAGGCTTGAAGATAAATGCGCTTGATGTTATGGAGTTGCCGGCTGCTTTTATTCGATAACGAATATCGACACACTACGAATAATAGCGAATTATCCGAAAACAAATTAACGTAACATAACGAATATAACAGAACGAAATTATGTGTAGCGGTCACACTTTAACAAGTGTGCGCTATAAATGGAAATTTATTTTTTCCCTCAGAACAGTAATGGGGTTCTGAGGGTTAATTGTACAGGTTTGCTTTGGCATCAGTCTGGCTGGGCTGGGCTAAGGTTCCGCCTGGTCATAGGTGCAGTGAGGTACCCATGACATGCCGAGAACCGGGCCTGGTTGGACGTTTTGGGTACCAATCTTTCCCGGAGCCAATCAGTGGGCGTGTCTGGCCCTGCTGCGTAGTCTGGGGAGGGGTACTTAACCACTTGCTTACTGTGCACTTAAACACCCTTCCTGCCCAGACCAATTTTCAGCTTTCAGTGCTCTTGCACTTTCAGTGACAATTGCGTGGTCATGCAATGCTGTAACCAAATGAATTTTTTATCATTTTGTTCGCACAAATAGAGCTTTAGTTTGGTGGTATTTATTCGCGACTCCGTTTTTTATTTTTTGCGATATAAGCGAAAACATAGCGGAAATTTTGAAAAAAAACAATATTTTCTCCTTTCTTTTTTAAAAGAAATCCAATAAAATCAAATTTTGTCATAAATTTAAGCCAAAATGTATTCAGCTACATGTTTTTTGTAAAAAAAATTCCGTTAAGTGTATAATAATTGGTTCGCGTGATCACGGACATATGTACGCCAATGATCATGTAAAAGGGGTGTGCAGGTGATCACGGACATACAGTGGTGTGAAAAAGTGTTTGCCCCCTTCCTCATTTCCTGTTCCTTTGCATGTTTGTCACACTTAAGTGTTTTGGAACATCAAACCAATTTAAACAATAGTCAAGGACAACACAAGTAAACACAAAATGCAATTTGTAAATGAAGGTGTTTATTATTAACGGTGAAAAAAAATCCAAACCATCATGGCCCTGTGTGAAAAAGTGATTGCCCCCCTTGTTAAAACATACTATAACTGTGGTTGTCCACACCTGAGTTCAATTTCTCTAGCCACACCCAGGCCTGATTATTGCCACACCTGTTCACAATCAAGGCATCACTTAAATAGGAGCTGCTTGACACAGTAAGGTCCACCAGAAGATCCTTAAAAGCTACACATCATGCTGAGACCCAAAGAAATTCAGGAACAATTGAGAAAGAAAGTAATTGAGATCTATCAGTCTGGAAAGGGTTATAAAGCCATTTCCAAAGCTTTGGGAATCCAGCGAACCACAGTGAGAGCCATTATCCACAAATGGCGAAGACATGGAACAGTGGTGAACCTTCCCAGGAGTGGCCGGCCGCCCAAAATTACCCCAAGAGCGCAGCGACGACTCATCCAAGAGGTCACAAAAGACCCCACAACAACGTCCAAGGAACTGCAGGCCTCACTTGCCTCAGTTAAGGTCAGCGTTCATGCCTCCACCATCAGGAAAAGACTGGGCAAAAATGGCCTGCATGGCAGAGTTCCAAGGAGAAAACCACTGCTGAGCAAAAAGAACATCAAAGCTCGTTTCAATTTCTCCACAACACATCTTGATGATCCCCAAGACTTTTGGGACAACATTCTGTGGACCGATGAGACAAAAGTGGAACTCTTTGGAAGGTGTGTGTCCAAGTATATCTGGCGTAGAAGGAACACTGCATTTCAGAAAAAGAACATTATACCAACAGTAAAATATGGTGGTGGTAGTGTGATGGTCTGGGGCTGTTTTGCTGCTTCAGGACCTGGAAGACTTGCCGTGATAAAAGGAACTATGAATTCTGCTGTCTACCAAGAGATCCTGAAGGAGAATGTCCGACCATCTGTTCGTGTACTCAAGCTGAAACGAACTTGGGTTCTGCAGCAGGACAATGATCCTAAACACACCAGCAAGTCCACCACCGAATGGCTGAAGAAAAACAAAATGAAGACTTTGGAGTGGCCTAGCCAAAGTCCTGACCTGAATCCTATTGAGATGTTGTGGTATGACCTTAAAAAGGCCGTTAATGCTCGAAAACCCTCTAATGTAACTGAATTAGGACAATTCTGCAAAGATGAGTGGGCCAAAATTCCTCCAGGACGCTGTAAAAGCCTCATTGCACGTTATCGCAAACGCTTGGTTGCAGTTGTTGCTGCTAAGGGTGGCCCAACCAGTTATTAGGTTTAGGGGGCAATCACTTTTTCACACAGGGCCATGATGGTTTGGATTTTTTTTCACCTTTAATAATAAACACCTTCATTTACAAATTGCATTTTGTGTTTACTTGTGTTGTCCTTGACTATTGTTTAAATTGGTTTGATGTTCCGAAACACTTAAGTGTGACAAACATGCAAAGGAACAGGAAATGAGGAAGGGGGCAAACACTTTTCCACACCACTGTATGTGTGCAGATAATCATTGGCACGTGTTATTTTACTGGGACATATGTGAGGGACATGTGTTTTTATTATTTGGGGACATGTGTGTTTTACTGTGGGGACATGTGTGTTTTACTGTGGGGACATGTGTGTTTTACTGTGGGGACACTACACTGGTGATCAGTAAGTAAAAAACTGTAAAAAAAACAGCTAATACTCACTGATCACCAGCCGGCTGCAGCGATCCGCTCTCCTCTCCTCACCGACGACTTCCGTGTGAGGAGAGGAGGGCCGATTGCCTAGCTACCGGCTGTTTGTTTACATCACATGACGGCTGTGATTCGACACGGCCGTCATGTGATCAGGAGGGCCAATCACAGAGCCCTCCTGCCGATCCGAGATGCGCCGTGGTCAGGGTGACATCGGGATCGGGATCGCGCCGCTGCGCGGGCACGCGCGCGCGCAATCCCTCTACTTCTGAAGGACGTTCCGGAACGTCTATTCAGAAGTAGACGGCTCCCACCCGGCCGTATATGTACATTGGCCGGGTGGGAAGTGGTTAAGGTGCTGAAGTCACGTGTTCGGGGTTCGGCCGCAGTTCTTGGTTCCTGGTTCTGGACCGGGGTAGCCCCGCAAGGGTTCCCGGGCCTAGGAGCGTTTTCCGTCCCGCAAGCATGGTCAGTCTGACCAGCCCCATAAACCCGCATGGTCTGGGGCAAGGATCCGTCTGTTCCCCAGTCTCGGAGCCGGTTAGCCCGAGGCCCAGTAACTGAAGGAGGATTCAAGGTGTCCCGATGTGCTCTTGGTATTGGAGGGACACGGCAACTCTTACAAGTGACCAGGGGAGGACTCTTCGGAGGAGGGCCAACAAGCTGGCTGCTCGGTAAGAACCTGGAAGCTGAGTTGTATGGACACTAAAGAATCCACACTTCCACAGTACTGCCAAGGAGACAGAAAAAGTTTCAGGTACTGTGAGAAAGGTTCCTTTTCATCTTCAGTTACACTTATAGTCTGTGGCAGAGACTTTTGCAAAGTTTCCGGATCACATGTTGGCTGCTAGATCTCTGGCTAGAGGTTTATCCGGCATTGAAGCGCCCAGCTGCGAGTGGCTACTCTCTGGGTTGATTAGAGACATTCAGTGGATGTCAGCAGTTCAAAGTGCCTGAGTTTCATCACCCGTGCCCTCTATTCCCATCAGAGACTGTGTTATGTTGGATGTTACCACTGCAGAATAAAAACCTTTAAAAGGACTTTTATGTGTCAGCATCTGAAGTTGTTGGGTACTAACCCTGGGAACCCCTAGAAGTTCATCGACAAGGCACGAGGAGGTAGCTGGTAAGCCCAAAAGTCAAGGCCGCCCCTCAAGGGGTTATGGCCGCTACATATGTATTTTACAAATGACAACAAACAGAAACTAAATGAAATTTACCGGTGTGCACAAGTCTATTGGGTACTAATACTACGATGTCCATAGGTGGTGCTCAGCAGCTGTACCATATACAGGGGGTCCCCGGGTTACAAACAAGATAGGGGCTGTAGGTTTGTTCTTAAGTTGAATCTGTTTGTAAGTCGGAACAGGTACATTTTTTAAGTGTAGCTCCAGCCAAAAAATCTATTTTTAAGCTTTTTGAGAACATTGGGAAGGGTTATCATCCCTGTAACATTTGTTTTGCTGTCTGTTCCCCTGTTCAGAAGATTTCACCTCACCTTCTGTCCCAACGAAAATTTGGATTTTGAAAATTTTCGGTTGTTAGGGAAACATGGACTGGTGATAAAGCATCAGTGGAGACACCTTTTTCCCATATTATCTCTTACAGGTGTAAATTTCCCTTCATAGGGGTGGATTTCGTCTCACTTCCTGTTGTCTCCCTCCGTTTGTAAGTAGGAGTCGTTTGTAAGTCGGATGTTTGTAAGTCGGGGACCCCCTGTACATATAAAACACCAACCAGGGGCGCAGAGTTTATTAATTAAAGTCCAACTTGCATTTTATTTAACAGTACACAACAGAGCCTATTGGGCATACCCAGGCTCAATTGCACAGCAAAAAAAACAAAAAAAAACAAACAGAAACAAAAACACAATACAAACACAATAAAAAAAAAAACTAGCTAAAATCAAGGCACTCTAAACTATCGAAAAGTTGGTACGCTCTAACTGCCCGCGCAGCCTGAAATATTAGGATTCCTTTTGGCCACTCTCCCTCTCAAATATCCTACAGAGCTAACTCTGGAATTTATCAAAACACGCACTCTCCCATATCTTATGTGTCAGGAAAGACTCCCTCTAATGGAGCATAAAGAGTTGTACAACAATATATACTGTTAATTACCTATCCAAGTGTCAACTAGTCATCCGAAGAATCAGCATTAGAATAAGCGGATTCCACCCAAAAGCATAGCTCCCAACTGTCCCTGATTTTGCGGGACTGTCCCCGATTTGGACCAAAGTCCCTCTGTCCCTCTTTCCTCCTCATTTGTCCCTCATTTTGATCTGATCTATATAGCTATATATAAAATGCACTATTTATTTATAAAAAAAAAGTGTTTCCTAGTGCTAAACCTTTCATCCAATTTCTAAATTGCTGCATTTGTAAATTCCAAAGGCCAATATAACGGAATAGTAGTGGTAAAAATTAACTTGTAGGTTTAACCAATCTTTTTTTTTTGTACAATTCTCTTTTAAGGAGGGCGTGGCAGGGGGTGTGTCCTATGCCTACATACTTTTGCTAATAGGTGTCCCTCATTCCCATCTCAGAAAGTTGGGAGGTTTGCAAATGTTCCACATTTTCTAGACAGAAATGTGGTTTTGTATAATGGCAGGACTGAATTGCCCAGACGTTTCCATAAGTTGCATTTTAACAGTGTTTTTAGACAATAATTAAGCTATCATGGAATTTTTTTTAAGTAAAGTAGAATCAGTTCTATAAAAGCAGGCTCCTCCAGGTACCTCCGTGTCCTTTCCCCCATTCTGCAACCAGGAGTCTCCAGCTTCTTTTTTGTCCTGCAGTCTTGTCCAGTTCCTCTGTATTGACCATTGAGGCCATCCATTGGCTAATGGGACATTGTAGGGTCTTTATATGCAAGAAAAAAATGTGAGGAATACTGCGCTGTCCTAAAATTATAATGACACACTGTGAATGGTGTCCCATATATTCAAATTAAGTGAAAAATATATAAATAAAATTAAACAATAAAAATTATTTTAAAGCTGCTGCAGTTGTGAATGCGAGATACCCACACCAACAAGACCAATATAAAAAATGAACAACTGCGCTGCAAACAATCGTGCGATTGTGACTCAAAATATAAAGTGAACCAATAAATATTGAAATCAGCTCAATTAGAACAATAAGTTTACACCTCCTTATAACTTATAGTTGATAGCAGGTTTAAAAAAAGTCCATGGTGACACAAAAAAATTTATAATCAGAAGTGAAAAAACAATCATTGGTGACTGTCTGTCCTTATAAAAGTCTATGTGATTTTGCAAAGAATAAAATAAAACATAAAAAAGATTCCAGAGATTCCGCAGTGCTCTTATTCAATAGTCAACAGCTCAAAGGGGTGATCCTGATGAAAGAAAGAAGACACCTCCACCATCCAAACACACTGACCCTTACCGGATTGTGCGACCCCCTGTCACAGAGGTCACACTGGCTTGTGGCTTAATCCCGGCCAAGGGTTTCCAAAGGCTTTAGCAGGTTACTCAGGATGGAAGGTACGAGCTCAGAAACAGTCAAGCGGGGAACATAGAATGAAAGAAGCAATCCATAGTGTATCTCTGTATACAATTTATTTAAAAGGTAAAAAACTATTGCACTTACAAAGTAGCAATCGATAAAAACAAGTGTTTAGCCGGCCGGCTCAATTTCGCTGCCCGTTCGCTTCTGGGATCTGCGTGGTTTGTGTGGTGACGTCAGCACGCCGCTCCTCCCTAGGCCGTTTCGTCACAGATGACGTCTTCCAGGGGCCCCAGCGAAATTGAGCCGGCCGGCTAAACACTTGTTTTTATCGATTGCTACTTTGTAAGTGCAATAGTTTTTTACCTTTTAAATAAATTGTATACAGAGATACACTATGGATTGCTTCTTTCATTCTATGTTCCCCGCTTGACTGTTTCTGAGCTCGTACCTTCCATCCTGAGTAACCTGCTAAAGCCTTTGGAAACCCTTGGCCGGGATTAAGCCACAAGCCAGTGTGACCTCTGTGACAGGGGGTCGCACAATCCGGTAAGGGTCAGTGTGTTTGGATGGTGGAGGTGTCTTCTTTCTTTCATCAGGATCACCCCTTTGAGCTGTTGACTATTGAATAAGAGCACTGCGGAATCTCTGGAATCTTTTTTATGTTTTATTTTATTCTTTGCAAAATCACATAGACTTTTATAAGGACAGACAGTCACCAATGATTGTTTTTTCACTTCTGATTATAAATTTTTTTGTGTCACCATGGACTTTTTTTAAACCTGCTATCAACTATAAGTTATAAGGAGGTGTAAACTTATTGTTCTAATTGAGCTGATTTCAATATTTATTGGTTCACTTTATATTTTGAGTCACAATCGCACGATTGTTTGCAGCGCAGTTGTTCATTTTTTATATTGTAGGGTCTTGCCAAATCTTACAGAAGTCATAGAAGTTGACGGCACATGTTATCTCTGCATTAATGTTACTTATTTTTTTTTTTTAAATCAGTGACAAGTTAACTTTTTATACATTTCAGTGGTTGTTGAAGGATCAGGGCTATTCCTTAGCCACTTCAGCCCCGAACCATTTGGCTGGCCAAAGATCAGAGCACTTTTTGTGATTCGGCACTGCGTCGCTTTACCTGACAATTGCGCAGTCGTGCGACGTGGCTTCCAAACAAAACTGACGTCCTTTTTTTCCCACAAATAGAGCTTTGTTTTGGTGGTATTTGATCACCTCTGCGTTTTTTTTTTTTTTGCGCTATAAACAAAAAAAGAGCGACAATTTAAAAAAAATCCTTATTTTTTATTTTTGCTATAATAAATATCCCCAAAAAATCTATAAAAAACATTTTTTTTCCTCAGTTTAGGCTGATATGTATTCCTCTACATATTTTTGGTAAAAAAAAAAAAAAATCGCAATAAGCGTTTATTGATAATAATAATAATAAATAATTGATTGGTTTGTGCAAAAGTAATAGCGTCTACAAAATAGGGGATAGTTTTATTGCATTTTTATTAATATTTTTTTTTTTACTAGTAATGGCGGCGATCAGCGATTTTTTTATCATGACTGTGACATTATGGCGGACACATCGGACAATTTTGACACATTTTTGGGACCATTCGCATTTATACAGTGATCAGTGCGATTAAAAATGCATTGATTACTGTGTAAATGTGACAGGCAGTGAAGGGGTTAACACTAGGTGGCGCTGTAGAGGTTAAGTGTGTCCTAGGGAGTGAGTCTAACTATGGGGGAGGGGCTACGTGTCACTGATCACCGCTCCCGATCACAGGGAGCTGTGATCAGTGACAGTGTGTAACGCCGAGCGCTCCGGGTACCCCGTCCATCCCGGAGCGCTCACGGCGTCTGTCCTCCTGCAGCGCCCCGGCCGGCTCCCCTGGCCATGGGCGCTGTTCTGTCTCTGGGATGCGATCCACGTGGTGCCCCCGGTCCGCCCGTGGATCGCATCCCGCTCTGCTGGCTCGTCCCCGTCGGCTCTTCCGCCTACCTCCCCCTGCGCGCTCGCCTCCTCTCTCCAGGCGCGCGCGCGCGGCTCCTTCCTTCTCTTAAAGGGCCAGTACACAATTGACTGTGCCTGGTCCAATCATGCTTCACCCTTTCCTTTATTAATCCACTTCCCCCTTCCTGTCATTGCCGGATCTTGAGTTGCCTATAGTGCCCAGTGAAAGCGTGTTTTGTGTTTGCTCCTACTGTGTATCCAGACCTCTGCCGTTGCCCCCGACTACGAACCTTTGCTACCTGCCCTGACCTTTTGCTACGTCCGACCTTGCCTCTGCCTTATCCTTGTGTACCGCGCCTGTCTCAGCTGTCAGTGGGGTCGAGTTGCTATTGGAAGACACGACCTGGTTGCTACCGCCGCAGCAAGTCCATCCTGCCTTGTGGCGGGCTCTGGTGAAAACCAGTAGCAGCATTAGAACCGGTCCTCCAATACAACCCGTGCTATCGCCTCATTGACATAGGGGATCCACCTCCTGTTCCCCGCCATACCCGGAACGTGACACAGTGTCACTAGGCAGAACGGGCAAATGCTTGTTTACATTAGCATTTCCCCCGTTCTTCCTCTCCGTGAGACGATTGCGGGTATCCCCGCGGGACCTGCAATCCTACTCACAGAGCTTGCGGCGGGTGCACACACGCGCCGCCGCGCACGTGATGGAACGGCAGCAAATGCAAAGGGACGTACAGGTACGCCCACTTGTGCAGCCATGCCATTCTGTCGACGTATGCGGCGGTCGGGAAACGGCTAGAGTAGAAAGCACATATTGGTATTAGTCTCAGAGCGAATGAATAGTCCTGGCAGTATATGATCTCAAAGCATAAACTTAATATACTGAAACAAGTTCTGCTTTTATGTGATTCACTTTCTAATGCATACACACGATCGGAATTTCCGATGGAAACAGTCCGATGGGAGCTTTTCATCGGATTTTCCGACCGTGTGTATGCTCAACGGTCTTTTTCTGTCGGAATTTCCGACGGACTTTGGATTGAGAACCTGTTCTCAATTTTTCCGACGGAAAACCTTTCTATCGGATTTTCCGATCGTGTGTATGCAATTCCGACACGCAAAATTCCGACGCATGCTCGTAAACAATTCGACGCATGCTCGGAAGCATTAAACTTCCCTTTTATAGTGCTGTCAAACGTGTTTTATGCCGCTGTGTTATTGACTGTCGGAATTTGGTGTGATCGTGTGTAGGCAACACAGCTTGAGCGGAATTTCATCGGAAAATCCGACACAGTTTTTTCCGACGAGAATTCCGATCGTGTGTACGCGGCATAAGTGTATGTTCACAGAAGTAATGCTTCATTTGTGGGAATCCACTGTACTTTGTGTCATTAACAGACTTACACTGAGCTTAACATAATCCCCAAATTAACGATTAACACTTACCCTCCTACATAACAATTAACATTTAACCCTTAATCCAATGCTAAAACATAACCCTTAACACACAACTTGAACCTTACACTTAACCACACCCTGACCTTAAAAGTCCCCACAGGCATTGTGGAATGTTCTCCTAATTAGACCATAAACGTTGTAGGCACCTCTATGGCGCTTGGTGTTGCTCACTGCTCAAGTCTGCCGTGAGGAAAGTTAATTGACTTGGAGGGATTCTGCCAGTTCATACTGTTCTCCTTTACTCAGGCTAAAGCCAGCCAAAGACGGTGAAATTTACTTTCCTGCAACCACACTCGATCCCACCATCAACAAGTGTTGATGGGGGAATCCCTCCCTCTGAGCTATTGTGTTCTCCCAGCAAGGGGGAGAAGAGGAGCCGTCCCTGCCGGGAGAACACATAGTGATTATTGCTAGAGGCTCTAGCCGCTGACCATGTTCGCATGAAAAATCAGAGAGGCTGGTTGTACCCAAGTTGATCAACCCAACCTGGGTACAACCAGCCTGCCCATACATGGTTCAAATCATGGTTCAGTCCCTGCTGAACCAGCTTAATACACTCCCTCCTCCGTAGACATAAACATGCAAGTTTGCACAATGCAAAAGGTCTTCAGTTAGAAAGATTGTTCTGCACACTCAACTTTTTTTATTTTTTAGCATTTTTTTTAGTAAAGTTGGATTGTTTTGCATCTCAGTGTGCAAGATTCCTGTTGCTGATACCAGTGACAAGTGAGAAAACGATAATTCTCCCGCTCTACAAGACTCTGGTCCAGCTGCACCTGGAGTATGCTGTCCAGTTCTGGGCACCAGTCCTCAGGAAGGATGTACTGGAAATGGAGTGAGTACAAAGAAGGGCAACAAAGCTAATAAAGGGACTGGAGGATGTTAGTTATGAGTAAAGGTTGCGAGCACTGAACTTATTCTCTCTGGAGGAGACGCTTGAAAGGGGATATGATTTCAATATACAAATACCGTACTGGTGACCCCACAATAGGGATAAAACATTTTTGCAAAAGGGAGTTTAGCAAGACACACGGCCACTCATTAAAATTAGAAGAAAAGAGGCTTAACCTTAAACTATGTAGAGGGTTCTTTACTGTAAGAGCGGCAAGGATGTGGAATTCCCTTCCACAGGCGGTGGTCTCAACGGGGAGCATCGATAGTTTCAAGTAAGGATGAGCCCGGTGTTCGATTCGAACCCATGTTCGAATCGAGCACCGGGTGTTCGCTCGCTCGGCGAGCCCAGAACTATTGGGGCCGCTCGCATCAAATTCGTGTGATGCGAGCGGCCCCGCAATGCATTGCGGCCCGCGCAGTGCAATGCTGGCTGATGATTGGCCAAGCATGCACTGTGACCCCGCATGCTTGGCCAATCACAGCGCCGGCAGCGAGGAGAGCCATAATTGGCTACAGGCAGGATGCCTGTAGCCAATTATAGCTCATGGGCTTTAGTACACGCCCCACGGTATAAGAGGCCGCCGCGCCGGCGGCCTCGCATATTATGTTTCAGTCAGTGTCAGCATGTCAGTGTGCTGCTGACTGCTGACAACAATATGTGCTCTATTTCTGGGATATGTGTGTGCATGCTGTTAGAACAGCATTGCAGTATCACATCTGGGGGGTGTCTATAGGTGGCCTGTGAAGGGGGCAGGTTTCCTGTGCTTAGAACTTTCCCTGCAAAAAAGTGTCATTTTTGCAGGAAAAAAGCTATTTAAAATCACTCGCGGCTAATGAATTGATGGCTCCTGTAACACAGAGAACTGTCATTCATTAATAAAAAAACAAAAAAAAAAGCGTAGGGGTCCCCCCAAATTCAATAACCAGGCCCTTCAGGTCTGGGATGGATATTAAGGGGAACCCCAGCCAAAAAAAAAAAAAAAAAAATGGCGTAGGGTCCCCCTCAAAATCCATACCAGACCCTTGAGGTCTGGTATGGATTTTAAGGGGAACCCTAGCCAAAAAAAATGGCGTGGGGTCCCCCTCAAAATCCATACCAGACCCTTATCCAAGCACGCAACCTGGCAGGCCGCAGGAAAAGAGGGGGGACGAGAGCGGCCCCCCCTCTCGCCTGAACCGTACCAGGCCACATGCCCTCAACATTGGGAGGATGCTTTGGGGGTCTAAGACCCCTAAAGCACCTTGTCCCCATGTTAATGAGGACAAGGGCCTCTTCCCCACAACCGTGCCCGGTGGTTGTGGGGGTCTGCGGGCGGGGGGCTTATCGGAATCTGGAAGCCCCCTTTAACAAGGGGACCCCCAGATCCCCCCCCCCTGTGTGAAATGGTAAGGGGGTACAAAAGTACCCCTACCATTTCACCAAAAAAGTGGCAAAAATGGTAAAAATGACAGGAGACAGTCTTTGACAATTCCTTTATTAAAATCTTCTTTCTTCTTTCTTCTTCCTTCAGTTTCTTCATCTTCTCCTTCCTTCATCTTCTTCCATCTTCTTCCATTTTCTTCTTCCTCCGATCCGCTTCTTCTTGCGCTGGTCTTCTCGTCCTTCTCGTCCGGCATCTTCTTCCGTCGGCGTCGGCGTTGGTGTCGGTGTCGGTGTCTTCTTGGGCCGCTCCGCGCAATGGGAGGCTCCCGCTGTGTGAGGCTCCGCTCCGTCTGACAGGTCTTTTATAATGGAGGGCACCTGGTGACCCCGCCCCCTCTGACGCACAGGGACGTCATGGGGAATTCCATGATGGCTTTCCCCATGACGTCAGAGGGGGGCGGGGTCACCAGGTGCCCTCCGTTTTAAAAGACCTGTCAGATGGAGCGGAGCCTCACACAGCGGGAGCCTCCCATTGCGCGGAGCGGCCCAAGAAGACACCGACACCGACGGAAGAAGATGCCGGACGAGAAGGACGAGAAGACCAGCGCAAGAAGAAGCGGATCGGAGGAAGAAGAAAATGGAAGAAGAAGATGGAAGAAGATGAAGGAAGGAGAAGATGAAGAAACCGAAGGATGAAGAAAGAAGAAAGAAGATTTTAATAAAGGAATTGTCAAAGACTGTCTCCTGTCATTTTTACCATTTTTGACACTTTTTTGGTGAAATGGTAGGGGTACTTTTGTACCCCCTTACCATTTCACACAGGGGGGGGGCCGGGATCTGGGGGTCCCCTTGTTAAAGGGGGCTTCCAGATTCCGATAAGCCCCCCGCCCACAGACCCCCACAACCACCGGGCACGGTTGTGGGGAAGAGGCCCTTGTCCTCATCAACATGGGGACAAGGTGCTTTAGGGGTCTTAGACCCCCAAAGCATCCTCCCAATGTTGAGGGCATGTGGCCTGGTACGGTTCAGGCGAGAGGGGGGCCGCTCTCGTCCCCCCCTCTTTTCCTGCGGCCTGCCAGGTTGCGTGCTCGGATAAGGGTCTGGTATGGATTTTGAGGGGGACCCCACGCCATTTTTTTTGGCTAGGGTTCCCCTTAATATCCATCCCAGACCTGAAGGGCCTGGTTATTGAATTTGGGGGGACCCCTACGCTTTTTTTTTTCATTTTTTTTATTTTTTATCAATGACTTTTTTTTATGAATGAGTTTCAATGAATCACTGTTCTCTGTGTTACGGGAGCCGTGAATTAACATTAGCCGCAAGTGATTTTAAATAGCTTTTTTACTTTCAAAAATGACACTTTGCGCAGAGACAGTTCTAAACACGGGAAACATGCGCCCCTTTACAGGCATACTATAGACACCCCCCAGGTACGAAATTTAAAGGAATATTACACTTTTATTGTTTCAATTTAAGCATTATTAAAATCACTGCTCCTGAAAAAACGGTCGTTTTTAAAAAAAAAATTTGCATTGATACATGTCCCAGGACCCAGGTCCCCAAACACTTTTTATGACATTAACATGCATATTAGCCTTTAAAATTAGCACTTTTAATTTCGAACGTTCGCATCCATTATAACTAATAGGGTTCTAAAGCTCGCACGGACTTTAGGTCCGTTCGCGGGTTCTGGTGCGAGCCGAACGGGGGGGTGTTCGGCTCATCCCTAGTTTCAAGATTAGATAAGCACCTGAACGACCACAACATACAGGGATATACAATGTAATACTGACATATAATCACACACATAGGTTGGACTTGATGGACTTTGACTTTGTGTCTTTTTTCAGCCCCACCTACTATGTAACTATGTAACAAGCCATTACCTGATATGTGATTGTGGAGCCTGATCTTGCCTGGAGCTGCATATGGAATATTTGATGTCAGAATACAATAGCCGGCAGTTGGAGATCTTTCCGTCCACAGACTTTAGGCTATGTTTCCACTATTGCGTCTCCAAAGTCGCACGATTTTGCCGCAATTTTTTGCTACAACTTGAAGCAATGCCTGTGTATTCTTGAGGTCTATGGACCTCAAGTCGTATCAAAGTGGGACCAAAGTCGTGCAGGGACTACTTTGAAGTCGCTGCGTCTTAATGTCGCACAGATATGAACGGTACTCATTGGAAATCATGGGGTAGGACTTGTCATGTGACTTTTCAGTCCCAAATTGCATGACAAGTCGCACTAGTGGAAACCTAGCCTTAGTGTGGATGTGGAAAAAAATTTTGTTTTAAAAAATATATATATTTTCTGAACATTCATGTAATTTTTCGATGGTTAATGAGGACAAATTGATGTTCATTTTCAGCCATATGGATGAAGACACAGGTTTGAAAATGTTTCTTGTTTCTTATCTGATCGAACAAAATTCAGATTTGTTAATTTGGTCCCCACAAAAATGTGTTTTTATATTCATCTACTAGTGTAACAATTGAAGATCAAATGTTAAGGCGATATTAAATAGACATGTGCACAACAGAAAAATTTGTTTATTTTCGTTTCGTTTCTTTCGTTTCCGTTGATTCGTAACGATTCGTAAATTCGTAAGTCGTCGGTGTTCGTATTCGTAACGATTCGTATTTTCGTAAGAGTTATTTTTTCGTTGATTCGTTTTTCCGTTAGTTTAATTTTCGTTTATTCGTTTATTCGAAATTCGGACGCATTCGTATTTATTCGTACTTTCGTAACATTGGTAACATTCGTAGATTCGTAATCGGAGCATAATTCATAATTTTATGTAATGTGAATGCTATTATTACATTTTAAGAGACACGGAAAATTACGAATGTACGAATTTTTTCGTTCAATCCATTCGAAGCACGTTAAGCAGCGCCATTGTAAGAGACACGGAAAATGACGAATCAAAAAAAAAAAAAAAAAGTTACGAATGTACAAATTTTTTCGTTCAATCCATTCGAAGCACGTTAAGCAGCGCCATTGTAAGGGACACGGAAAATTACCAATTCAACAAAAAAAAAAAAATTACGAATGTACGAATTTTTTCGTTCATTTTGATTTTAGTTGTTCCTGTTTTAGTTTTTCGGATTTTCTTCTTTCGTAGATTCGTTGTTTCTAATTTGTTTTTTTTCGGATTTTCGTTGTTTTTCGGATTCGTTCGATTCGAACAATTCGTTATTCGTTAAAATTTTTAGCGAATCGTTCGTTCATTCGTACGATAAAGAATGAACTAATATAACGAAAAAAAACGAAACGAATTGCACATGTCTAGTATTAAACCCGAAACCAAAAATGTATTATATTGCAGCTTATCAATCATTAGATGTGGTGGCTGCATCTGTTTTCTTTTCTTTGGCTTTTTACCCTCTGTTTACACCTGGTGATCAGGCCAGTAACACACCTCCTATATTATGGAGACACATCTCTGGATGAATGAGCAGTTGAGGCACAGCAGACAGCAGCATTGTCAGTCTAGGGGGAGGGGAGTGTTAAATGTATTAGCAGATTTAGATACACTAACAAACTGAAGCCAAATTTCAGCTCGCACTTTATTATCGGTTACAGCTGTTTTTTTTTCCTTTTGAGATAAAATGTTTACATAAATAAATAAAAGCTGATCACTTTAATTTCCCCCCACCAGTGTAAGGCTAGGTTCACACTTGCAATGCGGGAAATGCAGCGAATCCTGTGTGCTTCCAGCATCGTATTGCAATCGCACAGCGTTCATGCGATCGCCGGCGATGTCAATGTTATCTTAACGACACCCCAAAACAGATCGCAAAACACAGTGCGAAAAAAAGGGTCCTGCACCATTTTGGTGTGGATGCGATTTCAGCCATACAAATTGCACCTCACATCGCATGTGATGTGAATAGGAATGCGGTGCGATTCCTTTGCGAATCACATGCAGTATCTGCATCGCACCAGTCTGAGCCTAGCCTAAGTGGTTTGTCTCATCCATGTAAACTGACACATTCTGCTGGAGAGTTTGTGATGGGAAAAAACAACAGAGTTGCTGCCGGAATTACCAGATTAAAATAGAAGAAAGAAAGCCTAAAAAATAAAACTTATGCCCCGTACACACGGCCGCAAATTCCGACCACAAATTTTTTCCGACGGATTTTGTCCGACACTGGTGTTACATACAAAGTTGTCGGAAAATCTGATCATTCTGAATGTGGTGACGTTCGTTGCGTACAACGGAACTACGTAGAGGCTAGTAGCCAATAGCTTTGGTCTCATAATTTGATCTGAGCATGCGTGGCACTTTGTCCGTCGGAATTCTCTACACACGATCGGAAAAAGTCAGATCGGATTTTGTTGTCGGAAAATTTGAGAGCAGGATCTCAAATTTTTTCCGTCGGAATTTCAGATGGAGATGGAGCCCACACATTTTTTCCGACAACATGGTCCGATCCGTCATTTTCCGTCTGAATTTCCGACCGTGTGTACGGGGCATTAGGGCTCTTTCACGCGGACGTGTCCGTGTCCGGAGCCCGCTCTGCTCAGACGGAGCGATCCCCACGCTGAGCAGGAAGATGACAGGTCTGTCTCTGCACTCTAGAGGTCTATGGAGGGTCCGTTCAGGTCCGCTTAAAGAACTGACAGGCGGACCTGAACGGACCGTCCGTGTGAAAGGGGCCTAATGCAGCCATCACATCTAAGAACTGGTAAATTGCAATATAATATACTGTATGTTAGATTTTGGATTTAATACTGCTCTAACGCCTTGGCGCCGGGCCGCACGCAGATATGTGGCCTCTCTGCGTCTGGTCCTTGGTGCGAAGGGACCGCATATTTGCGTGAATTGCAGTTCAAAAGGCTGTGCCAAGAGCCCGTGCTCCCGACACAGTTACCGGCGCCTAACCGAAAGCTTCCGATCGGGAATTTTTAGATCACCTGACCGCTGTGACAGCCAATCACGGCGTCATTAATCTCTTTAGGTTTAAGTTCTATACATTGGCATTGCAAATTGAACAACATTTTTAGGGCCTTTCAAACTTCATTTATTGACTCATCATCGAATGCTGTGGCGAGCGATTTTGAGAATTTTTTTATGAACGTTCAAATGCAAATCTAACCGTGTATGACCAGCTTTAGTGGATACTTTGGGCACTTAAAGTGGGGTTGCCACCAAAAAAAAAAAATGTGGCTTAAAAATCATTAAAAAAATAAAAAAAAAATAATTGGACATTTTTTTATTTTTTACTCACCTCTAAATGCCTGTTGCTAGGGGGTCCCTCGTAGTCTGCCACCTTCATTGCCCGGGCTAAACGTCACTTCCCCTAGGCGCCGCACAGTCATCTGGGACCTGTCATGTGTCCCAGATGAGTGAGCGTCGAATCACGGCGCAAGGCGCCGCTCGCGCATGCGCAGCGGGTGCCCGGCTGTGAAGCCACAGCCGGGTTCCCACATTAAGGGGGGGTCTCGTTCCCTCGCATCGCTGGACCCCGGGACAGGTAAGTGTCCAATTATTAAAAGTCAGCAGCTGCAGTATTTGTAGCTGCTGACTTTTTATTTTTTTTTTTTTTTTTTGTGGGCACTCCATTTTAAACCCCCTTCCTAACCAGACCAATTTTCAGCTTTCGGTGCTCTCACACTTTGAATGACAATTACTCAGTCATGCAACACTGTACCCATATGAATTTTATTTATTTTATTTTTGTTGCGCTATAAATCAAAAAATACAGAAAATTCGGTAAAAAAAATAATAATAATTCTTTGTTTCTATTAAAATTTATTGCAGAGTATTGGCAGAGTATTGGCAGAGTATTGCAGTGTTGCACAGTATTGGCAGAGTATTGCACAGTGTTGGCAGAGTATTTCACAGTGCTGGCATAGTATTGCACAGTGGTGGCAGAGTATTTCACAGTGCTGGCATAGTATTGCACAGTGGTGGCAGAGTATTGCACAGTGGTGGCAGAGTATTGCACAGTGCTGGCATAGTATTGCACAGTGGTGGCAGAGTATTGCACAGTGGTGGCAGAGTATTGCACAGTGCTGGCATAGTATTGCACAGTGGTGGCAGAGTATTGCACAGTGGTGGCAGAGTAGCTATCACTGACCAGCGCTGTGGGCACTACACATCCAGCCCACAGCGCTGGTCCCATCTCTCCCCCTCTCCGCTTCTCCCCTCTCACTGTACCGATTAGAGGGGAGGGAGGAACCGGTGTCATGACGTAACGCCGGTTTGTGTACATGTGACGCCGGTTTGTGTACATGTGATCGCTCCGTCATCTGACGGAGCGATCATGTGGTAAACTGCCGCCATCATGGTCACGGATGTTCCCGAGTGCGTGCCCCAGGGGGCTTGTGAGAGCAAGGTTCTGGGAGGACGTCCTACAGACGTCCACCCAGAATAAGCCGACCACGCTGTAGCCGTCTTTCGGCTGTGGTCTGGTCGGCATGTGGTTAAATGGACTGTAGTGCAAATCTGCAAAATGCAAAAAGCATTAAAACTGCATAGGTGTGAATCCAGGCTAATTGCTGAGCGGAGATGCTGAATATACTACCTGATAACAGAGAATGGGATTATGATATGCTACAGTACATGTTAGAAATTACTTTTAGGTTGCAACAATAATTTACTAAATAAAATGCACTTCCAGAAATATTAACACTTATTAGGGGAAACATTTTCTGTTTTTTTTTTTATTATTCATTTTCAGTCTTTTTTTTTTTTTTTAAATACATTTTCGTTTTTTTTTTTTGTTTCTAAAATGATGTCTGACATTTCTGGTTAGAGGATTTATACAGTATGTTGTCAGGATCTGATTTTGCCCTATGATCCACAGAATGACAGCAATTTCTGAATTCGCAATAGTTCTGCCCTAATAACCGTTCCCAGATTGCTATTTATAGGGAGATATTGACCTGTGACCCCGTCATTCCTGAACCCAGCTCTCACATGGCTGGAAGTGGGAACCATTTGCCCTAATTGAGGAGAATTTATCTAGAAATGGCCTTGTTAAAGGGGTGTGGAATTTTTTTTTCGCTCAGACTTCACGCTGTGCTGGGAGGTGAGGGGCCATCCTTGTGTACAAACATCAGAGGTCATTTTGGTTCTGAGGACAATTTATTCAGCACAGGAGAGACAAACTCCATGGCCATCCTACAGAACCACTGAAGCGTTTAGAGTTTGAGTATTTCTATGTAGGGCAGCATGGTGGCTCTGTGGTTAGTAGGCGTACTCGTTAGATCGATGTGGAAGATTTGTTTGTGGAGCACAAAAACTGCAAAGGTGGGTGCAAAAGGCATACCCTCCCAACTTTTTGAGATGGGAATGAGGGACACCTATCAGCAAAAGTATGCAGGCATAAGACACATCCCTTGCCACGCCCCCTTAAATGAGAATTGTACAAAAAAAAATAAGATTGGTAAAACCCACAAGTGCTTTTTACCATTACTATTTGGCTTAGTGTATTGCACTTTGCAGTGCAATACAACGGTGTTGCCGCATGTTGCAATGCATGGCAGTGCATTGTGTTGCAATAGGAGAAGAGTGTCAGGTATAATTTTCTTAGTGTGTTAGGGAGGAGACGGAAGCCGCCGTGATGCCTGCTAAGGAGAGCAGAGGAAGGGGAAGCCACTCGTGATGCCTGCCGCCTGTCGCCCCGGTGAAGCCCTACCCGCCATAGATGGAGTATGTGCTCTGAACCATGGGGGTGGGCCATGGGTGCACTGTTTGCCGACCCCCCCCCCCCCCAAAAAAAATTACCACCAGCCGCCACTCCCCAGCAGCCTCTTCTACCCTATATTCTTGCATTCAGATGCCCCTGATGTTATCAAGACTGATATAGAGCCCATAGGACCCTGCATCAGACATGAGAATGAAGAGGAACAGTCCTCTGTCAGAGCATAGGGGAGCTGAGGATCGGGTAAGTAACACTGTTTTTCCCATACCCTAGACCAGTGATGGTGAACCTTGGCACCCCAGATGTTTTGGAACAACATTTCCCATGATGCTCATGCACTCTGCGGTGTAGTTGAGCATCATAGCAAATGTAGTTCCAAAACATTTGGGGTGCCAAGGTTCGCCATCACTGCCCTAGACCTAAAAGAGCATTTAACCCTTGCAATGTGGAGGCAGGCCCACTGCAATGCAGGCTTTTTAATTTCCCTTTGAGTTGGTCTTTAAAAGCATTAATGGGTATAATTGGGCATTTTCATGATCTCTTTGATCTGTCTCACAGTATAGACTGTAGAGAGTTGAAGCAGCATAGTGATTTTGTAATTGACACACTGGCTCCTTTATGTAAGTGGAGTATATTTGTATACATGAAATTGGCCTATGACTCCCAAGAGTTATAGATAATAACCCTATATATATTACATATAGTATACTTTGTAGTTCTTATATTGACAAAGCAACTTTAGACCAAAGGTGAGACTTAATTGCACAGAGCGTCCACTTTTGAACCAGTAGCAGCTAGTGAGATCATTGAATAGTGTGACCTGTCATTAAAGTGATTGCAATTAGCTACGCTTCAATGAGTATTATACAGCGCCTATGCTTCAGTTGTCCACTAGATGTCCTCAGTCTTACACCAATCAAGTAAGTGTGTGCATCATGTAAACTGTTATCACACCACTAGGTGTCCTCGATGGAAAGCTACCGTATCATGAATTGAACATACTTTTTTTTAAAACTGCTATTAAAGGTATATTGGAATCCATACAAACTGTAGCAATATCTTCACATCAATGCATAACCCAATTATACATAATATATAGAGCTTATAGGACACCAGCTAAACTATATCAATGGGGTAGATGGGAAACATCAGAATGTCCGAGCTGTTAAAGAGTATCTGCTGACTTAAAGTGGAGCTCCGTCCTGGGGGAAATTTTTTATTTTTTTTTAAAAGTCAGCAGCTACAAATACTGCAGCTGCTGACTTTTTAAAATCGGACACTTACCTGTCCAGGGGGCCCGCGATGCGGGGGAACGAGACCCTCCCTCGTTCCACGAGCCGCTCGCGGCGCCGGCATTCCTAATGTGGGAACCCGGCTGTGGCTTCACAGCCGGGCACCCACTGCGCATGCGCGAGCGGCACCGTGCGCCGTGATTTGACGCTCAGTCATCTGGGACACGTGACAGGTCCCAGATGACTGTGCGGTGCCGAGGGGGAAGTGACGTTTAGCCCGGGCACTGAAGGTGGCAGACTACGAGGGACCCCATAGCAACAGGCATTTGGAGGTGAGTAAAAAATTATTTTTTTTCCAATTATTTTTTTTTTATTTTTTTTAGGATTTTTAAGCCCCTTTTTTTTTTTGACTGGAACCCCACTTTAATGCATATGCTTTGGAATTGCCCTAAATTGTTTAGATATTGGCAGACTGTGATAGAAACGATTAACCAGGTGTACCAAACCCAGATAGATCCAAAAATATGCTTGTTAGGATACTTAGAAAAAGAAGTATATACTCCGGCAACTAGATTAATCATTAATAGGATACTACTGTATTTATCGGCGTATAACACACACTTTTTTCCCCTTAAAATCAGAGGAAAATCGTGGGTAATCGTGGGTGCGTGTTATACGCCGATCCCGCGCCGATTGTCAGCCTCCCGACCTTTCTCACGGCTTTCGGCCGCTCTCGCCGACTTTCCCCGCCTTTTGGCCATTCTCGCTGGCTTTCGGCCGCTTTCGGCCGTTCTCGGCAGCTCTCAGCTGTTCTTGCCGGCTTTCGGCCGTTTCCGGGTGTTCTTGCCGGCTTTCGGCTGTTCTCGCTGGCTTTTGGCTGCTTTCGGCCGTTCTCGGCTGCTCTCGCAGTCCCACGTGAGCCGGCGAGAGCGGCTGAGAACGGCCAAAAGAGGCCGAAAGCCGGCAAGAGCGGCCGAAAGCCGCGAGAACGACCGAAAGCCGCAAGAATGGCCGAAAGCTGCAAGAACGGCCGAAAGCAGCCGAAAGTCAGCGAGAGCGGCCGAGAACAGCCGAGAGCTGCCGAGAACGTCCAAAAGCGGCCGAAAGCTGCGAGAGCGGCCGAAAGCAGCCGAAAGTCGGCGAGAGCGGCCGAAAGCTATCGAGCGCCACCGAGATACACAGGACATCCGGCTCTGTATCTCGGCGGCACCATTTTTAAACGTAAATGACACTGGGGCAAGGCTGTTGTTCTCAGGATCGACACCATTTATTTTAGGACTAAATTATTATTATTATTCTTCAAGGTACTTATATAGCGCCGTCAATTTACGCAGCGCTTTACATGGAAGCATAGGGGTAAATAGATCATTTACCAGTTATAGAATAATTAAGGTATGATGACTCAAGAAAGAAGGAATGGTGAATGGAGCTTATAGATGGAGGGGGATTGGGAATGAGGGGGGAGGAGTAGGGAGAGAGGAGGGGAAATTGGGGCTGGGGGGAGAGTTTTTTTTTTCTGTTCTCTTATATATTAATGTGTTTGGTATTTTATGTTTGTGTTGTATGAATTCTGGAAATATGTTTTTTTTTGTTTTCCATGTTTGTTTTGTTTTATAATGTATCTGTGATGAAGAAAAATACTAATAAACAGATTATACAAAAAAAAAAAAAATTGCTATTCAGTCAGATCTGCACAAACTGATCGGATGGACTGCGCACGTAACTATCACTTTTCTGAGTTCATCTGCTTCATTTTATTCAACAATGGAATAAATATCTCCTGCTGAGTAGTGATGCATCTTCTTTAGACTTACATTATATCATTTTCTGTTATGTTGTTTAAAAAAATGTATGTCAATCTGCACGTGATTGCGTCAGAGATGGAACGCACAATTTTAGCCACAGAAAAAGAATCCTGTCCGATTATCTTGCTTTGCTGAATTTCCCAATCTGCAAACTTATTCTGTCCGAGTGACTCTAATGCCGCGTACACACGATCGGAAATGCCGCCAGCAAAACTCTGATGAGAGCTTTTTTGTCGGAAAATGCGACCGTGTGTATGCTCCATCGGACTTTTGCTGTCGGAATTCCAGCCAGCAAAAGATTGAGAGCAGGTTCTCTATTTTTCGGTCGGGAAAAGTTCCTATTCGAAAATGCGATCGTCTGTATGCAATTAGGAAGCACAAAAAAATCACGCCTGCTCAGAAACAATTAGACGCATGCTCGGAAGCATTGAACTTAATTTTCTCGGCTCGTCGTAGTGTTGTATGTCACCGCGTTCTTGACGGTCGAAAGTTCAGAGAACTTTTGTGTGACCGTGTGTATGCAAGCCAAGCTTTAGCGAAATTCCGTCGGAAAAAACATCCAGGATTTTTCGGATGGAAATTCCGCTCGTGTGTACGTGGCATAAGGCTCCAGTCACACTAGCGTGACTCCAAAGTCACATGATTTTCAGTGCAACTTTGGAGCGTGAATTTGCACTGAATGGATCAAAGGCTCGGTTCACACTGCTGCGATATCAAAGTCGTACGACTTTGCCCTGCGACTGTGCCCTGTGATTTCCTTCTGACTTGATCCAACTTGGATGCTATTTAGAAGCCTTTACAGGGGCTGAAACCGCACCCAAGTCAGACCATCCAAAGTAGTGCAGGAGCCTTTTCTAAAGTCAGAGCGACTTGTGTAGTATCAGTTAGGATGGCTTTCATAGGGAAACCTTAAATTTGACATGTCATGTGACTTGTCACAATTCAGATCCCATGTCACAGCAGTGTAAACCAAGCTTAAGTTGCATCAAAAGTCGCACCAAAGTAGTGCAGGAACCTTTTCAAAGTCACTGCAACTTTAAGGGATTATTCACATTAATGTGTTTTTTCATGCTTTTTGCAGAAACACAGGACATTTTTTTTAACATGGGTTCCTATGGAACATGTTCGGATCAATGCATTTTTGTGCCTCTGCGTTTTTGTAAAGGCTGCATATGACGGGCACTGGCAGGCTTCATATGAGGGGCACTGGCGAGGCTGCTGGACACTGGTAGGCTGCATATGACGGGCACTGGTGAGACTTCTGGGCACAGGCAGGCTGCATATGACAACCACTGGTGAGGCTGCTGGGCACTGGTGGTAGGCTGCATATTACGGGCACTGGTAGGCTGCATTTGATGGGCACTGGTGAGGCTGCTGGGCACAGGCAGGCTGCATATGACGGGCACTGGTGAAGCTGCTGGACACTGGTAGGCTGTATATGACATGCCCTGGTGAGGCTGCATATGATGGGCACTGGCGAGGCTGCTGGGCACTGATAGGCTGCATATGACGGGCACTGGTGAGGCTGCTGGGCACAGGCAGGCTGCATATGACTGGCACTGGTGAGGCTGCTGGGCACAGGCAGGCTGCATATGATGGGCGCTGGTGAGGCTGCTGGGCACAGGCAGGCTGCATATGACGGGCACTGGTGAGGCTGCATTGATCTCCTGAATCATGTCTGCAGTCTCTGATCATCTCCTGTATCATGTCTGCAGTCTCTGACCATCTTCTGTATCATATCTGCTAGAGGTGCATCGAATGGAAATTTTGCTAATACTATTAGCAACGTGTTTAAGTTTAAGTAAGAGATTGCAGACATGATACAAGAGATGGTTAGAGACTGCAGACTGCATTTTTCTGGACCTTTCTTGCACTAAAGGTGCCAATAATGGCAAACAATAAATTAATAATAATTTAAATTGATGATATTAAATAAAAAGTTGAATACAATTATATATAAAAATAATATAAATATTTTTTAAAACCTGTCATTTTCGGTATCAGTTTCGGTTTTCGGCCTAGTACATCCTTCATTTTCGGTATCGGTTTCGGCACCAAAATTTCCATTCGGTGCACCCCTAATTGCCAGGCTTAAACATAATGAATGCCTACATAGTATAACAATATGTGAACCTTAAATTCTGCTTTAGCAAATACAGCCATCATCTTGATGCTTCTGTTGGAGCATTGAAAGGCGAGAGAACTATTTACCCATCAGAACTGTTCCATCTAGAGCAGTGATTCTCAACCAGGGTTCTGTGGAACCCTAGGGTTCCTCCAGAGGTTGCTAGGGGTTTCTTCAGCATTGGGCCATTTCTGCCTCTCAGATAAGTTCCCACCGACACCATTGATTTTCTTAGATATCTGTAAGGAGGCAATTCTTCCCAATGACCACAAGTGTAAGGACCATTCTTCCTACTGACCATCACATTAATGTATCATGAGTTGTAGATTTCAAATTTTTATATATTTTATATCTATCCAACCTGCACTAGAAAAACCAGGGCTACAACTTACTACTACGAGTCACAGGGATTCTTACAGTTTTAATACCTGAGGTCCAAAAAATGGAAAATGTACTATGTGCTTCTAGTGAATACATACATACTCTTCGTTGTTTTTTGCAGTTTTTTTTAACTTGGAACCCACTTCTGTCTTCTCCCCTCCCCCTTTGGAGCACCCTTACACCCATATTTAAAATTTAAAAAAAAACACAACCTTTTTCCAGCAGTCTTTGGTATTGTCAAGTGACATCACAGGCCCTTTTCATTTTCTTCTGTCCACGGCGGTGGGTCCTAAATGCTGCAGAGAGCATTGCCACATAATGACGTGACATCTCTCTGCATTTTTGCTACTATATGTACAGGATGGCTTTATGATACAACCCCAGGGTGCAGGTCCTTGACACCCTGAGCTCACAGAAAATGAGTTAAATGATGCTGGGTGTCATTCAAATCATAAGATATCTGGGGCTGGATCACAGAGTGATAAGTCTGCAGAGTATAGTGCCATTCAAATCATAAGATATCTGGGGCTGGATCAGGCGGAAGCGGCTGGCCAGGATGCCAAAAGCGTTCTCCACCACTCTTCTGGCTCTGGACAGCCAGTCTGCAGAACGGCCTCATCACATGGGGAGTCACGCAAACGCTTCATCTGCGACAAAGACGAAGGGGAGTCCTTAGGAGGAGGTGGAGACGCCAGTAGAACTCTGTGTGCGTAATGGCCCCACCATCCGATATCCGGCCGTTCATCCCCACGTCCACATACATAAACTCGTATGTTGCCGACACCACCGCCAACATCACTACACTATTAAACCCTTTATAATTATAATAGTAGGACCCCGAGTGGGCGGTGGGACGATGCGGACGTGTTTCCCATCAATTGCCCCTCCGCAGTTAGGAAAGTCCCAACGGCTGGCAAAGTGGGAGGCCACAGTCTGCCATTCCTGTGGCGTGGAAGGGAACTGTGGAGTGAAACAAGAAAAAAAAATTAGTCACTTTGCACCTAAACATTGCAAGCAGATTAGACAATCAACATCTTGGAACAAGAGCATTGTATAAAATTGGAGGCTGGAAAGTATTTACACAGAAAAGTAGAGGCTCCCCTTCACAGATTACTCACCCCCCCATCAATCCCCCCACTTCTGATGGGACATTGGCAATAACTATGGTTTTGGGGGGGGGGTGGTGGACAGGTAACCCTCTGCACATCATTGATTGGCAAATGGCTCAATAATGTGGCCTAGTTTGGCCAGACCCTCTGTACTTAACACTATTGGCAGGCCACAGGAAAGATCAAATAACCTTTGGCCCCCCCCCCCCCCCCAAAAAAGGCAGGCACAGTGTGACATTATTAAATTACCAAGCAAGCTAATAGGAGGGAAAGAAGACAAAAAAATAGGAAATGGAATGTATGGAGGCAGTCCCTTGCACTACATGCTTTGCTGAATTCATCCCTAAAGATGCGCACTATAAAGAGGTAGGTATATAGTGTGTATGGACCTTGGGAAAGCCAGCAGATAAAGGATTGGTACCATCTGACAGAGCAGTTGGGGGAGGGGGTTCCTAATGAGTTTGCCCCCCCCCCCCACCAAAAGAACAAAAAAAGGGGGCTCTACATGAAGTAAACCACACAGCAAACATTTGTGCATATTTTAGGGGGTGTTTTGGGGCAAACAATACTATGCAGCAGACAAAAGACATTGCTTAAGTGAGTAGGCCATAGGTGTCTATTGGGGCAGAAGAGCATGCTGGTGAGGTAAGTGAAGGGAAAAATGCATGAAGGAGAAAAGGGGCACAGCATATTAGAACATATTGCAATCATGGTAATTAGGGAAGGAGGTCAAAAATACAAGTCATTAGCAAACAGAGCATACATAGAAGGGAATAGTAAAGTATAAATGTTACCTTAATATAGTCCTCCTGCAGGACCTGAATGATGGCAGAACAGGTCTCTGGAATAATGATTCCCAGGGCCTGGGGAGAGATACCTGAAGAGAACTTCAAATCCTGAAGACTTCTCCCTGTCGCCAAGTACCTCAACGTGGCAACAAGCCTCTGCTCCGGAGTAATGGCTTGTCTCATGCAGGTATCCTGCCGGCTGATAAAGGGGGTCAGCAAAGCCAAAAGACGGTGAAAATCGGGGTCCGTCATCCTGAGAAAGTTCCTGAAATCATCAGGATTATTCTCCCGGATCTCACGAAGCAAAGGCATGTGCGAGAACTGGTCACGCTGAAGCAACCAATTCTTGGTCCACATACTCCTCATCACTCTGTTCATGGACGGGTCTTGGGTCAAAGCTAAAAGCCCGACACCAATTCCGCGTACAGCACGAACTCGGCGACGAGTACGCACGGGAAACATCGCTCAGAAGGTCACAAAAGGTCGGCTGGTCAGAACGGACAAACAGAAAGCACCGATAAACAGCAAGGCCTGAAAGAACGAAGTGAATACCAGCAACGAGCAGACAATAAGCAGTGCAAATCAAAGCGTCCTATATCAAGATATAGGCCGCAATGACCAACAAATGCGAACTGACTACACGCACTAATAAACAGATACGCACGACAAGCACAAACTGAAGAGCAGTAACGATCTGAGTCAGAAAACTGAGAAGCGCGAATCTTAAGTCACCAAACTTCCACTAACTCTCGATAAACACGGGATCAGCAGAAGGAGCCCAACGGGTGCCTGACGTGGTGCTGAACTTCCCTTTTGTATCTCGTGGACGACGACTTACGTCACGACGTTCTTAGTTTTTATTTTTTTATGTAAGTCTCACAGATGTATTTGCTTGCAAGAGTTCTCCCCTAGCGTATCATAGGTAAGTCTTCTAGGAGGGAGGGTGGATATTTCTCCTCAATCTGACAGGAGAATGAGCTTCCAACTTTGATGTTAGATTTCTTTCAGGACTTTTTGCAGGAGTAAAGTTCCTTTGAGGACTTTCCACAAGAGTAGAATTCCTATCAGCACTTTTTACAGGAGTAGAGTTTCTCTCTGGACTTTTCATGAGGGTAAGGTAGGTCATGAGTCCCCGTCAATAAATCTGGGCTTGGAGAAGAGGGCCCCGATTTGAGGATGGTAAAACCAGGCTCATCAATGGCATTGCAGTTCAGTACATTGCTTCCACCTTCTTCCTCATCCAACAATGATGTTTCCTTCTCTGTGTGACTTATGGACTCCATTACAGGTAAATATTCATCGGTAAAGCTAATCAAGTCTCCTTCAGCTGAGTTCAGGATTGGTCCAGTATTTCCAGTTTTAGGAGAATCTACTCCCTAGGTGATAATGAAGCATTCATTTCCTGACCAGGTGACTTTTCCACCTCTTTTGTTGATCTTCTTCTTCTGGTCTGGTAACTGACTCCTGCTTCAGCATCCACAGCTGGGGACCACAACCAGCAAGGCATCTCCTCATCCTCACTCTCTTCTTGTACCGGCACCACAGGGCGACTGGGAAATCTTCATCAAGAACGAGTTCTGGGTGGACTCGTTTCCAAGGGAAGTGGAGAAGAAACAGGAGGCACTCAATCAGCATCTGATAAAGGAAGCAGATGATTGCGATGCCACATTTTGAGAGGCCCCAGCTTCCCTTCGGGTTTGATTTGGTAAACTGGTAATCCTGGAAGACAGATGACATACGGTTGAGGCCTCCAGTGATCAGCCAATTTATGTTTATCTGGCACACCCAAGTTCTTTAGCAGCACTCAGTCCCCTGGCTGTAAATCTTGTACCTTCACCTTGAGGTCAAAATTCTTCTTATTTCTCAATTCTCGGGTGGTAGCATGTTCAATAGCTCTCTCATAAGCTTGTTTCAAAATTTTCCATAAACGTTCTACATACCCACTATGGGAAGTTAAAGAAGTATCATCTGCAGATGTTCCAAAAACCAGATCAATCGGAAGTCGAGTTTCTCTTCCAAACATAAGTCTGTATGGTGAGTATCTGGTGGCATCACTCACTGTACTGTTGTATGCATGTAGAACTGTGGCAATATAAAAAAAAAAAGCACCTGGCAATGTTTATTAACAACATTGCTCAGCCCTGAAACACTAAAATAAAAAGAAGCATTGTTTCTTTCTGTATCTTTCTGTTTCTTCATCTGATGATCTAAAGGATGAGCAAATGTTCCTCTGTTTAACCGCTTATTAACCCTTAATTTACTCTAATCCGCCTAAATTAACTCCCTATTCTCCTCCATTTAATTATTATTTTCCTGCTTTTTTTATAAATGATAAACAATAAAACATTTTTTTTGTTTGCTTTGTTAGTGAATATTTTTACACATATATATTAACATATATTTACACATTTACATTAAAATAGTGCAAAGTTAAAAAAAAAAAAATTAATTAAATTTATAAATAACTTTTTAATGCTTTGTACCATTGCTGACAGCTGAAGTGAAAGCAAAACTGTTGTGGTAGGTATCGGTAATTGGTATCGGCGAGTACTAAAAAAAAAAGAAAATATTGGTACTCGTAAAAAAATGGTATCGGTGCATCCCTAATTTATAGGGAGCAAAAGTTGCCATGTTTCCTCTGATTCCTCAGCAGGGCCCTTCCTATACAGCAGACCATCTCTCAGCTGCAACCGATTCCACTCTCTGTGTATTATCTTGGCTTTGACTACAGGACTCTTCAACAGCAGCACTGGATCTTGCTTGGTCAGAGCTTCAAGGGCTAAGTGGCATTGGGGATCCTGCTCTTGATCAGCTTTTATATCTCTTTTTGATAACTGAGGAAGACCCTCACCTCTCACTTGCGTCAATCCACAGTAAAACTGAGGCACTCCAGAAGGAGGAACTCCTATAGATTTAGCTCCTGCAGTCCCTTTCAGCCGTTGGACCAGACCGCTGCATAAAGCTTGCACTCCTTCTGTAGGCACACAAGTCTATTCTCTGAGCTCTTCTACTGGTCGATGAGGCCTAAAGGACAGTGCATCTGCATCTCTATTGCCAATTCCAGGCCAATACTTTAAACTAAACTGGAACCTGGCCAGTGCAGCTAACCATCGATGTCCAGTGGCATCCAGCTTAGCAGAAGTCAAGCGGTAGATCAAAGGATTGTCTGTCTTCACTACAAACTTGTCCCCATACAAGTAATCCTTCGGCTTGTCAACCACCACCCACTTCAGGGTCAAAAACTCCAATTTGTTTTTCCGGGTAGTTCTTCTCAGAGGGGACGAGGCTTCGGCTCACATATGCCACTGGTCTGAGCCCACCATCTTGTTCTTGGTAAAGGACTCCCCCCAACCCATCTCGACTAGCATTCACATGAAGCTCATAGGGCTTAGATGGATCAGCATATGCCAAGACCGGGGGTTCTATAAGACTCCTCTTTAAATGCTGATAAGCCTCCCCACATGGAGTCCATTGTTCTCTGATGGACTTTTTTTCCTCTCATTCCCAGCTTCTTCACCTTCCTCTTTCATTCCTCCTCGCCTGCAGAAACTCATTAAGGGGTCTGGCAATCCTTGCAAAATTAGCTGGCCTTAATCACTTGTTGACAGGCCTGATATAGTCATGGGTGGATCCCAGTTGGCTCAGTACCGTCTTCTCCAAACGCCGTTGCTAACAGTCTTCTCACTAGATCCGTGTTAGTCCCTATCAACAGAGAGTTCTGTTCAGCTCCAAGAGGCCTGGGGCACACCACAACCAAGGTGTCAAATGTCTCCATCTTACCTGTGGCTGCTGGCCCAAAGGAAATCTTTATGGGAATATATCCATCATATGGAAACTTATCAGTCCAAATTCCAAAAATCTAATAGTGCCCTGGTATAAGCACCTTCTACCTGTAAAGACACAATTGGGGATGGCCCCACTAACTTTTCTGGTAATCCTGAAAGTTTTCCACCTTCTGAATTGTTAGCAACTGCTGTAATGCTCTCAGCAGTTCCGCAAGGAAGTTCGACTCTCCCTTTTTTGGGGGGGCACTGTCTACGAAAATGCCCAGGCTCCTCACACTGAAAGCACTTCCTGGGATCAGTCTTGTCCAGCTGAGCTGTAACTTGAGCTTCCATCATCCACAGCGATGTCTGTTGCATCTGATCTTAAGCTACTTGTGTAAGCAATATAACTGGGGTGTGGTACTAAAGGGGTCTTGGGGCACTCCCCCCACTCTGATTCTTTGTCACTGTCCACTTCTGGAACCGCCTTCTCTATTTGCACAGGCTGGGCTGACACTTTCCCTGTCTTCGGAGGGACTTTGGTCCCTTCACGCTATCCTTGATTTTTGGATTAGATTGTGGACCTGCACAAGCCTGGAATAGGCTACGAGACCATCAGCAAAAAAAGCTTGGTGAGAAGGAGAAAACTGTTGGAGCGATTATTTTCAAATGGAAGAAATACAAAATAACCATCAATTTCTCTTGGTCTGGAGCTCCATGCAAGGTTTTGGATATGGGTAAGGATCAGTGTTGCCAACCGTCAGTATTTTTACTAGCAGCCAGTAAAAACCAGGCACTCTTCTCCTGTCAGTAAATGCCAGTAAGAGGAAAAGGTTGCCAGTAAAAAATATGGCCGTGACGCTTGACTCGGAACTGGGCAAGCGCAGCTCGGGTCCGGAGCCGGCCAGGACCATCCAAGTACCTACTACAGTGTGTTTGGGTGGTACCAGCAAGGGGTGGGTCTGGCGGAGACGGTGCCTGAGCATGTCGTGTGATGTCATGGGGCAAGGGAGCCAAGCCGGGTGGCCAGAGCCTCGTGTGCGGGTCTGTGGGACGGGAGCAAGGCAAGCAGGGAGCGGGACTGGCAGTGCTGTTTGGACTGGAGGGGACTGAGAGGACCACCTGGCATGGAGAGAGACTGTCACTGTCACTCAGGATTGGACGTGTCAGTGATCTATGCTGCTGCACACTGCTTCCAGTGTCACTGTGAGCGCCTGCCCCTGAGTCCTGTCCCTGAGCCACCTACTTACTATATTTAAAATAGAATAAGAAATATGCTTTTTGCCTTAATATCTACCTTGAATCACATTGCTAATTGCATATTGTACTGATTTGTAGCCTAAATACTGAAATTTGCACTTACAACTGTAATTTTGTAACTTTTGGAAATGCCAGTAAAAACGTGGTGGTGCCAGTAAATTTTGGGTGTCGTGTCAGTAAATTTCAATCTGGTAGGTTGGCGACACTGGTAAGGATGATCATGAGAAAAGGGAGGTATCAGCCCAGAATTACACAGGAGGAGCTTGTGAATGATCTCAAAGCAGTTGGGACCAGAGTCACCAAACAAACCATTGGTAACACAATACGCCACCATGGATTAAAATCCTGCAGCACCCGCAAGGTCTCCCTCCTCAAGAAAGCACATGTACAGGCCCATCGGAAGTTTGCCAATTAACATCTAAATGATTCAGAGTAGGATTGGGAGAAAGTGCTGTGGTCAGATGAGACCAAAATTGAGCTCTTTGGCATTACCTCGACTTGCCGTGTTTGCACAAAGAAAAATGCTGACTATGACGCTAAGAACATAATTCCTACAGTCAAGTATGGAGGTGGAAACATTATGCTTTGGGGCTGTTTCTCTGCTAAAGGTACAGGCCAACTTTTCCGCATTAAGGGGCCAATGGACAGGGCCATGTGTTGTAAAATCTTGGATGAGAACCTTCTTCCCTCAGCCAGAACACTGAAGATGGGTTGTGGATGGGTCTTCCATTATGACAATGACGCAAAACATACCGCCAGGGCAACAAAGGCGTGGCACAAGAAGAAGCACATTAAGGTCATGGAGTGGCCCAGCCAGACAGCCAAGAAACCTTAAGGATTTAAAGAAGATCTGTAAAGAAGAGTGGGCCAAAATCCCCCCTGAGATGTGTGAAAACCTGGTCACCAACTACAAGAAACGCCTTACCTCTGTGCTTACCAACCAGGGTTTCTCCACCAAGTACTAAGTCGTGTTTTGCTTGGGGATCAAATACTTATTTTACTCACTGAACTGCAACTTCATTTATAGCATTTGCTTTATGTGTTTTTTCTGGATTTTGGGGTAATAGCCTGTCTCTATCATTTAAAATACACCTATGATAACAATTATTGACCCTTCATTTCTTTGTAAGTGGGCAAACTTGCAAAATCTGCAGGGGATCAAATATTTATTTACACCACTGTACATTGTAATTCTTATGCAATTCAGATGTCTCTGTCCGTTTACAGCAAAAGTAAGCTGCAGTGGTAATTCTGATTTTGTAATGGCACAATTATTAGTGGTTGCCAACAGTGTTTATGGAAAGACAAAGGTTGTTTTAACTCTTTGTAGCCCCAAATCACAAACAAACCACTCCCAACTTTCAAAGCCACAGATATCTGTTTGCATATTGAACTGTTCGGAGGAAAGATGAGCTCCTATGAGAACTTCATCAGTGCAGCTATACGGATAAAGCTGCCCCTATTGTTTCCATACAACATGAGCATTCTGCACACGTGCGCACCACAGTCCCTTATATCACAGCTTTGCTGATTACCGTGAACAGACAAGCTGTTGCAGATCAACCTGGTTGCAGCAAATAAGTTTCTGCTTATAGAGGCTTACCATTTTCAGACACAGAGAGGGAAAACCTGTCCATATGCCCCCTGCCATTGTTGACTAGTGGTGATTTCCCAGATGACAACCCCAGTGGACCTGTCCTGGATTCTGAAGGACTGTCCAGGGATTTCAAAACCGACAGAGACAAGAAATTGCACATTACAGATTTAAGGAAACAGATCTACCCACCATACAGGTGGCATGAAAAAACTCTGGAATTTCACAGCAGTGAATTAGGCTAAATTCACATGGGTGCATGGGGGCAGCCAGGATTGGCCACCAGCAAGAATCAGTAGGTTCTGGCTGGTAATATTAAACGCTGGAGCAGCTGTCAGCGGTGGCTGTCAGATTTGTATCTTGTACAAATCAATGGGTGGGATCACCACTGGTTGCATGTACCTGCGCAACTGAGCGGTTACATGCAAACAGAGCCTCCAGTGTGTCCAGGAGCAGCATTCAGCCTCTGAATGCATCTTACTATCTGTACCCAAGTGCCCGTGTGAATGTAGCCTAATGCTGTTTACACACGGCCGGACTTTTCGACAGCAAAGGTCAGACGGAACGAATCTGTCGGACAATTCGATCGTGTGTGGGCTTCATCAGACCTTTGCTGTCGAAAAATCAGACATACTTTAGATTTAGAACATGTTTCAAATCTTTCCGACGGGCTCGAGTCCGGTCGAAAAATCAGTTTGTCTGTATGCTAGTCCGACGGACGAAAACTGACGCTAGGGCAGCTATTGGCTACTGGCTATGAACTTCCTTATTCTAGTCCGGTCATACATCATCACGTTCGAATCCGTCAGACTTTGGTGTGATTGTGTGTAGACAAGTCTGATTCGACGTAAGTCCGTAGAAAGCCCGTCGAAAGTCCGTCAAAGTCTGACGGAATTCAGTCCGTCGAAAAGTCTGGTCGTGTGTACATGGCATAACACAGAACTTGGAATATAGTGGGCAGCAAAGTGCCATAGTGGTTAGCACGGAGGCACCAGGGTCCTTGGTTCAGATATCAGCCAGAACACTACCTGCATTGCATTTGCATGTTCTCCCTGTTTTTGCTAGGTTTTTCTCCCAAAAACTTTCTGATAGGGTAATTGGCTGTATAAAATTGGATCTAGTATGTGTATGTATGTTTGTTACAACGTTGTAGGATTGACCTTAGATCGTAAGCTCCTTGAGGCAGGGACTGGTGTAAATGTAAAGCGCTGTGTAAATTGTGGGTGCTATATAAATATCTATAATAAAATTATGGTAAATCGAGTGGCCTTTGTGCCTTTGGTACAGTCTGGATTGTATTATCAGTCCACTCATTGAGCTGTGTTGAGCCTCCCTTAAAAATGGAGAATAGAGGGTTAAAGTTCTCTTAAATGACATGTTACTATTGCGCTACTGTTCAAATTAGAATGCGACAAAAGGGAAAAAAAAGGCAGTAAATGGGCAATTGCATTCAAAAACGTTCCAAAGAAAACCAAAAATGTCACAAAAGTACAGGTTTGTATAGCCATCTGTAACATTAGTGACCTGAGTTTAGGGACAATCTGGCAGCGCCACTTCATGTGAAGCATCTAAGCGTCGGTCGTCTTTGTCTAAAGGTAATTGCATCTTTACAAACATTCTTTGGACGTTCATTTTTTAAATTCCCGATGGGGATGTGAAGTAAAACAAGAGCACGTGAGGCACAATAAAGAAAGCTTTCCCTTTTCTGTGTTAGATATGGTATTGTTTGGTGCTGGGAGCTCGACCGGGTTCCCCAGCCAGGAGAATTTAGTAAATAGGCCGTATTAGCAGGAATTGCTTTCACACACATTGGAGAATAGAGCCAGCTGTTAGCAATAGGCAGGTGTCTACTCTCTCTTCCTTTCTTCTGCAGGAGAACTATCCCAGGAATTCCGCTTGTCTGAAGGAGCCACCTCCCAGGGAGGCAGAAAGTGACAGAGAGGCTGAAAGAGACGTGTCAGAGCTAAAATTCCTCCCATTCACAAACATTTTTGGGGAGGAAAGGTATCAAGAGCACAAGTCTAAAAGTTGGAAAGCCAGTTTCATGTATTTGCTCATCGTCTTTATATAACAACTAGGTCTAAAGTCAAGATAAATGCCAACTGTCCCTTATTTCAGAAGTCTTCAAACATTGTGAGTTTTTTTTTTCTCCTAGAAATTTCAGTCCCTGGAGTTTTAATTTTCATTCTGACCATTTTATATATATTCAGTGCTTGTAAAGAACTAACAATAATGTTGGTTTTTATAGTACTGTTTACATACAAGGAAAACCATAGTCTTATGCCCCGTACACACGGTCGGAAATTCCGACCACAAAATCCGTCGGATTTTTTCCAACGGATTTTGTCCGACACTGGTGTTGCATACACACAGTTGGACAAAGTTGTCGGAAAATCCAATCATCCTGAACGTGGTGACGTTTGTTGCGTACGACGGGACTACGTAGAGGCTAGTAGCCAATAGCTTTGGTCTTGTAATGTGATCTGAGCATACGTGGCACTTTGTCCGTCGGAATTCGCTACACACGATCGGAAAAAGTCAGATAGAACTTTGTTGTTGGAAAATTTGAGAGCATTTGTCCGTCGGAAAATCCGATGGAAAATGTCCGATGGTGCCTACACACGGTCGGAATGTCCGACAACATTGTCCGATAGGACAGAATCAATCGTGTGTATGGGGCTTAATATATATATATATATTTTTTAGATATGAATGTGAAAGTGATAAACTTAGTGTAAATAACCTTACAAATGCAAAAAAAATCATACCAAAACAACTAAATCAGCTATACAAAATTTGAGCAGTGGAAGCCCCTATCGGCATCACCCGGAATGACAAAAGTCAATTGCTCAATCGACTTTTGCTGAATGAAGTAGGTGGAAAATTCTCCACCGATCCAGTTGGATGCAGGCACTGTTTGAGTATTCTGATAGCTGCAAATGTCGGCTGCCAGAATATAATAGCCGCCGGGGGAAATCGTGTCTATCTGCCTTGTTCAGAAAGGATGGAGGAATCTGTTATGCCGCGTACACACGGTCGGAATTTCCGATGGAAACAGTCCGAGCTTTTCATCGGATTTTCCGACCGTGTGTATACCCATCGGTCTTTTTCTGTCGGCATTTCCGATGGACTTTGGATTGAGAACCTGTTCTTAATTTTTCCGACGGAAAACCTTTCTATCGGATTTTTTGATCGCGTGTATGCAATTCCGACCCGCAAAATTCCGACGCATGCTCGGAAACAATTCGACACAGGCATTAAACGTCCCTTTTATAGTGCCGTTGAACGTGTTGTATGTCGTGGTGTTATTGACTGTCGGAATTTGGTGTGACCGTGTGTAGGCAAGACAGTTAGAGCGGAATTCCATCGGAATTCTGACAGGAAAACCATCAGAGCTTTTTCCGACGAGAATTCCGATCGTGTGTACGCGGCATTAGCTTTTTTTACATTCAGCCGGTAGGCTGAACAAAAAACAAACTTTGAGTGTATGGCCAGCTTTTGGCTTAATTTACATTTGCAGTTGGGGAGAGTAAAATTAGGCAATTGAGCCTTAAGGCAGCTAGACAGCAGTGTACACATGCTGCGATGCTTTGCTTTATGGCCGACATTATTCTCTCTATTATGTAAGGCAAGCAGCACCGCTGCTGAACACAGCAACTATGAGGCAAATTCTAGGCTCAAGTTGCGTTGCAGCATTTCCATTTAAAAAGTCAATTTAGCTGTCAAAAAAAAACAGGCATCACCACACTAGTGATCGACCACAGATTGCTTTTCAAAGAGTGACACAGGTGTAAACGAGCCTATACAGCAAATACCGTAGGTTTTATATATCTTGTACATTGAGACAGCTATTATTATTATTATTATACAGCATTTATTTAGCACCAACAGTTTGCGCAGCGCTTTACAAAGTGAGACACTACACCAACAGTACAATACAAAACAAGAGGATTAGAGCAGCTATGGTAACTTATGAGATATTCAGAATCAGCTTATTGCTTAGTGTTACCTCTTCTCTCTCAGTGCAGGTCTGCTGCAAGCCAGTCAAGTGGACAATGAAAATGTAAAAAGTGATTAGTTGAACACACATGCTTTTTTTCCCCGCAAATAATTTTCTCCGATTGTAACATTAAAACTAACCCATGCAATGATTTGTTGGATCTGACTGACTGACTGGAAGCAACCAATGGCGTCCCTAGGGGGGGGGCAGAGGGGGCCCTGACCCCCCCAAAATGAAGCTGTGCCCCACCATGTGCCCCCCCCCCCCCAAAAAAAAACAAAAAAAAATTTTTTTTTTTTTTTTTTTTTTTACAAAAAGGCAATGTCTTTTTGTTTGCATCCATAGCGGATGCGCCACATCTTACTCAGGCTGCCGCTGGAGTAACACAGTCTCTATTGAGAGGGGGAGTATTCTTCTAGCCTGGACGCGTGGGTAAGTGTGTGCACTGCAGTACACTGTAATCACTGAACTGCATTATCTCCATCCCTTCTCTCCCCCATCTGTCCCTCCCCCTCTCCTGTTCTTTCAAGACCTTCACAACTTACTTTCACTTTCAGTTAGGCAGGTAATAGACTATGCAAATTTCTTTCCTGCATCCACAGAGTGCAGGAAAGAAACTTGCATGATTCCCCCATTAACACAGACAGTGGTGACAGGGGAATATCCTTTCCTGCCCAGCAATTGTATTCTCCCAACAAACAGTCATTATCACTAGTGGCTATAGCAACCACTAGTGATAATCATAAGACTATCTGGCCAGCTGGTTGTTCCCAATTTGATCGATCAACTTGGTACATTCAGCCTGCTCATTAATGGTTCAAACCTCAACCAGCTGAGATTTAAACTGCCTATGGCTGGTCTTAGCACTTAGGCAGCCCATACATTGATCACTTTTTTCATTTAACTAGTAGGTTGCATGAAAAAAAAAGAAATGATCCAATTCTCCCATCTACACATTATAGGTGGATGGGGGAATCCTTGCAGTGTGGACCAGTGGTGGAACTACCAGGGTTGCTGTCCTGGCTATTCACAGCGCTGGTCTCTGTCTCCATGGCAGCAGTGGCACATTGGAACCCAGTGCTGGTTACTTTATGGGGCTAATGTACAGGAGAGCCAGCACAATTTGTTGTTAGAGATGGGCAGGGCATGTTCAAAATCCCACATGCCCGAGCCCGTCAGGAAGCCCACACTGCACGGCGCTAAGCACAAGCAGTGAGACATTTCCTGGTCCGCAGCTGCACAGATCAGGAATGTCTCACTGCCTGTGATTAGCCGTGTGCAGTGTCGGCTTCCTGGCGGGATTGGGCAAGTGGGATTTCAAACACACCCGAGCCCATCTCTAATGGTTGTAGAGTAGACAGTTGACCTCCCTGCAGGTTGCTTAGCAGCAGTGCAGCCTTCTCTGACATGCTGATCGTGATGCAATCCAGGTGATGCTACTAGTCAAATCCTAGTGTTAAATATCATAGTGATTTTATTGATCAAAGCCCACACCTTACAGGCAAAGAGCCCACATGGCTGCTGAACATACGGTGGATGTGGTTGTACTCTTGATGCTAATAAATACTGTGTTTATTAGATCTGACTGGGAGCATCACCTGGATCACTTCCCGATCAGCATGTCAACAGAGAAGGTTATACAACATTACTGCTGCTAGGTGACCAGCTGGGGGCTCGGCTCTCTACAATCAATAGTGCCAGCCTTCCCCTGCATGCACCCATAATGTCACCAGCACTAGGTCCTAATAGACTGCTGCCACTGCCAAGGACACAGATGCCAGACCAGCACTGTCAATAGCAGGGGCAGGACAGCAAGAGGAGGCTGGGGAACACCACAGTGGCAGAACACCAAGGCCCGGTGGCAAGACAACCTTTGCAACCCTGATAGTTCTCCCACTGCTTTGGACCCTTATATTTTCTTGGTATGCTGGTGACATATATCTCTTGTTTTCTGCCACCCTGGGGATCGTAGTAAAATTGCATTTTATAGTTGCCCCCCTACTTTTGTCCCTGTCCCCCCATGTGCCCCCCCTAAATATGAAAGCTGGAGACGCCACTGGAAGCAACGTGTGTCTAAAGCCTTGTACACACTAGTAGTTTTTTTCGTTCAACCCAGCAGGGCTAAACAAAATAAAAAACAATTGGCTCAGGAGGAGCTGCTGTACTAACTATCCAACGTTAGTACAGCAATCTTCCCTGTTGTGCATCTGCTGTGCTATTGTGCTCTTATGCCGCGTACACACGAGAGGACTTTTCGGCAGCAAAGGTCCGACGGAACGAATCCGTCGGACAATTAGATCATGTGCGGGCTCCATCGGACTTTTGCTGTCGAAAAATCCGACAGACTTTCGAAATAGAACATGTCTTAAATTTTCCCGTCGGAACTCTGCTGGACCCAGTTCCTATCGAAAAATCCGCTCGTCTGTATGCTAGTCCGACGGACAAACAACGATGCTAGGGCAGCTATTGGCTACTGGCTACGAACTTCCTTATTCTAGTCCGGTCGTACGTCATCACGTTCGAATCCGTCAGAATTTAATGTAATTGTGTGTGGCCAAGTCCGTTCATTCGAAAAGTACGTTGGAACTCCGTTGAAAGTCCGTCGGAAAGACCGTCGGACCTAGTCCGTTGAAAAGTCTGCTCATGTGTACGCGGCATTAGGCTGGATTCACACCTATGCATTTCTTGTGCATTTTGCAGATTTGCACTACAGAAAATGTTCCATAGGAAACCATGTTAAATTGACTGTAGTGCAAATCTGCAAAATGCAAAAAGCACAAAAAATGCATAGGGGTGAATCCAGCCTTAGAGGGGGACGGCCCACCCGCCAGAACACTTTGGGCAGCCATTGGCTGAGAGTGCTGATTGGGAGCCGATCGACAGACGTCTTTTGGTCATGCCCCTTCAACGGACTGACTCCAGTACACATGGGTTGAATATCGTCTTTTTTTCTATTGAACCGGCCAATTCCACCCGACATTCAGCCGTGTGTACTAGGCTTAAGGCTGCATTCACACCTGAGCATTTTGTAGCTCGTAGCTCAAAGCTACAAAACTATCAAACATAAAAAAATCTATTATTTTTTAAACACCTGTAGCTCAAAATAGTTCTGGAGCTTTTTTTGTAGCTCAAATTGGGCAGTTTGCAAAGTTTTGGGGTGTTTTCAGCCCCAATGAATTGCATTGGTGCATGTGTAAAATGTGCAATACGCACGTTTTGTCGTGTGTTAATGTGCTGATATGTCCACACAGCAACAAGAGATGTCACAGATGATACTTTCCTCTATAGGCTTATACAAAAACACTTGAAGCTGTAACAAAATGTGCAAAAGCATATATAGAAACACGTGATAAAATGTTCAAAAAAAAAGCGCAGAAATGAGACGCTCAAGTGTAAATACAGCCTAATGCCGTGTACACGTGATCAGAATTCTTGTCGGAAAAAGCTCTGATGGTTTTCCCGTCGGAATTCCGATGGAATTCCGCTCAAACTGTCTTGCCTACACACGGTCACACCAAATTCCGACGGTCAATAACACCGCGACATACAACACGTTCGACGGCACTAGAAAAGGGAAGTTTAATGCTTCCGAGCATGCACCGAATTGTTTCCGAGCATGCGTCGGAATTTTGCGTGTCGGAATTGCATACACACGATCGGAAAATCCGATAGAAAGGTTTTCCGTCAGAAAAATTAATAACAGGCTCTCAATCTAAAGTTCATCGGAAATGCCGACAGAAAAAGACCGATGGGCATACACACAGTCGGAAAACCTGATGGAAAGCTCCCTTCGGACTGTTTCCATCAGAAATTCCATGCCGTGTGTACGCTGCATGAGACTTTACACAGTTATTGATCGGGGAGGCTGTCTAAATGTGTCAAATATATATGCAGTCATTATAGAAGCCTTGCTCAACCTTTTCACCCCAGTGGAACCCTTTAAATAATTTTAGGTCTCAAGCAACCCCTACTAAACTTAAAGTGGTGGGACACCCTGAAAAAAAAAACTTTAAAAAAATGTTAATAACAATTTACCAGAAATGGCTGTTGCTAGGCAGATCGTCCTAATCTGCCTCTTCCAGCGCCGCAGTGATCTTCTCTCCTTCCGTCTTCTAGTGAATGGGGCGCGGCGTGTTATGGGAACTGTGTCCCACAACACATCGCGTTCCCCATTCACAAATTAGACTCGCGCATGCGCAGTAGGCTGCGCGCCGACTCGCGCATGCACAGTAGGAAACGGGAAGCCGTTTCCCTTACTGAGGATGGCGGCGCTGGATCCGGATCGCCAAGGGACATCTCGGCCTCCACGACCGACATCGCGGGCGCCCTGGGAGGGTAAGTGTACTTATTAAAAGTCAGCAGCGACTTTTTTTTTTTAGCTGCTGACTTTAAAAAATAATTTTTTAAAGGTGAAACACCCCTTTAATGCATTGGGGAAAGAATGCCCTTTACCTTACAGTGGTGATCACAATGCAACCTTTACGGACAACTAAAAAGATCATTGGTGTCATACGGTTGTTTTTTCTACGTGATATTGGACATGGAACTATCCGAGCACCATCAGATAGGAGGACAATCACTTAGAGCTCAAGGAACCTCTAGCAACCTCTGGAGAAATGCTAGATTTCCACAGAAACCTGATTGAGAATGGCTGGACTAGAGGGAGAATCTAGAAATCTGTGTATTCATTATAATAATGGTAGTGTGGTACAGCAAGTGTGTAAAAATGTGAGAGTAAAATCAAAATCATTTTGAATTGAGCATTAGAAGAAAAAATAAACAGATATGCTCCATGAAAATACACTTAGTAGCTTTACCTTAAAAAATAAAAGAAAAAAGTATGTATATTAAAAATTATCACTTAACATGCACCGTTCGGAGATAGAGCCGTGGTGAAGACATTGAGGATTGGAGCTTACCGTACTCATGGGGATGCTTTGACAAATGTAGCAGAAAAGACAATCAGACATGTTGCATATTGCTCCCTTCGGCCTTCAGCAGTGTTACCATGTACATGGAGTTTGCAAACCTATTGCCTTCATTTTAGATTTTCTTGCTGTTGTACATCATTTTCCACAGTAGTGTCCTAGGTACATTTAAAAAAAAATCCATGGCTACATACCCTAAAGCATATTAACCCAGAAATATCACAAATCCTGTATCTCCAGTCAGCCTGGAGATTGCTGAAGTCTAGACATGTGCACACTGAAATATTTTGTTTGGAATTTCGTTTTCGTCCGAAAAATACATTTATTTAGTTACTCCCGAATTCGTTTTTATTTATTTTGTTTTTCGTCAAAAATTGCATTCGTCCGAAAATCCAAATGAATTAAGGTCGAATCTGTCATTGAAGGTTTATGGTGTCTGTCAAATGTTCAAAGAAGATTTGACGGAGCAGCTAAACTGTACGACGCCGTATAGTTTAGCTGCTCCGTCAAATCTTCTTAGAACATTCAACAGACACCATAAGCCAAAGATTCGACGTTTGTATGTTTTTCGATGCTTTGTCGAATCTTTGTCGTTCATGTTGAATGTATATAGTTCAAACAGAAAATGGACTGGTGATAGTGATCACTGATCAGACAGGTAACAAGATAGGGTATATAGAATCTATATAGAATCTCAATCTATAATATAGAATCTATAATAATAAATCCCCCCCCCCCACAACACGGGCAGCCTCTGAGGCTATCACAACACTAGTAACACTAGTATCACTATCAAGTTCACAACACTAACACAATAGCAGCAGATTATTATGAAAAAGTTAGGTTGAACTGTAGCTTGCTTCACTATTGTTCTGCTGCTGTGCTTATGCTTAATTGCTAAATAATTCAGGTTCTCTGACAAATGGACTAGCTAAGATTGACTGTCTTCTGAAATGATTCAGTGTGTGTCTCTCTCTGCTAGCAATTGTAAGTGAAAGTAAGTTGGCTGTATGTGTGTACTTAGTTCTAGCTATTTTACTGCTCCTCCTCTTTGGTTACAATCAGCCAATAACATTCATCCTCATCATTATTTTTATTTTTCTTCCCCCACCCAATTTCAGCAGCGATCTTTTCTCTCTATGTCAAATCTTTTCTCTCTATGTCGAATCTTTTCTCTCTATGTCGAATCTTTTCTCTCTATGTTGAATCTTTTCTCTCTATGTCAAATCTTTTCTCTCTATGTCAAATCTTTTCTCTCTATGTAGAATAATCTTGGACTAATAGAGTTAAGGTTAGGCACATTCGACCACAGGTTCGATAGACACAGATTGTTATTGTCAGCGTCATGTCGAATCTCCTATCTATATCGAACCGTTGTTGCAACGAAAACGAAAATAAAGCATTTGTTTATATCGGATCTTTAGTTTTTCGGATTCTGCACTTTCGTTATCGTTTGTTAAAATGATAACGAAAATACCTGAAATTCAGATGAAAATGCATTCGGACGAAAAGGAATGCACATGTCTACTGAAGTCACATATTGTTTTTTTGAAGTACACAATTACTCCACGCATTGTGTTAAGACACATCTCAGTCTAAATGTGACACGTGTGATTACAAGCTTGTTCCACTTTTTTCTTTTCAAAGAAATGACCATGATTGAAGTCTGTCTGCACAGAAAATGTGCAGCAGGTTAAAAAATGTATTATCATCTCCTAGGGAATTCTACATAGTCTGACTGTCACCCACTTATCACAGGTGACACTCAAAATGGGCCAGTATTGGTGTGGCGGAGCATGCTGTAACTGTGGTTCCCACAAATCTAATGTAATTATGGTTTGATTCATATGGTTTTGGTCAGATTGGTTAATTGTCATATGTCTATGAGCATTCTGTGAGCTCTGGACTGATAATACAATCCAGAGTCTGCTTACATAGATACCCCCAGGCCAAACTGAATCGATTGTTTGAAATGGATTTTCCCAGCTGAACTCTATTGTTCCTCTGAGATAAAGACAGCCCCAAAAAGGCTGGTTTGTGAGTAATGATGGTACTTTCAAATTTACAAACTGTATTAAAGAATGGACATTTCGTGTTTTGATCTTCTGACTGCCATCTCAAGTCTCTGGGCTACTTTGGCAGTGAGAGTTCCATTTTGGCCAACTTTACCAGGTTGCAATCACTGGGGACCAGACCAAAATCAAGTTTATTTTAAATATGTAGCAAAATACCTTAAAATAGATATAAACTAAAATATTATTAGCTTATGAACTATAAATTACCTTGGATTTGGTGTGCATATTAGTGTATTTAGGAATATTGCTTTTGTGCCTCGTACAGTGTATGTCATTTAGCAGCTGGATCTTCTTTTAGGTCTCTGGGCTTCTTAAGTGGCAGGAGTGTTATATGTTGGCCAACTTGCCCAGGGTATGACCAATGAGGATCATTGTTGCATTTTCCTTTAAATATGAAGCCACACAACCCAAAAATAATGCAAATACAAAGATATATCAGTTGTTTATGAACTGGCAATACATTGCTTTTCGAGGCGGGAGCCATCATGCTTTCTATTATACATGGTAGAGGATATATATCTATATGTGTTTTAGCTTATTTAAAAAGCTTTTTTCGTAGAGTGTGTGTAATTCCATGTACAGGTGTAGCTTGTCATCTTGGAATTGTCTAGCCTCCCAAACATGTTTGTATGCTGTCAATCACTGTGTCCCATCTGAATTATCCCACCTCCCCCCAGCCCCTCACGCTACATTTAGGCATTCTGCCATTGTTCTACCCTTGACAGGTGTATAATTGCATGATTGATGAGGTTTCATTACCCTCCAATTGAACTGGGTTCTATCCCACTCTGTTCCCGAAGTGATTTGACTGGCAATGCTTCTCCCCCTCTGCGTACCCTCTGACCCCAAGCGCGCTCACCCCAAAGTGTTAGCGTGGCGTTTGGGGGAGTCTGATGGAGAGGTGACAGCTTCTCTGTTCATGTACATCTGCCAAACCCTGGTGTTATACTTTGCCCCATCACCGACTTCTGCCCCGTAGGATGCCCTCCTTCATGGGAACGTCTGTCCTGGAAAAGTGCTTTGTTTTGTATTTAAAATATTAGTGTAATAATATCCAATTGGAGACCTGTTTTTTAACCTGCATAAGAATACCTAGTAACTTGAAAAAGATCAGGTTTCAAAATGCATTAATTTTCTGAGAGATACAGTATCTCACAAAAGTGAGTACACCCCTCACATTTTTGTAAATATTTTATTCTATCTTTTCATGTGACAACACTGAAGAAATGACACTTTGCTACAATGTAAAGTAGTGAGTGCACAGCTTGTATAACAGTGTAAATTTGCTGTCCCCTCAAAATAACTAAACACACAGCCATTAATTTCTAAACGGCTGGCAACAAAAGTGAGTACAATAAGTGAAAATGTCCAAATTGGGCCCAATTAGCCATTTTCACTCCCCAGTGTCATGTGACTCGTTAGTGTTACAAGGTCTCAGTTGTGAATGGGGAGCAGGTGTGTTATCGCTCTCACTCCCATACTGGTCACTGGAAGTTCAACATGGTACCTCATGGCAAAAAACTCTCTGAGGATCAGAAAAAAAAATTGTTGCTCTACATACAGGTGGCTTAGGCTATAAGAAGATTACCAAGACCCTGAAACTGAGCTGCAGCACAGTGGCCAAGACCATACAGCGGTTTAACAGGACAGATTCCACTCAGAACAGGTCTCGCCATGGTCGACCAAAGAAGTTGAGTGCACATGCTCAGCGTCATATCCAGAGGTTGTCTTTGGAAAATACTGTGTTCTTCGCCTATAGCAGCCCCCTTCCCCATAAGGCAAGACGGTCTACCGGTACTCGGTTGCCCCCAGGACTTATACACACGTCAAGAACGCGGTGACGTACAACACTAACAACGAGCCGAGGAAAATAAAGTTCAATAGCCAGTGCGACTCTTTTGCTTGATTTTGAGTATGCGCGGCACTTTGTGCGTCGGAATTGTGTACACACCATCGGAATTTACGCATACGGATTTTGTTGTCGGAAAATTTGAGAACCAGATCTCAAATTTAGTGCGACGGAAAATCCGATGGAAACTGCCCGATGGAGCCTACACATGGTCGGAATTTCCAACAACAAGCTCTCATATTTTACGTCGGAAAGTCAGACCGTGTGTACACTGCATTACAGTGGTGGTCAGAATTCCACCCTAAAGCCTCGTACACACGATGCGATTGTTGGCCAACCGAGCATCTGATTTTTGTCTTAAGGGCGTGTGCCAGAATTTTGTCTTGCATACTAACGGTACACAATTGTCGTGCAACAAACATGAACGTAGTGAGGAATGCTTCCTGCAACCTAGCCTCACTGCCAAGTGATGTGGACCCTGCAGTGGCAGGCCCAGCTGAAGAGGCTGCAGCTCATTCATCTGTGGGCGTGCTGACGGCTATTGAAAATGCCCGTGCTGGATTGCCCTCACAAATTTCCCAAGATTTACGGCAGAAATACCTGGAATATTTTGTGGGTAGAGGGGCAGTGGCTTGGCAGCAAATTGTAGCTGATCATTTATAATTTTTTTTGTAGATCATAAACTCCTATTTCATTTGAACTACTGTTGTCTGTGTTTCTTATATGTCTAATACAGTGTTTCTCAACTCCAGTCCTCAAGGCGCCCCAACAGGTCATGTTTTCAGGATTTCCCTCAGATGAAACGGCTGTGGTAATTACTAAGGCAGTGAAACGGATCAAATCACCGGTGCAAAATAATGGAAAGCCTGAAACCATGACCTGTTGGGTTGCCTTGAGGACTGAAGTTGAGAAACACTGGTCTAATATGTTCCCAAATGGGCTTTATTTTGGCCACTTGCTTCAAAAGTGCAAATGTACCTTAATTGCTACATGAGGTGACAATATCTTCTTCAGCTAACTATTATGGTGTGCTGTGGGTCTGCTACACACACACAATGTTTTTGTTCTTAATGGATCGAATGCATGAAGTTCAAAACATTATGCCTTTACAACTCCTTAAATTTTTTGGAGGCCTAAAAATTGCAGGAGTTGTCCACATATAAGAGCACATTGTCACTGTAACTACACCAACTTACGAAATACACTGGTATTGAGCAATGAAATAATAAGCCACACATTGTTTAGTAAAAAACATTTTACTCAAAGCACATTCACATGTGCGTTTTAAGGTTTTAAAACAAACCAACATCTTGGTGTATAATATATATGTTTTGCATTATTTCTCCTTTTTTGCGGCTAAACAGGCATGTTCTAAAAACATTACATACACATCCCAAACTCAGAAACTTACAAAGTTCGAGTTTGGTAAAATAAAGGCCAAAAGAGACATTAGTATCCCAAGACTGTGTGGATGTTGCCTTCTTCTGATCGAGTGATCTCACCCCTCTAAAAGCCAAGATTTGAAGCCACGTACACGTAGAGGCATAACAATTAAATGCCCCTTATGATCCCATGCCTAAAATATGTGTAGTTACAAACCATTTTTCTAAAAATCCCATCACAGGGTATCTATGGACGCGTTTCGGGGATGCAACCCCTTACTCTGAGCTTCTTTAGTTATTAGGAAGGGGTTGGACACGGAAAACGCGTCCATTGATACCCTGTGATGGGAGATAGCACATGTTGACACACTGTGTGTTTTGGGGTTTTAGAAAAATAGATGTATGGAACTACACACATTTTAGGCATGGGATCATGGGGGGAATACGAATGTTAAGGCCCAATTTGGGGGCACCTTCAAATTTTGGGTTTAGATTCTAAAAAACACATAAATATTACAATTCACATTAGTTAGGGCAGTGTTTCCCAACTCTCATCATCAAGATGCAAACCCAAGTCATGTTTTCGCGATTTCTTGAATTTGGCACAGGTGATGTTGTAATTTTTACTGTTAGTAATTCGCACAGTCGTTTTTAGACAAAGGAAAATCTAGAAAACAGGACCTGGTGGTGCACCTAGAGGAGTGGAGTGCAGAAACATTAAGTTCTGTCCCTAAACTTTCACATTTAAAAGTCATAAAAACAGGATAATTAGTAAAAGGGCAAACAGGAGCCAACAAGTGGAACAATAAACTTCAGAGCAGGCAAGAGGAAATTAAAATTTGGCAAGCATGTCCACAAAATCTCTTATTCTTCGCTGTAAAGCAATGGCAGCCTCCTTGATTTGCTCCAGATCCTTCAAACAATGCAACATATCTGCACTCATTCTGCCAATAGTACATCGTGGAAGATCATGACCTAGTAAGAAGAGTAAAAAGTATTAAGGGAACCATGTTCAAGTGGCTGAGGCCCTACATAGTGAGTTATGGTCAAGCTACTAGTCAAATTCAGGAAATACTTACCTACCCAGTCTATTGTTGCTTGCAACCTGCTTGCCCTTCAGACACCTCCACTACTAGGAATGTACACACTGCAACTGCTCTGTAATCTTGGCCCTGGTGCCTGGGTCTCCAAAACTCAGGTACTTAGCAACACTACCAGCTCCTTCCACCTCTTCCTACTCCATGCTAATGTTAAGGCACTACATTACTTTGCTAATGTGCAGAGTGGGTGTTTGGTTTGGACATCTAACCACTCGATATGTAGACACATTTGAAGCAAGATTCCAAGAATACTTACTTGCGCAAATAAGAGGCTCCCGAATACTTTCTTCCTCTTCTGGTTTGCTTTGGCCCTTACTGTGACTCGCGTCAGGAGATTTGAAGTCCACAATGGCAATGTCTGTGCTGGGTCCAGGAGTCAGATCCCATGGCTCCAAATAAACATCCTGGGTGAGCTGACCACACGCACTTTCCTCTAAAAAGAAACAATACACCATTCATTAAGCCACCCCAAGTCACATCTGTTTCTAGCATCCATTTTGCTACATTAGTTGACCAACCTTGCACTTGGTCTAATGTCAATGTTTGCTCCTGACTAGTGGACTCCACCATGCTGCACTGTGTGAAAAATGCATAGAAAATGGAAGGTGATGGCATTTTACAGAGGGCAAACACTTGACAAGTGCCATCATTGAAAAAGTCCTGCAGTTGTCCCCCACTTGTCTTCTATGGGATACAGGATATATGATGACCATCCTAGCAGGCGTGACTCCGTGTGACTGGGAGCCCCAAGGCCTCTCCTCTACCCATGTCTACACTGGCAAGGCTGGAATAATGGGCAATGATGAGCCAGGCAGCAACCACAAAGTGTTCTTCACCCCTTACGTTCTGCCCTAAGCCCATGGCCTTTGGCCCACCTAGAGACACCCCTGTCGGTGGCTAAATGAGTGTGTTTGAAGTTGGAACCTACATTTTTGGGGGGAAGATGGCCTTGTTGCCTCCGCTGTTGGGGCCCGAAGGAGGGTAGCCTCCCTTCGTCCCTTGTGGTGGCTTGGCTGGAGCCTCCTTTTTTGGTGCCTCCCCGTTGAAAGAAGAAAAAACAATAAATTCCAAAAAAAAAAGTAATGTCCAAAAACATGACCAAATAAGAATGTTCATATATGCTTTATATTAACCTTCATCTTTGGAATCCCAAGTCATACAAAGTTTTTAGAAAAGCTTATATAGAATTCTCTAGAGCTACTTGGAGAAAGAACATATACAGACAGCTAATTTACACATATACATATAGTTTAGATACAAATATTGCATACTTTTTTTATGATCTGATGTATGTACTTCATCTGGTCTTGTTCACGGTGTTTGAGATCAGACCATCATTTTCGGATTTGGTCCTTTGATCGTTCATCGTGTGTATGAGGCTTAAGGCTACTTTCACACAGAGGAGCTTTACAGGCATTTTAGCGCTAAAAATAGCGACTGTAAAGAGCCTCTCCTGTCATTTTAGTGTGAAAGCCCAAGTGCTTTTCCACTTGAGCGATGCGCTTGCGTGACGCTAAAAAAAGCAGCATCTTTGGGGGTGCTTTAAGAGCAGTGTATACATCACTCCTAAAATGCCCTGCTCATTGAAATCACTGGGCAGCGCCGCTGAAGCGTCTGCAAAGCGCTTCGGCAGCGGTGCTTTGCGGGCGCTATTAACCCCTTCATCGGCCGCTAGCAGGGGTTAAAGGCGCCCCGCTAGCGGCCAAAAAGCGACGCTAAAACGACTGTAAAGTCATTGGTAAGGATGCAACACATAAATCCCATATAGCAATCACTGGGCAGCATGTAGCCGCTATTCATCAGTATGCTCACCACCTCTTGTCTCATAGAAGGTGGGGTTGTAGCAAATCCCCATACTGTGTGTAGTCCATGCTTGCCAGTTCCAGTTACATGGTCCATGGTGAAGCAATGAAACATTTGTTCAATGTCAGCAGTTATGGCAACTGGCTCTCTTCTAATAAGTCTCATAAGTACACCTACAAGGTTGTTGGTTAGGTTCGGACCAGTGAGAAGAACATCGTTCAGGGATACGCCTTTATGCTTGGCACTGGAGTCAAATACTACCCTGATTTGCCTTGGCTTACGTGGATGATACACTCTGAAGAAAGGCAGGTACCAGCACGCATCGTGTCTTTGAAGCGGTGGAGCTGGTTTGGCCTGATCATTGTCAAAGATCCTTTTCATAAAAGTGATGAAATGGTCCTTCATTTCAGGCCCGTTCTTTAGTGTTCGTTGAAGTGAGTTGAATCTGGATAGAGCCTGTTCACAATTGTTTGAGGGGGTTTTACCCTTGTAGCATGAAGAGGTAATGGTGCAAATCAGCTGTTAGACTCATCCTGGAGGAATTCTTTGTCCATTATTTTAATGAACTCTCTGTCTTCGACTGACAAGGCTATTTTGTTGTCATCGCTTGTAGTAAAAAACACTGTGGTACCTAGGTTGTCATCACAAAGGTTAGGAGTGACATCAGGTACTTGGATGATGTCAAGAGGCTTCTCTTTTACTTTGTAATGGCGAGGGCACTGTTTGAAGTGGGATGCATGTCCGTTTCCTAACATGTAAGTTTTGAAGGCGTGGATCTCGGATGACATACGCATTCTATCCAAGCATACATCGCCCACGATTACCCAGCCTAGATGTTTTTGTGCGTAAGGGGCATCATGAGGTCCATTGCACTGCTTGCTTACTTTGTGTACTCTGATCAAGATTTCAGCATTTATGTTCATTGCAGGAATTTCATTAATAAGGTGTCTCAAGTGAGGATGGTGATATGCAGCCTCTGGAGTAGGAATTTCTTCCCTTTTGTATGGTATGCCCTCTCCCTTATTGATATGAGAGACCATGAACAACTTTACAGTCTTTAGCAAAATGACCATAACAAGCACAGCACCTGTAGCATATTCCAAGTTTCTGAAGAATCTCCCTGCGCTCTTGTAATGTCTTTGCTCTAAGCCCACAACATTTCTTTAGGGGGTGAGGCTGCTTGTGAATAGGGCACTGATGATTAGGGTCTTTATCTCTGTCACCTGAATCACTCTGGTGAGCAGGAGAGGATACGGGTGGTGAGACATCTGTCCTTTTAACAGATATTGCTCTATTAAAGTCTCTATGTTTAGCTGCTATGTTATCATACCTTGATGAAGATGACGAAGCAGGCAAGTTGGGTTCACTGAAGCTGAAACTGTTGATCGCTGATGAACCTGCAAAAATATGCGAATGGAGGAAAGGATACGTTATAGTCTGTTTTGTACCTTGAGCCTTGTTGTGCCCATTTCTCTTGCAGACACCACTGGATTGACACCATGAGCAGTGTCCAGGAAGCTTAGTCCAGGTATACGTGGGTCTGTCTTTGCCAACTTCAGCTCCATGAGATGATGGCAATGGTCCTTTTAGCTATCTGTAATGATGGCTACCACCCTGGTTCCCAGAGACCTGATTTATTTCAAGGGTTCCTCTGGGGTAAAAAGTTTGGGAAAGACTGCCATAGCAATTGCACCTAAAATGCCTCTGGCTTACCCAAGTCTCATGTTGCATACTTCAGAAGCTGATGTTTCTTATTAGATCTATTCCCATAGTCATGCATGTTAGAATCCCCCCCTCCAAGACAAGTGATGTTAGTAGCTTTTGACAACACTGCTCATTCCCTTTCCAACACACTCTCAATTTTGCAAGAACAGGGTAGAGCTGTTGATTGCCTTTGGTAACAGCATCGGGAGTGATTTAAAAGTGGACCCTCCCACCTAAAATTAACTTTTCCCTGCAGCAATACTCCTCCCTCTATTATTGAATTTTTAGACTGTGTGTGCGTGTTTTGTTTATTTCCTTTTTTTTTTTTTACTGTGGCATGCCCCCTGCCTCTATTCTGGATTCGCTGGACGTGAAAGTATGTTTTTGGAAAATAGCTCTGCAAAAAAATTAGGATAGGAAAAAAAAAAAAGAACGGAGGTGGGGGTGAGGAGGAGGAGGGGTGAAGTTCCTCTTTAAGGCACCCATTAGAAGTCCACAGTCACCTTTCATCATACTAGATAGAAACATTTGCCTATTTTTTTTTATCATTGTTGCACACTACAGAAAGCTAATAAAGTGAATATAAAGGGAAGGCATGGATAGAGTAGAGAGGTAGAAAGTTAGATCCTCTACCACATTTCTGTGTACTCTGTAAACTTTCGAGTTCTATGTCAATGCTATATGAAGACTAGGGGGTCTATTTATTGTTTTCACCCAAGATTCACACAACATTCACCCAAGATTCACACATGTTCCTAAATGAACGAATCTTATGTGGAAAAATGTGTGACTCTTAGGTGAAAGAATTGTGAATCTTGGGTGAAAACATTGATAAATAGACCCCTAGAGGTAAATATAAAAAAAGCAAGAAATTGAAATAGTCAGAATTTTCTGTGTAGCAATGACTTCCCAAGTTTCTTCTGGAATGTTTGATTCTCCTACCGTTTTCAATGGTGTCCTTCCCATAACTGGACCTGACAACATGAAACGCTTGTTCCTTTTAGTCGCCTATGGAGAACCTTGCCAGAACACCCTTGGCAAATAAGAGAGAAACTACTCTATCAAGAATAACAACAGGCACAGACGTAACTGGCCAGTGGAGTCTGCCTATAGGGTGACCCTTCACAGTCCTTTCAGTCACTTTTCTTCCTCCTGCACACCGATCCTTCATCAATGATAAAGAGAGACCACCTGCAAATATATATATACATTTTCATAACTCTAGAAATTTTCCACATTTTGTTGTGTTACAACCAAAAATGTATTTTATTGGGGTTTTGATAGACCAATACAAAATGGCACATAATTGTGAAGTGGAAGGAAAATGATAAATGGTTTTAAATTTGTTTACAAATATATATCTGAAATGTGTGGCGTGCATTTTATTCAGCCCCCTTTACTCTGATAGACCTAACTAAAATCTAGTGGAACCTTCTGCTCACCTCCTCCACTCTACTCTCGGCCCCCACCCCCCTCTAACCCCCCCCCCCAATACCCCACTTTCCCACTATCCGACCCCTTCCTTTAGGATATAGAATCAATCTCAAAGAACATCTCAATCCCCTGCTAGAGACCCTTGAACTGGCCTCAGTTTGCCTTCAAGTTCAGTGTACCCCCTTAAGCCATGCTTGGACCTGTTGATAGTGGTCCACATGACTAGGAATCCATAATTACCACACTTGCCGACATTAGGACGTCTCACCAAGAGATGGTACATTATAAGATTCTGTATGCTGTTCCTAATACTTGTTAATTTATTCTATGTATTGTATTTACAATTCTGTTCAAATTCAATACAAATCTTTTTGTGAAAAAAAAAAAAACCTAGTGGAACCAATTGCCTTCAGAAGTCACCTAATTAGTAAATAGAGTCCAGCTGCGTGTAATTTATTCTCAGTATAAATACAGCTATTCTGTGAAGTCCTCAGGGGTTTGTTAGAGAGGCTTAGTGAACAAACAGCATTATGAAGGCCAAGTAACACACCAGATAGGTCAGGGATAAAGTTATGGAGAAGTTTAAAGCAGGGTTGGGCTATAAAAAAGTATCCCAGGCTTTTAACATCTCACGGAGCACTGTTTAATCCATCATCCGAAAATGGAAAGAGTATGGCACAACTGCAAACCTACCAAGACATGGCCATCCACCGATAGCTCGGGCAAGGAGAGCATTAATCAGAGGAGCAGCCAAGAGGCCCATGGTAACTCTGGATGAGCTGCAGAGATCCACAGCTCAGGTGGGAGAATCTGTCCACAGGACAACTGTTAGGTGTTAGTGCACTCCACAAATCTGGCCTTTATGGAAAAGTGACAAGAAAAAAGCCATTGTTGAAAAAAAGCCATAGGAAGTCCTGTTTGCAGTTTGCGAGGAGCCATGTTGGGGAAACAGCAAACATGTGGAAGAAGGTGCTCTGGTCAGATGAGACCAAAATTTAACTTTTTGGCCTAAAAGCAAAATGCTATGTGTGGCGGAAAACTAACATTGCACATCACTCTGAACACACCATCCCCACCATGAAACATGGTGGTGGCAGAATCATGTTGTGGGTATGCTCTTCTTCAGCAAGGACAGGGAAGCTGGTCAGAGTTGATGGAAAGATGGATGGAGCCAAATACAGGGCAATCTTAGAAGAAAACCTGTAATGCCGCGTGCACACGACCGGACTTTTCGACAGCAAAGGTCTTACGTTTTTTCCGACGGACTTTCGGCGGACTTCTGACGGACTTACCGAACGAACGGACTTGGACAAACACAAGTCTGACGGAATCGAACGTGATGACGTATGACCGGACTCGAATAAGGATGTTCATAGCCAGTAGCCAATAGCTGCCCTAGCGTCGGTTTCCATCCGTCGGACTAGCATACAGATGAGCAGATTTCTCGATAGGAACTGGGTCTGGCTGAGTTCCGGCGGAAAAATTTGAAACATGTTCTATTTCTGAAGTCTGATTTTTGGACAGATGAAGCCCACACACGATCGAATTGTCTGGCGGATTCGTTCCGTTGGACCTTTGCTGTTGTGTGAACGCGGCATTAGAGTCTGAAAAAGTCTTGAGACTGGGGCGGAGGTTCACCTTTTAGCAGCACAACGACCCTAAACATACAGCCAGAGCTACAATGGAATGGTTTAGATCAAAGCAGATTCATGTGCTAGAATAGCCCAGTCAAAGTCCAGACCTAAATCCAATTGAGAATCTGTAGCAAGACTTGAAAATTGCTGTTCACAGACGCTCTCCATCCAATCTGACAGAGCTTGAGCTATTTTGCAAAGAAGAATGGGCAAACATTTCACCCTCTAGATATGCAAAGCTGGTAGAGACATCCTCAAAAAGACTTGCAGCTGTTATTGCAGCGAAAGGTGGTTCTACAAAGTATTGACTCCATTTATAATTATAATTTTCCTTCCACTTCACAGTTATGTGCCACTTTGTGTTGGTCTATCACATAAAATCCCAATAAAATCCCTTCATGATTTTGGTTGTAACATGATAAAATATGGAAAATTTCAAGGGGTGTGAATACTTTTTCAAGGCACTGGATATATGTAGATATATATGTTTGTATCTCTGTAAAGAAATGGCTATAGATTTCATGACAACCACAACGGTATCTGATGTGCTGCCTTAAATCTCTAGAAATCTGCTTACTGTTGGCTATGGGTTGCACTTCAGTGTTGCTCTTTGCAGTATCTTGTTAAATAGGCCTGTGCCCTGTATATACAGACAGCTAGTGTTTGGTTATTGACTGTTAATGCTGGGATTGATTGAAGGGCCACAGGTTACTCAGATTTAAGTTCTAGTTCTGTAGCCAAGATAATTCTTCTTGGCTGAGGCACCGGGCCTGTGCGGAGTGACCTCAGTCCATTAGCTGGCCCATACATCACCATGCTGCTGGACGCTGCGTTCAGTCCTGCCACTCTGCCGCTGGCTTATTTACTGCTTGCCGATTGTGTAAATCTTTCGCTCTATTAAAAACAAGAGAAAATAGACAGATCCTGAGTGTGTTCTGTTCCACTCCAAGGCTCCTCTTCCATTCCACCAGCAATAAACATGTCAGATCTCTCATAGTTTTTGGTCAATTAAATGGGCAAAAAGGAAAGAGCAGCATTTCTGAAATCCACACAGTCATGATGAAATGAGCCCCCCCTCCCCTCCTTCTAAAGAAAGACTCTAGTAACCCTTTCTTCACTATATAAAGGTTTTACATGAATAACATACATTCTGTCAGGCCTTCTGAATAGTCATAAAAATACATGCTGCTGTTACTCTTTCTGCACCACATAGATTTTATATGAATAGATCTGTCGGGCGTAGTCGCCTTAAAGTTTTTTATATTACTGATTTCTATGCATATTCTACTTGCTCTCCAGCTTAAATAGTTGGTCGGATGTACAGGTTCTATCCAACTGCCTTCAAGGCAGCAAATCTTCCAAGCACTGAAGGGCATTCCATTAACTTCCATGGTTGGTTCTGCCAACCTAGCATGTGTATGTCTAGCATAGGGGAAGGGAAAGGGGGAGGAGAGTGGCACAGGTGACAATAGGAGGCTGCTAGCCAGTTCTCAGCCTTAAGCCCCATACACACGGTCGGACTTTTTCATGGATTCTGTCCGATCGGACAAGGTTGTTGAAAAATCAGACCGTGTGTATGCACCATCGGACAGTGTTCGTCGGTTTGACCGACGGACAAAGTCTTATCTCCTGCTGGAAAGATTTGCCGTCAACACGGTCCGATCACACCAAATCCGATCGTGTGTACGGTTGTCCGACCGGACAAAGTGCTACGCATGCTCAGATCACATTACAAGACCAAAGCTATTGGCTACTAGCCTCTACGTAGTCCCGTCGTAGGCAACAAACGTCACCACGTTCAGAATGATCGGATTTTCCGACAACTTTGTCCGACCGTGTGTACGCAAAACCAACATCGGACAAAGTATGACGGACATGGTCCGACGGACATGGTCCGACGGACCTGGTCCGCGGATTGTCCGACCGTGTGTATGGGGCTTTAGAGGTGGCGAAGAACAAATGCAGCAATGGATCATGACTGATGTATGGCTTATGTGCCACCTACCCCACTTGCAAACCTTAACCCACAACCTTTATCCTCAACTACCTAAATAAATAAACATGCCACACCTCCTGGATTAAATGGCCATATGGCCCCTTTATTAACACCATAACCAAAACTCCTATAAAAATAAAGTCCATTTCAAACATATATATATATGAACTGGTCGCTCAAGCCCCAACGCGCCGCCTCTGTAGATCCACAGCTCAGGTGGGAGAATCTGTCCACAGGACAACTGTTAGCTGTTAGTGCACTCCACAAATCTGGCCTTTATGGAAAAGTGGCAAGAAGAAAGCCATTGTTGAAAAAAAGCCATAGGAAGTCCCGTTTGCAGTTTGCGAGAAGCCATGTTGGGGACACAGCAAACATGTGGAAGAAGGTGCTCTGGTCAGATGAGTCCAAAATGTAACTTTTTGGCCTAAAAGCAAAATGCTATGTGTGGGGGAAAACTAAGATTGCACATCACCCTGAACACACCATCCCCACCGAACGAATGTGACAAATAGTCCTTCAGTGAAAACCCACCCATCTCTAAGCATTTCTTGAAAACCGACACAAATTGGTATTTAGACTGAACTAACCCCCGCCCCTCCCAGGGAATGACAAGATCCAGGCCACACCTACTATCCTGCCCAGTGACCAATCAACCCCCATCCCTTGACCTGTTCATTTTCTATTTGCAGAAATTAACCTGTGCAACCTCCACAGCTGTCCCCCCAGTCATGTGGGCCCTGCATCAAGGTTTCCTTTTGCTCTGGGCCTGTTCTATACTGCATCCACCCAGGTGAGTGTATATGTTTGTTTGTTTTTTTGACATCCTGCAATTCTCTTTTAAAGCGGTTCTGCACCCATTTCATTTAGTAAATCTCTTTGCCTTCCAAATCAGGCAAAGAGTACTAAATGAAATGTTTTTTTTTTTTTTTTTTTTTACTTACCTTGTAATTGAAGACTTCCGGTCTTCTCTCTCTGCGGCGGCGGCGGGCGGGGTCTCTGCGTCGATCGTCGTCACGCCGCACTGTCAGTGCGGGCATCTTCCGAAATCTCGCGAGATTTCGGCCACATCTTCCGAATCTCCCGAGATTTCGGCCACATCTGCCGAAATCTCCCGAGATGTCGGCAGATGTGCCGTTACTGCGCACGCGCGAGTACGGCGGTGCATGCTGGGCCATCTAAAGTTCCTGTGGGTGTTTCACATGCCCACAGGCAAGATGGCCCCCAGCACTAAAGAAGAAGACGAGGAACTTCATCGGACGAAAACCGGCGGCGATCGAGATGGAAGATGGAACAGGTGAGTCCCCCAATAAAGGTAAGCATCCTTTATATTCCGTCCTAAAAAAAAAATTTTTTACAGAGTGCAGAACCGCTTTAAAGAATCAAAAAGAAAAACATATCTAGTGCTGAGTGCTCTGAATCCCAAAAGTTCAAAGGTCAAATAGCGAGCATAAATTCTATGCAAAAAATAAATATTGGGTATTAATATTCATATGCAGCATCCACTGTGTGAAGTCTGTTATGCAAGAAAATTCAAATTGGTCACACAACACCCTGAGAACCACATTCGCCCGAAGGTATGACCTCTAAACTATAGGTAGGATCCACAAGGGGACACAATTTGGATTTTCTATAAGTACCCGCAGCACAAATAAAGAAATGTGTCTATTAGGGTTACCACCTGTCCTGGATTCACCCGGACAGTTCGGGTTTTGAATCATGTGTCCAGGTTTCAGTTGGACTGAAACACGGACACATTATTCAGACATATCTGTGGCTTCCCAAGATAGTCACACACAAATCTGTTGCTGTCCAGGAGCTGTGTCTGGGGGCAGGTTCGGCATTACTGGGCAGCAGAGCAAGATCAATTTGGTCACACCCACTGTTCACTGCCACGTGCTATGCGCACCGCTTTACTATTCTCCTGGGGGGCACCCAAAGGTGTCCCAGGCCGCTAAAGTGTTCGGATTTGGCTTGAAGCAAAGGTGGCAACCCTAGTGTCTATGCACCACTGCACTGACACTGAACAGTTCCACCAGAAGACACCCACATGTGTTCTGTGCGATTCAGCTGCCTCATACCTGTGGTTTAAATCTTGGCCAGAGTTGCCTCTTTAGGGTCTGCTTTTGTGGATCATGGGAATCCAGCCTGCATGCCAGGTTGATATGATTCTGAAATGATGGAAGGCTTCCTGAAGTCACTGCTACGTATCTATTTTGCTTTAGCCAGTGCACTACTCAAACACTGCAAGTGGTGGTTAAATCTGAAGGTATTGCATAGTGTATTGCCAGCACTGTTTAAGCCACAAATATTATGTTTTTTAATATATAGAGCTTGTAGCCCTGATACCCAACCAAGGGGCTGCATGTGACCCTTTGGCACTTTTTGTGTGGCCAATGAGGCCCTGCAGACAGTCTGTGTTACCCTGTTGCTCTGTTATAGCAATAATCTCCAGCAGTTTCATGCAATGTGTCTTCAGCCTATGTCTCCTGAAGCATGTATCCAGTCCCCAAAAGTTCCTATATCATATTTATGGTCTCTGACAATCTCTTGTGTCATATTGGCTTCACTTTGAGTTTATAGGCACTAAGGTCACTGCACCATATCACACTTTTTTCACACCTGCCTCTAGGGCCGGGCCTTTTGGCCGATGGGCCTGCGTGGTATTGAACCATGGCACTTTGCACTTATTCCCTTTCATTTCCCCCTTTTTTATGTGTGTTTGTCACGTTTGCACGGTATACTTTTCACTTCACGATAAGTTGGGTGTAGGTCATTGGGCCTGCCCTGAAAGTCTTGGGAGGAGGTGGATATTACCTGCTGGCTTGGTTCGCACTCTCTCATGGGGTCGGTTGGTCTATTTCGGCAGATCTTCCAAAGAACGGGGTCCGTCTGGTTTCGGCTAGATGGGCCAGTGAGTACCTCAGTTCCTGTCAGGAATCTTGCACCCTGTGGGATCAGGGTAAGGGTCCTTTCTCTTCAGAGGAGGTCCATGTGTACACCCTGTGCACTTTTTGTGTTCTCAAGTTTTGTGTGTGCACATTTTTTTTGGTGTGTTAGTCTGAGTGTGTTTCACACACCACAGGCTTATAAAAATAAATGAATCTCTTGTGTCCAGCCCATAGTCTTTGACCATATCCTGTTGTGTGCCTGTTGTCTTTGACAATGAATTCAATGTGTGGCGTATAGGTGATGTGAGGGGCACAATTGAGGTCCCCCACTTCAAGAAAGTTGACCATCACTGGCTTGTAGTAAGCTGTGTTATCCAATGGCCCATTATAGTCTTTTTTTTACAAACCACATTTCACTGTTTAATCCAATACTCTGGGTAAACAAATAGGACATTGTTTAAGATTCAACTCACACCATTGCATTGCTGTAATGTGTGGTATAAAGTGCTTTACTGCAATGCCTGGTAACACACAAGACTAAATGCTATGCATTTCATTCATTTTGAGTCGCACCACAACACACTTAGCTAGCGCACACCAATGCACATGTGTTTTAGTGTACCACAAAACACAGATGCGTGGTGGTGTGCTGCATTGAGACCAGTGTTTCAGATAGGGCTGGCCCAAGACATTGTGCTGCCTGGGTCAAAGAATGAAATGTCCCCCCCCCAAAAAGCGTTGGGGTGTTCAGATAGAGGCAGTGCTGGTGGTGGAGGTGGTGTGGGGGGGGGGGTCAGACAGAGGCAGCAGTGGTGGAGGGGTTCTAACAGAGGCAGCGGTGGTGGGGTTCAGACATAGGCAGCGGTGTTGGAGATGGGCTCAGTGGCACTGGCACTTACTTGCTCTGAGTTTCAATCGTGCCTCCAGTGATGCCTCTCCCAATATGGGGTCTCCGTGCACAGCAGAAAGCTCCTCCCCTTCACGCTGTTGACCAGCTGACATTTTCCTCCAGTTTCTGCCTCTTGTCCTGACATGGCATCTGTCTGCAGCAATGGGGGGAAGCCATGGAGAGGGTGGGTGGGCGATCCACAGTGTGGGTATGGCAGCAAGTGCTCTGCCGACTCCGATCTTTACCTGTAATAGCAGCAACGCCAGGCCCCATTTACAGTGGGATAAGCGGCGCCCCCCCCTCAGTGAAATAAGCAGCGGAGTGGGGCAGGGCGAGCAGAGTGGGGCAAAGCGCCACCCCCCACAGTGCTTGGCCGTCAATTTTCCACCCCTCTAGAAGTGCCGCCTGGGTCCAATGGACCCAGCGGGACCCATGGTAGGGCCGGCCCTGGTTGCAGATCTGCAAAAACATGTATCTATTGGGCTGTCTTACCGTAACACACATATAGTAACACTGCACAAATGTGAATCCAGCTCCAATTAAAGGGTTACAATCATTTTTACACCTAATATGTAACATGTTGGTGAGACAATATCAACACTAATTTAAAACTTTATTCAAATTTTGGAGTAGCCTTATAAACAAAGTATTTAGGTCTGATTTCATATCGGTATACTATTAGACTCCCTTGGATCCAGTGCATGATCTTGTTAGCATTAAAGCTGTGCAGTAATGAGGCTTCTGAATATATTATACCCATGTCATATATCTATCATTATTAATAGAAAATATATGCTGTTTATCAAGATTTAGTCATTCCGCTCTGTAAGTATATTAAGAAAAGCCATTTGCTGTGTGTAAATATATTCAAATATATATTATGCTGAGCTGTTAACATTAGTCAGAGAGGTCATATCTCTTCTCTGATTGAAGTAACATAGAAATGCCTGTTAAGCCCAGTAGAACAGTGGACTGGAAGAATCAGCCAGCCAAAAATATGATCCTATATATGAATCAGCTGCGCTAGGTATATATATATATATATATATATATATATATATATATATATATCAGTAAATTATAGCTGCTGAATATTTTTGGAAAAAAATATAAATAAACACATAAACTGTAGGTGCAGCGCTAAAAAACTTTATTAGGGTTTTGACAAACAATTCCAAAAGTGTCCACCATGAAATCCTTTCAAAAATGATCCCAAAGGTGCTCCAAAGATGTAATAACAACTCAAAGAGCAGAGTGCATCAGAGGAAAAGGAAAGCCTTCACCCTCACCCGTCTCTTACCATCATATTTGAACCCCCACAAAGGGAAGATCAAAAGTACAGTTTCAATATAATCCTAATTGAGCAGGTGTCCAGTGCAGATGATTTACAACACTTCGCTTTTAAGAAGCACACTCTCAATCCCCTGATATACTTCTCTAGGAGCTAGGAAAAAGTGAAGGATGCATCTCATAGTGTAGTAATTTAGGTTCAATAAGTTTTTATTGTTTTAGTACATATTTAAACAGAAAGAAACAAGAACAGGACCAGACGCCTGACAGAGGGCGTTCTGGTCAAATAAATTTGAGTTATACAAACAAAAATATAGTGCATTCCATTAGGTACATATAGGTGACTTGAAAGTATGTCTATGAAGTATTGTTTCAAGCATAGTGCTGACATCCTGGTGGTTGCCATCTCTGACGATCTGGACGCCCCTATAGGAACCTGCTGCGTCCAGAAACCGAAGGAGTCAATGTATCTAAACTGAACATTGTTAGGTGTCAGAACCCCAGGGATAGTGTATTTTCAAGTCTCCTAACTGCTTGTAGTACTCATACTAAGGGCCAAGAGTACTTGTGGTTTCATGGAATGGCTATCCATAACTGGGGATAGAGAAGCTGGGATAAGATCAAAGTGATAGTAAAGGGGGGAAAACAGATAAGAGGAGGAAGGGTTATAGGGATGAGATAAAAAAAAAAGGGGGAAGGGGGGGTGGAGAGACAGCGGGCCTCATCCTCTTGCGGGTTTATCGGTCACGGATAAACAAGCATGATATTGGGGGATTTTTAAGTCTCTCAAGAAGTACTTATTGTTGAGAGTCTGTGCTTCAGTTTATCTGAGTAATGCCTCCAGATACTCCAGATGAATGAAAACTTTGCTTATTTGTCTAGAGATTTGGCCTGCATCTCCTCCATAAGCATAATGTCATATAGTGTAGTAATTTAGAGATTTAATTTATTATATACAAAGTAATGCACTCACATCAATATAGAAAAAACACTGCATGTCTGCAAAATCTCCAATGTTTCCAACCAACAAGATGGCCGCCACATCCCAATGCCCAATTAAGTCAGACATAATGCCCCCTACTCGTTTCCTCATCAATGACATGATCAGGGTAACTATGATCCTGCCCATCAGCAGAGACCAATATTTAATGCACAACTCCAGCCCAAATCCCACTTTCTACTGCCCAGTTTAATGCCATCATGAGTGTTTTTCTTCCCCATTTGGGTGGCCCTGAATGCTGAAGGAAAAGTCACTTGTGTAATGACATGGAAGCTGTTCTCTGCAACATTTGATTCTTATTCATATGTTTTTTCGCTTCAGTCTTTAGTGATCATTTTTCCAGATATCCAGTCTATAATATGTTTGACTTTTATATATATTTTGTCTTTCAATAATGTTTATTCAGAGTTTATAAAAGTAGACAGAGATTACAAGTGCCTTTATACATAGCAACACACAACATCAGCTTTTTGTAACAAAATCAAAGGTTACAAATATAACAATAACAATCTCCCCGGTATATAAAATGAGTAACGGGAGATCCAGGCTATCATTTTGTCTAAAACATGCTAATTGAGATTACTGGTCAACCTTTTTTCCCGCCTGGTCAACCTCAACGTATTAGGAATGGCTCGTTACCCATCTACCTTAAACAAGCTTATAGTAATGGTATTTTTTTTTATTGAGTTTTTCATTAGCACATAAACTTGCCCACGCAGGGGCCAAACATTACCCACGCAGGGGCAAATCCTCTGATGCGGCAACAACCACAACAGGGTACATCATATAACATAACCAGACTGCCTCTGAAGCAGCAACAGACCGCAACAGGGCAGACCAATAAAAACACAACCTTACTTATCTATACCCCAATGTGGGGAGAGGTTTAGTTCAGGAGGGTCTGTGCTCAATATTGTAATGACAGGATAATGTGACTTGGGTCAATTTACTATCATACTATAACCGTAATGTTAATCTAGGGATTAGTTACTGCATCAGTTGCTGTAGTATTATCATCTAACCAACAGGTCCACACCTTTTCAAATTTTATCGTCATGGTAGTTAGCGAAGGTTTAAGGCGCACGGCAGCAACGTGCAGATCCTGTGTGGCCCAGGCTCTCTGAGCCCCCTATGGCCACAGGCCAAATACCCTGCAAACCTCAATCCTCCACACACCCCCACTTCCAAAGGAATCTTTCCAAAGCGTTGGAAGGCTAATGCCCCGTACACACGATCGGACATTGATTGGACATTCTGACAACAAAATCCATGGATTTTTTCCAATGGATGTTGGCTCAAACTTGTCTTGCATACACACGGTCACACAAATCTTATCGGAAATTCCGTCAAAAACGCAGTGACGTACAACACGTACGACGAGCCTATAAAAATGAAGTTCAATAGCCAGTGCAGCTCTTCTGCTTGATTCCGAGCATGTGTGGAACTTTGTGCGTCGGAATTGTGTACACGCGATCTGAATTTACGAGAATGGATTTTGTTGTCGGAAAATTTGAGATCCAGATCTCAAATTTTGTGTGAAATTCCGATGGAAAATGTCCGATGGAGCCTACACACGGTCGGAATTTCTGACAACAAGCTCCCATTGAACATTTGCCATCGGAAAATCCGACTGTGTGTATGGGGCATTAGAGAAGAGAGAAAAGGAAAAAGACACAGGGGAAAGAAAGTAGTGTACAGAGGCATACAACCTCTCTGACCCAAAGCAGAGTTGTGAGCGCCGATCGGTGCTATGAAATCAGGTAAACAGCGGTATTTAAAAAAATAAAAATAAATGCACTGGGGACATTTTTAAACGTAGCAGAGGGGATTGTTGCAAAGTTGTTTCCATGCCTTAACAACCACTTTAAATACCAACAAAAGAAAGCTCTAGTTGTATGAACAAAATTATAAAACTTTTAGTTAAAGTACATTGTTGCTTGACCGCGCAATTGCCATTCAAAATGCAACAGCGCTGAAAGCTGAAAACTGGCCTGGTTAGGAAGTGACACGTACCTTGGAGGTGAGCCGGACATGCAGAGGGAGACCTCTCGGACGGCTCTGGTTCCGGGATCACTGGAGTGGGAACAGTGACCCTCGGAGCACAGTGGGGTATGAGAGCCTGCAGGGTTCGCTTGGCTGAGGATGGTGTCCGCTTGGCAGCGACAGGAACGGGCTCGGAGCAGCAGGCTGAAGAACACAGACACAGGTCTGTAGGCAGGTGCACACAAGCGCAGGGCAGCAGGAAAAAGCAGGGTCAGTCAAGCCAGGTCACAACAGCGGATCAATCAGACAGGAATGGCAGGCAGAGAATGGTCAAGTCCAGGCAGGTTCGGTAACAGGTGATCAGACAGGCAGGTACACAGAGCAGGTCAAAGGCAAGCCAAGGAGTCAGGATCAGAGATAGCAGCAAGTTCAGGAGAGCCGGGTCAACACTGGAATAGATGTGGGTTCAGGATCAGGTTCAGGATGAGCTGCAGATCAGACAGCAAGAGTGTATTCTGAAGAGGCCCCTTTTAAGGATCATTGGGCGCCAACGCTGCATCACTGTGCGTACGTGCACGTATGCGCGTGTGTGCGCATTGGCGCAGGTGTGCGCATTGGCGAGGGGGTGCGTGCGGGAGTGCGCATCGGCACGGATGTGCGCGCACGCATGCGCATTGGCGCACGTCTATTCACCACTGGATGCCTGTGAGCTGGGACACCTCTTGATGAACCCGTGCGCCCGCGACCAGTTGCAGCGTCGTGCGCTGTGCGTCCATGACATGAAGTGGGTAAAAGTGCCCCCTATTGAAGTGGTTAAGGGCAGATTACCTCTTCTTGCTTTAGGACACATTAGGTTTTATTGTGCATTCACAAAGGCCTAGTATGCTTACCATAGCAGTCACAAAGATCTCACCTGTTTTATACATCCTTTCAAAAACGTAAATTGTTTTCTAAGGTGGCTTCAGCAATACATCTGCTGCACACATTGCTCGCATAAAATAAGCCACAACGTGAGTAAAAAATTGTAAGAAAAGTGATGTTTTGAAATTCATCTTATGCATAACTAAGCAGGATGCCTGTATGTAAATAGCCATATGGCTGAGTACATTTTTCAAAACAGCCGGTACTAGTGACCCCTCAATATGCTGCATTTATTTTAGAGTCTTATTGGACTTTTTGTTTTTTAGATGGATGATAAACTTTATGTGTCTGTGTTTAGTACCACACCACTAAAGCTGACCATACCAGACGCGCTCCTAATGGAGCGCATTCGGCGCAATACAAATCCAATATCAAATCAAATCAAATCAAATACACCCATAGATTTCTTTTATTCAGCCCGTGGGTTGAACAAAAGAAAACAAACAGATTCCTCCATCCTTGGTAGGTAGGAAAGATGGACGAATGTCCGCTGTAGTGTCAGCTGTTGGAATACCCAAACATCGTCTACATCTGATTGGATGTAGGCAGTGTTTGGCCCAAAATTTTCTGCCTGGCTCTTTTGATTTTTCAAACAGAGGATTTTGGGGACAGTGGTGCCGACAGGGGCCACCCAGCGATCAAATTTTGGCTGGTTCATTGGTGTATGGCCAGCTTTAGGCAACCACAAACTAAACATTGCTGTTTATGTCCCAAGATAGGATCTCTGTTAGACAGAAGTTAGGGACTCCACTTAGCAAAGGTGCCTTGGCTTAGAAATGTGGTTTTACAAATTATTATTATTATTATTATTATTAATATACAGGATTTATATAACTAAATATAGGAGAGTTCTTCAAAAAGTTTCCGCACTTTATTTTAAAACTCTATTAAATATAAAAAAGTGCGGAAACTTTTTGAAGACCCCTGTATAAGAGCAGCGCTCACCCACGATCAATTCAATAAGCGACCATATACCAAACAGTGAATCTCTAATAATAAATAATGATTAAACAGCTAGAGGTTAAATAAATACTTATAGATATATTAATTAAATAGTCTGTGTGAAAATTATAACCAGGGCTGGCCCAAGACATTGTGCTGCCTGGGTCCAAGAATGAAATGCTGCCCCCCCCCCCCATAAAAAAAAATCATGCCCACCAAAAAGCGGTGGTGGGGGGTTGAGACAGAGGCAGCAGTGGTGGGGGATTCAGACAGAGGCAATGGTGGTGGAAGGGGTTCAGAAAGAGGCAATGGGGGTGGTGGGGGGTTCAGACAGAAGCAACATGGTGGGGGGGGGTTCAGACAGAGGCAATGGTGGTGGAGGGGGTTCAGAAAGAGGCAATGGGGGTGGTGGGGGGTTCAGACAGAGGCAATGGTGGTGGGGGGGGGGGGGGGTTCAGACAGAGGCAGCGGTGGTGGGGGGGGTTCAGACAGAAGCAATGGTGGTGGGGGGGGGGTTCAGACAGAGGCAGCGGTGGTGGGGGGTTCAGACAGAGGCAGCGGTGGTGGGGATGGGCTCAGTGGCACTGGCACTTACTTGCTCTCAATGTCAGTTGTGCCTCCAGTGATGCCTCTCCCAACACGTGGTCTCAGCGCACAGCAAAAAGCTCCTCCCCCTTCACGCTGTGAGTGGGAGGGAACTGACAGGGCCACCCATGACTCGAAATTCTCTTTGTGTACAACCAGCTTAACCAATCTTAAGGATGAGGGTAATTAGATATTTACCCAAATGTTGGAAAAGACTTTATAGCCAGTGTTGATTAGTTCCTTTTCTCACATAAAATACACTGAATGTGAAGTTGGATTTGTTGCTTATAGGTGATCTTGTCAAGGCCTATTACAGTGGTCTCCAAACCGTGGCTCTGGGGCCAAATGCTGCCTTTTGCATTGCATACCTTTATCTGGTCCTTGGGGCACTATTCCTCCCACTAATACAAGGCACTATCCCTTGCACCGACAGAAACAATAGGGCAATAATTTCTGCACTAACACCAACAGTGGGGCACGATTCCTTCCACTGACATCAATGGTGGGGCACTATTAGTTCCACTGATACCAATGATGGGACAATATTCCTCCCACTGACACCAATGATGGGGCACTATTCCTCTCACTGTTACCAGTGATGGGGCACTATTCCTCTCACTGATACCAGTGATGGAAAACTATTCCTTCCACTGACACCAACGATGTGGCCCTATTCCTCCCAGTGACACAAATAATAAGACCCTATTCCTTCCACTGACACCAATGAAGAGGCACTAATCCTTCCACTAACACCGGTGATGGGGCACTATTCCTCCCACTGACACCAACAATGGAGCACTATTCCTCCTACTGACACCAATGATATGGCCCTATTCCTCCCATTGATACCAACGATAGGACACTATTCCTCCCATGATACCAATGATAGGACACTATTCCTCCCACTGATACCAACGATAGGACACTATTCCTCCCACTGATACCAACGATAGGACACTATTCCTCCCACTGATACCAACGATAGGACACTATTCCTCCCACTGATACCAACGATAGGACATTATTCCTCCCACTGATACCAAGGATAGGACACTCTTCCTCCCACCAATGGAGCACTAATATTTCCCCTAATACTAAAGATGGGACATTGTTTACTCCCACTGATGCCAGGACATTTTCTACTCCCACTGGCCACAGTCTGGCCCCCCTAAAGTCTAAAGCACAGTAAACTGCCCTTTGTTTTGAAAGTTTGGAGACCCCTGGCCTAGTAGATGTGTCCAACCACTATAGAGTGATGGCCACGGTATAACAGTTATTTGATAAAAAACAATCATATGGTCTTAGGACTTACCCTAGGACAGTGATGGCAAACCTTGGCACCCCAGATGTTTTGGAACTACATTTCCCACGATGCTCCTGCACTCCGCAGTGTAGTTGAGCCTCGTGGGAAATGTAGTTCCAAAACATCTGGGGTGCCAAGGTTCGCCATCAATGCCCTAGGAGCAATCTGCCCATGTAATGGTAAATAAAGCGACATTAGATGGCTTGATCATTCTGTAGAATAATAATGACAGAAGCCTAGATGATCACTTTGGCCATGTTTATGCACTGAGCAGATAATGGCAGCCTTATCTCACAGGAACAGAAATGATCAGCAGGCAAATCTTTTTGCAATTATCAGTTCCTGTCCCGAAATCAGACAGCCATGGGGGTTTCTGCTGAGCTCGTGTTCTGACCATAGAGGTACAATTGCTTGCCAACACAACCAGTTGACTGTCATCTTGTCCTTTTAGCACCTTAACGACACGACATTATCTCATCTCACCCAGTTCCAAAAACATTGATCTCTAGCTATCTTGATTATTTGATCCTGATGTTTTTTGATCTTTGTGCACGCATACACATTCAGATATTTATTTTAAAAGGTTGGAATCATCTTCATTTAACGATCCTTCATATATATATACACATCTATAGGAACATAAAACAAGAAGTGACCAGACAGCTCTGGTTGCAGTTTGTGTTTGTAGGAGAAATGATGGGTTACAGGCAGTCTGGGTAGTATCAGTACATTGTAATAGCGTTATACATGGAGGAGACAGATCTGTAGGAAGGAGGGAGCGGGTTCTCCACTCCGGGAGGCAGCTCCAGTGCATATCAAGCAGCACATGGCTGGGACTGCATGCAAGGTGCTGGGGGGGGGGGGGGGGGGGAGTGAGTGGAGGGAGCAGCTGTGGAGGTTGGAGAGGGGTGACTGGCAACTGTCAGAGAATGATTAATGTCTTTATTATTATTTGTGTGTAATGTCTCCCAACTCCCCATTGCTTCCTTCTGCAGCTCTACCACCTCTCATCCATCAAATGTCCTGACAGCCGGACAGCAGAGCTATACCCCACCCCCACTCACTGCCTGACTCAATGCTTGTGCCATGTCCAACTCATGAAGCTGAGATGGTGGGAACACACACATCACCTAGGCAAGAGCTTGGACAGGGAGGTAGGAAAAAGGGCAGCCAGGAGGGACACGAAGGGAACAGAAGGCATAGGGTGGCGTGGGGACAGATTGGAGGTGGAGTACGGTACGGAGAGGCCAAAAAAAAATAAAAAATGGGGCACAAAAAGAAAGATGAATGAGGGAAAACCTAAAACTAGAGAAGAAAGAGGCAGGGTACAAGAAATGAGCATATTCTCCCTGTGCTTGCTTGGCTTTCCTTGTGGTATTGTCTCACACTCCAAAGACATGCTGGTAGGTTAATTGGTTACTGTCTAAAGCCAGCTATAGATGGTTCGAATCTCAGCTGGTTCAGCAGGGACCGGTCGAAAATCAAACCATCTATGTCTAGGCTGATTGTTCCCAAGCCGGTAGAACACAATAGCTCTGAATGTGTTGATGGGGCAATTGAGAGATTTTGCATATATCGAGAGATTTTTCTTTCATGCAACCACAGGAACATCATGTATGGCCAGCCTGAGTTGGTCAGACAAAATTATTTAAAACCTTCCAGCGCTCAGTCCAAAGATCTTCTCGAAACGACTATGGCGCGTAATGATTTCCTCGATGCAGCCCTCCTCAGACTGGGCAATCTTGAATACATTGTAAAAACACACACAAGAGGATGCAAACGCCTAGTGCTTTACCACCATAACCATTTATTAACCTCTTAAGGACCGGAAGGATTTGCCCCCTTAAAGCGGTTGTATACCCGTTTTTGATCGGGTTTTTTTTTTTAAACTACCTGCAAGACAAAGTCATAATGAGCTAGTATGACTAGCATAGTAGCTCATTATGCATCACTTACCTTAGATCGGGGCCCCCAACGCCGTCCTCGTCTCCCCCTCCAGCCGCAACCATCTCTTCACAGATACCCTTCCGGGTATCGTTGCTCCGGGCCAATCACAGCGCCGCTGGGTGCTGTGATTGGCCAGAGGAGCGAAGACGTCGCTCCTCGCTTGCGCGCGGGACACTTCTACTGCGGCGAGCCGTAGTTGTGAATGGAGATTAACCCTGTAAAAGCACCGTTGTCTACGGCGCGCATGCGCCGTAGACAACATTGTAAAACGTTATTTGCAAATATCTCCTAAACCATGCAGGTTTAGGAGATATTTCTTGTCCCTACAGGTAAGCCTTAATCTAGGCTTACCTGTAGGTGCAAGTTGAAATTAAGGGTATACAACCGCTTTAACGAGCAGGCCATTTTTTGCGATACGGCACTGCTTCGCTTTAACTAACAATTGCACGGTCGTTCGAAGTTGTACCCAAACAAAATTGTCCTTTTTTTCCACAAATAGAGATTTCTTTTGGTGGTCACCTCTGCGTCTTTTTTTTTTTTTTTTGGCGCTATAAACAAAAAAAAGAGCGACAATTTTGAAAAAAAAAAACAATATTTTTACATTTTGCTATAATAAATATCCCAAAAAAAAAAAAAACTATTCCTTCCACAGTTTAGGCCAATATGTAAGCGTATATTGATTGGTTTGCGCAAAAGTTATAGGAGGTTATTTACGAAAGGCAAATCCACTTTGCACTGCAAGTGCAAACTACAAGTGCAAAGTGCACTTGGAAATGCAGTTGCTGTAGATCCGAGTGGGACATGCACTTTCAGTGCAATTTCAAGTAAAAATAAAAAAATACAGCATTTTAGCTTGCACATGTTTGGATAATAAAATCAGCAAAGCTTCCCCTCATTTCAGATCTACCCCTCAGATTTATAGCAACTGCACTTCCAAGTGCTCTTTCAGTGCAATTTCAAATGTACTTTGCACTTGTAGTTTGCACTTGTAGTGCAAAGTGGATTTGACTTTCGTAAATAACCCCCCTAGTGTCTACAAAATAGGGGATAGATTTATGGCATTTTTATTATTTATTTATTTTTTACTAGTAATGGCGGCGATCTGCGATTTTTAGCAGGACTGCGACATTGCGGCTGACAGATCGGACACTTTTGACACTTTTTTTGGATCATTGACATTTATACAGTGATCAGTGCTAAAAATAGCTACTGATTACTGTATAAATGTCACTGTCAGGGAAGAGGTTAACACTAGGGGGAGATAAAGGTGTTAAGTGTTCCCTAGGGAGGTGTTTCTAACTGTGGGGGAGTGTACTGACTGGAGGAGGAGAGAGATCGCTGCTCCTGATCACTAGAAACAGCAGTTCTCTCTCATTCCCCTGTCAGAATGGGGATCTGTTTGTTTACATACACAGATCCCAGTTCTGGCTCTCTGTGGAGTGATCGTGGGTGGCCGGTGGACATCGCAGCTCCTGGCCACGCGCATCGGCTCCAGCAACTGCCCCCTATCGCTCTCAAAACGGCCGACGTACACCTACGGCGATTTGCGCAGCCGTGCCAACCTGCTGCAGTATAATGACGGCGGATGATCGGCAAGCAGTTGAAAACGCAACAAAATTATACTCACAAACACAGATTAAATCAGGCATAACAAAAACACAGCTTCAACAGGTGGGGCGGGCATCCTCATCCAATGCCGCACAGTGGAGAAGCTTCTGTGTTTCGGGGGACAGGCCCCCTTCCTCAGCTCTGAGGGAGGGGGCTTGTCCCCCTAAACATATAATCTCCTCCACTGTGTGGCATTGGATGAAGATACCCATCCTATCTGTTAGAGCTGTGTTTTTGTTAAGCCTGATTTTATCTGCATTTGTATGTATACAGTATCTCACAAAAGTGAGTACACCCTTCACATTTTTGTAAATATTTTATTATATCTTTTCATGTGACAACACTGACGAAATTACACTTTGCTACAATGTAAAGTAGTGAGTGTACAGCTTGTATAACAGTGTAAATTTGCTGTCCCCTCAAAATAACTCAACACACAGCATTAATGTCTAAACCGCTGGCAACAAAAGTGAATACACACCTTCAAGTGAAAATGTCCAAATTGGGCCCAAAGTGTCAATATTTTGTGTGGTCACCATTAATTTCCAGCACTGCCTTAACCCTCTTGGGCATGGAGTTCACCAGAGCTACACAGTTTGCCACTGGAGTCATCCTCCACTCCTCCATGATGACATCACGGAGCTGGTGGATGTTAGAGACCTTGCGCTCCTCCACCTTCCGTTTGAGGATGCCCCACAGATGCTCAATAGGGTTTAGGTCTGGAGACATGCTTGGCCAGTCCATCACCTTTACCTTCAGCTTCCTTAGCGGCCCAGCCTCCGAAGGGAGGGGATCATGCTCAGTATGTCACAGTACATCTCAACAGACCACAGGACATGGTTCCAGTAACCCATGTCCTTAGTCTGCTTGTCTTCAGCAAACTGTTTGCGGGCTTTCTTGTGCATCATCTTTAGAATAGGCTTCCTTCTGAGATGACAGCCATGCAGACCAATTTGATGCAGTGTGTGGCGTATGGTCTGAGCACTCCTTCAACCTCTGCAGAAATGCTGGCAGCACTCATACTTCTATTTCCCAAAGAGAACCTCTGGATATGACGCTGAGCATGTGCACTCAACTTCTTGAGTCGACAATGTCGAGGCCTGTTCTGAACCTGTCCTGTTAAACTGTGTATGGTCTTGGCCACCGTGCTGCAGCTCAGTTTCAGGGTCTTGGCAATCTTCTTATAGTCTAGGCCATCTTTATGTTGAGCAACAATTCTTTTTTTCAGATCCTCAGAGAGTTCTTAGCCATGAGGTGTCATGTTCAACTTCCAGTGACCAGTATGAGAGAGAGTGAGAGCGATAACACCAAATTTAACACATCTGCTCCCCATTCACACCTGACACCTTGTAACACTAACGAATCTCATGACACCGGGGAGGAAAAATGGCTAATATTGGCGGCCACACAAATTATTGACACTTTGGGCCCAATTTGGACATTTTCACTTAGGGGTGTACTCACTTTTGTTGCCAACGATTTAGACATTAATGGCTGTGTGTTGAGTTATTTTGAGGGGACAACAAATTTACACTGTTATACAAGCTGTACACTCACTACTTTACATTGTAGCAAAGTGTCATTTCTTCAGTGTTGCCACATGAAAAGGTATAGTAAAATATTTACAAAAATGTGGAGGGGTGTACTCACTTTTGTGAGATACTGTAATTTTGTTGCGTTTTCAATAAATGGTTATGGCAGTAATGCACTAGGCATTTGCGTCCTCTTGTGTGAGTGTTTACAGTGTGTTCAAGACTGCCCAGTCTGAGGAGGGCTGCACTGAGGAAATCATTACGTGCCATAGTCATTTTGAAAAGTTCACACAGCTCCGACAGGTGGGATGGGTATCCTCATCCAATGCCACATGATGGAGAAGCTTAGACATTTCGGGGGATAAGCCCCCTTCCTCAGTCCCGCAAAACACATAATCTTCTCCACCATGTGGCATTGGATGAGGATAATTGTCCCACCTGTTGGAGCTGTGTTTTGTTAAGCCTGAGTTTATCTGCATTTATATGATCTTGTTGCCTTTTTTTTTTAATAAATGGTTATGGTGGTAATGCACTAAGCGTTTGCGCCCTCTTGTGTGTGTTTTTACAGCCTAAGTTGGTGTATGTGTTCATGTAAGGTAAGGCTCTTAGATTGTAAGCTCCTTGAGTGAAGGAATTGATGTAAACATAGAAAATAGATGCAAAGTAATACGTAAATTAAAAGCACTATATAAATACCTGTAATAAATAAATAAACATGGGACCGTGAGAAAACAGTTTCATGGTTCAGTAATAGAGTGGGAACAGAGAAAAATGGAGGGACAAGGAGTTCAGGAGAGGGCAAGAAAAGAATAGAAAGTTAGTTACGGAAGTGACTGGTAGAGGAAGAGAGGAGAGTGCTGTTTATTAGAGAAGAGTGGGGAACAAAAAAGAGATATTGGAGAAAATTAGGTGATGGGGTGCCAGAGAGGGCGCATAATCTCTGCCATAAAAAAAAAAATTCTGCCTGGAAAATAAAGATGGGGAACAGGGACAGAATACAGAGACAACAAAAAACAGGGGGCAAAAAGAGAATAGATTATAGTGGTGCAGCAGAAGAAGTTAAGGTGTCATGGAGAGCATAGGGAATGGAGGTGCAGGGAAAGAACAAGGAAAGATTACGGTGTGAGAATAGAGGGGAGGACAAAAAGAAAATAGGCACTGGGGAGTACATGAGTTTGGAGAATAAGAGCCGGTTCACACCAGGGCGACTCAGGATCCGACTTCAGGACGCCCCGAGACGCCCCAAGTCGCTCCAAGTTGCCCCCAAGTCGCGCTGTAATGTTAGCCTATGGAGCCGTCTTTATGCACACTACAGAAGTCGCTCCGACTTCAAAAAAGGTTCCTGTACTACTTGAAAACGACTTCTAGGTGACTTGTATCCATTGAGTTCAATGGAAGTCGCCTGCAAGTCGGATCCCTGTTCATTTTGACCATTTCCTTCAGGCAAGTTCATAGGAAGTACAAAGGAATTTAACCCGGTTAGCCTTGATGTTGCCTCGAAGTTGCCTTAAAATTGCATTGAAGTTGCCTTGCTGTTGCCTCGGAGTTGCCTTGCCGTTGCCTCGAAGTTGCCTTGAATTTGCCTCGAAGTTGCCTGGCAAAGTCGTGCCGACTTTGTGGTCACTGTAGTGTGAACCGGCACTTGTGTGTGTGGGAAAGGGGGTGCTTTTTGTCTTTATGTGAGACAGATCAAGGTGGTGGTGCAGTGGGAAATACAGGAGGATATGGGAACGGGGGGGGGGGGGGGCAGGAAGAGAATATTGGGTAGAGCTGCAGGGAAAGAACAGAGAGGAAAAGGGAGAGAATACAGATTATAGGTGCAGGGAGACAAGGAGAGAATAGGAGGTGGGGTAGAGGGAGAGAAAAGAAAGGTCAGGGGGATGATAGAGGCAATCGTGGAAGGTTAGGCCGAAGCAAAAAATAAAAAAAGAAGTGAAGGGCAAGCATGATTGGGTGAAGAGGGGAGACATGGATGGAAAAGGTTAAGGCACAGTTGGTATGGTGCATGCACTGACCTGATTGGTGGAAGCATGAGACCAGATGGGGCTTTGGCAAGGACAGGAAGAGGTGGAGAAACTGATACTTCAGTTGGTGGCCGCCCTCCCCGTTTTTGGTTGGCGTGGAGCTTGAAGTCACAGCAGCCTGGAGGTTGTGGTCTTGGGAGATGGTAAAAAATCAGTTATGGTCTGATGGTTGGGGACTCATCTGTGGTATGGCGTATTCAGGTGCATCCCAGTTAACAATGTGGATAGTTTTGGTTATTGTCCCCGAGGCGGTGTACAGCGGCTGGGGGCCTATGGTTCCGCAGATACAAAGTAACCAGTTTTAGGTTTAGTGCCTTCAAAGCCAGCAACCTTTTTATCTATATCTATCTATCTATCTATCTATCTATCTATCTATCTATCTATCTATCTATCTATCTATCTATCTATCTATATATATTGTGAGGTTAGAGGGTTGTTTAACTCAAGTGTAGCACCCGCTAGCAAGAACAGTCCACACAGATGATTCCTTTTCAGGGCTTTTTGGCCCACTTTTATTAAAGAAAAACAAAGTTCCAGAAATTAAAACAAAAATGGTTTCTCTCCCAGAGGGTTTTCTCCATCAGCTTTAAGGATATTCAGTCTCCTGGCTTACACATGCAGCATTGCAAACAAAAATACAGAGCCACCTGGCTCTTTTCAGCAGTACTGCTGCTCTAGGTACTTGCCCCTCAAATGAGCTGCTTGGATACACACAGTCTTATGGCCCGTACACGATCCGAATATCGGACGACCGATCGTACGACCGTTTTTCGGTTAACAATCGCAAGTAGAAATTGAATAGCCAATAAAGTCACGAAAATTCTCGTACGATAGGAAAAAAAATTGGAAGTGATGTCATGTGTTGTAATGTATTTGTATTGTATTTTCGGACGACAACTATACTGACTAAACGAAAATCGTACGAGGAAAATTTCCATGCATGTCCGATCGAATAATATCGGACGAACGGTCGTGATTGGCTGTCGGAAGTAGTGTACACACGATCCAAAAATCGTACGATCCTCCCTCGGACGATCGTTTTCGTCCGATATTTGGCACACCTGCACTCTCTGGACTCTCTGGACTTCTGGAGACCTCCTGTCTCTCTGGGTGGAGCCCAGAACCATGGTCCTAACTCTACTATCAGGCCCACACACACCTGAACAATCAGTGTGCCAGTGAGTCTCAAATCCCGGACCCAGGACTGGAGATTTCATCCCACCCGGATCTCTAAGAAATCCCCGGGCTCCAGTTCCCAAAGTGGACTTTACTAAATAATGAGGAAACTGAAAAAGCCAGTTTCCTCTCAAACAAGCAAATACCCTGGAGCCCCTCAACCTGCCTGGTTGAGAATACTGAACCCATATACTGGTGGGGTACCACACTACCACAATATATATATATATATATATTTCTGTTTTAAATAAATTATTGTTACATCTTAAAAGAAGGCTGCTATGGCCATTTTTGTATCCAAACTCTGGTGTAGTCTGGTTTTTGGCAGGTAAATGAATAGGCTGGGTTTTCGGATGGCATAGCAGGAAATCCTATCAGGAATGGGGACATCTGTTCTTCTACCTCAGTCAAGAACTGGGGAACAGAGGAAACATGTGGTCATAAGAAGTACCAGAAAATAACTGGAAATTACCAGGGTATGGTGAACAAGGACAAACAAATGGACAATGTGGGTGTACAGAAAAATGGGAACAGTAGAAGATGGAAGAAATACAGAATGTTAGAGAGAGAGAGATTAGTCAGAGAGGATGGAAATCTGGACTAGCACACAAGGAGAACCAGAAAAAAGTTTTGTGAGGTATTTTGGTAGAACAGAGGGCTGTCAGGTGGAAGAAGAGAGTATGTAATAAAAGTCTGAGGTTACAGTATGGAGATCAGAGATGAAATGGTAATGGGTCTCTGGAGAGCAGACGCCATGAGGGAACAGAACAGATCAGGTTGCAGAGGTGACTTGATTATGCTAGATGCCAGCGTTCCCTTTGATCATAAGAAAAGCAGATGCACGCTAGCTCTCTGCAGGCATCTTCAAGGCAACAATTGTTCCATGATGACTCCTCTCATGTAACTGGCCACACACAAATTTTGTGCTTATACACACCTTCACACTGGGCCAGCTTATAAAAGCTTGAGAAAAAGAAAATTGGCTTATAGCAGATGATAGCATTTTCTAACCTGCATTTTTTCAAAGGCGTTCCATGGGCAACTGTGGCTTCTGAGAAGGAAAAAATTCCTTCTTGACCCCAAAAAGGCCACATGATCAATCCCCTGAATCAAAATCTCATCTAATATCTTTTAGTACCTATAACTGTGAAAGTCATTACTTGTAATACAAGAATCCGGTATTTTATTACTTTTATGATTTATTTGCTTTCTCAGCAAGCAGGGAACTGGCTGGCTACATTTTAGGTTCCTGAAACCGAGAAATCAAATTAAGGGGCATTGTCTGGGATACAGAGAGACATCCTATGGACTGGGTTGAAGATTAAGGTTTACAGTGGGCAACCAAGGGCGTGAAAGCAGGTTAAGGATCTATGCACTCTATTCAGAGACTGGAGTATAGGTTCAGTACAAGTGCAGACAAATCAACCATTTTCTGTGTCATTGGAAAGTGGCAGAAGACTCTTAACCAAATATTGGCTATGGAAGTGCTTGGTCTTCTCCAGACACCCCACAATGGGGAAGGGTTTGGCTGCAGAACAACTCCAAGTTTGTTGCCTCCAGTACTGCCCTAATGGAGGCTGCCTCTAACCTTAGTCCATTTACAACATCTTTATCTATTTTGTTGTGTTTCTGTTTTAGGAGGCTCTTCCCCTTACCTCTCCAGTTGCTGCACCAGCTATAGTCCAACTGAAAGTTAATCAAACTAGCAGACTTGTAAACAGCGGCAACATTTCCAAATCCCAAACTGTAGATTTGAAAATAGACATTGAGTTCTAAGTATTAGGGTTTATGTAAGCAACACTGAATCAAGTAAAATATATATGCCAGCTGCAAAAAAAGACAAAGAACATCTAACAGAAAGCTTTTGAACATATCCCCATAATCCTTTCCAGTATCTTCTACAAAATGATTTTTATTGCAAAATTCTGGTCATTTGAAAAGACGCATTGGAAGATTGTGAAGAGCAAATATGGTGAAGAGGACTGATGTATGAGATGAGGTCAAACACCTTTAAAAAATGTATATTGCACTCACATTTTCTGGTGTCAACAAGCCGACACCAAGCTTATCCAGCCATGTATGCAGGTAGCCCTAGGTCCACAAACAGGTATCCTCTGTGTTGTATGCATCCCTAGTAGTTTCCTCACTGCTACCGGCGTCTGAGTTGTTCCGCAAGTCCGAAGGCTTCCTGACGACGGGATTGTGAAGCGCGTAGAGGCTTAGGACGCATACAAAACAGGATACCTGTTTGTGGACCTAGGGCTACCTGCATACATGGCTGGATAAGCTTGGTGTCGGCTTGTTGACACCAGAAAATGTGAGTGCAATATACTTTTTTTTTTTTTATTTTGATAATAAACGCATTGAGAAATACTACACCATGATAGTTCTATATGTTTTTTATGAGTTTGGATATCCAGTGCCCTGAACCTTGGGGATATTGATTACTAAGGAGTGGTTATCCATTAATGAACCAAAGGCGAGCATTCAATTGATATCTGGTGAGTGGCCATTTTGTGAGGTGGTGGTGGCACTAAAGGCTGATCTTTCACTGTAAAAGCAGGAAATACACAAGAACTACCAGAAGTTATCAAGTGTAAGAGAACAGCTGTTTCCTTTTTTTACTTTGGACTCTGAACGAAGGAGTTATAATCACCTATGCACACGTTGTATATTATTTGTGTTTTTGTTATTTATGAGGTTTATGGTCTGATCACCAACACTGGAATCAGTGGTTGGTGCTTATTCACAGCACAGTGGTAAACAAATTTTCCTATTTTGAACATATTTACTAAAACTGGTGATAAAGCACAGCAAAAGAAGAGGATTGGGATTCATTTGTTTTGTTCTTTGGTAGCCAGCACAGTCCATTTATTTGTGCACTGTGTTAATACTTATTTGGTTCATTATACCCCTTACAGATGAACTACATACGCATCTACCCCTGATGAAGCGAGCATGGTCTTGCGAAAACGCATTGGGATACTTTTTATGCCTGTGTACTCTGCGATCAGCTGTTGTCCCGTGTGGCCGAGGCACGTTCATTTTATACCATGATACCTGTAATGACATTTTCTATCTGTACGTGATTCATTTTTTGATGTTGTTTGTGGCTTGGCTATGACTATTTTAATAAATTTTCCTGTTTATGCTTGCATGACTATTTTATTTATGGGTGCTGATGTTACTGCATTTATGGGTGCTGATGTTGCTGCATTTATGGGTGCTGGTAAGGCCGCATTTATGGGTGCTGATGTTGCTGCATTTATGGGTGCTGGCAAGGCCGCATTTATGGGTGCTGATGTTGCTGCATTTATGGGTGCTGGTAAGGCCGCAAATGTTTTGTCAGGGGCACATTCACCTCATTTAAAGTCCCGGGGCGATCTCTTAGGTACAACCAGCATGTTGGATTTCTAACATGTGATAATTCCCAGTGGCCTGTGTTCTCCAGATAGGGACGGGTCCCTGCGCCCTCAGGGGGGATTCAGTGTTAATTGAGGAATTGATCAATTTTCTTTCCTGTAACCCACGGCTGCAGGAAATAAAATCGCAGCATCTATGGCCTGCCTAAGTTACAATTTTCAAGTAAACCCATGTGATCTTTTTTTGGATGTGGCTCCCCAAATTATTTATCGTGATTATCTGTATCCTATACACTGCTCAATGGCACAGTGCGAAACATCATTTGAACTCCTCTGAAAGCAAATTTTTCTAGTATTTGAGTTTTACATCAATTATAGAGGTGATATGTTGGCCCGTTCACTGTAGTTTAGCATTACTGGAGGTCAGTGGCGTCGCTAGGGGGTGACTTTTGGGGCTATAGCCCCGAATCTGGGGCCCATAGCCCTGAGTCTCTGCAGGGGTCCCCAAGGGGAGGGGAGGCTCTCTGGGGAACCTGATGTATATGGGGGGCTCTTTGGGGACCCTGATTTAAGGGGGAGGCTCTCTGGGGACCCTGATTTAAGGGGAAGGCTTTCTGGGCACCCTAATGTAAGGGGGGGCTCTCTGGGGACCCTGATTTAAGGGGGAGGCTCTCTGGGGACCCTGATTTAAGGGGGAGGCTCTCTGGGGACCCTAATGTAAGGGGGGCTCTCTGGGGACCCTGATTTAAGGGGGAGGCTCTCTGGGGACCCTAATGTAAGGGGGGCTCTCTGGGGACCCTGATGCAAGGGGGAGGCTTTCTGGGGATATACAGTATACACACACACACGTATATTATATACATGTGTATGCCTGCCCAAGCGTATGACTTTCTTTACTACGCTGCTATGGGCTCTAGCCCCAGATCTTTTGTAGACCTAGCAACACCCCTGCTGGAGGTGATGCATTGCTCTAGACCAGGGGTCTCAAATTGGCGGTCCTCCAGCTGTTGCGAAACTACAAGTCCCATGAGGCATTTAGTGGCTGACAGTTACGAGCATGACTCCCACAGGCAGAGGCATGATGGGACTTGTAGTTTTGCAACAGCTGGAGGGCCGCCAGTTTGAGACCCCTGCTCTAGACACAGTTAAAAACAATGTAAGTCCAGTTTCCCTGGCAGATTACAGAACAACCTGTCCTAGAGGTAGTGTGCAGCGAGCAGCGCATTCTCTATTGAATTAACTTCCCAATTTGCCCTTATCTGTCTCCTTGCACATTACGTATAATATAGTTAATGTACTGAAGCAGATGTGGTTTTTCCCAGTTAATCCCATCACTAAAAAAAAAAAAAACCACACACACACACAATGGCTGTTTATTCGACTAAGCCCTCCGTAGCACCTTAATAGAATCCGGAATCATTCTATTTTAACCTTTTCAGGATCAGCTCAGTACAGAGTGATATGGCTGTATCGCATTGTTCAGGAATTTTCTAGTACCTCTAGGGTTGTGCAGAAAGAAATTTATAGCTTTTCTATGTATTTTTTTTTACTAACTATATTCAGTGTTAAAAAAAATACTATATTCAAATGTAACTCAGTAAATATGAAATATTACATATATATATACACTTATCTCGGGCTCACTTGGTGCTAGGAACCCCGAATTTAGTGTGCAAACCCAGTGGAACTAGCACTACAACATATCCAATTTGGGGTTCCTAGCACCAAGTGGCCCCAAGATATGGCCCCAAAGTCGGTTCGGAAAATGTCATGCTGCAGAAAAGTGTTTGACATTTTCCAAACCGACTTTGGTGCGCGGAACCCCATCTTGGATATGTTGTAGTGCTAGTTCCACTGGGTTTTCACACCAAATTTGGGGTTCCTAGCACCAAGTGGCCCCGAGATACGGGGCCCCAAAGTCGGTCAACTGTGTCCATCTCAGGACCCTTGGGGTCCAGAGACCCCAAATTTTGGCTGCAGCTAGGGGGCATCCAGGAACCCTTAACTACCGAGTTTGAAGCTCGGGGGACCTATGGCTGCAAATGGGCACAGTGAGGCATGCACAAATGGGCACAGTGAGGCTGCAAATGGGCATTGTTGACCCTCTTTTCCACTTACAGTAGCTGCGCATTTCTCACCCTAGGCTTATAGTCAATAAGTTTTTCCCATTTTTTTGTGGTAAAATTAGGTGCCTCGGCTTATATTCGGGTCGGCTTATACTCGAGTATATACGGTAACCTTAATTTTATACGTTGATACTGTTGGCCTAGAGAATGCGACCATTTCACATGGGTGCCATCATGTAGCGGATTCTGCTTGCTCGGTGGGGGACTGCTCCGCTGATCCCCGCTGAACAGGTGGATGACAGGTCCGTGTCCGCTCCACTGTGCAGAGCAGACACGGACACAGTCCAGCTCTTCTCTATGGGGAAATCTGATGGAAACAGACAACCTGTTCATTTCCATTCGATCCGATCCACTTGATGGATGGAAAATAGGACCACCTGTTTTTTGCAGGCAGGATCAGATCGGATGGTGACGGGTGTCAGTGGACATGTGTCCGCTGACATCAGCCACTCCATAGAGGATAAAGCAGTGTCTGATTAGGTCCCCCTGAAAAAATGACAGGCAGACCTGATCAGACAGCCTGTGTGAAAGGACCCTAAGGGTCCATGCACACTGGCTTAAAAAAATACTCCTTTTACAGGAGTTTATTGTTTTGCCTGAAGAGGCAGCTCAATGTCATTCTATGTGTCCATGCACAATCGGACGTTTAGAGGCATATTTTAAAGAGGTGGTCCACCCGCACAAGAAATATTAAAAGTCAGCAGCTACAAATACTACAGCTGCTGACTTTTAATAAATGGACACTTACCTGTTCCAGGTTCCAGCGGTGTCGGCAAAAGATGACGAGCAACCGCTCGTCTCTCGGCTGCCCCCGCTGCCATCCTCTGTCAGGGAATCAAGAAGTAAAGCTGCAACGGCTTCACTGCCCGGTTCCCTACTGCGCATGCGCGAGTCGCGCTGCGTGTCTTTATTGGTCCCCGTTGTGTCCTGGGAACTGTGTGTTTCCCAAGAAAGAAGAAGGGGGGGGGGCAGCATCTTCGGATAGGGGCGGCCATCTTCGGATAGGGGCGGGACAGCTGCGGCTAGCTAGTCCCAGAAGTGGGTGCAGATACCTGGATTATACAGGTATCTGCACCCCCCTCCCCCCTGAAAGGTGCCAATTGTGGCACCGGAGGGGGGGAGGAATCCGATAAGCGGAAGTTCCACTTTAGGGTGGAGCTCCGCTTTAAGCTCAGCAATTAAAGGCAGGAAAAAACCCTTCTGGTTTGCCATTTTGATTGTTTTCTGGCAGAAAAAAATGCTAACCACTCCTAAGCATGCCTAAACATGTACAAAAACGCTCTATAGGAGCGTTTCGTTTTCCTGCCAAGGGAACTGGCGTTTTTTTAAGCACCCAGTACTCTGAGGCCAGCCCAGTATAATGACGTCCCACCATGGGGCGTGTACATGACAGCCTGGGCTCATAGGAAGTGGGTTAAATGAGGATGGCTGTCATTCAACCCGGACAACTGGTGACATCTAGTGGCAGAGAGAAATTTCTGCAGCAGGCATTGCCAGATTAAAAGTGAGTATTGCGGCAAAACATGCCTTTTTATTAAAAAAAAAAAATGCTGTGCTGCTCAATTTTCTTCCGTCTGAAATTGTTTTGCATTAATTACATTTGTGAAGAATATAGTTTTGCAATGAAGCATTTTACAGGACAAGGAAAAAATAAAACAGTAGATGGTTATATTTGCAAACTTCCGTGCATTTTGTACTTGCAGTTTAAAAAATGAACTTTTCTTTTCCTTAAAAAATGGATCGTTCACAGACAGGTCTCAATGCCCCAGCGTGACATCCGCAAGCAGTCTCTGTACCAGCTGGCCTTTCCTTGCTGCTGTAGGTAGACTCCCTCCTCCTGCTCAGTTGTTGAGTCCCCACATGACATTTGCTAAAATGATTACACTCAGAGAGATGTATCTGTGATTTAATAAAGCTCAAGACTCTTCCCTGCCTCGTCTTTTTCAAGTGATTATTACATGGGCTATGCTCCTGACCAGGTAACAGCATTGTGTGCAGAGCTTGTTATGTGACATTACATTGTATAGGAGCATGATATCATAGGACTATGTGTTTGTTGACTTCTTTGTCTCTGCAGGACCAATTCTGAGCAGAAGTAATACAGAATATGCCCCATACACACAGTCGGATTTTCCGACGGAAAATGTCCTATCGGACCATGTTGTCGGAAATTCCAACCGTGTGTATGGGGCATAAGACTAAAGATGCCCATACAAAGGCAGATATGGTAGTATGTCTGGTCATTTAAAGCCCATATCTAGACCCATCCCACACCTTGTATACATACAGTATCTCACAAAAGTGAGTCCACCGTTACATTTTTTGAAAATGTTTTATTATATCTTTTCATGTGACAACACTGAAGAAATGACAATGTAAAGTAGTGAGTGTACAGCTTGTATAACGGTGTATATTTGCTGTCCCCTCAAAATAACTCAACACACAGCCATCAAGGTCTAAACCGCTGGCAACAAAAGTGAGTACACCCCTAAGTGAAAATGTCCAAATTGGGCCCAAAGTGTCAATATTTTGTGTGGCCACCATTATTTTTTAGCACTGCCTTAACCCTCTTGGGCATGGAGTTCACCAGAGCTTCACAGGTTGCCACTGGAGTCCTCTTCCACTCCTCCATGATGACATCACGGAGCTGGTGGATGTTAGAGAACTTGCGCTCCTCCACCTTCTGTTTGAGGAGGCCCCACAGATGTTCAATAGGGTTTAGGTCTGGAGACTTGCTTAGCCAGTCCATCACATTTACCCTCAGCTTCTTTAGCAAGGCAGTGGTCGTCTTGGAGGTGTGTTTGGGGTCGTTATCATGTTGGAATACTGCCCTGCGGCCCAGTCTCTGAAGAGAGGGGATCATGCTCTGCTTCAGAATGTCACAGGACATGTTGGCATTAATGGTTCCCTCAAAGAATTGTAGCTCCCCAGTGCCGGCAGCACTCATGCAGCCCCAGACCATGACACTCCCACCACTATGCTTGACTGTAGGCAAGACACACTTTTCTTTGTACTCCTCACTTGGTTGCTGCCACACACACTTGACACCATCTGAACCAAATATGTTTATCTTGGTCACATCAGACCACAGGACATGGTTACAGTAATTCATGTCCTTAGTCTGTTTGTCTTCAGCTAACTGTTTGTGGTCTTTCTTGTGCATCATCTTTAGAAGAGGCTTCCTTCTGCGACAACAGCCATGCAGACCAATTTGATGCTGTGTGCGGCGTATGGTCTGAGCACTAACAGTCTGACCCCCCACCCCTTCAACCTCTGCAGAAATGCTGCCAGCACTCATACATCTATTTCCCAAACACAACCTCTGGATATGACGCTGAGCACGTGCACTCAACTTCTTTGGTCGACCATGACAAGGCCTGTTCTGAGTGGAACCTGTCATGTTAACCCGCTGTTATGTCTTTGACACTGTGCTACAGCTCAGTTTCAGGGTCTTCTTACAGCCTAGGCCATCTTTATGTAGAGCAACAATTCTTTTTTTCAGATCCTCAGAGAGTTCTTTGCCATGAGGTGCCATGTTGAACTTCCAGTGACCAGTATGAGAGAGTGAGAGCGATAACACCAAATTTAACACACCTGCTCCCCATTCACATCTTAGACCTTGTAACACTAATGAGTCACATGACACCTGGGAGGAAAAATGGCTAATTGGGCCCAATTTGGACATTTTCACTTAGGGGTGTACTCCTTTGTTGCCAGCGGTTTAGAAATTAATGGCTGTGTGTTGAGTTATTTTGAGGGGACAGCAAATTTACACTGTTATACAAGCTGTACACTCACTACTTTACATTGTAGCAAAAAATAATTTCTTGAGTGTTGTCACATGAAAAGATATAATAAAAATATTTACAAAAATGTGAGGGATGTACTAACTTTTGTGAGATACTGTATCTTTAATCAAAAGAAATAGAAGATCAGCAATCCGGTGTTCAATACCAAGAAAAAACCCTAGTTGGCATCCCTAAGTCAAAATAATAAACCGAAAGGTCCAACAAAATCAAACATGGGACTTAAAATATACCTCACCACTGTTATATAAACAACATAGTAACACCAAATTCCATAAAAGTAACATTTTATTAATAAACAATATAAAATCCAATATTTAACATGTAAATCCCCAAAAATGTGGATCTCTTAGTGCAGACTCAACATGTCAACTTCTGTCTACGCATTTCATGAATTTTTCCGCTTCTTCAGGACAATTAGTGAAGCTGGTTTCATGCATAGAAAGACAATATTTCACCTGTGAATAGATTAACAAACATATCACCTACCTGACACTTATACTTGGACCAAAAATTTTCATAATTTGGAGTCACCAGTTAAATCCAGGATTCGCCAGCACATGTTGCTTATAGTAATGGCAGTTTGATCTCCTTTTACTTGGATGTAATTATGAAGGTAACATATTCACGATTATTACTATTCCTTTATGTACACTGATTTTTACATATTATATTGCATTTATATATATATATATATATATATATATATATATATATATATATATATATTTAATTTCTTGTTTTATTTGCAGAGTTAATGAGAATCTTATTGTGCGGATACTGTTCATCAATGTTTTTTTGCTCTGCAATGTACCTGGTGGGAGTGCAATTTGTATCCTGGATGGGTTGTGTCATTATATCTGCATTTGGTCTGAGTATAAGTGTCAGGTGGGTGTTATAAATCCCCCCCCCCTTTTTTTTCTCTTTCTATCGCCAAATAAGCCCAGTCAGTATTATATATTGATTAATGTCTATGTATGTGTAGAGCCCACACTTTATTAAGTGTGCGCTATCAATGTAAATTTTGTTTTTTCCAGAACTGTAACAGAGTTCTGGTGGTTAATTGTACAGGTTTTACTTTGGCATCAGTCTGGCTGGGCTGTACTGAAGTTCCGCCTGGTCATAGGTGCAGTGAGGCACCTGTGACAGGCTGAGAACCAAGCCTGGTTGGACGTGTTGGGTACCAATCTTTCCCGGAGCCAATCAGTGGGCGCGTCTGGCCCGCTGCGTAGTCTGGGAAGGGGTATTTAAGGTGCTGAAGTCACGTGTTCGGAGTTCGGCTGCTGCTTTGCTTCCTGGTTTCGGTCCGGACCAGCCTCGGGAGGGGTCCCGGACCCAGGAGTGTCGGCCTTCCCTGCAAGCATGGTCACCCTGACCAGCCCCAGAGGCCCTCATGGTCTGGGGTGGGAATCTGTCCGTTCCTGAGCCTGGGAACTGGCTAGTTCGAGGCTTAGTAACTGGAGGATTTGGAAGGTGTCTCGGTGTGCTCTCAGTATTGGAGGGACACGGCAACTCTTACAAGTGACCAGGGGAGGACTCTTCGGAGGAGGGCCAAGAAGCTGGCTGCTCGGTAAGAGCCCGGGAGCTGAGTTGTATGGACACTAGAGAATCCACACTTCTCACAGTATCACCAAGAAGGCTGAGAGATCCAGGTACTGTGGGAAAGGTTCCTACTTATCTTCAGTTATAATCTAGTCTGTGGCAGAGACTTTGTAAAGTTTCCGGATCACATGTTGGCTGCTAGATCTCTGGCTAGAGGTTTATCCAGCAGTGAAGCGCCCAGTTGCGAGTGGCTACTCTCTGGGTTAATCAAGAGACATTCAGTGGATGTCAGCGGTTCAAAGTGCCTGAGTTTTATCACCCGTGCCCTCAATTCTCACCTGAGACTGTGTTATGTTGGATGTTACCCCTGCAAAATAAAAACCTTGAAAAGGACTTTTATGTGTCAGCATCTGAAGTCACTGGGTACTAACCCTGGGAACCCCTAGACAACAACCGACAAACCACGAGGAGGTAATTGGTAAGCCCAGAAAAGTCAAGGCTGCCCCTAGGGGTTGTGGCCGCTACATATGTTAATCTATTCACAGATGAAATATTGTCTATCTTATGCATGAAAACAGCTTTATTAAATGTCCTGAAGAAGCAGAGAAATTTGCGAAATGTGTAGACAGCAGCTGACATGTTGAGTCTGCGCTAACCCAAGTTTTTGGGGATTTAAATTTTAAATATTTGATCATATACAGTGGTGTGAAAAAGTTTCCTGTTCCTTTGCATGTTTGTCACACTTAAGTGTTTCGGAACATCAAACCAATTTAAACAATAGTCAAGGACAACACAAGTAAACACAAAATGCAATTTGTAAATGAAGGTGTTTATTATTAAAGGTGAAAAAAAATCCAAACCATCATGGCCCTGTGTGAAAAAGTGATTGCCCCCCTAAACCTAATAACTGGTTGGGCCACCCTTAGCAGCAACAACTGCAACCAAGCGTTTGCGATAACGTGCAATGAGGCTTTTACAGCGTCCTGGAGGAATTTTGGCCCACTCATCTTACAGAAATTGGCTTAAATTATGCTGGCCATCATTAAACCAGAAAAAGATTTGGCGTTGAACAACTAGAGGGTTGGGTCTGCAAGGAACAGTACAGAGGAGGAGGTGAGTGAAAGCTATATATACAAACTGGGATTTTCCTTTAAAGCAAACCTTTGTCCATTTTGGGAAAAGCAACAGGTTTGCTTTAATCTCCCGTTCCCAGCAGAGACTTACCTTGTCCTCACTTCTCCATTGTTCTATTCAATGCCAAGGCAAATACCTAGTACTATGGAGGAAAAGATGGATGTGACTCATTTTATAGGTGGGCAAAGCAAAGGTTCATTGTAAGTCTTAAGCCCCGTACACTCGGTCGGAAAATCCGACCACAAAATCCATCTGATTTTTTCCGATGGATTTTGTCCGACACTGGTGTTGCATACACACGGTCGGACAAAGTTGTCGGAAAATCCGATCCCTGCAAACTGGTGTTTCAGTTTTATGTGGACAAAACTGGGTTGAATGCGGAAAAGCTATTTCTCTGTATCAGAGGCGGCTCTAGGCTTTGTGAGGCCTTAGGCAAAATTTAAGCACGAGGCCCCACTCACACCCTTTGCAGGGGTTAAGGAAGAACACCGAAACGGAGCATGTTATTACTGCTGTTGCTTGTGTGGGTCAGGGATGTGTACTGTGCCAATCACATGGGATGAATAGGAGGGTCAGCATTGACGATGCTCTTTCTCCCTGGTTCCTCCTCGTGTGGTCTGTCATTACACACATCTGGGAAAAGCACCCTCGGCTCTGTTACTCTCGGCTGGCAGGCAACAACTGGCATGGCGTGGGTGATGCTGTGGGTGCCAGCAACTTGCAAGTAAAGTGTCTGGATGGATGCTTGGCACTAGCGATGTCAGACCCCTCCCTGCCTCCCGTACATTACACCAGCTGCATCCAGGCGGGGAGAGTTCAGTATGGCCGCCCAGAGAGTTGTGCTGTCACTACTGCAGAAACCAGCGATGATCAGAAAGCATAGGGCAGCACCAGAAATAGTGGAACGCCACCCTGGTGATTGACCACAGGTAAATTAGGTGGCCGCGAGGCCCCTGTGAGTGAGAGACCTTAGGCGACCACCTAATTTGCCTAATTAAAGAGCCACCTCTGCTCTGTATCTTCAGCTGCTTTAGATTTTCCCTAAAGCAGTTTGAGTCTCTTTCCTATCCTACCAAAAAGCCAACACTCAACCAGGCTTCATGACACCACTTTTTGAGGTGCTGGAAATTCTGGAAGGGAGCGGGATCATTTACTTTTTATGTCCCAGAGAGACAGATAAAAGCACTGTGTGATTCATCTTGCCCGCAACCATAAAAGTGTAAATATCAGTTTCAAATGGATTTGGCCTTAAGGCCCCTTTCACACGAGGCGGACTCCACTTCCACGGAGCCCGCCTCTCTGTCCGCTGGCTCATCGGGAGATCTCTCCGTTGATCTCCGCTGAGCCGGCGGATGACAAGTCCCTCTCTGCTCACTGAGCGGGGAGGGGCTTGCGAGCGCCGCTGGTCTCTATGGAGAGATCGGATGAAAACGGACAGTGTGTCCGTTTTCATCAGATCTCACCCGATCCGATCCGCCAGCGATGGATCTGGGCGTAGAGCCATCCGTCTGCTTTTGGCGGATCGGACCGGGTCGGATGTCAGCGGACATGTCTCCGCTGACATCCGACGCTCCATAGAATAACATGGAGCACCCGTTCAGATCCGCCGTCAAAACTGACAGGCGGATCTGAGCGGTCCGTCCATGTGAAAGGGGCCTCAAACCACATTGTGTGATGGTTGATATGGCTGTGTGATGACCACACCTGTCTGTTTATGCAGTCATCGCTAAGTTGCTTCTATATTCGCCTACATCATGAGCCAGCTGTTTCAGATTTGTACATGTGCAAGGCCAAACTCGAGAAAAATTCAATTAATCAAATCAGCCTGTTTGTGTCTGGTTGGCTTTATGTGCAGCTCAGGAGAGAGGCATGAATCAAACTGGGAGCAGAGAGAGACAGATGAAGACTGTGAGCAGGAGGTACAATAATAGATAAAGGAGGGTTCGGTACAGGAAGAAAGGCCTGTTGCTCTCTTTGTCCCTTTATGTTCAGACATAGGTCACAGGGAGTTTGATGATGATGTCATAATGCTGATTCTTATACCTCTTTTGCAAGACTGGCTTGTTTTAAAGAATAAAGGCAGTTTTACATAAAACAGCAGGACTGCAACAGATCCAGTGCTTTCTGAGGGCCATTCATTGGAACCTCTGATTGCCTGCCCAACTGATTTCAGGGGCATAGTATTTTTCCAGCCATTCATTCAGACTAGGTGTGTCTACACAATGTATATATACAGTATCTCACAAAAGGGAGCCCCTCACATTTTTATAAATATTTTATTATATCTCTTCATGTGACAACACTGAAGAAATGACACTTTGCTACAATGTAAAGTAGTGAGTGTACAGCTTGTATAACAGTGGAAATTTCCTGTCCCCTCAAAATAACTCAACACACAGCCATTAATGTCTAAACCGCTGGCAACAAAAGTGAGTACACCCCTAAGTGAAAATGTCCAAATTGGGCCCAAAGTGTCAATATTTTGTGTGGCCACCATTATTTTCCAGCACTGCCTTAACTCTCTTGGGCATGGAGTTCACCAGAACTTCACAGGTTGCCACTGGCGTCCTCTTCCACTCCTCCATGACGACATCACAGAGCTGGAACAGCACTAATACAGCCCCAGGCCATGACACTCCCACCACTATGCTTAACTGTAGGCAAGATACACTTGTCTTTGTACTCCTCACCTGGCTGCCACCACACACGCTTGACACCATCTGAACCAAATATGTTTATTTTGGTGTCATCAGACCACAGGACATGGTTCCAGTAATCCATGTCCTTAGTCTGCTTGTCTTCAGCAAACTGTTTGCAGGCTTTATTGTGCATCATCTTTAGAAGAGGCTTCCTTCTGGGACGACAGCCATGCAGACCAATTTGATGCCGTGTGTGGCGCATGGTCTGAGCACTAACAGTCTGACCCCCCCACCCCTTCAACCTCTGCAGAAATGCTGGCAGCACTCATACATCTATTTCCCAAAGACAACCTCTGGATATGACGCTGAGCATCTACACTCAACTTCTTTGATCGACTATGGTGAGGCCTGTTTTGAGTGGAACCTGTCCTGTTAAACCGCTGTATGGTCTTGGCCACCGTGCTGCAGCTCAGTTTCAGGGTCTTGCCAATCTTCTTATAGCCTAGGCCAACTTTATGTGTTTTTTTCAGATCCCCAGAGAGTTCTTTGCCATGAGGTGCCATGTTGATCTTCCAGTGACCAGTATGAGAGAGTGAGAGAGATAACACCAAATTTAATACACCTGCTCCCCATTCACACCTGAGACCTTGTAACACTAACGAGTCACATGACACTGGGGAGGGAAAATGGCTAATTGTGCCCAATTTGGACATTTTCACTTAGGGGTGTACTCACTTTTGTTGCCAGTGGTTTAGACATTAATGGCTGTGTGTTGAGTTATTTTGAGGGGACAGCACATTTACACTGTTATACAAGCTGTACACTCACTACTTTACATTGTAGCAAAGTGTCATCCCTTCAGTGTTGTCACATGAAAAGATATAATAAAACATTTACAAAAATGTGAGGGGTGTACTCAATTTTGTGAGATACTGTACATATGCACAATTGCCTAAAACGGATGTGCTTGCTTGCAATCATTCTGAAGAATGAAAATTCAGATGTTGGATTCTCTAAACAACGTCCAGTGTTTATCAGTATTTGTATTCTGTCCATACATTCTGCAATTTAGAAAGGTGTTGATCAATCTTTAAGAGGAGCTCCACCCGCACCAAAAATATTAAAAGTCAGCAGCTACAAATACTGCAGCTGCTGACTTTTAATAAATGGACACTTACCTGTTCCCAGCGGTGTCAGCAGAATGTGACGAGCGACCCCTCGTCTCTCGGCTGCCCCGCCGCCATCCTCTGTCAGGGAATCAGGAAGTGAAGACGCAATGGCTTCACTGCCCGGTTCCCTACTGCGCATGCGCTAGTTGCGCTGCGTGTCTCTATTGGTCCCCATTGTGTCCTGGGAACTGTGTTTCCCAAGACACAACAGGGCATCTTCAGATATGGGCGGGAAAGCTCCGGCTATCTCTTCCCGGAAGTGGGTGCAGATATCTGTCTTAGACAGTTATCTGCACCCCCCTCCCCCCTGAAAGGTGCCAATTGTGGCACCGGAGGGGAGGAGGAATCCGATAAGCGGAAGTTCCACTTTAGGGTGGAAATCCGCTTTAAGAACAGCAATTGGAAGAAAAAAAACATGACAGGTCCTGATGCTATCACTAGCCAAATAACAGGTTCCCAAGCTGTTATCAGCTATTGTCAGAAGTCTAGTTGGAGGCCAAGGTGCTGAGAGGGCAGCGCAACCCTGAAGGTGGAACAGGGAATGCAGTGCCCAAAGAAGCAGTTCCTAGGGATGTCAGCAGGGCACCCACTGCTTTCTTAGAAACCTGTGACAACAGGAAGCTGTCGTATATATAAATGTAGAAACTGGGATCTGGTAACACAGGCAATTAGCTGGAGGGATCCCAGGCCAGGGGACACAGGGAATCATTCCAATGGAATTAGAGTACTCTGGAGCAATTGGGGAACAATTCTCCACAGAAACTGGGCCCAATAAGAGAAGCTGTGTGCTATGAGGCACCTGCATGGTTGCTACATGCGGGTTCTAACAGTGATGGGCCTCTCATCTGACTGCAGATTACTTGCCAAGCTAGCTCCGCCTCATCAGCTGTGGCCTTTATGAGCTGCTGAAGGAGAGAAGCACAGAATCTTAAATTTCCTGGGAGCATCCAGGAACTCAATGGCAAAGGGGATAAGGAGTCCTGCATCTGCATCTTAGCATGGTGAGTAAATGTGCACTCTTCTACATTCCACCCCAATATGCTGTCCTTGGTAAGCTTGCACACCATTCAGATTCATCATATGCAAAGTATACAGGGGGTCTCCCAAAGTCAGTTCTCTGGGAACACTTCAGGCGTTTTGTCTCGGTTCTATCTCCTGGGACAACAGGCGATGCGTCTCTGTCTTCAGGTGTATCATTGGATTGTGAGTTAGAGGACTCCACAGCAGAAACATGGACTTGGGCTGGTTGATCATTGTGTTGTTTAATATTGTCAGGATCCCATCTCCTGGAGGTCTTGGAAATAATGGTCTAAAAGCAGGTGGTAGACAATATTTATTTACAGTTTATGTTGGACTAGGTCAAAGTTTGATGCTGCCAACTCTCCTTGCTCCACCCAATGACTGGTCTTCAACTAACTGTTGAACTTCAGACAGTCATTGATTCTACTCCTTAATCCAGGAAGTTTGAGTTTGATCAAATTCTTGTGTGTGCACTGTAGCCCATAGGCCTGTGGGCTCCATGAGAATACGGCCAAACATAATGATTCTGGGTAAATCGCCTGTTGAGGAATGTACTGTATGCTTGTATTTCCAGACAACTTTGGCTAAGTAATGGGTCCATTTCCTTAGTTTCTTACAAGCTAAGCCTCTCAACAGTTGTATCAGTGTGGGGACAGCCATAGGGAAGGCAAAACTGCTCCTTCACAATCTGGGCAGCAAGCTTGCCGGTCTGGTCTTGGGTCGGTACTGCCACAGCAAACTTGGTAAAGTGGTCCACCATAACTACAATTAACCACTGAACCATCTCTGTGTGTCTCTGCCCAGTTATACTCTTCCAGTAGATGGATCAATTTCACCTGAGGCCTACTCTTCGGCTTACCTCCAGTTAAATCAGATATTTCTACTTTCATCGACATCTCAGTGATATCTGGCTAGTAGTTACTGGGTGTGTGCTGAAGGATTGTTCCCACCAGGGTGATAATCAGGGGAGGGCTGGCAGCCTTAGGCCTGGAGGGGGGGGGGGGTCTAGTCAAGTGGCCCATTGAACCACCGAATCAGCTCACAATCCATGCCCAGCTGGTTTTTCAATGCAGCCTCACCAGTGCCCATCAATGCAGCCTGATCAGTGCCACCTCATCAGTGCCCATCAATGCAGCCTCACCAGTGTCCATAAATGCAGTCTCACCAGTGCCCATCCAATGCAGCCTGATCACTGGGGCAGGGTTAATGGGGTGTATGGGGGGGATGGGATGTGGGGGTCAGCTGGGGGTGTCAGGGTCTCTTACTGGGCAGCTCAGCTTGCACGCCACGGCCAGCACAAGCCAGCACCCAGCCCCACAGCCCGAGCCAGTCACGGGCACCCTGCCTACAAGTCTCTGGTCTCTGGGGGTTGTAGTTTCCTCTGCACTGCTTGGGAGCTTGAGTGCGGACTACAACTCCCGGAATGTAACAGCGGCCAACCACTGCAGCCATAAAAATAGCAGCGGGCAGCAGGCGCCGGCCGTTTTCAACGTAAATTGGGTCGCCTAGGGGGCAATTGCCACTCTGCCCCCCAGCCCAGCCCTCCCCTGGTGATAATGCAATGAGAATTTAAACTTCGTCAGACAGGCTGGCCAAAATTGCTGTAGAGTGAAAAGTTTTTCTGTTTGGAGATGCACCAACTGATTGTTATCTGTCCAGATCTCAAATTTGACTCCTGTCAGGTATTTAGCGTTCGGTGACTACCCGCACCAGGGCTGACAACTCTAACTTGAAGGAACTGTCGTTTTCAGGGTTTCTCTCAGACATGCTATGGACGCTTCTAACATTTTGTGGAACATTAAAGCCCTGTTCACATGTGGCGATTTGCTCTGTGCAACGTTCAGGGCTGTCTTTCCTGGCACAGGGATGCACAGGTGCTGCGTGCATTCCGATGCTGGCTTCCCATAATAGTCTATTGGGACACGTGGCTGCACGGGCACAGCTGCTATGTCCCTGTATGACATGTGGGTGCATGCTGATGCAGGTCCCCGAACACACACAGGGTGAGTTTGAGGACCCGCATGCACCTGAATGTCATAAAGGGACACATTGGCTTTGTCCATGCAGCCGTGTGTCCCAATAGACTAAAATAGGACACTGGCACTGGGATGCATGCAGCACCCGTGCATCCCCATGCCAGTAAAAGACAGCCCTGCACAGGGCATGGAGCAAATTGCCCCATGTAAACTGGGTCTAAATTGAGCTTGTTTCTATTTTTCTCTTGCAAGATTTCTCTGACATTGACAGCAGGCTATCTACAAATTGTTCTTTCAGCCACCCCAGCTGGGCCGTCTTACTCGCTCCTTTCTCTATGGTATATGTCTATTGTTATGTCCTGCAGTTCCAGTGCACATTGAAGGATGGATTCTCCCACTCCATGCTCTCTGCTGATTAAGTGGGCCTTAAGGTCCCCAGTTGCTGTTTGGTTATACATGGTTTCTAAGCAGTCACTGTCCTGTCAAATAAATTCTGGTCTTCTGCTGGGAGGTGCAGGATTAATATTCTAGTTTTCCTCTCTAAGGCATTAACCACTTACAGACCAGAAGATTTGGCTGCTAAATGACCAGGCCATTTTTTGTGATTGGGTGCTGCGTCGTTTTAACTAACAATTGCGCGGTCGTGCAACTGTAACCAAACAAAATTTATGTCCTTTTTTTCCCACAAATAGAGCTTTCTTTTGGTGGTATTTGATCACCTCTGCGTATATTTTTGGCGCTATCAACGACATTTTGAAAAAAAAAACAATATATTTTACTTTTTGCTATGATAAATATCCCCAAAAATGTTTTTAAAAAAACGAATTTCTTCCTCAATTTAAGCCAATATATATTCTTCTACATATTTTTGGCAAATAAAAAATCGCAATAAGCGTACATTGATTGGTTTGCGCAAAAGACAAATTAGGAGGAAAGAGGGACAGAGGGACATTGTTCCAAATCAGGGACAGTCCCTCGAAATCAGGGACATTTGGGAGCTATGTTGTCTGATATGGTTAATTCTGTTCATAAATGATAAGTGTAACAGTAATGCCCCGTAAACACGAGCGGATTTTCCGTCAGAAAAAACTTGGATAGTTTTTCCGACGGAATTCCGCTCAAGCTTGGCTTGCATACACACGGTCACAAAAAAGTTCTATAAACTTTCGACCATCAAGAACACGGTGACGTACTACGACGAGCCGAGAAAATTAAGTTCAATGCTTCCGAGCATGCATGAAATTGTTTCCGAGCATGTGTAGGAATTTTGTGCGTTGGAATTTGTACAGATGATCGGAATTTCGGATCGGAACTTTTTCCGACCGAAAAATAGAGAACCTGCTCTCAATCTTTTGCTGGCGGGAATTCTGCCAGCAAAAGTCCGATGGAGCATACACACGGTTGGAATTTCCGACCAAAAACTCTCATCGGACTTTTGCTGGCGGAATTTCCGATCGTATGTACCACGGCATTAGATGGTTGAACACAGTGGAATGTGTTTGGGTTTTATGAAGTTATAATCAAAGGAAGTGTCTGAAATTGTGAATATTGGTACTCACAGCACAGCTACTGAGTGAGATCCCAAGTACTGAACTTTCAGGAAAGTTTGTTACCCATTAGACCATTGAAATCTCTGTTCCCTTTCTTATGCCGCGTACACACGATCGGAATTCTCGTCGGAAAAACTCTGACGGTTTTTCCGACGGAATTCCGCTCAAGCTGTGTTGCCTACACACGGTCACACCAAATTCCGACGGTCAATAACACATCGGCATAAAACACGTTCGACAGCACTATAAAAGGGAAGTTTAATGCTTCCGAGCATGCATCGAATTATTTCCGAGCATGCGTCGGAATTTTGCGTGTCGGAATTGCATACACACGATCGGAAAATCCGATAGAAATTCCGACAGTGTGTACGCCGCATTAGTTTTCAAATTTGCAAAGAAACAACAGGCATGATGTATGCTACTCTAATTTATTTAAATAAGCCATCGTTTGTTATAAAGTACTCAGCAGTATTCTGAGAACACAGGGAACAGGATGACCCTGCATACACTGACTTGGCAGCAAAGGGTTCCTGTAAACTATTTTAAAGGAAACCTATCGTGAGAAATATAGGCTGCTATTTCTGACCTCCTTCTGAAAATACTATTTGCGTTGTCTGCCTGTCTTGCTGATCTTCTGACCTCGGTGCCCTCTGTGCCACTAACCTGAAACAATTATTTAACAAGTCAAATCAGAAGTCCTGATCTACTTCCCCGTTACTGGTCAGGGACTTCAAATACAGTATATTAAAGTCAAAAGATCTACATAACAACCACAAAGATTACATTTTTATAAGGATATACCAGTAATGGCAACCCCTGCTCTATTGTGATAGTTTTATTTAAAATCAGTGGCGGCTGGTGCTCAAACTTTTGGGGGCGGGGCTATCCCATAAGCCTCCTGATATGCAAGAGGTCTGTACCCCCACCCAAAGGCTGGAAAGCTATACCTTCAAGGAAAAGGGGAGAAAATTTACCCAAAAAGACAGAAAACAATAGCAGAATCCACATGACCAGTGTAGCCTAGATAATACACCCCTTCTGTTGTAACCCCTTACTTACCACTATTTCTTACCCTTAAAATAATAGACCACACCGTTCTTGTGGAGTAAATGGCCACAACAGCCTTTATTAACATAAAACTCCATTTTATTCAAAATATAAATAACCAATTAAATGCCATATAAATAACCATAACATAAACACTGAACATCAGTAACCCTCGGTTACACCCACTATTGTTGGTCAGTGACAGAGTATTGTACCATAACCAAACATAACACTGTACATATATATATATAAATATATATATGTAACACAAGGGGGCACGGCCGAATTTTACCAAACTAGGCCTCCACTTAAACCGCCCGGAGACAAATACCTATCCCGCAGTGCAACAAAGAGTATCATCAAATTACTTTGATGTACTACAACCGGAGGGGCCATCTACTGACGAGCCCCCCACACACTTACCCACTACCAAACAGCCACCGTCACTGACCCACAATAAAACACCGCCACCCCATATTGAAGAGCCGTCACTCTGATGCTTTACCTGAAACGACAAAAAAAACATTAAAACCTCCAAAACAAACCTTAAAACCATAGGGAGGGTGGGTGGGAAAACTGCCTCCTCTTGTGTTTCCTACTGACTGCGTGGCTCTGTTAAGCCACGCCCCCTTTTTATATTGCCGCTCCCCCTGATCTGATTGGCCTAGCCTGCTCGGCCACCCCCACTTCTCCCCCTTGGTGTGTGACTCTGCACACAGTCATGCCCGGCCCTCCCCTACATTGCCCTGCGGTCCATTCGGTCCGGCCCTCTCTCACTGGCATCTGGCTATAAATAACCAAAAATAAAAAGTAAAAAAGAAGAAACAGAACAAAGAAAAGAACAGAAAAGAAGAGTTATGCCGTGTACACACGGTCAGACTTTCTGACGTAAAATGTGCGATCGGAGCTTGTTGTCGGAAACTCCAACCGTGTGTATGCTCCGTTGGACAGTTTCCATCGGGAATTCTATCGCACAAAATTTGAGATCTGGTTCTCAAATTTTCCGCCAACACAATCTGTTCGCGTAAATTACGATCGTGTGTACACAATTCCAAGGCACAAAGTACCACGCATGCTCTGAATCAAGCAGAAGAGCCGCACTGGCTATTGAACTTCATTTTTCTCGCCTCGTCGTACGTGTTGTACGTCACCGCGTTCTTGACGTTCGGAATTTCCGACAAGATTTGTGTGACCGTGTGTATGCAAGACAAGTTTGAGCCAACATCTGTCGGAAAAAATCCATGGATATTGTTGTCGGAATGTCTAAACAATGTCCGATCAATGTCCGATTGTGTGTATGGGGCATAATGCCCCGTACACATGGTCGGAAATTCCGACCACAAAATCCGTTGGATTTTTTCCGACGGATTTTGTCCGACACTGGTGTTGCATACACACGGTCGGACAAAGTTGTCGGAAAATCCGATCATCCTGAACGTGGTAACGTTTGTTGCGTACGACAGGACTACGTAGAGGCTAGTAGCCAATAGCTTTGGTCTTGTAATGTGATCTGAGCATGCGTGGCACTTTGTCCATCGGAATTCGCTACACACGATCGGAAAAAGTCCGATAGGACTTTGTTGTCGGAAAATTTGAGAGCAGGAGATAAAACTTTGTCCGTCGGAAAATCCGACGGAAAAAGTCTGATGGAGCCTACACACGGTCGGAATTTCCGACAACATTGTCCGATAGGACATTTTCCGTCGGAAAATCCGACCGTGTGTATGGGGCATAAGAGTAGGAAACCAAGGAGAAAAGAGTAATGAAAGAGAAAAGAAGCCAACCCAAAGCACTATTTTTTTTTCAATGAATACAAAGCCTTCTCTGATTAGATAAGGTGGAGATTGTGATGTCACCACCATGCCTCTCCACATCATCCAATCAGAGAATGCCTTATATTCATAAAAAATAGCAGCCATACCGAACAAGTGACCCCTTGTGGTTACTATGCAGAAGGGCAGCCCCTCGACACAAGACTCAGAATAACACTGCTATAATTGTAGTAGCAATGACTACTACATTGATTTACAGTTTCCAGAGCGATCACTCAGGTATGAGATTTGCATATGAAATTCATATCTAGACTTGGGCATCATCATCAATTCTCCTATACAAACCTTCCCATAAACAGCTGCAGTTGTCCCTTGGGGTTATTTGTGGTGATCTGGAGAGACAGGTGCGTAGACAGCTGGATATAGTGACTGGCAAATCACAGAAATAAATTAAAAATATCCATACAGGTCATATATTAAAGGATGCCGCTCTGTACAGGTGTAGAGGATGAGGCCTTATGCTCAGGATGGACGGGACACCCATCTGTTGTAGAACGTTCCTTAGCTGTCTCAGGGGAGTGGGAGCTGCCAGACTTATCCTGTCTCCCCATAATGTAACCCCGACCTCTTCTGGAGAAGCATTTATCAGCAGTTCTTCTGCCTCTGATCTGACACCAGGAATGAGGAGTCTGCACATCCCACAGCATTCCAGCCTGCAGACATCCCAGGGCTGCTCCACAGCAGGACTACCAGGAGATCTGGGCAGATTAACCCACTTACTGCTGGATGATAAACTACCATGAATATCTTCCAGATTTTAGGCTTGGCCTACCATAGTATCTGAGATGGAATCAGCTTCCACCAATGTTCACCCTACAGCCACTATTAATACACAACAAAGTGCACTCTTCTCTATGTAAGGTAACCCCAAGACCAGCAGTACCCTCAAATAAGAAATAATAGTGTTACTGGAAACAGTCAATGAGCAGGTCGGGGTCTATATAGCCAATGGGTGCACATTTACGGGAGGCTTTTTATTTACATCATTTTTTTACGATGGATACATTTTAACCACTTGAGGACCGCCTGCCGTCATTTTACGTTGGTATTTTGACGTAGAATACCGGGGTTATGGCAGCTAGACATGTGCAATTCGTTTTTTTTTCGTTTTTCTTTTTTTTTTGTTATTTTCGTTCGTTCGTATGAACGAATGATTCGCTAAAAATTTTAACGAATAACGAATCGTTCGAATCAAAAGAATCCGATTAACGAATCGTTCGAATCGAACGAACGAACGAATCCGAAAAACAACGAAAATCTGAAAAAACTAATTAGAAACAACGAATGTACGAATGAAGAAAATCCGAAAAACAAAAACAGGAACAACGAAAATGAACGAAAAAATTCGTACATTCGTAACTTTTTTTTTTTTCTATTCGGAATTTTCCATGTCTCTTACAATGGCGCTGCTTAACGTGCTTCGAATGGATTGAACGAAAAAATTTGTACATTCGTAACTTTTTTTTTTTTTTTTCGATTCGGAATTTTCCGTGTCTCTTACAATGGTGCTGCTTAATGTGCTTCGAATAGATTGAACGAAAAAATTCGTACATTCGTAACTTTTTTTTTTCTCGATTCGTAATTTTCCGTGTCTCTTACAATGGCGTTGCTTAACGTGCTTCGAATGGATTGAACGAAAAAATTTGTACAGTCGTAACTTTTTTTTTCGATTTGTAATTTTCCGTGTCTCTTAAAATGTAATAATAGCATACACATTACATAACATTATGAATTATGCTCCGATTACGAATCTACGAATGTTAAGAATGTTACGAATGTACGAATAAATACGAATGCGTCCGAATTTCGAATAAACGAAAATTAAACTAACGAAAAAACAAATCAACGAAAAAATACGAGCACCGACGACTTACGAATTTACGAGTCGTTACGAATCAACGGAAACGAAAAAAACGAAACGAAAATAAACAAATTTTTTTGTTCTGCACATGTCTAGGCAGCAGAAAGCTGCCATAACCCCAGTATATTTTTAAACGGCGGACGGTTCTCTTTCTGATAAAAGTGGTCCTTGTGGCGTATTAGGGTTGCCACCTTTTCTTCAAGCCAAACCTGAACACTTTAGCGGCTTATGATACCTTTGGGTGCCCCAAGGAGAGTAGTAATGTGGTGCGCATAGCGTGCCACAGCAAACAGTGGGTGTGGCTAAATTGCTCTTGCTGACATCATCGCTCTGCCCCCCAGTGATGTCAAACCTGCCCCCAGACAGCTGCCCACAGCTCTCGATTTGTGTGGGACTGTCTTGGTTCTGCCTGAAACCCGGACACATGATTCAAAAGCCGGACTGGTCCGGGTGAATCTCGGACAGGTGGCAACCCTACGGCGGATTCACCACGAGATCACTTTTGTCAGGGGCGGGAGAGGCCCCCCGCCACGGTGCTCCGGTCATCTCCACCACTTACCGGAGCCATTGGGGTCCTCTCCCCTCTGAGACATGAAGCAGAGTGAGGGAAAGATGGCCCCCCCGCTCGGCTCCATAACATTGCATGACGTAAGCGATGCCAAACGTCACTTCCGCCCAATGGTCTTAAAGAGGAATTAAAAAAAAAATAATGTATTGCATTTAAGTGTAAATATGAGATCTGAGGTCTTTTTGTGACATTTAAGAGGTCCTGTTATGCTTTTTTTCTATTACAAGGGATGTTTACATTCCTTGTAATAGGAACAAAAGTGACCCAAAAAAATATTTTTTAAAAGGACAGTGTAAAAAAAAAAAAAAAAAAAAAGGAAAATAAATAAGAAAAATCTTTTTTTAAGCTGCTTTCCCCGCCGACCTCGCACGCAGAAGCAACGCATATGTAAGTCGCATATGAAAACGGTGTTCAAACCACACAGGTTTTGCCGCGATCTTTAGAGCGAGAGAAATACTTCTAGCTAAAGACCTACTCTGTAATGCCGCGTATACGCAAAATGTCCGATAGGAAAAGTCAGACGGAATCATTTCATCGGATATTCCTATCGTGTGTGGGCCTCATCTGACTTTTTTTTTTTTTTTTAATTCTGACGGACCTAGAAATAGAACATGTTTTAAATATTTCAGACGGAACCAATTCCTATTGGGAAAACCGCTCGTCTGTATGCTGTTCCGACGGACCAAAAACGTCACATGCTCTTAAGCAAGTACGAGACGGCAGCTATTGGCTACTGGCTATTGAACTTCCTTTTTCTAGTCCCGTCGTACGTGTTGTACGTCACCGCGTTCTAGACGGTCGGACTTTGGTGTGATCGTGTGTAGGCAAGACAGTTTCAGCGGAACTCCGTCGGAACTCCGTCGGAAAAACCTTTGGAGTTTATTCCGACAGGAAAACCGGTCGCGTGTACGCGGCATAACTCAAAACTAGTAACCTGTAGAAGATTTTAAACATTGCCTATGGAGATTTCTAAGGGTCAACGTTTGTCGCCATTCCACGAGCGGCGCAATTTTGAAGCATGACATGTTGGGTATCAATTTACTCGTCATAACATTATCTTTCACAATATTAAAAAAATTGGGCTAAATTTACTGTTGTCTTATTTTTTAAATAAAAAAAGGGTACTTTTTCCCCAAAAATTGTGCTTGTAAGACCGCTGCGCAAATACAGTGTGACATAAAGTATTGCAACGACCACCATTAGGGTGTCTGAAAAAAATATATATAATGTTTGGGGGTTCTAAGTAATTTTCTAGCAAATAAAACCCTGATTTTAACTTGTAAACACCAAGTTTGAAAAATGGGCCTGGTCCTTAAGTAGTTAAACATATATGTTTTTAATAATTGCTTTGTAATTGTAATAAAAGTTGTTTAATTTTAATATTGTTGTTCAGAGTTTGGCACCTTAAGTCCATACAGCACAAAAGGTTTTTCACCTTAGTCTAAAGAATGCAATAAGGTGAAAAACCTTAAGGCTTTAGAACCACTTTATCCACTTCAGCTCCAGAAGAGATTACCCCCTTCATGACCAGGCCATTTTTTGCTATTCTGCACTGTGCTACTTTAACTGGCAATTGCACGGTCATGTAACGCTGCACCCAAACACAATTTGTGTAACTTTTTTCACACAAATAGAGCTTTCTTTTGGTGGTATTTGATCATTACTGGGTGTTTTATTTATTGCGATATAAACGCAAAAAGACCAAAAATTATGAAAAAAAATAACAATATTTTTTAGTATAAATCATATCCAATAAAAATGGGAAAAAAAATGTCTTCATACATTTTTGCCAAAAAGTATTCTGTTACATAATTTTGATAAAAAACAATAAAAAAAAACAATAAGTGTATATTGATTGGTTTGTGTGAAAGTTATAGCGCCTACAAACTATGGGATATATACTGGAAGTTTAATTTTTACACTTTTTTTATACTTTTAATAGAGGCTATCAATGACTTATAATGAAACTGCTATAGTGCAGCGGGCAATCTGACACTGATACTAGAGGGTTCCCCATGACTAAGCTCCGAGGGGAAATGAAGTGCGTTGGGGGCGTGACCTGGCGGGAGCCCAGGCTGTGAGTGTCTCTCTCTTACCACCATAGGACACCATAGGACTCCGTAGATGTGCGGCACCAGGGATCTTTCCTCTCTTCCTTCCATTGATGCTGGAGGGAACTGACTGACTGCCACTGACATCACCAGTGACATTAAATACAGTGATCAGTGATAATACTATACACTGTCACTGTACTAATGACACTGGCTGGAAAGGGGTTAACATCTAGGACGATCAAGGGGTTAAAAATGTGCCTAACTATGTGTAATGTGTGTAACGTGTGCTGCTTTTACTAAGAGATCTCTCAGTTTCTCATCCCTGCTTTGCAGGGATGAGAAACTGAGAGATCGCTCCCTCTGTTCAGAGCTCTGTGTTGTTTACCAACACAGAGATCTGGGCTGTGATTGGACACAGCCGATGCTGTTATAGTTTGGTGCACTGCAAGCACCAGAAAAATGTGAGTGTTTTAACATAAATGTATAGTAATAAAGACTGGTTGTTTTAAAGAGGAAGTAAAGCCTCTTTTAAAAAAATATATAAAAAGGAACCTGCAAGGCAAAGGCATAATGAGCTAGTATACATAGCATACTAGCTCATTATGCACAATTTACCTGAGAACGAAGCCCCCCCGAAGCGACCCTCGTCCACGACCTCCGCCGGCGCCATCAATCGCGGAGTGACTTCCGGGTCTCGCCGCTCCATCGTTGTCATTCGCTGGAGCGGCGATGACGTCACTCGCGCGCATGTGCACAACCACTTTAAGGATACATTTCTATGTTAATTTGGCTGAGTGGAGGAGAGACTAAGGAGGAGGTGGCAACTTCTGTATTATCCATATATTTGGAACATCAGTGTGGATCCCCTTTGTGTGGGACAAAAGCGCAGTCAGACCATACTACTGGTCTTATATCCCAGGTGAGGGCACATCTGGTGAAGGAAAACTCACATTGCATGTAGCAAGTTGTTGCACATTGTGGTGAACAAATAGGAAGAGGATTATCTCAGGACTGTATATGATTGTGGACTTTATATTGTTTCTGTTTTTGTTTTCTATTTTTATTTTGTTTTGTTTGGTGTTTAAACACATAGTGATATTAATGTATTTTCACATTTGATATTGGATGTCAATACTGCTGGCGCTGTATTTGTAGTTCTGCAACTTTAAAGTGATAGCCTTGCTATTCATTACAGGTATTTCAGGAAAACATAGGTCGATTCACATTGTATATGGTGGAAATATTTAGAGTGTGGAGCGCTGCACCGATTCACATTATTTTTGTACTCCTATAGTTGTGAGTGTGTTAGGGCCGGACACATGAATAGGGGGTAGTGGCGTGATCAAAGAGCATTAATTAGGATCTGAAGTCCGTGGATAGAGGGGGTTGCGTCCAGGTGCCCCTAATGAACGGGCCTCACTGTCATGTAAGGGTGGGGCCTTATTCCTCTCTAAGTTCTGACCAAATTACCTGGAGTTTTCCGTCTGAGAAATCTTGGATTGTTTTTTTCTGATGGAATTCCATCTCGAGCTTGGCTTGCATACACACAGTCACACAAAAGTTCGCTGAACTTTCGACCGTTAAGAACGCGGTGACGTACAACACTACGACAAGCCAAGAAAATTAAGTTCAATGCTTCCAAGCATGCGTCGAATTGTTACCGAGCACGTGTAGGAATTTTGCGCCTCGGAATTGCTACTCATCTGTACCAATTCCGAGGCGCAAAATTCCTACACGTGCTCGGTAACAATTCGACGAATTTCCGATCGGAGCGTTTTTCGACCGAAAAATTGAGAACCTGCTCTCAATCTTTTGCTGGTGGAAATTCGGCCAGCAAAAGTCCGAGGGAGCATACGCACGGTCGCATTTTCTGACCAAAAACTCTCATCAGTCTTTTGCTGGCCGAATTTCCGATCTTGTGTATGGGGCATAAGAGTCTTTGTTCTTAGCAGCAGCTGGCTAGCAAAGTAATGGGAGTGCGAAAGGAAGTTGAATGAAAGCAGCTGAGGTGGGCACAGGTTCATCACAATAGCTAACCATACATGTATAAGCCTGAACAAGAGAAACCTTCCCTGCTGGCTATTGTGTTCTGACAGCTGCCACCCACCCATAGTTTTAGTTTAATTTAATGCAATTTCAGCCCATTCACACCGCACTATGAGTCGCATAGGAATTGCACAGGAAAACAGACCGTGACGTATGGATCTGGGTCCATAACAGGTTACAATGATAGTGGAGGAGCCTCAGATAACATATATAGGGTTCATGTAGTTAAAGGTGATGATCACAGATTAGGGTAAAGAGCCAATCAGCTCTCTTTACTACATAATCAGCTGTGTCTAAGCATTGTGCGGGTAGGCCGCACAGGCAGGTCCAAAAACATAGCTGTACGTCGCATGCACGTGCCCCCTGCTGACCTGTGCTGTGATTGGACAAAGCATGAGTTTGGCAGCTAATTTCAACCAATGATTTTGGCCAAAGTCAGCTGTTCGGCTGTGCCCAATCACACGGAGTTCTGTGTGTACTGTGAACAGCGATCTGACTGTTTCTTCTCCCTGCAAAGCACACACTACACACATTACATATTGTTAGGCACACAGTTAACTCCTTGATTGTGCCTAAATGTTACCCCCTTCCCAGCCACTATCATTGCTACAGTGTCAGTGTACAGTATTATCACTGATCACTTAATGTCACTATTGATGTCAGTAAATTAAGCCCAATACACAGGGCCAAATGTTGGGTGGCATTGGCTGGTTCAATAGAAAACCGACTGACCCATGTCGTGTGTACCGGCCTGTGTGTACTGGACAGAAGCCGGTTATTTGGCCAACGTCTGTCGAAGGGGCATGAGTAAAAAAATTCTGCCGGTCGGCTCCCGATCAGAGCGCTGAATTGAGTGTTTTGGCAGGGGAGCCATCCTCCTGTCAGAACACAATAGCACAGCAGGGGAGATTGCTGCACTAACATTGGATTGTTAGTACAGCGGCTCCTCCTGAGCTCTCTGCCCTGAGCCCTGCTGGGTTAAGTGAAAAAATCTACTAGTATGTACAAGGCTTAGGCCCCCTTCACACGGGCGGACCGTATGTCTGTTTTTCATCCATCCATTTTCGGATTAAAAATGGACATACATGTATCCCTATGGGATGAAATCCAATGACATCAGTCTCCGTTATGCTTCGTTTCTGATGACGGAGGAAAACCCTACTTTTCCATCCGTCTGCGTATCGGATGAAAGCGGACTCTACGGTCCGTCTTCATCCAATCCCCCATAGAGGAGAGCGGTGCTCTGACAGGTCGGTCCCTGCACAGCGTGCAGAGTCCAACCTGTCATCTGCCTGCTCAGCGGGGATCGATGCAGCGATACCCCGCTGAGCAAAGCGGAGCCTGTGCACAGACACGTCTGTGTGAAAGGGCCCTTAAGTGTACCTCACAGGCTCTGTTAGCGCCAGATTGCCCGCCACCCTATCACAGTCCCATTATAAGTCACCAATCACTGCCATTACCAGTATAGCGTCTATAGCTCTGTAAATTCTAGAATATATACCATAGTTTGTAGACACTAACTTTTGCACAACCCAATTATTATACACTTAGGCCCCTTTTACACTTGTGCAACTTCAAAGTCGCGCGATTTTACCACGATTTTGCCGCGATTCGCGGCCACGATTTTGCCGCGATTTCAAGGAATGCCTGTGTAAGTAGCATCAAAATCGGACCAAAGTAGTGCAGGGACTACTTTGAAGTCAGAACTACTTGAAGTCGTACTAATATGAATGGCTGTCATTGGAAATCATGGGGAACGACTTGTCATGCTACTTTGCAGTCCCAAATCGTGGGACAAGTCGTATAAGTGTGAAAGGGGCCTTATTGGGATTTTTTTTACAAAAGACATGTAGGAAAATACATTTTGGTCTAAAATTATGTAAAGAGTTTACTTTTTATTTTTTTATTTTATCGGATATGTTTTACAACAGAAAGTAGAAAATATTTTTATATTTTTTCAAAATTTTCAGTCTTTTTTCATTTATATTGAAAAAAAAAAAAAAACTGTGGTGATCAAATACCACCAAAAGAAAGCTCTATTTGTGTGATAAAAATGTAATTCGTGTACAGCGTTGCATGACCACGCAATTGCCAGTTTAAGTAGCGCGGTGCTGAATAGCGAAAAATACTGCGGTCATGAAGGGGGTAAAGCCTTCCGGAGGTCAAGTGGTTAATATGCTCTGGATTCCATTGAAATAGCAGGTCTGGACCATATTTTAAGGGCAAACCAAAAAAAAAGTGGGAACAGAATTACTTGACTGGCAAGAAAGAAAGCTCCGAGGAACGATTTTTCAGAAATTTCTATATGAATTTTCGAACGGAATTTGATTGGTGTATGGCCATCTTTACAGTATGAAGGCATAATCATTTTCCTTCGATGGCAGTGATCTTACCCCTTCTCTGTAATCAGTCAGCATCTCCAGCCATAACAAAACACCCCTCTCCCTGTCTCTGGGTAATTACCGGTTACAAACACTTCTCCTGTGCAGGCGCCTGCCAATGTTTACACTGACCATATCCTGTTGCCTTATGTGACCCCATCCCCTCCTCCAAAATACAGGATGCCCCTCACAAGTCTATCCAGCAGGGCTGTGACATGCATCACAGCTGATCATGGATAGAGTGGATAATATCGACATTATCGTAGAATGAAGTGAGACTTGGGGCTGCACTTTGGCCAAAAATTGCCCAATATAGGCAAGCAATGCTCCTTACAAGAAGTTAACAGGCTATATTAAGAGATCAGACTTATATAACACAGATTTTCATATCTATATATTATACATTTGCATCAATTCCTGCTCTCAAGGAGCTTACAATCTAATGCCTCGTACACACGATCGGATTTTCCGACAACAAATGTTGGATGTGAGCTTGTTAGCTGAAAGTCTGACCGTGTGTATGCTCCATCGAACATTTGTTGTCGGACTTTCCGCCAACATATGTTGGCTAGCAGGTTCTCAAAATTTCCTCCAAACAAAACGTTGTTGTCGGAATTTCCGATCGTGTGTACACAAGTCCGACGCCCAAAAGTTCACGCATGCTCGGAAGGAGTCGCACTGGCTATTGAACTTCCTTTTTCTCAGGTTGTCATACGTCTTGTACGTCACCACGTTCCCACGTTCGTATTTGTTGGCCAACATTTGTGTGACCGTGTGTATGCAAGACAAGTTTGAGCCAACATCCTTCGAACAAAAACCCACGGTTTTGTTGTCGGAAAGTCTGATCGTGTGTATAGGGCATAAGGTCCCTAACCCACATTTATACATACTAGGGCAATTTTGTTTTAGACAAGAGCCAATTAACCTACCAATATGTCTTTGGAGTGTGGTAGGAAACCCACAAAGGCACAGAAAGAACATGCAAACTTCAGGCAGGTAATGCTGTTGTTGGGATTTGAACCAACAACCCTAGTGCCAACAGGCAGATGTTCTAACCGCTTTGCTGAAACAGACTTCGCCTATTCTAGGTCTGGGACTCCAAATAATCTGGCCTTGGGCACAGTAGTGTCTGCTCCCATACTGTATTTATATCCTCATAGGTTCACTTTAAAAAATTAGGAGAGCTGCAGGCAGTTGGAGACGCTAATTATCTCACAGGGACATTTTCCATGTGGCTCTCAGTCTTTTACTCTTCCAAGTAGCAGAGTGAAGGATCAGATGTTCATCACGTGTGCTGCTGCCACTGAGTATTATGATGGGTCCCGGCACTGGACTAAGTCATGCAAGTATTTCATCACCAATCATTTTGAAGGAACTACCTGCCTTTCTATGGCTGACCTTGAAGGGTTATTGCCTACTGTTCCATATAATCTGTCATTTTAGACTTGAGCTAGGCTAGCTGTTGAGTTCTTGGTCTGAAATATTATTATTATTATTATACAGGATTTATATAGCGCCGACAGTTTACGCAGCGCTTTACAACATTGGGGCAGACAGTACAATTACAATACAAATTAATACATGGGGGAATCATAGAGCCCTGCTCGTTAGAGCTTACAATCTAGGAGGGAGGGTCAGGTTATACAAAAGGGTAATAGCTGTGGGGGATGAGCTAATGGAGAAAATAGTGCAGTTGTTAGATGGAGGCAGGATAGGCTTCTCTGAAGAGGAAAGTTTTCAGGGATCGCCTAAAAGTGGATAAATTTGGAGACAGTCTGACAGATTGGGGTAGGGAATTCCAGAGGATGGGTGAGGCTTGGGAGAAGTCCTGGAGGCGAATATGGGAGGAGGTTATGAGGGAGCTAGAGAGCAGAAGGTCTTGGGAGGAACGAAGAGGGCGATTAGGCTGGTATTTTGAGACTAGGCTAGTGATGTAGCTTAGGGCAGAGTTGTGGATGGCTTTGTAACTTATTGATAGTATTTTGAAATTAATTTGTTGAGTGAGTGGCAGCCAATGAAGGGATTGGCAGAGAGGGGTAGCAGACACTGAGCGGTTTGTAAGGTGGATGAGTCTGGCAGCAGCATTCATGATGGACTGAAGGGGGGATAGTCTTTTTAAAGGTAAGCCAATGAGGAGGGAGTTGCAATAGTCAAGGCGAGAGATAACCAGGGAGTGAATCGGGAGCTTTGTGGTTTCATTGGTTATAAAGGGACGTACACAATACACAAGAAATACACAAGATGTATTGTAGACACTCATAGAAGTCTGTAGGAATCAGCAAGACGATTTCGGCCATGGGTAGTCAACATTACAACTCTGAGGTTAAGGTAAATATGAAGGGTTGGATGCTCCTTTGGTCATGGATAAATGAAAGTGAACTTATTATTTAAGTATTCCATCTTTTGGAACTGGAAGTATGTCCTACTCCCACCTCACTATCCCATAGGGATCGCTCAGCCTAGAAAGATGAGCAGCTCTGTTGAGCAATGATACTGTAGTTTCAGAATTGCTCAGCAGAGCTAGAAACACATCTTATTAGCTGTTTTTTTTGTTTTTGTTTTTTTGAGGGTGACAATTCTGCAGATCAGCTGTAAGCAGTTTAAAAAAAGAAAAAACTTGATCAAACCCTTTTTTAATAATTTAACCACTTAAAGACTGCCCATAGCAGTTTTACTGCTGCAGGGCTGTTCTCCTGTGCAGAGTTACGTATATACGGGATTCTGCACCTCCACCTGCAGGGGGCACGCGTGCCACCGGTGGGCTGCTTCTGCTGTGATTATTCACAGCATAAGCCGATCTGCAGGTGACAGGCACTGGATGTCTGCTGGCACCTGCCAATCGTCAGTAAAATACACAGAACGGGGATCTGTCTATGTAAACAAGGCAGATCTCCATTCTGACAGGTGGGAAGGGATGAATCAATATCTAACACAGTACACACAAACACTGGTTAGGCACACAGTTAACCGTTTGATCGCCCTAGATATTTGACCCCTTTCCCAGCCAGTGTCATTAGTACAGTGACTGTGCATATGTTTGGCACTGATCACTGTATTAAGCCCCATACACACGGTCGGATTTTCCAAAGGAAAATGTCCTATCGGACAATGTTGTCGGAAATTCCGACCGTGTGGAGGCTCCATCGGACATTTTCCATCGGATTTTCCGACGGACAAAGTTTTATCTCCTGCTCTTAAATTTTCCGACAACAAAGTCCTATCGGACTTTTTCCGATCGTGTGTAGCGAATTCAGACGGACAAAGTGCCACGCATGCTCAGATCACATTACAAGACCAAAGCTATTGGCTACTAGCCTCTACGTAATCCCGTCGTAGCCAACAAACGTCACCACGTTCAGAATGATCAGATTTTCCGACAACTTTGTCCGACCGTGTGTATGCAACACCAGTGTCGGACTAAATCCGTCGGAAAAAATCTGATGGATTTTGTGGTCGGATTTTCCGACTGTGTGTATGGGGCATTAGGGTCACTGGTTCCCGCAAAGTGTCAAAAGTGTCAGTTAGTGTTCGATTGCCTGATGCAATATCACAGTCCCGCTATGAGTCACTGATTGCCACCATTACTTGTATTAAAAAAATAAAAATAAATAAGAATTCCATAAATATAAAAACCATAGTTTGTAGACGCTATAACGTTTGCGAATACAAATCAATACACGCTTATTGGGATTTTTTTTTTTTACCAAAAACATATAGCAGAATACATACTGGCCTAAATATATGAAGAAATTCGATTTTTACTGGATGTGTTTTTTGTTTTATAGCAGAAAGTAAAAAATATTGCTTTTTTTTTTTTCTAAATTGTCGGTCTTTTATTGTTTATAGCGCTAAAAATAAAAAATAAACTGTGGTGAACGAATACCCCCAAAAGAAACTCTATTTGTGGGAAAAAAGGACACAAATTTTATTTGGGTAGAGAGTCGCATGACTGCACAATTGTCAGTTAAAGTAACGCAGTGCCGTATAGCAAAAAATAGTCTGGTCATGAAGGGTTGGTAAACCTTATGGAGGTCAAGTGGTTAATCTAACAACAGACTAAAGTTGCTAGCCTAACTTCTGGCTCACACATGCTCATCAATGCCCGGGACCAGGCAAAGACTGTGGTCATGTGAAAAATCTAACATTAAAGCAGTTTCCCAACTCAGAGATGAGCCTTCACTGTATGCAGTAAAAATGCAGAATTCCTCTGAAAAAGTGCTGTCCCGTGCCACTACACACTGTAATGCCGCGTACAGACGAAAGAAAAAAGGACGTTCAATAGCCAGTGCGCCACCCTTTGGGCTCCTTCTGCTAATCTCGTGTTAGTAGAAGTTTGGTGAGAGACGATTCACGCTTTTCAGCCTCATGCTTTTCCGATCGTTACTGCTCTTCAGTTTGTGCTTGTGGGTTCGTATCTGGTTTTCAGTGTGTGTAGTCAGTTTGCATCTGGTTTTCAGTGCGTGCTATTTCTAGTACGCATCTGATTTTCAGTCCGTTCTTGTCCGCGCGTTTCTGATTTTCAGCTCGTTCTTTTCAAGTTCTTTATGATTTTCAGTGCGTTCTCACCAGCCGACCGTTTTGAAGCCATGTAGGCGGTTACCTACTCGTCATAGAGTTCGTGCTTGGTGTTGGGGTTCTTACTTTGACCCAAGCCCAGTCCATGAACAGGGCGGGGAGAAGTTCATGAACGACCAATTCTCGCACATGCTTTTGTTGCGGGAGATCCGTGAGAATAATCCTGATGATTTCAGGAATTATCTCTGGATGACGGACCCCATTTTTCACCATCTGTTGGCTTTGCTGTCCCCTTATATTACCAAGAAGGACACCTGCATGCGGCAAGCCATCACTCCTGAACAAAGGCTAGTTGCCACCCTGTGGTACTTGGCGACAGGGAGAAGTCTGCAGGACATCAATTTCTCGACTGGCATCTCCTTCCAGGTTCTGGGGATCATTATTCCAGAGACCTGTTCTGCTATCATTCAGGTCCTGCAGAAGGACTATATTAGGGTAAGTTTTCTCCTTTAACATCACATTCTTGTGTACATGTTTTTAATGTTTGCTAATGTATTGTATTTATTTAATTATTCCCTAATTACTATGAATGTAATATGCTGTGACTGTCCCCTTTATCCTTATGCATGCTGTAAGCTTTTAATGCTCCTTTTTTGTCCTTCATGCTTATTTACCTTCACGAACCTCCCCAGCATGCTATCCTGGGCCCATACACACCTAGCCTAGTCACTTAACAATGTATTTTGTCAACTCCATAGTAGTGTTTTACCCTAAACAGCGCCAAAAATGTGTAAAAATTTTATTGTTGTCCTTAAATTCAGGCAGAGTGCAAGAAGCTTTTTTTTGGTGGGGGGGGCCCAAACTCATTTGGAAGCCTCCCTCCCCCCAACAGCTAAGTCAGCCGATATCAAATGTTTGATAAACCTTTTTTTTTTTTTGGTTAAAATTAAAGAATGTTTCATTTGATTTACTGCTTGTGTTTCTTTTAGCTGTCTCCTAGGTTCTTCAATGGGCTTTTTTTTGACCATTTTCTTCAATAGTGCAAACGTAATTTAGTTGATACATGAGGTGACAATCTCTTCTTCAGCTATTATGTTGTGGGTCTGCTACACACACACAATGTTTTTGTTGTTAATGTATGTAATGCATTAATGATAAAAAAAACACATCCTTTTCAGCTCCTTGAAGTAATTGTTTTGAGTCCCCAAACTGGCCTGATTGGGGGAAAATTTTAGCGCACTGTAGGGGTTATTTACTAAAGGCAAATCCACTTTGCACTACAAAGTGCACAGAAACAGTGCACCGAAACAGCACTGAAAGTGCACTTGTAGTGCAAAGTGGATTTGCCTTTAGTAAATAACCCCCATTGTCACTGTAAACACCAAATGACTCCAAAAACTGGTATTGAGTATTGAAAGAAGAAGCCACACTTTGTTGAGTAGAAAACATTTTACTCAAAGCACATTCACATGTGCGTTATGTTGGTTTGTTGAAAAAACCTTTTCTATTTCTTGTATAACATCTTTAGGTTTGACAGTACAAATAGCCTTTTTTGGGTTAAACAGGCATGTTTAAAACCATAAACATACACAACTCAGGACCTTACAAAGTTCAACTTTGACAAAGTGAAGGCAATATCAGACATTAGTATGTCCAAACTGTGTTGATATTGGCCTTCATCAGATGGGGTGATGTCACCCCTGTGAAAGCCACATTTTGAAGATGCACACAAATTGGAAGTCAAAATGTGGATTTCCCTCCTGAAATTCTGACAAAAAATGTCCGATGGAGCCTACACACGGTCGGAATTTCCGACAACAATGTCACATCGAACATTTGTTGTTGGAAATTCTGATCGTGCGTAGGCGGCATTAGGCTATGTACACACGATAGGATTTTCCGACAACAAAACCGTGGATTTTTTTCCAAAGGATGTTGGCTTGAAATTGTCTTGCATACACACGGTCACACAAATGTTGTCGGGAATTCCGAACATCAAGAACGCGGTGACGTATAACACATGCGTGGACTTTTGTGCGTCGGAATTGTGTACACATGCTCGGAATTTCCGGCAACAAGTCTTGTTGTCAGAAAATTTGAGCACCTGCTCTCAAACATTTGTTGCCGGAAATTCCGACAACAAATGTTCTATGGAGCATACACAGAGTCGGACTATCCAACAACAAGCTCACATCCCACATTTGTTGTCGGAAAATGCTATTGTGTGTACGGCCCATAACTTGGTAGATGTTGCATTAGGAGGGACGTGCTGAGCCTGCGCCCACCCCACCAGTACAGTGTACCTCTGTTACCTCACTCCCAGTAACAGAATGGAGTCCCACCGTGCACATAGGGTAGACCTCATGCGTGCACTTGTTAACTCCTTGCTTCCCATACCTCGTGACCAGGCCACGGATCTCTGTAATATGGGTTTGGATCCAGTTCCTATTTAATACCGACCGCTAGGGAGGGAGTCAGATAAGGACACCCTTGCTACCAGAGGGCCTGTCACCTTACCAGGTACTATGCCTAACAACTGGTTACGTGGTGTCTCGAACTTGCTCTTGGTTTCTCTTAGCAACTTCATATGCCTTTCGTGCTTTACAGACCCTGGTCCTTTAGATATGCCAGAACCAACATGCACCCCTTTAATAACTTCAGACCAGGATCGGAATAGTTAATGTAATTTTACTTAACAAATTGCAACATAACAGTTCAATATGAACAACGTCTTAGTCCCTAAACTAACTACAGTAGTGTGGCGGCCCAGGCATACCTCCATGAGGTTCAAGGATGGAAGGGTGAACCCTGGAGGTTGCACATCTATGATGGCCTGCTGCAATGAATGAAGTGACAACCTCAGCCTGGACTCCGACCAGGCCACGCCCCCAACATGTTTCATTCCGCCCCCGAAGCTTAGTCATGGGGATATCTCCATGAGGTGATAGTCCATCTTGGCATTTGCCATGGCTTGGATGTCTTCCGCCTTCAGCGGACTGCAAAGAACAGCAATACTGATACCACGAGTCGTGAGTAGGAACCGAACCAACCATCGACCAGCGCCCCCCTCGTCTTCAGCCTTTTCCCTTTTTATAGCACAGACAGGCTGGCTGGAAAAAAAAGCCTGGGAACTGATCTGCACAGACTTAACCCTTTCCTCCAGCCTGGGCCATCCACTAACTCACTAGAACCAACATATTTACAACCTGTCTACACACTGCTTATACACTGTGCTTCAACATGCCCACTCTCTATCCTCCTTGCCCCAACCGCCCACAGCCAACTCGAAAAACACAATGTACAGGAGAAACCACCCACCCCAGCTACTAGAAAGAAATCAAATGACTATGCATGCACAGTGCACCACCCTCCATTCCAACTATGGGCAACCAGCATTCAGGGGGGCAGAGAATGGGTGTAACAGAGCAGGCGGGGCAGTACGTCCATCTCCGACATGCATTAGCAGCATAAGAGCAGGGCACAATTCTGCATTTTAGCTTTGTGTGCGGGACTACCTTGCCCCAGCACTGGTCTCAGGGTACTATACACTGGATCCATTCAGTATGCAGGCACATAGAGGTGCCTGTTAACTGGTGTGGCTAAAGCCTTTTTTTCTGTTTTTCCTGCACTTTAAGGTTACTAAATGTCTTCCACCACAGTGAAAATAACTTTACCTATTTATCATATGCTGGTGAAACCTATCTTAAAGAATGCTGGTCTGCCGCAGTGTTGGGGTGTGACAAAATCCCACAACTTTCTTGTGTGGCTGACCCCAGCACATCTGCTCGCTTCTTCTCAGATATATTTAGATTCAGGTTCTGCTCTGCTGTGTGTTGCAGACCTCCCTCGCTCTCTCTATTCTCTCCTCTCTGTCTGGCATCTGGCCCAGCAACATCAGCACATTATTATAAGACATGCAGCTTTATGTACCAATACAATATACACAAATAAGGCTCTGCGGAAGCTGCTTACCTACATAAGGTGAACATTTAAAACAGTAAAATAAATCCTGCAAATAATTTTATATATATTTTATAAATAATTGTGTACTGCTTTTGATTAGGAGCATTCACCTGTAGTAGTATGAACCCAAGAGGAAGCCGGCCATTTCTCTGTAGTGACTGCACATTAGTACTTTTTGGTACTGCTTTGCCATGGATGTGCTATGGATGGTAACCTTCCACTTCTGACTGCCTACCTGTAAACATTTGACTGCCTACCTGTGAACTGACTGCCTACCTGTGAACTTCTAACTGCCTACGTGTGTACTTCTGACTGCCTACCTGTGAACTGACTGCCTACCTTTGTACTTCTGATGGCCTACCTGTAAATATTTGCCTGCCTACCTGTGTACTTCTGTCTGCCTACCTGTGTACTTCTGACTCCCTCCTTGTGTACTTCTGACTGCCTACCTGTGAACTTCTAACTGCTTACCTGTGTACTTCTGACTGCCTACCTGTAAACTTCTAACTGCCTACCTGTGTACTTCTGACTCCCTCCTTTTGTACTTCTGACTGCCTACCTGTGTATTTCTGACTGCCTACCTGTTTACTTCTGACTGCCTACCTGTGAACTTCTAACTGCCTACCTGTGTACTTCTGCCTACCTGTGTACTTCTGACTGCCTACCTGTGAACTTCTAACTGCCTACCTGTGTACTTCTAACTGCCTACCTGTGTACTTCTGACTGCCTACCTGTGAACTTCTAACTGCCTACCTGTGTACTTCTGACTGCCTACCTGTGAACTTTGAACTGCCTACCTGTGTACTTCTGACTGCCTACCTGTGAACTTCTAACTGCCTACCTGTTTACTTCTGACTGCCTACCGGTGTACTTCTGCCTACCTGTGTTCTTCTAACTGCCTACCTGTGTACTTCTGCCTACCTGTGTACTTCTAACTGCCTACCTGTGTACTTCTAACTGCCTACCTGTGTACTTCTGACTGCCTACCTGTGTACTTCTGACTGACTACCTGTGAACTTCTAACTGCCTACCTGTTTACTTCGGACTGCCTACCTGTGAACTTCGAACTGCCTACCTGTGTACTTCTGACTGTTTAGCTGTGAACTTCTAACTATCTACCTGTTTACTTCTGACTGCCTACCTGTGTACTTCTGCCTACCTGTGTACTTCTGACTGCCTACCTGTGAACTTCTAACTGTTTACCTGTGTACTTCTGACTGCCTACCTGTGTACTTCTGACTGCCTACCTGTGAACTTCTAACTGCCTACCTGTTTACTTCTGACTGCCTACCTGTGTACTTCTGCCTACCTGTGTACTTCTAACTGCCTACCTGTGTACTTCTGACTGCCTACCTGTTAACTTCTAACTGTTTACCTGTGTACTTCTGACTGCCTACCTGGGAATTTCTAACTGCCTACCTGTGTACTTCTGACTGCCTACCTGTGAACTTCTAACTCAGGGATCTCAAACTGGTGGCCCTCCAGCTGTTGCGAAACTACAAGTCCCATAAGGCATTGCAAGGCTGACAGTTACAAGCACGACTCCCCCAGGCATTGTGGGACATGTAGTTTTGCAACAGCTGGAGGGCCTCCAGTTTTAGATCCCTGTTCTAACTGTTTACCTGTGTACTTCTGACTGCCTACCTGTGAACTTCTAACTGCCTACCTGTGAACTTCTAACTGCCTACCTGTTTACTTCTGACTGCCTACCTGTTTACTTCTGACTGCCTACCTGTGTACTTCTGCCTACCTACCTGTGAACTTCTGACTGCCTACCTGAGAACTTCTAACTGTTTACCTGTGAACTTCTAACTGCTTACCTGTGTACTTCTGACTGCCTACCTGTGTACTTCTAACTGCCTACCTGTGTACTTCTGACTCCCTCCTTGTGTACTTCTGACTTCCTACCTTTGTACTTCTGATAGCCTACCTGTAAATATTTGACTGCCTATGTGTACTTTTGACTGCCTACCTGTGTACTTCTGACTGCCTACCTGTGTACTTCTTCTCCCTATTGACCATACATAGTGCTACTATGTTAGGCTTCACCATTACATATTTAATATCTAGTCCTATTCTTCTTACTTGCCTACATAATAAATATTTAGTTTTTTTCACATAATTCATATCTCTTCTTATTAATTATATTGAGACATTTGTTCGGTGTACTCCATTTTTTGGAAGCACTTTTTATTACTTTATAGCAGGGATATGCAATTAGCAGACCTCCAGCTGTTGCAAAACTACAAGTCCCACCATGCCTCTGCCTCTGGGTGTCATGCTTGTGGCTGTCAGAGTCTTGCTATGCCTCATGGGACTTGTAGTTCTGCAACAGCTGGAGGTCCACTAATTGCATATCCCTGCTTTATAGTATTAACCTTGGCTATTGTTTTTTTTTATTTTATATACAGTTAATATAGATAATCTCAAACATCCCCATACATCCTTTTCTGTTCCCTTATAATTCCATTGATCCTTTTCATACATGACCATAGGCTGGCATTTTAACAAACTTGACCGATACTTGTTCTCTATTCCTTTGTTTTTTTCTTTTCTTTTTCAGTTTTCTTTTTTACTATTCCTCTTTTCCTATTACAGAGTTGTCTATCTTGTTCCTACTGGATATAATTCATCCTTTGTCCCAGTCGGCCTTCATCCCATGCTCTGCATTTGTTTGCTTTTAAGTAAGTATTCTATTTGGTACCGTTTTCTGAATTTGGTGCTGAACTTATTTATTTATTTCTTCATAAACTTATATAGGCTTTATATATATATTTTTCTTTTGTTGCGCTTCTTAGCCTGGTCCTTTTGTGCCCTCTGTGGCTACGTAGGGCTTATTTCCCCTTTTTGGTTGGTTGGTCCCTTCTTGGCGGCGCTTCCCTCTGGAGATTTGAAGCGGTAAGTTCCCCCGCTTCTGGGGAGTGCATTGGCAACTGTTGTAAATTCCATTTTGTTTACAATGTTACATAACTTTTTTTATTTATTATACTTGTTTTGTCCTTTTTGTATTTCTGTACAGTTAAAAGCACTTTGTGATTCGTATAACCCCTGATGAAGCTATTAGGCGAAACATGTCGGGCTAATATACGAATATGAATTTCCTGTTTCAATTGAACACCCGCCATATGATGATTTTCATTATGAAATATTGAATACCTATGAACAAATTACCCTGTTTGGTTTTTAACTGTAATCTTACTAAACTCATATTTTTTTTATATATTGGTTCCATTATTATCTGTAAGCACCATGATAATCCCTTCCTCCTTCCTCAATTTGAAATATATTAAATAGAATAAAGGAAAAGGGGCATGATTATAAAAAATCCATGAAAATTATAAAAAATGTCATCTGATCCGAATGAACGGCTGCATAGTAACACATCTATGATAGTATTTTATAATAAATGGTAAAAAATATAATAATAACTATATAAAAGTTGACTTCAAATAAAATAACCTATTATGATCACTACATAATTAATTACACTAAAAAAGAGACGCTGCTGGTTATATATCTCCATATGGCAGGTCTGAGCTTATCCCCACAGTGGTCTTCTCATCCCTTGTGACGGCTGGCTGCTTGATTGGTGATCCACATCCACCCTGTGTGAAGCTTGAAGTTATAACTTCAAGCCAGTAATTTCACAGTAAATAGATAAATATAAAATTATTATCTTATAACATATAGCATAATAATATATGATTTAGCTTGTACCTTTTCAGCAGCAGCAGATTCTCATTCTCCCTCTTAACTGTGCGAGAAAAACATGGAATTATGGGTAAATCTTATACACATATTTGTCTTTTAAACACATGCCCACTTCTATGACACTGCAGTGGGAGGCCAGCCTCCACTGCAGCATTTTTATTGGACAGCTGGGGCCAATGGTACTTTACCATTGATCGAAGACTCCAAGCTGTCCATTGAGCTCAGTTTCTCTGACAAGAAGTGAGGAGAGGCACTGTGAGCTCATTCTCTCAGTCTGCTGCAAACAGAGTATGCCAGCTTGCATTTAAACTGGCTGCTCTGTATTAAAGTGACACTAATGCCGCGTACACACGTGCGGACTTTTGCCGGCGGACTTAGTCCAGCGGACAATCCGCCGGACTTTCCAGCTGGGTCCGCCGGACTTTCCGAGCGTGTGGACTTGCCCACACACGCGCGGACTTCTCCGGCGGACTATCCGCTGGCCAAAGTCCGCGGGACTTTTGAAAATGAACGGACTTGCCCACACAGGGAGCAGTCCGTTCATTTCGAACGTAACTTCAGGTACGTAGCTAGCGTATGCAGTAAATGCCGCCGCGCTAGCTCCGTAACCTGGCATGGATTTAAAGGGAATCCCCACGCCGAAAAACGGCGTGGGGGTTCCCCCCAAATCCATCTCAGACCCTTATCCGAGCACGCAGCACGAACGAGCGCCCCCCCTCCTGAGCCGTACCAGGCCACGTGCCCTCAACATGGGGGGTGCCCTGGGGAAAGGGGGGCCGTGCGCCCCCCCCCCCACCCCAAAGCACCTTGTCCCCATGTTGATGAGGACAAGGGCCTCTTCCCGACAACCCTGGCCATTGGTTGTCTGGGTCTGCGGGTGGGGGCTTATCGGAATCTGGGAGCCCCCTTTAATAAGGGGGCCCCCAGATACCGGCCCCCCACCCTATGTGAATGAGTATGGGGTACGATGTACCCCTACCCATTCACCTAAGGTGTAAAATGTAAAGTACAAAAACACACACACTTTTGAAAAAATAGTTTATTGCACTGCTCCGGGGGTCTTCTTCCGTCTTGGGGGTCTTCTCGCCGGACTCCTCCGCTCTCTTCTGCTCTTTTACCTAGCTCTTTCATGAGCGGAGGAGGCCGGCTACCTTCTTCGTCGTCGCCGCCGCCGCCGTCGTCTGGGGGTCTCGATCCGCCTTCGGGGTCTTCGGGGTCTCTTCTGTTCTTGCGGCGGTCGTCGTCTTCCGCGCCGCCGGCGCCTTCTTGTTCTTGTTCTTCTTTTTGTTCTTCTTCTTCTTCCGATGTTGACCCGTCGCTGTCTGTGCCCGGAATGGCAGAGGCGCGCTGTGCTGGGACTTATATAGGGACATGGGGACAGGGTCACATGCTCATGTCACATGGTGACCCCGCCCCCCTGTGACGTCACAGTCCCGGAGGATGCTGGGACTGTGACATCACAAGGGGGCGGGGTAACCTCCGCTCGTGAAAGAGCTAGGTAAAAGAGCAGAAGAGAGCGGAGGAGTCCGGCGAGAAGACCCCCAAGACGGAAGAAGACCCCCGGAGCAGTGCAATAAACTATTTTTTCAAAAGTGTGTGTGTGTTTTGTACTTTACATTTTACACCTTAGGTGAATGGGTAGGGGTACATCGTACCCCATACTCATTCACATAGGGTGGGGGGCCGGTATCTGGGGGCCCCCTTATTAAAGGGGGCTCCCAGATTCCGATAAGCCCCCGCCCGCAGACCCCGACAACCAACGGCCAGGGTTATCGGGAAGAGGCTCATTGGCCCTCATCAACTTGGGGACAAGGTGCTTTGGGGTGGGGAGGGCACGCGGCCTGGTATGGCTCAGGAGGGGGCGGGTGCTCGTTCGTCCCCACCCCTTTCCTGGCAGGCCAGGCTGCGTGCTCGGATAAGGGTCTGACATGGATTTGGGGGGGAACCCCCACGCCGTTTTTCAGGTCACGGAGCTAGCGAGGCGGCATTTACTGCCTACGCTAGCTACGTAACCTGAAGTCACGTGCTAAATGAACAGACTTGCCGATGAGCGGCAAGTCCGTTCATTTAAAAAGTCCGGCGGACTAGCCTACTAACGGCGGGATTGTCCGCTGGACTGCCAAACAAAACTTAAAACTTTGGTCCGCCGGACTTTGGCGCCAAAAAGTCTGCCGACGCCCACACACGAGGGGATTGTCTGCTGGACTTGAGTCCAGAGGATAATCCCGCGGGATTGTCCCTTCGTGTGTACGCGGCATTAAGGTTTGATTATTTTTTTTTTTTTTTTTTTTAAATAACAAACATGTCAAACTTACCTCCACTGTGCAGCTTGTTTTGCACACAGTGGCCCCGAACCTTGTCTTCTGAGGTCCCTCGTGGCTGTCTCGGCTCCTCCCTGCTTCTGATAACCCCCTCTGGGAAGCTCTCTCCCAAGGGGGTTACCTTGCGGGCATGCTCCCGAGACCTGTATTCGGCGTCCATAGCTGTTGACTACAGGACTTGGCCCCGCCCCCAGCCCTTGCGTCATTGGAGTTGATAGACAGCAGCGCAAGCCAATGGCTGTGCTGCTATCAATCTATCCAATGAAGAGCCGAGAAGACTGAGCAAGACTCCGGGTGGAAGAAGAGAGTGTTAGAGGAAGATGACTGCATGGGTATGCTTTCACGTGTGACTGCTGTATACTGTCCACAAAATGTTATTGACTATGTAATGTCAAATGACTCCAGAATGTATATCGATGTGATATGACTGTTATGCAATTCCCTGATTACCATCAGTAAAGTGCAACAACCCTATTCATGTGTGGACATTCCTTCATTGTGATATAAAAGTTAACATAGTTACATAGTTAGTCTGGAGGAAAAAAGACACAAGTCCATCTAGTTCAACCAAAAAAAAAAAAAAAAAAATCATGCAATCCCTTTTACACAAACCCTCACCCACGAAAAACCCCAGAAAAGCATAATCCAATTTGCTACAGCAGGGGAAAAGATTATTTCCTGATCCCCTAAGAGGCAATAGGCTTTTCCCTGGATCAACTTTACCTATAAATGTCAGTACCCCGTTATATTATGTACATTTAGAAAAAAATCCAGGCCTTTTTTAAAGCAATGTACTCTACTGAGCTGGCTAGAACCACCTCTGAAAGGGAGTCTATTCCACATTTTCACAGATCTTACTGTGAAGAAACCTTTCCGTATTTGGAGATGAAATCTTTTTTTCCTCTAGACGTAAAGAGTGCCCCCTTGTCCTCTGTGATGACCTTAAAGAGAATAACTCAACACCAAGTTCACTATATGGACTGCTTATGTATTATTATGTACATGTTGATCATATTCCCCCTTAATCTCCTCTTCTCAAGAGAGAATAAATTAAGTTCCTCTAATCTTTCCTCATAGCTGAGCTCCTCCAGGCCTCTTATCAGATTGGTTGCCCTTCTCTGCACTTTCTCCAGTTCCCTGATATCCTTTTTGAGAACTGGTGCCCAAAACTGAACTGCATATTCCAGATGAGGTCTTACTAATGATTTGTACAGAGGCAAACTGATATCTCTCTCTCTGGAGTCCAGACCTCTCTTAATAAAAGAAAGGATTTTGCTCGCTTTGGAAACCGCAGCTTGGCATTGCATGTTATTATTGAGCTTATGATCTACCAAAACCCCCAGATCCTTCTCCGCTATGGACTCCCCCAGTTGTACTCCCCCTAGTATGTATGATGCATGCATATTCCTAACCTCCAAGTGCATAAGTTTATATTTATCAACATTAAACCTCATTTGCCACTTAGTTGCCCAATAATACAGTGCATTGAGGTTGGCTTGTAAATTGGAGACATCCTGTAAGGACATTATTCCACTGCATAACTTGGTGTCATCTGCAAAGACAGAAATCATACTTTTAATCCCAGACCCTATAGTTACATAGTTAGTCAGGTATGAAAAAAGACACAAACGGCTGGGAATGTAGCGTGGAGGCCTCTGGCATGAAGTGGTGCACAATATGGTGGAGAGGTCGGCCTCGGCAGTGTTCTAGCAAAGGCAGCAGTGGGGCAGGGACTTGTGCTGTTGGTGCCTATTCTAGCCAATCACAAAGCCCCTCTTACACATATATGGGCTGAGATTGTCACATGACATAAATAGCTATAGTGTAGGTCATGCAATTACATCCACATATATGGAGCTCAACCAATCATATTAAGGTACTTTGTAAGGTGTCATGAGTGATGGCACAATTGGAGTGTTTCACCTGATTTTTCCAGTTCCTTCGGTGCATTTGCACATGATTACAGCTCTCCATGGTTGGTCATCTATAGTTATGTATGTGTCCTTTTTTTTGTGAACCCCAGAGATTACCGGTATTTGCACTTTCTCACTGTATGGAATCTTTCTATCATATAATATTTTTGGTCTCCTAATACGAGAACAAGCAACCAGCTCTCCAAACAATGTTTGAGTTTTCACAATTTTTTCCCTTCCAATAATTATTAAATCTGTTTTCTTAAAAGGTCATTCTTGCCTTCCAATGGCCTCCTGTAACTTATGTTGTTTGTTGTTCGGTTCTGTGGCCCTTTAAAATGCCTAGCTATCAGTTCAATATACAGTCAATAATTTCTATCTTCATTTCCAAATATAGACCAGAAATCAAGTTGTAAGTTAAAATTGGAAGTCATGAACACAGAAAGCAATCTTCTGACCCAGTCTACAGAGCAAACAATAAGATACAAGACCTTCCAGACCAAACAGGAGATTAATTCATCAATACATTGAAGTGTTACTGCCGTCTGTAATTAGTGGCTGCAAACTGACCTCCGGGTCAGCGTAGTGGGAGGAAATAGACAGCCTGTCACCAGCATTGTGCCTGTAGGCAAATGAGGCTCTGTGACGGGCCAGTCATCAGCAGGTGCAAAACAGAAGATATTAGAGAAGGGTGGATGTGTCAAATTAACAGGGTGACAAATATGAACAGATGGAAATGGGATGAAGCAACATGCATGGACTTTGTTTGACACCTCTGTATCAGGACCATTCACACAGATATTCTCTTGGGGTCCAGGACATGGTTGGCTTACTCATGGTTTACATCAGGTTAATGGGATTTAAAAAAAAAAAAAACACCTTAAAGCTGACCCCTTGCTAAAGTTTCTTTCCTTAAAGTGGATGTAAACCCAAAAAAAAAATGTTGATGTCATAATGTAGAGAATAATATTTCCTTTCATTTGAGCCCAGTCTTGCCACACAGATTTACTCCAGCCCTGAGAAATCCTCTTTTATTGTTCAGTTAGAAATATCTTGACAAAGTGTTGAAAACTTTGTCAAAAATGCCCCCTTGCTGTGAGTGACAGGTGATTTACATATCTCATGCACTAGCCTAAGACAGGCACATACCACAGATCCACAGACCAGAGTGAAAGAAAATGTATTCTCGAGTGAACAGCAAGAATATAGGGGAGATGTATGTAGTCAGAGTTGGGCAGAGTAGAACATCCAGTGATCTGATGATTGTTATAGTGCAGTGTGTGTGTCTGAGGTCACCTGATCACAGATAACATTCCTTTCCATCACCAGGATTTTTTATGTGGGGGAAGGGTGAATTTCTCACTTTTTATAATTACACAGGATGTGCCTGTCTCAAGCTAGTGCATGAGATATGTAAATCACCTGTCACTCACAGCCAGGGGGCGTTTTTGACAAAGTTTTCAGCACTGTCTAGATATTTCTAACTGAACAATAAAAGAGGATTTCTCAGGGCTGGAGTAAATCTGTGTGGCAAGACTGGGCTCAAATGAAAGGAAATCTTATTCTCTACATTATGACATCATTTTTTTGGGTTTACATCCACTTTAACTATTAAACAGGCATAAACTCCAGCAAGCTTATCCTTCACACATTCCACAGCTGCTCTTTTGCCCAGGTCCATTTTGTCATCCATTCCACAATGCTGTGGCTGTGAAGCAGCCATCATATTTATAAAGGTGTTCTACCTGTTCCTAGACCCACACCCTTACATTATCAATTTAATCCAGTCATCAGAAGAAGGAGTATGTGGGATATAGTTCTGATGACGTCAATGGGCTGAGAGCATCCTGTACACCTGGAAGAACAGTGGGTGCCTAGGTATTATCACATCTACTGCTTCTAATCAAGAATGTACCTTTAGCTACTAAAGGTAAATTTTTTAACTGATTGCTTTATCAAATAAACAGTGCTAATAAATCCCTGTTAGAAAGCCACACTTTAGGTTATAAGTGTAGGTCCAATTTAAAATAGGGTGGGTGTAGGTGTCAAATTCGTTTTTTTGTTAATTATGTTGAAATATTTTGTAGTCCCCGATAAAGATTTTTTTCTACTATTCATAAATCTTGAGGTTGCATTTAGTCAGTGTTGGTCATCTTACTTTAAAAAAGTAATTAGTTAAAGTGTAAGTAAAGTCAAAAATTTAACTTTTACCTACAGGTAAGCCTATAATAAGGCTTACCTGTAGGTAAAAAAAATATCTCCTAAACCTGTACGGTTTAGGAGATATTCCCCGTGCAATGCGCCGCTGACTGCAGCGGCGCATGCGCACGGGGGATTCTCGGCTGAAGGGCCGGCAGAATCCGAACCCTGCCGGGAAGAAGTCTCCCGTGCGCATGCGCGGGAGTGACGACATCGCGGCTCCAGCCACTCACAGCGCTGGAGTCGCGATACCCGGAAGACACGCCGAGGCAACATGTCAGCGACCTCGGCGTGGACCAGGTGAGTTACCGACGCCTCGTTCTAAGGTAAGTATTTCATAATGAGCTAGTATGCGGTGCATAGTAGCTCATTATGCCTTTTCCTTTACAGGTGTTAAAAAAAAAAAAAAAAAAAGTTCCCTGTAACTAAGGGGCGGGTCTAGTATTACTGTAAGCAAGGGGCGCATTTATTATTATTGTTATATATCGTGTAACCAAGGGGCTGCTCTATTATTACTCTAACCAAGGGGCAGATCTGTTATAGCGTGTAAGCAAGGGGCGGGTCTATTATTATTATTATATCGTGTAAGGGGCGGATGGCTACAGAAGAGGGCGAATGTTAAATGAATGGTCAGAGCTCGATATATAACAATAATAATAAATGCGCCCCTTGGTTACAGTAATACTAGACCCGCCCCTTAGTTGCACAATAGACGCCCCTTGCAGAGTAGCACGAGCATCAGGAGCGTGCAGCATCGCCTCGTACAATTACATGTTAACTGCGCCTGCGCTGTGTAGAGTTCACTCAGAGCTGTTTAGGTTGGGCAATTTTCGTAAGATCCGTAGTCCTTCGTACTGCGTAAGCGCTGCGCCTGCACAGTACAGGGGGTCCTTATACGGCGGGGGAACTTTTTCGGCAGGACACCGGGATTACACTACTGCCATCTAGTGGCGGTGGATTTAATTGCGGTAACGCCGCCCAAGTAATGGGAACTGCATTACCATGAGGGGAAAAGTAATCAGTTAGATTACTCGTTACCCTCCAAAGTAACTCCGTTTATTTTAACTCAGTTACTTACATCATTGCATTTAGTACCTGCTTTTTCTTTTGTGGCGTCTCTTTCCCCTTGTCTTGTGTTTTGCAGAACTTTGGGGTATGCTGACCCACATCGATATGGTGTTTATTGTATATATTATAATTTTTTCTACATTTTCCCCTTTATAGTGTCTCCTGTAGGTTGATACACAATATAGCCACTTTAAAGTAGACCTGAACAGGAAGAGCAATTATATGCTAGAACAGGGATCTCTGAACTTTCTAAACAAAGTGCCAGTTTACTGTCCTTCAGACTTTAGGGGGACCAGACTATATCCAGTGAGAGTAGAAAATGCCCCAGCATCAATGTGAGTAGACCAGGCTTAATGGTCAGTGGGAGTAAAAATTACATAGCACCTGTGATCGTAGGAGGAGGAATAGTGCCCCATCATTGGTATTAGTGGGAGGAATTATGCCTCATCATTGGTGCGAGTGGAAGGAATAGTGTCCAATCATTGGTATCCACAGAAGAAAGAGTGCCCCAATGTTGTCGTCAGTGGGAGGAATGATTTCTCGTTGGTGATAGTGGAAGGATTAGTACCTCATATCAATGGGAGGAACCGTGCCCCAAAGGCCAGATAAAGGTAAGCAAGTGGCCACATGCAGCCCGCGGGCCACAGTTTGGAGATCACTGTGCTAGAAGATGTTCTCACTTCTTCTGGTACATTCTTTGTAACACAAACTGCTTAAATAAAATTTACCCTCTCTTAAAGCAGAACCAAACCCTTCAATACCCACCTTTCTGGTGATGTGATTTCCAAGAGCTCCTTTTTGTCTCTTCTGTAATATATTTCCTTTCTGTTTGAAAATTGTTTAGGTTCAGGGCACATTTCCAACTTAACTGCCATGTGGCAGGTCTTGCTGGCCGATTGTCTAAACACCGGCTTCCCTGAGTGACTACTTTGTCATAAAACTTCCCAATATCTACTATAAACTAAAATCCGGTTTTTGTGTGACCTTTAATTTCCAAGTCAGTGCTGAGAAAGGTAGAAGGCTGGGCACACAGCTAGCAACTTGGCACCATAAAATTAGCCATTGCTTAGTAAACATCTAGAAACCGCTGTCCAATGTGCCATGTAAAACAGATTATATTAATACAAAGTTCTACAGTCTCACTGAATTAACATCTGATCTTGACTTCTTGATGAAATTTTGAATTCATTTCAGCAACTGTACAAAATAAAAGGGCTGGGAAAGCTGGCATCATTGGGAAATTTTTAGAAACTCCACCTGTATAATTGTCTTGACAAAATCAGGCCATACAAATAAACCGATCAATATCTCAAAATCAACCCATGTTTGAGATATCGAGAGGTTTATTTGTATGGTCTGATTTTTTGTCTTTAAGGGGCTACTCGTAGATGGTTAAAGTGGTGATCCATATATTCATCTACCCACTAGAGGAGCCACAATTGGGACTATACGCTGACTGTTTTTCCATCTGAATCTGTCCGATGACCCATTTTTAGGTATGTGGGGTGCTGGAGTTTATTACACTGCCCAAGCAACTACCATATACTGAGGAGAATGTAAATGGTCTGGCATTTATACCTGATTCAATTTTAATTCAGTGATATGCCCTATGCATGGAGCTGGCTTGAGGATAAGTATCAGTTACCAGGTAATTATGTGTGTGATGGACAGCTTAGCATCTGCATACCCTCTAGTTTAGGGGTCTCCAAACTATGGCCCTCTAGTTGTTCAGGAACTACAATTCCCATCGTGCCTGTTTTACAATGCGTAGTTGATGAATGTGATATGGATTTAGGTTATCTGGTTACAATTTCTGATGGGTTTATCTTTGGGCTCTCCTGGGGCTGGCTGACTCTTCAGGATTCACCTACTCCCTCACTGGACTGGCTATCAAGGTTTGTGTAGTATGTGGGTCTGTTTTGAAGTTTGGTTTACCTGATTTGCTCAAATCCTGCCCTTTATTAGCGACTCCCTCCTGTTCTCCTTTTGTTTAGGGATTATATCTATTGGTGTCCATATGGTTGGATAAGGACCAGTATAGTGACAAGTAGCCGCTCTATAAGTGAAGCTGTGGGTGCCCGCCACCAGTCCACTGCCAATCTCTGTGTTCTAGAAGCCATGTCTGGGTTGCAAAGATCTGTTTTTAATTTTAGTATTGTAACATCATGTATCAATTGGCATGTATTTATTGTGAATATATTTCTCCAGTTAGACTATTCACCTTTGCCTCAAAGAAAGCAAGGTTCTGAAGAAGCAAGTAATTGAAACGCGTCAACCTCTTGGGTGATGATAGGCAAAGAAACTTCTGAATAGTGTATATATTTTTGTGAAACAAATAGGATTAATTTCCAAATTGGTTTTAGGTTGTGATTTTACAATTTTGTAATTAACATTTTGTATCTTTTTTTATGTGCCAAGTCCTCTTTGTACCAGTAAATACCACAAAATCATTTTAGGCTTGGAGTTACCAATCCACTAGTAATCATCCATCAATTATCTACACCAGTGGTCTCCAAACTGCAGATCGTGGGCCGAATTCGGCCTTTTGCTAGCCTTTTCCTGGCCCTTGGGGCAAAAATTCTCCTACTGACAGCAACAGTGGGGCATAACACCTGCCGCTGGGACCAACAATGGGCACTAATTCTCCCACTAATACCAATGATGGGGAACTATTCCGCTTCCTACTGACCACAGGCGCTAGTTTATTTTTTATTTTTACCTCCACTGACCACCAAGCCTGAGAAATTGTTTGCTTTCACGGATGCTGAGAAATTTTCTATCCCCACTGGCTACAATTCGTCCCCCCTAAAGTCTGAAAGACAGTAAATTTGCTCTTTGTTTAGAAAGTTTGGAGAGACCCTTAATCTACGCTCTTGACTGAGCTGTCACTGTTCGTATCACGTGGTTGCTCACATGAATGTATCCACAAGCAGATGGAGAACAGTTTTTGTAAAGCTGGGTATACATGTATTTTTTTTCTATTTACAGTAAAAAAATTCACAGATCCCCTTATCCACACAAATGATATGGATACATGAATCTCCCTCCCTCCGGTATTGTATTCTGACAACAGGGACTCCCTACCATCAAAATAACAGATCAGAGCTGCAGCCATTGACTGCAGGGGCTGATCAAATGCTGGTTTTCCAGTAGGACTGTTTGACAGAAGCCAGTCAATAGCAGGGGAAACACACACATCAAAATTCGGACGACTAGTTGTCAAGGCCTCAGGTACTCACAAACCCTGAGAGCTTGTAACAGGTGGCCAGTGGTGACCAAAGTCATTGTGTGGGGGCAGCAGAAATGGATAAAAGTTCCATGTGGCTATTAACAAACAGGAGTAGCAAAAGGGAGATGCTTCATGGATGAAGTATGGTGGGAAGAAGAGCATGGATGCATGATCCTCCACCCAGTGGATAATCTTAACTCCGCGTACACACGACCCGACTTTCCGGCAGACTAGGTCCAATGAGATTAGTCTGTCGGACAATCCGATCGTGTGGGGGCTAATCCGATCATTTTTTGAAAAAAAAAAAATCAGACGGACCTAGAAATAGAACATCAAATCTGTCTGATGGACTCATTTCCTATTGGGAAAACCGTTCATGTGTATGCTGGTCCAACGGACCAAATACAACGCAAGGGAAGCTATTGGCTACTGGCTATTGAACTTCCTTTTTTAGTCCCGTTAGTATGTTTAGTACGTCATCACGTTCAAAATGAATGGACTTTTGAACGGACTTAGTCCGTTCGTTTGTGGCCAAGTCCGTTTGTTCGGAAAGTCTGTCGGAACTCCGCCGAAAGTCCATCGGGAAGACCGTCGGACCTAGTCTGCCGGAAAGTCTGGTCGTGTGTACGTGGCATTAGTCCCTCAGTGTTAACCTTTTCTGTAGCAAAACTGTCAGAAACAGGGAATAAAGGCACCAGAAATCGATGTAAATGACAGGTACTGGTGCGTGGCCTGTCTGGCCTACTCACTGTGGCTTTAGAGACAGGCAACGCCAGTGACTCTGGACCTGGAAAGCACTCCACAGTCAACTTTCACCAGAGTGTAGTCCTGGAGGTGTCCTATGCAGAACCAGTGCCCGAAGGTCACTTCCAGGCTATTCCTGCAATGTCCAGTTCACAGGGTATCAGACGTGGTACTCCAAAAGTCAGGCTGAGGATGACAGCGTCAGATAGCTGCCGTCGAATAGACAAAGCTCCACTGGCAATGTAGAGAGAAGTCAACTGCCGGAAAAAAAATGTAGATAAAGGGTTAGTCTTTAACACAGCAGATCTGAAGAAATCCATCCTCCTAGGACACCAGTAAACATGAGGTATGCTGGTAGTTGGAGAGGTTATCCTGTTTGCCAGTGTCTTATCCTCGTGTAAGGGTAAAGCCCACTTCTGGAGACTGCTAATCGAGCTCCGAGCATTAACTCCCACCGACTGGTTCCCTTCATGCCTATCAATCTAATATCAGCTCAGTTCTGGATTCTCAGAGGACCCCACTGCTGGCCAGCCAATGATAGTTGTCCATGCCACACAGGTAATGACATAGACACGCGGAAGAAGGACCTCTCCAGGAAGTAAAAATAGAGGAGAAGATAGGGAGGGGTAGGAGGGAAGTTAATTCTATCTTATGCCCCTTAATGGTTGAGAAAGAAATACAATTTAAAGACACTGTCTGCAAAATTACGTACTCTGTCACTATAATGTATAGTAATGGACACATATAACAAACTTTAGATCAGGGGTCTCAAACTGGCGGCCCTCCAGATGTTGCAAAACTACAAGTCCCATGAGGCCTTGCAAGGCTGACAGTTACAAGCATGACTCCCACAGGCAGAGGCATGATGGGACTTGTAGTTCCGCAACAGCTGGAGGGCCGCCAGTTTGAGACCCCTGCTTTAGATGGTCACATTGAGAATCACAACATTTTTCTGTATTAGCTAGTAATAGCATTTACACTAGTAGATTTTCGAACAAACATTTGTATAAATATTCGTATAAACATTCATACAAAAATTCTTTGTACATTTGATGACTGGAAAAATGTCATTCGATTTTGTAATTAATGTAGTTTCCTGAATGAAAACCACATTCACTGTTATGCTGCGTACACAGGAGCGGAAATTCCACCAGCAAAAGTCCGATGAGAGCTTTTGGTCGGAAAATGCGACCGTGTATATGCTCCATCTGACTTTTGCTGGCGGAATTTCAGCCAGCAAAAGATTGAGAGCAGGTTCTTAATTTTTCGGTCGGAAAATTCCGATCTTCTGGACCAATTCCGACACGCAAAATTCCTACGCATGCTCGGAAACAATTCCACGCATGCTCGGAAGCATTGAACTTAATTTTCTCAGCTCGTCGTAGTGTTGTACGTCACCGCGTTCTTGACGGTCGAAAGTTCAGCGAACTTTTGTGTGACCGTGTGTATGCAAGCCAAGTTTTAGCGGAAAACATCCAAGATTTTTCCGATGGAAATTCCGCTCGTGTGTATGCGGCATGAGAAATTTGTTAGTTTGCAAAAGAGTTTCCATCCTGGTCCTTTAAATTTTTTTCGCCAATGCTGCAATAAATACGATGTGGTATCGTATACTCAAGAGGAGTAGTAGAATGTGTTTTGGGGTGTAATTTGTGGTATACATATGCTGTGTGTGAGAAATAACCTGTTAATCTGACAATTAAAAAAAAAAAAAAAAATCTTCATTTTACAAGGAACTGTGTGAAAAAATTACAACTTCAAAAAACTCACTATGCCTCTTACTAAATACTTTGGAATGTCTACTTAACAAAAAGGGGTAATTTGGGGGGGGGGGGGGTATTTGTACTTTCCTGGCTTGTTAGGGTCTCAAGAAATTAGATAGGCCATAAATACATCAGGTGTAATCAAGTTTTAGTGATTGGCACCATAGCTTGTGGACTCTATAACATTCACAAAGACCAATTAATATACACGGATTTGGATTTTTTTTACCAAAGATATGTAGCAGTAGAAATGTTGGCCAAAATATATGAAGAAAAATTACTAATTTGCTAAATTTTATACCAGAAACAAAGAAAAATTACTTTTTTTACAAAATTTTTGGTCCTTTTTCATTTATAGCACAAAAAATTAAAAACCCAGAGGTGATCAAATAGAACAAAAAGAATGACAATTAAAAAAAAAAATATAATATATATATATATATATATATATATTTTTTTTTTTAACTTTCTGCTGTTCAAATCAAATTGAACAAGCTGAAGTTAGAAGCTGATTGGCTACCACCATGCATAGCTGCACCAGATTCTGACTGCACCAGCTTTAGTAAATCTCCCCCAAAGTGTCTACAAAATATGGGATACATTTATGGAATTTTTATTTATTTTTTTTACTTGCAATGGCAGCGATCAACGACTTATAGTGGGACTGCGATTTTGCGGCAGACAAAGTGGACACTAACTGACACTTTTTTGGGGGCCAGCGACACTAATACAGTGATCAGTGCTATAAAATATACACTGTCATTGTACTAATGATACTGGCTGGGAAGGAGTTTACATCAGGGGCGATCAAAGGGTTAACTGTGTGCCTAGCTGGTGTACTGTGGGGGAGGTGCTTTTACTAGAGGAAGGCATAGATCCGTGTCCCTGCTTTGCAGGAATACAGGATCAATGCCTTCCTTACTGACACTAGGTAGAGGGTTCTTTACTGTAAGAGCGGCAAGGATGTGGAATTCCCTTCCACAGGCCGTGGTCTCAGTGGGAGCATCGATAGTTTCAAGAAACCATTAGATAAGCACCTGAACGACCAACATACAGGGATATACAATGTAATACTGACATATAATCACACACATAGGTTGGAGTTGATAGACTTGTGTCTTTTTTCAACCTCACCTACTATGTAACTGTGTGACAGTACGCCATTCTGCCTTATATTATTATAGTCATCTGAATTGTTTTTGTTTTAGTCGTATTTTAGTCGACTAAAATAGTGTAAATTTCAGCAAGGAAATTATTTTCATTGACAAAATTAACACTGGTAGTAAGTAGTAGTAGTAGAAAGAAGGCAGCCAAGGGTAGCATAAAAATATTAGGACGGAAATATTAGAATAAGCAGAAAGGGTATTTAATGGAAACTCCAATTTAAAAATGTTTATATATACTATGTTTTTGTAAGACTTTCTTGTAACTATGGCTATTTGGGGTGATCTGTACTGAACTGATTGTGTACTGAACGTCTCAAGAAATCTTATTTCCTGTACATGTTATGGGCTATTCCCCACAGTTTTCCTCTTTTAGTGCTCATTTACATAATGTGTGACGACCTGCGTTTTTCTGCACTCGATAATTGTACTGTATGTCTCCGTTCACACCAGAACGAAGTGGAGAGGTGCAGAGCAGACTACACCAGAGCTCACCTGCAGTGCATAGAAGTACGTGAAGTGTAGCTTTGTGACATATCAATAAAGTTTTAAAAAAAAAAACAATACAAAAAGGTAAATAGTGCCTTGCATTGAAAAAACATTAGGCACCTCCCATGCGGAACAGACACCAGCTCTCATTCTAAAACAGTTTGTTGTAGCATGCCGTCTGTTGTGAATGATTTTCTTACCGAGCCTGACAGTGTGACTTAACAGGCAGATCTCCAACTTTGCTTTTAGGAAGTAGGAATGGACTGCAAAGAGGAAGTAGGAAGTAACTGGAACCAATGCATCAGTTTCAACAGAACAGCAACAGGTATATTTGGTAAAAACCTTGCGATGTATAGAGTTGACCTGGAGAGTCTTGTTCTTGTGGAGTTCCTCTTTGAATGCAATATATTTGACTGGAGTGAACACCTTTATGCCGCGTACACACGATCGGAAATTCGGCCAGCAAAAGACCGATGAGAGCTTTTGGTCGGAAAATGCGACCGTGGGTATGCTCCATCGGACTTTTGCTGGCCGAATTTCCGCCAGCAAAAGATTGAGAGCAGGTTCTTAATTTTTCCGGTGGAAAAAGTTACGATCAGAAATTCCGATCGTCTGTAGCAATTCCGACGTGCAAAATTCCTACGCATGCTCGGAAACAATTTGACGCATGCTCGGAAGCATTGAACTTAAAGTGGATGTAAATCACCTGTCACTCACAGCCAGTGATGTAAGTAACTGAGTTAAAATAAACGGAGTTACCTAACGCAGTTACTTTAGAGGGTAACTAGTAATCTAACTGATTACTTTTCCCCTCATGGTAACGCAGTTCCCATTACTTGGGCGGCATTACCTCAATTACTTCTACCACCACTAGATGGCAGTAGTGTAATTCCGGTGTCCTGCCGAAAAAGTTCCCCCCGCCGGATAAGGACCCCCTGTACTGCGCAGGCGCAGCACTTGCGCTGTACGAAGGACTACGGAGCTTACGAAAATTGCTGATCCTAAACAGCTCTGAGTGAACTCGCAGGCGCAGTTAACATGTAATTGTACCAGGCGATGCCGCACGCTCCTGATGCTCGTGCTACTCTGCAATGGGCGTCTATCGTGTAACTAAGGGGCGGTTCTAGTATTACTGTAACCAAGGGGCGCATTTATTATTATTGTTATATATCGAGCTCTGCCCATTAATTTAACATTCGCCCTCTTCTGTAGCCATCCGCCCCTTACACAATATAATAATAGACCCGCCCCTTGCTTACACGCTATAACAGATCTGCCTCTTGGTTAGAGTAATAATAAAGCAGCCCCTTGGTTACACGATATATAACAATAATAATAAATGAGCCCCTTGGTTACAGTAATACTAGACCCGCCCCTTAGTTACACGTATAGAATATTTAAAAAAAGTCACAGTTACTTTGCTGCGTAACTAATTACTTTTCCAATGTAGTAAATTAGTTACTAACGCAATTACTTTTTGGGAGAAGTAATTTGTAACTTAACTAATTACTTTTTTAAAGTAAGATGACCAACACTGCTCACAGCAAGGGGGCATTTTTGACAAAGTTTTCAGCACTTTGTCAAGATCTTTCTAACTGAACAATAAAAGAGGATTGCTCAGACCTCGAGTAAATCTGTGTGGCAAGACTGGGCTCAAATTAAAGGAAATATTATTCTCTACATTATGACATCAAAAAAAAACATCCACTTTAATTTCCTCGGCTCGTCGTAGTGTTGTACGTCACCGCGTTCTTGGCGGTTGAAAGTTCAGCAAACTTTTGTGTGACCGTGTGTATGCAAGCCAAGCTTGAGCGGAATGCCATCGGAAAAAACATCCAAGATTTTCCAGACGGAAAATCCGCTCGTGTGTACGTGGCATTAGGCTCCTTTCACACTAGCTGCAGTATGTACCAGCCCCCCAAAAAAGTGATCTACAGTGGATTGCTTTCCAAAGTGCTGTACAATGAGGCTTGCAAGTGTTCAGGAGGTAATACTGCCATTTCCTTTTCCATTTCTTTTGCATTGTTGGACTGTGAACTAAGTGTTTTGCACTTACACTTACAGAGTCTGACAAGCAGTGCCACCTGTCATATGCGTTGTGTTGCATTAAAATTGCTGCAGCACTGTGTACTCACCTGAGCCCCACCGCATCTGCTTGCAGATGGGCAGTCGGGGAATGGTAAAAATGCAGATCAACCACCTGTTTTTACCCCAGATGTTCATTCAATCTGCTGCGGGTGTCAATGTTAAAGTAACAACACCCCAAAACAGCCCTCAAAACGCATTGCGATTGCCTAAATCAGATCGCATGGGTGAACACCCATACGATCCAATTCCAGTGCGGCAAATAAAAAGGTGAAGGACCCATTTTGGTGCGGATGCGGTGCGATTTGAGTGAGTGGATCAATCGTGCCACATCGCGGCTGTGTGAACCCAGGCCCAATAAAAGCAGATGACTGGCTGATGTGATTGTGGAATAACTGACAGCAAAACTACACTGTAATGTAGACCATAAAAAAATAAACGGAAGGCATTCCTCTACAGACCCTGAAGTTTATGGGTGCTATAAATATTTATACAATTATATATATACATCCACAGTGGATTTTTTTTCAAGTTCTTTTATCATAAAAAACAGGTAAAACAATACACTTATCAACTCAAATAATTATAATATTAATTAAAAAAATGTACAAGTTAACTTAGTCCCTGCTGCGAGTGATGACGTAAAAAAAAAAATAAAACCAAACAAAATGAAAAAAAACAAGATTTCAAAGATCTTGCGCTCTTCATCTGTCTTTAGACTTGAGTCCTGTGTTGGTCCATTCATAGAAAGGGAATTGTGGGTCGGGAGGGTGTGCGTGAAAAATTAAAAACCCACAAAAATAAAATCAGTGGTTTCCTTGCACCGAGCGTCAGCTCTTCAGTTTACACTGCGGCATATTTAGGAAGACGGTAGAATTGGGTTTGTTTTCCTTCCCTTGCGTGGCCCCCGCATTTCCATCAGTCTCTGTTCTGCGGTGAAAGCAATCTGCAATCGTCTAAGGGGTAGCAAGTCTGACCAAACAAATCCCTTTTTCTAAAGACAATAGTTTTTTTTTTTTTTGGAAGCTGGAAGAAAAGGTTAGAAGAGAAGCTGACACCCGGTTTGGCTGAATGTTAGTGAGCGTGAATGTCTATGTTTTGACCGTTGAGAAGTGCGTCCGCCGGGCTCTGCGCTGACACCAGGTGGTGAGGGGAGGCGCCTGCGGGCAGAAGCATGGAGGCGTGGTGGGGGTGCCCTGGGAGGTAGGAGTGTAAAGAAGGTCCGTGACGCAGGCCGGCAGGGTGCGAGGACATGGCGGGCGTGTAACCGGCTGGAGGGAATCCCATGGCCATAGGGCCCGGGGCCGCAGTGTAGTCCCCTGGGATTCCTTGGAAGCCTGGCAGAAAAAAAAGAAATGAAAATGTCAGCTCTTCAAGTCAATACAGAATATTCACTGGATTAAATAACATCCTATTTTCCTTCTAATCCAGAGACATTTATAGGGGAAAGGAGTAACCAATGTGCATTTCTATATGGAATCCCCACCATTAATAAACTGTTGATTCTACAATCAGCAAAACAGCAAGTCTGGGCTCATTTACTTTAATATTGTATTGTCTACTGACAATAAAAAAATTCTACGAAAGTAGAATTCATCCTAAATGGAGCAGTCAGTTTTGGGTGAAAGTAAACACCCGATTGGTTAATATGGGTGTCATGCATTAACAGTAATTGGCTTCAAACAGGCTTGGGACAAATATAAAAAAGTTTAAAAAACAAACTAAAAAAAAATAAAAAATAAAAAAAACATGCATAAAAAAATAAAAAATCAGGCAGACTCGATAGACTACTCTATTTTCTGCCATCACTTTTCACTTTTCTGCCTACTTACTGGTATATTTGGCAAGGTAGTGTAAAAAAAAACAATGATGGCAAATTGCAGTAGACCACAGCAACCAGATTTCAGTTTAATGAAATCAGATAAGTGAAAGTGGATTGCTTTTGTGTGACTGCACTTTCAATTCTTCTAATTTTATCCCACTTTTATTACTAAGCTCCAGCATAATTCTGCATCAATATTAAAATGTATGTTCAGAACAGAAGCAAAACCACAAAAAAAAAAAAAAAACATATATATAAGGGATGGATATGAATTCTTAGAACAATAATGAATCTAACTTAGAAGAAATTACACAGGAACAATGTTTACCATTCATAACATGCACACACTTATCATCCCAATCATGCATTTGCATTGTGCTCCTTTCACTCTCGATTGTCCCCTTAAGCTGGCAATATACGTATTGATTTCTTTCATTCAGCCTGTTTGCCGAATGAAAGAAATCAAACAGCTTCCTCCTTTTACACTAACAGCGCAGGTGAATGAATCTCCCGCTGCGGGCTACTGCATTGGCACCCCCAGCTGTCAGAATACCTGAACAACACCTGCATCTGATTGGCTGTAGGCACTTTTCAGCCAACGATTTACCACCCATCTCCAACTAAAATCGATAGAGAAATTGACTTTTGTCTATTAAGGTGTTGCAGATATGGCCACTATGAAACTCAGACTCAAGGCGTGTATGGCCAACTTCAAAGAATCTGCAACTTATCTCCTTAGGTACCTCATCACAAAAAGAGGGATCTAACCACTCAAAAATGAGCAATCAACGCCTCTGTGAATCCTCCTTTTACACACCATGCCTATCTAGTGTTCAATATGTGTCAACTAGAGCCCATAAGTCAGCAATAGAGCGCTTGTTTACAAAGCTAACATTCTAATCTGTCTATAGCAGGGTTTCTCAACCAGGGTTCTGTGGAACCCCTCCGGGTTTCTCCAGAGGTTGCTAGGGGTTCCTCAAGCGATGAAGAATTTCTAACTCCCAGTAACCACTGATAACAAAGTCTAAAGGGGGGCTGGTGGGCGGTCTTTCCACTGGTCAACACTAAAAGTTTCCTTCTCCCACTGACCATTATTATAAGAGGTCCTTCTCCCATTGGCCACCAATGTATGGGACCAATACACCAACTACCAATATAAGAATGCACTTTTTGCACTGACCACCATTTTTCCCGATTAGTGTGTCTTTTTTCGCCAGTATTATTTTTTGCTTTAATTCACGATTGTTACTGAAACAATTTTTTTTCTTATAGAGCAGGGTAGTGTTAAAAAGAAAAAAAAAATGCACTGGATGTCAAAAATACTGGATACACTATATTCTTTTATGTAATATTATATTTACATCTTACCGAACACACAAATGTGCCGTGACCTAGACATGTAATAATTTAGCTGGGGTTCCCTATGACATTAAAATTATTTTCAAGGTTTCCTCTGTATTAAAAAGGTTGAAAAAGGCTAGTCTATAGGAACGATCACAAAGAAGTGTAAAAAACGGTGGTTCACTCAAGGTAATCTCCAATACATCTACCGATTCACCAAAAGAGGGTGGTGTTCCTGGAGCCAATAAGTAGCACAAGAAAAAGGGGGTATGATGGGGACTCAAAGGGGTGTCCCTCAAAGGGGCTCCTAGAGTCCTCTACCTCAGTACTCTTTAAGCTTTATATACTTAACTGTATTAGCTGCTAATGTTGTCATACTTGTTTCAATTGATTTGCGGTGAAGGTGTGGTGATTTTTTGCATACTTTTTTTGCATACTATTTAAATGAATTTCCCAATAAAAGTGTATTCTTAACAAGACATACCGCTGTTTGTTCCTCTATGGAGCCTCTTTGACGGGCACCTCTTTGAGTCCCCATCATAACCCCCCTTTTTCTTAGTCTATAGGAACATTGATGCTGTATCTCAGCCTTGAGATAACAACCATTTTCATCTATACAAATAAAGATTTTATATGACTTTGCCAAAACAACTAGCATCATATGACCAACTTAACCACTTGCCCCACCGCGACATACCGGGACTTATAGTGGTTATACCGGGATGATGCCTGCAGCTGCAGGCATCATCCCGGTGCTGTTTTTTTGGGCCGGTAGAGCACTTTCATATAAAAGCAGTCTTATCGACTAAATAGCCACTGGATTGCTTTCACAAGCGGTGGGAGGGGGTCCCCCCCAACCACTGCCTTCCAAAACCTTCCCGGGCTGTCATGTCCCACAGGGGAACCCAGGACTGCAGCAATTTTGCCAGCTGACCATAGAGCTGATCGGGGATTAGAACTGCCCCAATCATCTCTATGGTCTAAGAAACCAGATGAGTATTTAGTCACTTCCTGGTTTTGCTGGTTGTAAACAAACCATTACTGGTTTGAAAGAAGCTTTTAAGGGCAGAGCAGATATCTGGTGTCTAATATGCAGACCTTGTCAAATTTGCATCCAAGTTGCACTACATAATTGCACTAAAAATTGGATCACAGCAGTGTGAACCTAGCCTAGGCGCTGGTAGTTGCTGATCTTTATGACTTGTGATCCTCTGCTCTTGCTGCAAATGCACAGTTGCACCAACTTGGGTGCAGTTGCCATGATGGATAGAGTCACGTGACAACTGCTTTGATGTCAAGCAAATCTGGTAACAGAGAGCGACCCACCCGCCTGTGGCTGTCCCAGCACCAGATGCTGACAAAGCGCCAGGCAGAAAGACTGAAGATGTAGTTGTAGGCAGTGATGCTCCTCCAGGGGGGATAATTCATCTTCTTCACTCTCTGAAATGTGTCAGTTAATACAACAATCTATGTTACATTTGATATGAGGTCTCCTTCATCTTCACATGGGCTAATTCTCTGCTCCACCACAATTACAGTGTATCTGAGAGCAGAGCAAAGCTTGATGTAAGCGTTCCCTGCAGCTGTCAGCGAGGGTTAATAATTTCCCTCATTTATAAAATGAAATACTTCCCGCTGCAGCGTAGTGCGCCCTCCGCTGACCCATGATAAAGCGCCGCTCGGAAGCAGAGAAATCTACATACCTGCGCAGTCACTGTGATTCGACACGCCGCCACAGACGGACTATTTAGTTTGCTGCCTATCAATTAGCTCCTGCTGGGGTCCTGTGTCCTCATCTTCTGTAGCTAATTCTCCTCGCAGCCCCACCCCCCATTCCTGAGATGCGGGGAGGACCTCCAACCCCCTCTTCTCATCCCTGTTACTTCCCTGCTCTGATCTCTCCAGCTACGGTTGGGTTCTGGTTTCCCCTCCTCATCGCTATGCATTCTGGCCCAGGTTCCTAAATTTGATGCGTTTCACAACCCCTACTCTTCCAGTCACCTCGTAGCTGGTGAACACAGCCTGCTGGAGTGTGAGGCTGTTATCCTACAAGTCATCAGGGACTTCTCATTAAAAATTTGTCTAAAGGACAAACCCTAGCAGCCACATAGTCGCTGTTATTTTCTAATCCAAGTTCAAATCCTGAAAGCAAGCTGCTGATTGGCTACTATGGGTAATGCTTGCAGATCCTTTTAGCTACGAGACCCATAAAATACACATCTCGATGTAACTTCTACATTGTTATGTATTTATTGTCAAAACTGACAATGTACTGCATCCGAAATAAAACAATGCAAAATATGTGTCACAAGACTATAATAGAAGCTGTTTTCACCCAACTCTCGGCTAGTACCAGCACTGTAGATTAAAGTCAATGCTCTGAAGTGAATATGCAGCTGGGGAGTAGCAATTCGACTGGAAGCTTCTGATCTGCGACAGATCCCTATACCACCTATACCAGTGATGGCGAACCTTGGCACCCCAGATGTTTTGGAACTACATTTCCCATGATGCTTTAGTACACCGCAGAGTGCATGAGCATCATGGGAAATGGAGTTCCAAAACATCTGGGGTGCCAAGGTTTGCCATCACTGACCTATACTATACACACATGAACCAGACCAGGGGGTGCGCCATGCTCTGGAACAGTTAAGACTGCCAGTGCAAGTACACACCTAGTACAGGTTTCCCACAATCACCAGTTTAAAGAATTCTAGTTTAACATGAACGCACGTGGAAATTCGAAAGTTGCTATAGGTTAGCTTTATCTGCAAACAAACTCTTAGGACAGACTACAGAATGAATATTTTTGTTCCTAAATTGCTTTATTTTTTTTTTTATATTCTCTTTTTGCATAATGGCTGAAAGTCTGCTTTTATGCCGATGAATAAATAAAATAAGAAAGGTGTTGCTCATCACAACCAATCACATCTGAGTTGGAATTTTTTTATGTAATGAAAAAGTAGCTGGAATCTGGCTGGTATGGGCAACAGTATTTATTCTTTCTTCATCTCTGTCCATGTGCCCTCATCCCCCCAAAAATCCCATACTGCCAGTATTTCTCGTATATCTGCACACTGTGAAGGGAACTGTTTTTGTTGACTAAACATGTTATTCCCATTAATCTGATGGTCGGGGGGTGGGGGTTCAGTAAAATTGGTTTGGCCCAAATACTGGTTTCTTCTGCTGTGAGAAAACAACTGAGTTCATGAAAAGCCAAGTAATTGAGTCTGTGCCAACATTTCATCCATACTTCAAATACCACACATGCAGTGATTTACATGCATGTGACATCCATGAGAGAGGCATTACACGTGGTGTGACAAAATGAGAGAGAGGGGTAAGGGTGATGTGTGTATAGAATGACAGAGTTTAAGGGGAAATTGTGATTGACAAGCACCCTGCCCCTCCCCGTTGCAGGTCAAAAGATTAAAATATATATAAATAGTTACTTACATCCCTAGTACCAGAAAGGTGGCAGGGGGTTACATGTAGTGCCACTGCCCTTCCATACCTACGGCCATGCCTAAGCCTCCCATGGCTCCTAGGGAAGACAGGCAACTAAGACTGCAAGAATAACACTGTGGTACAGTCACCACCCACATGCCCTGTATTACCTGTCGTGGTCAGTCTACCCTCTTGCTCACTGCAAAAAGCACCAAGTTAATGTAGCCGCTGAGCTTGCCAGGCATGTACTGACAAACTGGGAATTCTTTGTGCCCAAGTTCAATAACTTGTTTTAGGCAGTACCTGCAGGACCATAACCCAGTGACCACATTTGTGGCTAGCCTATCATCAGATTGTATATCTTAAAGATGAGCTCCAGTCTGGAAATTTTTTTTTTAAAGTCAGCAGCTAAATACTGTAGCTGCTGACTTTTAATATAAGGACACTTACCTGTCCAGGGGTCCCGCGATGTTGGCACCCCGAGCCAATTCGTTAATCGGCTTTGGGCGCAAGCGCCGGCACTGTAAGCAAGGGAAACTGGCAGTGAAGCCTGCAGGCTTCACGGCCGGTTCCCTTCTGTGCATGCGCGAGTCGCGCTGCACTTTATGAATGATTCTTCCGTCTTCTGGGACCTTTGTGTGTCCCAGAAGGCAGCAGGTGGAAGGAGGAGGGTCCAGAAATGCTCATAGATCACCCTGGCGATCTTACCCAGAAGTGGGAGTGGGTACCTGTCAAAACGAGGTACCCACTCCACCCCAAAACAGTGCCAAATGTGGCAGTGGAAGGGGGGGTGGAGTGAGAACAAGCGGAGCTTCCGCTTTAAGCTAGCCATCCATTGATTTTTTTTGTTCAGCCTGGGAGTTAAATAAAAAAAAAAAGTCTAACAGATTCCTTCATCCACACTACAAGCCTGGTTGGACAAATCTCCCACTGAGGCTATAGTGTTTTTACAGCCAGCATCAGCGGCTATCAAAATACAGTAGGTACTTCCAAACAGTGACTGCAGCTGATTGGCTTCAGTTACTGTTCAGCTGAGAATAATCGGCCTAGCTCCTTCGATTTTCAGATCAAAGGATGACCGGTTGTAGGGTGCCAACAGAGCCACCACTGATTGAATTTTGTCCAGTTCATCACAAACTGGATGAAATTTGATCAGTGTATGGCCAGCTTAAGCCTGTGAATTAGAGCATCTAGTTAATTCTCCTAGAGCAATATTCAACCCAAATGCTATTATACATGTGCGCTTTAACATCCTCCAGTGCTCAGCAACACAAGACAATAAAAGGGATAACAGAAGGACATAATATAAACTACAACGGGATGAAAGCTGCCTGATTTTGTCACAGGAATAATAGTAAAAGGGGAGTTCATTCATTACCAGATGGAAGCAATGCTGCTTCTAACGTCTTCTGAGCTTACACTGATCCTGTACCGATAGAAAGATGGAAGCTGCCAAAGCTGGTGAGTCACTGAACTGAACATTCATGCCGGATAAGAGTTCAGCCTTTCTGACTTTGATGTTTGGTTCAGGTTAGAGACTCACAAGGAAGTGAAGCCGGGATGACAACACTGCAAAGTCTACATCTTTTATGGGAACGTGTCATAAAAAACATGAAGGCTGCAGTGGTGGACCACTCGTTCTTGGTCATCGCTGGCAGCCATATTTAACATTTCCACAATGGCAGCTCCCCTGTTTCCTTCAAGGTTTTTTTTTTTTTTTCTTCACATATGAGTATAATCATGTCACTACTTCTATTACCTTCTTTCTTCTGTGGGATTTCAGATCCCACAACATACTGTATATCTTAAGCTTAGTACATACTAGTAGTGCACTCCGGTCTGTGCTCTCAGCCATTGGCTGAGAGTGCTGATCGGGAACCGATGGGCACACTTTTTTCGGTCATGCCCCTACGACAGAAGCAGGCCAAAAACTTCCGTCCGACTGACTTCAGTACACACGGGCCTAATGACGGCTGGTTTCTATTGAACCGGCCGATGATGCCCAACATTCGACCCTACTAGGCTTAAGGCTACACAGTGTCCCTAAATAGCAGACAAAACAGGGTATAAGTGGAAAGTGTGACTACTGTATCATACAATACTATCTATCTGCTCCCTCGTATCTCCCCGTGTCATAGTCCCATCTCTCACCTGGTGGGCGAATTCCCATGTGCTGCTGGCCATCCATGACGAATCCCCCCATGTTCTGACCGTCGGGGCTATAAGGTCCACCACCTTGACCTGTGGTAACATGAAGAATTAATGTTAGATGGCTATTCTTTATTTTTGCTATTACATTACATACATTACATTACATTACATTTTCTTTCAGCAACTTTCGTATTTCACTGTGTCTATCTGGCCATATGGGTGATCTGCACAAACCTTGAGCTATTATAAGAGCCACAAAGTGGCTCTTGAATGGCTATATTTTTGATGTATATGCTGGTCATGCATAGTGCAATGTACTACAAACTCAAAGTGATCCTGCCAGTAAGCTATACTAACTTGCATAGATACTAATCCAATATCTTCATATATCTGTGTAACCTCTAAAACTATTTTTACATCCTCAAGGGTGGCCTCAAACCATGCAACAATGTGGGTTTTGTGGCTGTGATCGGACAGGGAGCCCAGGTTAAAATTCAGACACTGCACATCCCAAGCTTCAGGAACTTCTAGGCAGCCCAGATAGAGATTAAAGAAGTCACATTGGTATTTGTAGTTATGCTGTCCTTCTAGGCAGACAAATTACTTGATTTAGGGACAGGTTTTCTTTGATACCCAGTGCATGCAGGATAGTCAAACATTATTTCTCTTTTAGAAAGAAAACCTGAGAAAAACAAACAGGCTTCCACAGCTGAACTTTACTTCTGCAATGCCAGTTGCCATGTTCATCCAAGGGAATTTGTCACTTTTTGCATTAATAAGCATGTGGACCAGGAGTTGTAACTTCACTGGCTCCAGGCTTGTTTTGACTCATTGAAGCCAGAGACAGACAGGTATCTAGCATTTTCAGATGGAGCTCAGCAATGGGAAACCCACATTTTTATAATGACAGGTTTTCTTTAAGAGCTGCATTCAGAGCAGGAGATTGCATTAAGCATACAAATCATCTATGTTATAAATACATATTTTATTTTCTTGGGTGACAATATCCCACACCCACCTAACAACTGTTTGTACCACCACCCCGTCCCTTTAGGCCCCTTTTCACACTTGTGCGACTTCAAAGTTGCGCGATTTTGCCGTGATTTGTGGCCACGATTTTTGCTGCGATTTCGCCGCCATTTTTAAGGAATGCCTGTGAATGTCTGTGAAAGTGGCATCAAAATCGGACCAAAGTAGTGCAGGGACTACTTTGAAGTCGGAACGACTTGAAGTCACACTAATATGAATGGCTGTCATTGGAAATCATGGGGAACGACTTGTCATGCTACTTTGCAGCCCCAAATCATGAGACAAGTCGTATAAGTGTGAAAGGGGCCTTAGAATGTAAGCTCTATGAGCAGGGCCCTCCTGTACCTTTTGTATTGAACTGTACTGTAATTGTGTTGTCCCCCTTATACATTGTAAAGCACTGTGTTAACTGTTGGCGCTATATAAATCTTGTATAATAATAATAATAATAATCTGCTGCCCTAATGTGGAACCACTTAATTTTACATTATATAAGAACCTGGCTCACTATAGTAAACGTCACAAGAAAGAGGAAGTAAACATCCCAGGTAAATGGCACTTACCTGTGCGGTTTGATTGGTCAATCATTGGCTGAACGATCCGTCTTCTTGCATTAATGAACCTGTACCCAAAGAGAAGGAATGAACGGAGACCATAAGAACATGTCTTAGAAGTCGACCACAATGGTACTTTCTACAATAAAATCAGTAGACTCGTTTAACTTAGTGACAAAATTTATTCTGGTGGCAATAAATTATGAGTGCATTTTTTCCTGTTTATCTATAGTACATGCAGTACTATTTGTATTAAAGTGCAAAATTCAGTATTACTGACTTTTTGTGAACAGAATTCCCAGAATATTTGGCACCATGGATAGGAGTGACTGAATAACCATCCTTGTTGCCAACAGCATCCAGGTTCTCCATTTTCAATGCCATAAGGACAAATAAAAGGAAGGGTTTGGATGGCTGCTGTTGGTATCGAGAACAGTACTTTCAGTTTTAAAAAGAAACTTTAAACTAGGTGAGATTTTAAGACTACTTACCAATTATTGACCTGAAGTATCGTAAGCCCTGTGTCCTGTGCAAGCTGCTTCTTTTGTTCTTCTGAGGGGTATGGGTGCTTCAAGGAGAAATAGAAAATATTTGATTACACCAGATTGAATACATAGGATCCAACTCAAGCAAAGAACCAAAAATATCAAATAAAAGATTAATTTTATTATGTGCTTTCATTCACAGTCATATAGATCTTCGTGTAAAGAGTTTTCTCCCTCATCAGACCTGAATGGATAAAACATGGAGTGTAGAGAGAGACTTCCTGTCCACTTATAAAGAAAAACACCACATTTTGTCTTTGCTCTATGTGCATGGAAGAATTAATCGTTTATTAAAGCACCACTGCTCTGCGAGGCTACAGACTGGATGACTTGAAGATAATCTAAAGATTCTCCAACGTCCAACCATCTGCTTTGTTAAGTGGGAGTAAGAGGGTGACTTTTATGGTGTCCTTCTAGATCTATAGGACAGATGGGACCGGCACAAATAGCGCCTTTCTTTTTTAGGAGCCCAGGAAATGTGCAACTGGCCCTTTGCTTGATCAGGAGGACCTAAAATCTAAAACAAAAAAAAATGGCCATGGAGCTGTCAGGGACAGCAATGATGGATGAGATTGGGGGTCTTAGGTTGCAGCCACTCGGAGACCTTTGCTTGACAGGTTAGTGACAGATGAAGGGCATGGGTGCAGAGGGGGGATGAAGAGCATAGAGGCTAAACAGTTGTTAAGGGTGACCAGGCCAGAAATTTGCTAAAGATTGATATTTGCAGATTTTCAAAGTTTTTCCCTTTGAATCATCTAATATGGATTTGCATATTTACTTAAATGGCAGTGGAAGACCCTAACCATTTACTAGAGTGTTCTCACAAAAACTGTCAAAAAATGCATACATTTTCCTTCTTACTACCGAGAACATTATAACATAAGAACATTCAGGTTCTGCGGGTATTCAGATACTATTAGGAGTATTTGTTTACATAGCCAAGGCATATATGATGCAAAATGGCTGCTCTACGTTCTTAATGATTTATACAAATCAGAGCTGTTGAGGGTAACAATCAAATTAAATTACATTTCCTAGTGAAAATTAGAAGAAGAAGGATAACTTAAATAATTAGTTGCTGGGGGGCAACAGCCTTAGTTTACTTCTGCCCTTGTGTCCAGCTGCCACAGAATCTCAATAGGCTGACCATACATTTTGCAGTATTCCCATTTCAAGCTCCTTCTAAGCTATCGCTAGGTTTGCAAATCTCAAACCTTGTTTCCATAGGGAAACAGATTGATGCTTTCACTGCGTAGGTTCAATATATATATATATATATATAATATATATATATATATATATATATACATACATATATATATATATATATATATATATATATACACACATATATATATATATATACACACATATACACACATATATATATATATATATATATATATATATATATATATATATATATATATATATATATATATATATATATATATATATATATATATATATATATATACACACACACAGTATCTCACAAAAGTGAGCACATTTTGCATTTTAGTGAGTACATTTTATTCTATCTTTTCATGTGACAACACTGAAAAAATTACACTTTGCTACAATGTAAAGTAGTGAGTGTACATCTTATATAACAGTGTAAATTTGCTGTCCCTTCAAAATAGCTCAACACACAGCCATTCAAGTCTAAACCGCTGGCAAAAGAAAGTGAGTACACCCCTACGTGAAAATGTCCAAATTGGGCCCAATTAGCCATTTTCTCTCCCCCATGTCATGCGACTCGTTAATGTTATAAGGTCTCAAGTATGAACAGGAAGCAGGTGTGTTAAATTTGGTACTATCGCTCACACTCTCTCATACTGGTCACTGGAAGTTCAACATGGCACCTCCTGGCAAAGAGGATCTGAAAAAAGAATTGTTGCTCTACATAAAGCTGGCCTAGGCTATAAGAAAATTGCCAAGACTCTGAAACTGAGCTGCAGCACTGTGACCAAGACCATATAGAGGTTTAACAGGACAGGTTCCACTCAGAACAGGCCTCGCCATGGTCGACCAAAGAAGTTGAGCGTATGTGCTCAGCTTCATATCCAGAGGTTGTCTTTGGGAAATAGACATATGAGTGCTGCCAGAATTGCTACAGAGGTTGCAGGGGTGGGGGGGGGGGTCAGCCTGTCAGTGCTCAGACCATACGCTGCACACTGCATCAAATTGGTCTGCATGGCTGTCTTTCCAGAAGGAAGCCTCTTCTAAAGATGATGCACAAGAATGCCCGCAAACAGTTTGCTGAAGACAAGCAGACTAAGGACATGGGTTACAGAACCATGTCCTGTGGTCTGATGAGACCAAGATAAACTTATTTGGTTCAAATGGTGTCAAGCGTGTGTGGCGGAAAACAGGTGACAAGTGTGTCTTGCCTACAGTCAAGCATGGTGGTGGGAGTGTCATGGTCTGGGGCTGCTTGAGTGCTGCCGGCACTGGGGAGCTACAGTTCCTTGAGGGAACCATGAATGCCAACATGTACTGTGACATACTGAAGCTGAGCATGATCCCCTCCCTTCGGAGACTGGCCCGCAGGGCAGTATTCCAACATGATATTGATCACAAACACACCTCCAAGATGACCACTGCCTTTCTAAAGAAGCTGAGGGTAAAGGTGATGGACCGGCCAAGCATGTCTCAAGACCTAAACCCTATTGAGCATCTGTGGGGCATCCCTCCGGAAGGTGGAGGAGCGCAAGGTCTCTAACATCCACCAGCTCTGTGATGTCGTCATGGAGGAGTAGAAGAGGACACCAGTGGCAACCTGTGAAGCTCTGGTGAACTCCATGCCCAAGAGGGTTAAGGCAGTGCTGGAAAATAATGGTGGCCACACAAAATATTGACACTTTGGGCCCAATTTGGACATTTTCACTTAGGGGTGTACTCACTTTTGTTGCCAGCGGTTTGGACATTAATGGCTGTGTGTTGAGTTATTTTGAGGGGACAGCAAATTTACACTGTTATACAAGCTGTACACTCACTACTTTACATTGTAGAGAAGTAGAATATCTTCAGTTTTGTCATGAAATGAAATATAGATATATAAAGATATATAAAGATATAAAAGATATAGTAAAATATTTACAAAAATGTGAGGGGTGTACTAACGTTTATGAGATACTGTATATATACATTAGAAACAATAGTAGCTGTACTTGCCAATCTCCGAGGACAGGCAATGTTTGCATGGGTACGATGGAACTGCTTAAGACCATCAAATGGCATTCAGCAAATTTAGAGCGCAATGATTATTATACCACTTGTATTTCTGAATCCTGACAGCTAGCTATATTCTACAATTCGGGTTAGCTTACACTTTCATTACAGATGAATACAAATAATTAAAAGAAAATAATACACTCTCCCGATTCTAGCTTTTCCTTTGACTGGGTATGAATGGTTTACCATGGATGAAGCTTTAAAGGGCATTAGCAAAGATTTTACAGAAGAACATATGCTGTGGATCATGGGAAGCTGTGACAGACCTAATCCAATTTGAGATGGCAGATGCAAATCAAACTCACAGCATACTGCTCTACCTACAATTGTCAATAGCCATATAGTTGCCTCTTTGAACTAACAATAAGCTTGCTACTTTACATAAATATTAAACTTTATAAAACAATGATTAATGCATTTTAATGGAGTAAAATAACTTCTTAAATGAAACAGCGTGAAAGTCTTTGTTGGGCTACATGTAGTGTTCGTACCATATTGTATAACGAGCAACTACGTATCGGACATTATAGTAAACACAGTAAAATACTGTAGATGTGCTTTAGAAATTTAAAAACAACTGCACCCCAACACAGATCTACACTATAGTGCCAAAAGTATTGGGACACCTGCCTTTACCCGCACATGATCTTCCCATTCTTAGTCCGTAGGGTTCAATAATATTGATTTGGCCCACTCTTTGCAGCTATAAGAGCTTCAACTCTTCTGGGAAGGCTGTCCACAAGGTTTAGGATTGTGTCTATGGGAATGTTTGACCATTCTTCCAGCGCATTTGTGAGGTCATGCACTGATGTTGGACGAGAAGAGGCCTGGCTCGCAGTCTTCATCCCAAAGGTGGTCTATTGGGTTGAGGTCAGTTCCTAAACCCCAAACTCGCTTATCCATGTCTTTATGGACCTTGCTTTGTGCACTGGTGTGCAGTCATGTTGGAACAGGAAGGGCCATCCCCAAACTGTTCCCACAAAGTTGGGAGCATGAAATTGTCCAAAATGTCTTGGTATGTTAAGAGTTTCCCTCACTGGAACTAAGGGGCCAAGCCCAACCCCACACCATAATCCTTCCTCCACCAAATGATTTGGATCAGTGCAAATCAGGGATCCATAAAGATATGGATGAGCGAGTTTGGGGTGGAGGAACTTGACTGGCCTGCACAAAGTCCTGACCTCAAACTGATAGAACACCTTTGGTATGAATTAGAGCAGAGACTGCGGGCCAAGTCTTCTAGTCCACATTAGTGCCTGACCTCACAAATGCACTTCTGGAAGAATGGTCAAATATTCCCATAGACACACTCCTAAACCTTGTGGACAGAAGAGTTGAGAGCTGTTATTGCTGCAAAGGGTGGGCCAATTCAATATTGAACCCTACGGACTAAGGAATTAAAGTTCATGTGCGTGTAAAGGCAGGCGTCCCAATTCGTTACGTACGACGGAACTATGTAGAGGCTAGTAGCCAATAGCTTTGGTCTCGTAATTGATCTGAGCATGCGTGGCACTTTGTCCGTCGGAATTCTCTACACACGATCGGAAAAAGTCTGATCGGATTTTGTTGTCGTAAAATTTGAGATCCTGCTCTCAAATTTCTTTCGTCGGAAATTCAGACGGAAAAAGTCCGCTAGAGCCCACACACAGATTTTCTGACAACATAATCCGATCGGACCTTTTCCATCGGAATATCCGACCGTGTGTACGGGACATTACACATGTGGTCATTGGGAAGAATTAACCCCCAACAGATACACCATTGGTGTCACTGGGAACATATCTGAGAGGCAGAAATTGCTCAAAGAACCCCAAGCAAACTCTGGAGGAACCTTAGGATTACATGGAACTCTGGAGGAGAAACCCTGTCTTAGAATTGACCTCTGTTAATATAAGGAGATGTCAGGTGGTGATTTTATGGCCATGAGCCTGTCCTATTCACAAATGACTCTACTCTGTACATGCATCGAGATTATGGAATTTTTTTTCCTACTGACTTTCACACTTAGATGCTGCAGAATTCATCAGGTCAGTGTGAAATTTTTGCAACGTTACTGTGACATGGCCCTAACATGGAGACATGGGTGATTTTGCTTGAATTCTGTGAAGGCCTATTCCAGCCAAAGCCAATATTTATTTTAGGTGGACTCTTGTGGGTTTTATCAGGGGCAAAGCAGTTGCACCTAAAGCTAAACCCTTGCACTTGGTCATGTGATATCACACGATGAAGTACAGGAGTAAGGTGGTCCACATGGGCGTCCGCAGGTAGGGGCAAGGGGGGGCTAGTGCCCCCCCTGGAACCAGGTGTCCGCACATGGACACTCAGGGGCCAGGCTGATCCTGGGTGGGTGCAGAGCAAAATAACAAGTGCTAGGTCACCTAGATAGGAAAATGATGTTTGCCCTACATATACATCACTACACACATCAGAATGAGGGCAATCATTTTAATTCTAAAATGATGACCTACTGGGGCGAAATATAGAGATGTAGATCCAGCTGGCCACTCAAGCCCCTCCCCTCCATGATGTTGACAAAAAGGGGCAGAGCATGGGTGACCTTAAAATGATGCCCCCCCCCCCCTGAAAAAACTTCCATGGTGGTCCAGACTTTAAACTGTGGCCTCCACATCTGTAGCTAGGCCACAATGTTGTGGTCAGTGGTCAGATTCTTTTTGCAGTCTTTTGTGTCTCTGCCCCATCCTATATTAAAGGAATGTCTATATATTCCCAAGTTATCTGTCCATTTCACTTTTCAAAGCATTTTTAAGGAGTGCGACACCATCATTTGACTTCGTAATGGCAGAACTGCAAATTCAAGTCAACATGACTTGCTACTGGAGTCTCAGAGCAGCAAATCAAAGCTGATCAAACAGTTCTGATTGAAGTTAGCCTTGCAGAATTACAAACTGTGTTTATTACAGACCTGTTGTCTTGTTACATAGAATTCCACCAAAAAAAAAAAGATTTGCTTAAAAATCATAAAAAAAAAAAAAAAAAAACAATTGGAAAAAAAAAATGTTTTAATCACCTCTAAATGCCTGTTGCTAGGGGGGTCCCTCGTAGTCTGCCACCTTCATTGCCCGGGCACTGATATCACTTCCCCTCGGCGCCGCACAGTCATCTGGGACCTGTCACGTGTCCCAGATGACTGAGCGTCGAATCACGGCGCACGGCGCCGCTCGCGCATGCGCAGACGGTGCCTGGCTGTGCCCACATTAAGAATGCCGGCGCCACAAGCAGAGAACAAGGGGGGGCCTCGTTCTCCCGCATCGCTGGACCCTGAGACAGGTAAGTGTCTGATTATTAAAAATCAGCAGCTGCAGTATTTGTAGCTGCTGACTTGGGCACTCCTCTTTAAACTGACCATTGTCGATTTGACCCCACTAACCATTAGAAAATTGAACAAACCTTCCAAAAACGAAAATTTTCAAACAAAATTCGACCAGCTTTACAGACGCCCTGCGTTTCTGTATATCAGCTATAGAATTCCTCACCATCCTCCAACGAGCAGAGAAAATAATACGATCATCAGGGGTGTGTGATGCGGGTTCGCAATAGCCTATTCGCCTGTCAGATGTAGCTCTTCGTCAGCCAGCCAGTTCTCCCTCCCCGGTGCCTGCCTGCCGCTAAGCAGGTTCAGGGTAATTACCTAGAATTGATTACCCGTTTACCAGCTTCTAATAGGTTTATAGCTTCGTCAATTAGTAACTAATTGGTCAGCGTTCATTAACTCTGCTTTGTTTAACTAGGCAGGGACGGGCTCCGTTCTGACTAATTGTTTCTGTGCACTCCGCTAGCTGAGATGTAGCCCGGGGCGGACTTCATGGGTAGCTGCAGCCGAGACTCTCAGCTTTTATGCCGCTTTAGTAATTTTTAATTGGGTCTGCATCGCAAAGATTTCTCAGCATGGAGTGGGGCAGAGTGTACCCTCTGGTGCAAATGGTTAAACGCAAAGGATGCACTGACAGCACAATATATAAAGCTCCAAGTCCTCTGTCTAATCACATTACTTCCTATGGTCAATTTTTTTCTGCATAGTAAAGAGCGCTCTGCAACAGTATTCTCTGTAAAGCAAGTGGAAGATATGAAAGAGCTTCATACAGAGAAGAAGTAGTGTATCCAGATCTGTTATAGGACAAACACGCCTTAGATTGTAAGCTCCTTGAGGGCAGGGACTAAAGTGGATGTATATTAGGTAAAGATCTGTGTAAATTTCTGCTGCTATATAAATACCTATAATAAATACTGTATATACTCGAGTATAAGCCGACCCGAATATAACCCGAGGCACCTAATTTTACAACATAAAACTGGGAAAACTTATTGACTCGAGTATAAGCCTAGGGTGAGAAATGCGCAGCTACTGTAAGTGGAAAAGAGGGTCAACAATGCCCATTTGCAGCCTCACTGTGCCCATTTGCATGCCTCACTGTGACCATTTGCAGCCATAGGTCCCGAACTTCAAACTCAGTAGTTAAGGGTTCCTAGATGCCCCCTAGCTGCAGCCAAAATTTGGGGTCTCTGAACCCAAAGGGTCCCAAAATGACATTGCTGCAGATGGACACAGTTGACCGACTTTGGGGCCCCGAGATGTGCTAGTGCTTAGTGCTAGGAACCCCAAATTTGGTGTGCAAACCCAGTCGAACTAGCACTACAACATATCCAAAGTAACCCCAAATGTTGTATGTGTATATGTTGTAGTGCTAGGTCCACTGTGTTTGCACACCAAATTTGGGGTTCCTAGAACCGAGTGGCCCCGAGATACGGGGCCCCAAATTCAGTTCGGAAAATGTCAAGCACTTTTCTGCAGCAGAGAATGACATTTCCCGAATCGACTTTGGGGCCCCGTATTTCGGGGCCACTTGGATATGTTGTAGTGCTAGATCCACTGGGTTTGCACACCGAATTTGGGGTTCCTAGCACCAAGTGGCCCGAGATACGGGGCCCCAAAGTCGGTCCTAGATGCCCCCTAGCTGCAGCCAAACTGGGGTCTCTGGACCCAAAGGGTCCCGAAATGACATTGCTGCAGATGGACACAGTTGACCGATTTTGGGGCCCTGTATCTCGGGGCCACTTAGTGCTAGGAACCAAATTTGGATATGTTGTATTGTTGGTTCCACTGAGTTTGCACACCAAATTTGGGGTCCCTAGCACCAAGTGGCCCCGAGATACAGGGCCCCAAATTCGGGTCGGAAAGTGTCATTCTCTGCTGCAGAAAAGTGCTTGACCCGAGTATAAGCCGAAGGGGGCACTTTCAGCACAAAAAAATGTGCAGAGAAACTCGGCTTATACTCGAGTATATACGGTAGATAAATAAAAAACAATGTTCAAATCCTTTCTTTCCTTTTCAGCCAGCCCTTCAAGGAAGGCGCTGCCTGACCTCCAGTTCCATACCTTCCAACTTTTAGAGACGGGAAGGAGGAACACTTATTAGCAAGAGTATGGAGGCATAGGACACACCCCCTGCCACGCCCCCTTAAAGGAGAATTCTACAAAAAAAACAGTTTAGTTAAACCCACAAATGTTTTTTTTCACCACTGATATTCCTTTTTACTGGTTTTTCAAATTTACAAATGCAGTTATTTAGAATTTTGATGAATGGTTTAGCACCGGGAAACACTTTTTGAAAGATAAATAGTGCATTTTGTATACAACTACACTAATCTCACAAAAGTGAGTACACCCCTCACATTTTTGTAAATATTTTATTATATCTTTTCATGTGACAACACTGAAGAAATTACACTTTGCTACAATGTAAAGTAGTGAGTGTACAGCTTGTATAACAGTGTAAATTTGCTGTCCCCTCAAAATAATTCAACACACAGCTATTAATGTCTTAACCGCTGGCAACAAAAGTGAGTACACCCCTAAGTGAAAATGTCCAAATTGGGCCCAATTAGCCATTTTCCCTCCCCGGTGTCATGTGACTTGTTAGTGTTACAAGGTCTCAGGTGTGAATGGGGAGCAGGTGTGTTAAATTTGGTGTTATCGCTCTCACTCTCTCATACTGATCACTGGAAGTTCAACATGGCACCTCATGGCAAAGAACTCTCTGAGGATTTAAAGAAAATTATTTGTTGCTCTACATAAAGATGGCCTAGACTATAAGAAGATTGCCAAGATCCTGAAGCTGAGCTGCAGCACGTGGTCAAGACCGTACAGCAGTTTAACAGGACAGGTTCCACTCAGAACAGGCCTCGCCATGGTCGACCAAAGAGGTTGAGTGAAGACAAGCAGACTACGGACATGGATTACTGGAACCATATGCTGTGTTCTGATATACTTATTTGGTTCAGATGGTATCAAGCGTGTGTGGCGGCAACCAGGTGCGGTGTAAAAAGACAAGTGTGTCTTGCCTACAGTCAAGCATGGTGGTGGGAGTGTCATGGTCTGGGGCTGCATAAGTGCTGCCGACACTGGGGAGCTACAGTTCATTGAGGGAACCATGAATGCCAACATGTACTGTGACATACTGAAGCAGAGCATGATCCCCTCACCTCCAAGACGACCACTGCCTTGATAAAGAAGCTGAGGGTAAAGGTGATGGACTGGTCAAGCATGTCTCCAGACCTAAACCCTATTGAGCATCTGTGGGGCATCCTCAAACGGAAAGGTGGAGGAGTGCAAGGTCTCTAACATCCACCAGCTCCATGATGTTGTCATGGAGGAGTGGAAGAGGATTCCAGAGGCAACATGTGAAGCTCTGGTGAACTCCATGCCCAAGAGGGTTAAAGCAGTGCTGGAAAATAATGGTGGCCACACAAAATATTGACACTTTGGGCCTAATTTGGACATTTTCACTTAGAGGTGTACTCACTTTTTTTGCCAGCGGTTTACACATTAATGGCTGTGTGTTGAGTTATTTTGAGGGGACAGCAAATATACACTGTTATACAAGCTGTACACTCACTACTTTACATTGTATCAAAGTGTCATTTCTTACGTGTTGTCACATGAAAAGATATAATAAAATATTTACAAAAATGTGAGCGGTGTACTCAATTTTGTGAGATACTGTATATAGATCAGACCAAAATGAGGGACAAGTGCGGAGGAAAGAGGGACAGAGGGACTTTGTTCCAAATCAGGGACAGTACCTAGAGATCAAGGACAGTTGGGAGCTATGCAGTTCCCCTCTATGTGTTGGGAACACATCCCTTTCACTTGCTCCCCAGTCACTACTTCCATAACAACATGAGTGCACCAAACCAACATACAAGAATACTGAACCACCCTATGCCACCATCACATGATCCGGCTAATATAAGAACACAATATAAAATGTTTCTCCTTATAAACACCCTTATATGCAAATCTGGCAGATAAGGTAACATGTAACTTATTATAACAATAATATAGACCTATATAAAGGGCATGAGGACATCTCCTGGCTAATACTTGCTCAGGCATTAAGTTGACCAGAGAGCAGACAAACCATAGGGGCTAATTCAACTGCACCACATGCAGTCCAGCCCTCATCTTCATCATTTTACCATTTGGTGGGTCACTGACCCAAAACAGGTTTATACAAGCTAGGTGTCCCAACACTTTACTGGTTACATGCTTCTTCCTGGTGAGTGAATGACTAAGTAGAGAAGCAAGGAAGAGGATGCCAGCATGTTGCACCAAAATGATCAAAGGCAGCTCTTTTGTTTCTACCCTATAGGGATTCGTGAAAAATAAACCCCCAAAAAAGTCTATTCTGATAGGTTCCCTTAAAGCAAATAAGGGGGCAAAATTTTACATAGCCTTGGTAAGGAATCAAATTCCTATACTTAAAAAATAGTCTTTGCCAAATGCTATTACTACCAGACTAAATCGGTGAGTAGACAAACAGCTCTGGGCCCCCTGTGCTTCCAGGCCCTATAGTAGTCTTACAGCCTGCTGTGGCTATGTCAAAGGCTTATTTTCAAATCTAGACAAGGTCAGGTGATCTTGTATGAAAACATTTGTGTAAGGTGCTACACAATAGCAACACCAAAAGGCATGCATTGTGAGCAGTAAAGCACAACCATTGGGGGGGGGGGGGATTTACTAAAACTGGTGCACACAGATTCTGGTGCTGCTGTATATAGTAACCAATGAGCTTCTAGGTTTTATTAAATCCCCCCAATGGTTGTTCTATACTACTCACAATGCATGCCTTTTGGTGCCAAAATCTCCACCGCCATTAAGCAGGGGTGCAGAGCTATTGCAGTGAAATACAGCTCTACGCTAATAGCCAATCTACAAATCTTTATATTAAATACAACAATAAAAATATGGAAGAGCAAGCGTCAAAATGTACAAAATATGCGTTTACCAAAGACATGCTTTTACTTTGCCGTTAAGACCCCTTTCACACTGGGGCATTTTTCCGATGTTTTTCAGGCGCTTTAGCGTTACAAAAAAGTGCCTATAAAGCGCCTGAAAGAAGCCTCATCTGCAATCCCAATGTGAAAGCCCAAGTGCTTTCACACTGAGACCCCTTTCACACTATGGCGTTTTTCAGGCGTTTTAGCGTTAAAATAAGCGCCAGTAAATCGCCTGAAAGAAGCCGCAACTGCAATCCCAATGTGAAAGCCCAAGTGCTTTCACACTGAGACCCCTTTCACACTATGGCGTTTTTCAGGCGTTTTAGCGTTAAAATAAGCGCCAGTAAATCGCCTGAAAGAAGCCGCAACTGCAATCCCAATGTGAAAGCCCGAATGCTTTCACACTGAGGCGCTGCGCTGGCAGGGCATCAAAAAAAGTCCTGCAAGCAGCTTCTTTGCAGCGCTTTTGGAGCGGGGAATACACCGCTCCTAAAGCGCCCCTTCCCATTGAAATCAATGGGAAGTGCATGCAAAACGCCTGAAAAGCACCTGCAAAGCGCTCTTGGCAGCGGCGTTTTTAACCCTTTATTTGGCCACTAGCAGGGGTTAAAAGTGCCCCACTAGCGCTTGAAAAACGCTGGTAAAGCGCCGCTAGTTTTTAGCAGCGCTTTACAAGCGTTTTTCGGGCACTGGCAGTGTGAAAGGGCTCTTAAAGCACTTGGGCTTTCACATTGGGATTGCAGATGAGGCTTCTTTCAAGCCCTTTTTTTAACGCTAAAGCGCCTGAAAAATGCCCCAGTGTGAAAGGGGTCTTAGTGTTTTGACCTAGCAGCAGAGTTTCTTACCGAAAGGTGTTGGAAGAGCCACGCTCTCATGATGTTTGTGGCGACTTTAGGGAAGATTCCTCGTTTCTTGTTCCTTTTTTTGTCCCTGTCTAAGTCATCGTCGTCCCCCGTACTGGGTGAGGCCACACTATTGTCTAGACAGTCACCTGTAAGGGAAAACATTGTATAATATATGTTAAGAGGATACTATTTGTGTAGTTTACTGTATTTTCATTTGATATTACATCTTACTTTGCTAAAAAATAATCTCTCTTATAATAATAATAATAATGCTTATACGTTGTAGCTGAAATTTGACTTTTGCCAGTAACAGTTTATGTAATTTACGTGTTCTCAGAACAGATCCCTCCTACTAACAGTACGCAGTATCAGTGAATGCACAGAGATAGAGGAATCTCCTTATATGAGCCACTTCTGCTGACGGCACATAATAAAATATACTTTATTGAGCAGCACATCTAGAAATACAACCCTGTTGTGCATATTACAGTAAAGGCATCGCTATAAATTCCTGGATTCCAGAAAATAGCACAAAGATATCAGTCTGTCGCTGGTCGCGCTTGGTTTTTTTCTTCCACTGCAGCCTCTTCAGATTATTTTTTCTACTATAGCCTTTTCATTGATATCCCTGATAACACAGATTCCGCTACATTGTGAGAAATCTCTCCAACCCCCCTTCCCGGCCCGTGGTCCTATTGACAACACTTTTTCTTAGGCCGAAAGATGGATAAGTTGCGATAAGTGCCATTTAAACTTTAAGTTAAGTGTACAGCCCTAAAAAATGATTTGTTTCTCTTCTGAAGATTATGTGGCCTGCATTAGGATACTGTATAGCTTGGGAGTTAAAATCAGATGACTCCAATGGTCATATTTTTGTTGACATTAGGGTTGGCTTTCTTGTGCCCACAAATCTCCCAATGTAACCAGCAAAATAATAAGTGGGTGGCGCCAGTGGAGAATCGTGAAGGAGTCTCTCAGGTTGGAAATTCACACTTGTTTGGGCCGGTCTGGAGCTATGATCATCAACAAAATGCCCTCCATCTTGATTCTGCAAAGCAGACGAGGAAATTTAGGGAAGGTAAGGCATAAATCAGATTGTACTGATCCCATAGAGCCACCAGAGCATCCTCTACTCTGCTAAAGGATCTCTGTACCTGGAGACAAGCCTGTACAGTTTGTTGTTGAATCAGGAGATCCACATCCGGCGTCCCCAACCTATGACACAGGTCCTGGATCAACTCCGGGTGACAGGGCCATTCTCTGGGGGTCCAGACACTGTGCACTGAGGAAGTTTACCTGCCAATTTTCTACGCCTGGGATGTAATAGGCAGACAAAACTGGAATGTGAAGACCTGCCCAAGATAAAATACGCTCTAATTCTCTTGCCACACCAAGCCTTCCAAGACTAGTTGCTCCCAGAATATTGGTGTAAGCCACTGCCATAGTGTTTGTCTGGCTGAATCAAGGCCAGCTGGGAAGTCCAGCACTGTAGGAACAGCAAATCACCTGAAACTCCAGAATGTTAATCATGCAATGAGATTTCTCCAGCGTCTATGTCCCCTACACTCAAAGGGTGACCAAGACTCCTCCAGAGCGCAAAAGGCTTGCATCCATGATGAGAACCTTTGAAAATACGGAATGGAATGACTTCCCCATCCCCAAAGCTGAATTCCTGAGCCACTAGGCAGGGGACAACCTGGTCCTGAGCGCCAGACAAATAGGGTTGTTCAGAAACTGGACTGACTTGTCCCACAACAACAACTTTTATGGAGTAGAACTGGGCAAGTTGCACTGCACTGCATTGAACGAGGTTACCATAAAACCATGGACTGAATAGAACAAGTCTCAGAGTTTAGCTTTGAGGTTTCTTAGGGGAAAAGAAAACTCTGGCTTTGAGATCTAAGATGGAGTGAATGTCCCCATTTGGCTTGGGAACTGGGAACAAGTTGGAGAGGGAACCCTAAAGTTGTTCTGCCACAAAACTACAACAATGACACCCTGATCCACAAGTCCTGTTAGTACTACCTGAAGACCTGCTAATCTGTGCGATGACAAAGGAATGTTAGAGCTGATGAACCGAGGAAGGGGGTGGGAGTGCAAGTTAAGCTTGCAGCCCTGGAAACCACCTACTTCACTGAAGCATCTGAGAAGCAAGCCGTCCAAATGTCCACAAATGCTAAAAGACATCCCCCCACGTAGGAACCCTGGCAACCATAGTGATACTCATTCAGCAGAATGTGTGGACTATGATTTTCCTGGGAAGGATCATATTTGCCTAATAATGCAGTCAAATTTGGGAAAATATGTGTTTGTGTTTTACATGGTATAAATAAAATATATATAAAAAAAAAATACTAACTTTCTAAATGAATTACAGGCCCCAGGCAGGCTGCAAGCTACTCAGAACATGAGAGGAAACTCAGTCAATCCCCATTGACAAAGATGGACGCACTGGGGTTTATTTACTAAAGGCAAATCCACTTTGCGCTACAAGTGAACTGCACTTGGAAGTTCACTTAGAAGTGCAGTCGCTGTATATCTGAGGGGGACATGCAAGGAAAATAAAAAAACAGAATTTTTTCTTGTACATGACTGGATGATAAAATCAGCAGAGCTTCCCCTTATTTCAGATCTTCACCTCAGATTTACAGCGACTGCACTTCCAAGTACACTTGTAGTGCAGAGTGGATTTGCCTTTAGTAAATCAACGCCACTGTGTGTCCCCTCATTAATGTACAATGCAGAATGCCAGTTTCTAGATAACCCTTTGTTAGGAAAGACCATGTTTAAAACTTGTTTGCAATGAGATCTGCCAGCATAGTACAGTAAGGGTTAATTATGGTTAAAGAGGAACTGCAGTCTGCTCACATAATTTGTAATAAAAACATATTTGCCATTCTTAAGCTTCCCTCCAACCACTTTGCATATTATTTTATATATACTGTGATTCTGTATTAGCCAAATATGCTGCAGAAATCTCCCTCCACTGAGTCTGGCTGCAACCATTTTAACTGTGGGCAGCTGAAGCTGCTGCCTGTTCACTTCCTGGATTTACACAGACACACAGAAGCACACCTCCAGCTTTGCAGCTCTCATTGGTCCTCTTATGATTTATCCCCTCCTTCCTTCCTGGCAAACTCTCATGAGTGTGAGAGAGAGAGCTGTGCATGATGTCATAGGCTTTTTACCAGACAAGAAACAGGAAGTGGGCTGTATAAGGTATTTACTGCCAGAAAAAAACAGTTTTACTATCCAAAGTTAAAACAACAAGGGCAGAAGATTTAATAGATGGAAAGATGAAAAAATGACTGAAGTTCCGCTTTAACATTAACCACTTCCGGACCGCTGTGCGCCGATATATGCTCTAAGTTTAAAGAGGAATATTGTTGTTATGGCAGCAGCTAGCTGTAATAACCCCAGTGTCCTCTTTTTCGTCCGGCGCTCCGGTTTCCGATAGTAGTGGCCTCTGCGGTGGATTTGCCACAAGATCACTTTTATCGGTGGCGGGAGAGGGCCCCCCCCCCCCGCTGCGCTCCGGTGCCCTTCGCCGCTTACCGGAGCCATCGGCAGATGGGATGTTGATCCATGCTGGGTATGGAGTTGAGTGAGGGGAAGATGGCCCCCACCCATTGCTGGGCGGAAACTACGTCAAAACTTCACTTCCGCCCATAGCTCTTAAGGGGACACTTTTTTTGGCATTTTAGTGTAAATATGAGATCTGAAGTCTTTCTGACCCCAGATCTTATATTTAAAAGGTCCTGTCATGCTTTTTTTCACTTTTTTCAAAAGAACAGTGTAAAAATAAAAAGTAAAAGGTAAAATAAATAAGAAATTATTTTTTTTTTAAAACGTGCCCCGTCCCGCCGAGCTCACGAGCAGAAGTGAACGCATACGTGAGTAGCGCCCGCATATGAAAACGATGTTCAAACCACACATGTGAGGTATTGCCGCGATCGGTAGAGCGAGAGCAATAATTCTAGACCTCCTCTGTAACTCAAAACATGCAACTTGTAGAATTTTTTAAATGTCGCCTATGGAGATTTTTAAACGTTTGTCGCCATTCCACGAGCGGGCTCAATTTTGAAGCGTGATATGTCAGGTATAAATTTACTCGGCGTAACATTATCTTTCACAATAAAAAAAAAATTGGGCTAACTTTGCTGTTGTCTTATTTTTTCATTCAAAAAAGGGTATTTTTTCCCAAAAAAGTGCGCTTGTATGACCGCTACGCAAATACGGTGTGACAGAAAGTATTGCAACAACCGCCATTTTATTCTCTAGGGCAGGGCTCGACAAACCCCAGGCGCCAGGTCGCCATGGCGACCAGAAATCACACCCTGGCGCCTAGGCTGCCAACAGCCCAATCACTATAACTCCCGATGCCCCAGACATGCAGTGCATTAACACTGACCGCCGTCCTCCTCCCTCCACACTCAGCGCGGTGCTTGATGCTTGCCAGAGCCGCTGAGTGTGTGAAACTGACAAGTAACTCAGAGAGGAGGGAGGAGGATCTGTCAGATTTGAGCTTGATGTCGGGGGTAGGCGGGACCCGGCCGTGGTGGGCGGGACCAGGGCCGGTACAAGGGGGGGGCGAAAGGGGCGGAACAATTTACTGGAGGAAGGGGGGCGCAGCCGCAGGGGAAGTGACCGCAGTGTGCTGCTATAATCTGTGGCTGGACATGTACACTGTCTGTGACTGTACACGCCGGCCGCGCTACTGCTACATAGTTAGAACGATGTGCTGAGTGCGCTCCTGCACCCAGCACAAGCCTAAGACGGACCGACCCTTCCCTGTCAGGCAGAGTATCTCTGCCTGACAGGCGCTTCCTAGTCCCGGTCCGGCGTGACGTCAGTGAGAGGCCGGCCAGAGGCGGGATGGGAGAGGAGTATGAAGTGCTGCTAGTCGACCTGCGAGTGCAATCTAGAGGAGGAGGAAGTAAGTGTACATCGCAAGTAAGCAGTTTGCCATCTGCAGATTCATTTGTAAACTGTTTGGATTGGAGAGGGGAGGTTAATTACTAATGGCATTGGTAATGTGCAGCATGTCTTGGAAGAGCTCTGTATCTAATCATAGAATAACTTCCCCACTGAACAAGTCAGTCCTTCTGCAAGGTTCCCCCAGTGCCAAAGGTTCTGATTGCTCTCTGGAATGTGATATTACAGATTATCAGGTGCAACGGCAGTGGCATACACAACAACCTCCTATAGACCTACACACACTTATGTGATCTGTTGTTGCTATTTTCTTAAGAAAGGGATCTGCACTGTCTGTTCTGATCACATTTTAATAGATGAAGATGCTGTGACTGGCTGCTGTACCCTTTATAAATTCTGTTGATGGTATTGTTTGGTCTCATTGATTAGAAGGACCCCATGCAGCCCCAAAACTTAATGGTGCCACTAATACAGCACAAAGGGGTAATTACCTGCCACTGGTCACTAATGCATCAGTGACCAGTGCCAATATATTAACCCCCTCATGCTGCAAATTACAAATGCCATTAGTAATTACCCACTTGCCGACCCGCCGCAGTACATATACGCAGTTTGCCATCTTCGCCCTGGGCACCAGATGGTCTTGTCCCAGCACTGGGCGGGACCCAGCAGCTATCAAACACCAGCAAATGGGGTCTGGGCGGGCTGCTACGTGTATGTGGCGTTGCCCCCTTTTCTTAAGCAGCCCAATCATTGGCTGGTGTTTGATAGCTGCTGGGTCCCGCCCACCCCCGACATTAAGCTCAATTCTGACAGCTCCTCTCTCCTCTCTGTTACTTGTCAGTTTCACACAGTTACTGAGTGCTCAGTGTGAAACCTGCCAGTGCCAATTAGTGCCATCTGCCACCGCCAGCCAGTGCCAACCAGTGCCTGCTAGTACCACCTGCCATCACCAACCCGTGCCACCGCCAATCAGTGCCACCTACCAGTGCCATCTGCCAGTGACAACCAGTGCCACCTGCGAGTTCCAAGCCAGTGCCACCTGCCAATGTCTGCCACTGCCAATCAGTGCCTCCTGCCAGTGCAAACCAATGTCACCTGCCAGTGCCATCTGTCAGTTCCACGTGCCAACCAGTACCACCTGCCAGAGCCAACCAGTTCCATCTGTTGCCAGCCTTACTCTATCTGGTCAGCCCATAACCCTAATGTAACAGCGTTACATTGGAGTTATTGACTGGGTGCTCCGTTGTGAGTTAGGGTTAGAGGGCGAAAATGACTGGCCTTACCCCGGGAGCCAACAATCCATACCACTCAAAAAAAAAACTGGCTCCTAACTTTTTTATCTGGCTCCTAGATTCAAAGCAAATTTGTCAAGCCCTGCTCTAGGGTGTTAGGGAAAAAATGTATAATGTTTGGGGGTTCTAAGTAATTTTCTAGCAAAAAAAAAAACTGTTTTTAACTTGTAAACAACAAATCTCAAAAAGTGGCTCGGTCCTTAAGTGGTTAACTCTCCAGCCAACTCTGTATAGCAGACGAAAATTTCAGTTTTGGAGTTTTCGGTCTTAAGAAAAGCGCAAGTAAATAGGTCATTTTTTTTTTTTTTTAAGTTATGATATGTGAATGAGAGCATGTAGCAAATATAAAGTAATGCCCCGTACACACGGTCGGAAATTCCGACCACAAAATCCGTCCGATTTTTTCCGAAAATCTGATCGTTCCGAACGTGGTGACGTTTGTTGCATACGACGGGACTACGTAGAGGCTAGTAGCCAATAGCTTTGGTCTTGTAATTTGATCTGAGCATGCGTGGCACTTTGTCCGTCGGAATTCTATACACACGATCGGAAAAAGTCAGATCGGATTTTGTTGTCGGAAAATTTGAGATCCTGCTCTTAAATCTTTTCCATCGGAGACAGAAAAAGCCCGCTAGAGCCCACACACGATAGGATTTTACGACAACATAATCCGATCGGACTTTTTCCATCGGAATATCCGACCGTGTGTACAGGGCATAAGTGTTGTCTCAATCTGTCTGAAAAAGTGAATGCTGCCCTCAGCAACTTGTTGCTATTGCTCCTCCCTGTGATATAGATGTGATGCGTGGATAGGCCATTCTCTTCCTAAATGAAAAGATAGACATTCAAAATCCCCAAACTCCCATGTTAGGAGCGTGCCTCAAAGAAAATGTGTTTGAAGGTTGTCAGATTGTGCCAGAGTGTCTGACCACTCTCTGAAATCTATGGGCAACCATAAAAAATGGGACTATCCTTTTCGTGTGCATGCAACAGAGCCCAGTCCTACCCCGGTCAGGACTGTGTATGTGTATACCAATTTTAGTGAAAGCTTTGCTCTTCCATAGATCAGCATTATTAAAAAATAAAATAAAAATAAAAGCAAAAAATAAAAACCAGGAGAGATAGTGATTTACAGTACCAGAACCTTCAAGCTAAACACAGCAAGCCTGAGATGGGGCCATGGCCAAGCCTTCATCCAATAGGCAGTGGTTATATATCTCTGGGTGCAGATGACCCTCTTACTATCTCCAAGATCTCCTTTGGCCTGGCCTCGCAAACGCACAGTCTCTCCTGTCTCTTAAACATAAATCAGAGAGGAGGACAACAGGGGGGGACTATATAACAGCTGCTCAGCTCCTATAACCTGCGGCAAAAGAGAGGCTTAAAAGCTTGCCTGGAGGGGAAGTAAATTATGCATCAGAGCCTGCGTCTGCTCTGCCCTGTGTTGCACAGTATTGCTTCCCTCCCCTCACCTCCACAACACCCCGTTATGCCCTCTGTTTCCATATGCAAAAATTATCCCTGACTTATGAATTTTCATAGCGCCATAAAGACAGAGAACAAAGGCTGCCTATGCAAGAGGCACGAAAAAAAAAAGAAGAAGAACCTGATATATGTTGGGGGGTCACAGGAATCTGAAGGGGTTTAAAGTGTGGGTTGTATTGTCTGGTGTACTAATTACTGATCTGCAGGTCACGAACATGGGATGGTCGTGGCAGATTTAACTATGCTATGGCAACTTGACAGCTTTCAATGCAATGTTGATGTGAACTCCACGTCTCTTTGAATTGTTCTTTTTGGTGCCGGTACATTCTGTATTGTATTGTAGTGATTTTTAATGGTCCTTAAAGGGACTCTGTCACAAAGCCAAACACCCCGTGTGAGGGGGGCATTTAAAGAAGTAGCCGTTTTTCGACTCGTCTGCCACCTGCTACTTCTAGAGCACTGAAATGGAATCTGTTTTCAGAGCCCTAAAACTGGAATGAAGCCTCCGAATCAGGAGGCCTTCTTCTCCCTTGAAGCCCATAATTAGGATTATATCAGTAGTAGGAGGATTGTAGTGATGCGTGGGTCAGAGCCCTTTACCTTGCTTTTGCTATTTACATGATCATTATTAGGTAGGGATGCTGCCAGCTCTCTGGTGATTAGGACTTATTCAGTTATCCCGGCTGTGATATAATGAGGAGTACGGACATTAATATGTGGACTGGAGCAGATTCAATTATATTTAATGCTCACAAATCTTGTGTTTGGGGCATGGACTTGTGTAATGATCCACTGATAAAGAGAGCCCCGATTGTTGCTATTTATATGCCTGTTATCAGCAAAGGATGTAAAACTAGGGGGGTACATACAAAGGATGCTTCTATCTCTGGGCCCTTGGGGTAAGAATAAGGACAAAGATATACTTCTCCAGTTTCTGTGCTGTTGCTGATGCATCTGTATGCAATCTAGTGCTTCTAAGGCCCCTTTCACACTGGGGGGGGGGGCCGCGGTGACGGTAAAGCAGCGCTCTGTTTAGCGCTGCTTTACCGTCATTTTGCCCGCGGGATTCGGCCGCTCGCGGTGCGGTTTTACCAATAAAAAAAAAATTAAAAATTACATTAAAAAATAAATTAATAAAAAAATTTTAAAAAATAAAAATTAAAAAATTATTAAAAAATTAAAAAAATAAACCTTAAATTATAATATTAAATAAACTATTAAAATTAAAAATATAAAAAATTAAATAAAAAATTAATAAAAAATAAATTAAAAATAAAATAATAAAAAAAATTAATTAAATTATTAATAAATTTTAAATTAAAAAAAAAATTAATAAATTACAAAATTAATAAAATAAAAATTAATTAATTAAATATAAATTTTAAAAAATAAATAAAATTATAAAAATAAATTAAAATACTTAAAATAACCAAAAAAAATAAATAAAAAAAATTAAATTAAAATTAAATAAAAAAAATAAAAATATTAATAAATTAAATTTACAATAAAAAAAATATTTTATTATAAAAAAAAAAATAAATAAAAAAAAATAAAAAAAAAAAAATAAATAAATTAAAAATAATAAATAAAATTAAAACAAAAAAAAAAAACAAATAAAAAAATAAAAAAAAAAAAATTATAAAAAAAAAAAAAACAATTAAATAAATAAAAAATTTTATTAATTAAATTATTTAAAAAAAAATAATTTTATAAATAAAATTAAATATTAAAAAATAAAAAAAAAAAAATTAAATTATTAAAAAAAAAATAAAATTATTATAAAAAAAAAACAAAATAATATAATTAATATTAAAAAAAAATTAAAAAATTTTACCCCCTGCGACCGGGCTGAAAAAGGGTTAAAATCCCCCGCAGAGCGCCGCCGTAGCGGGGCTTTCCGGCGGTATTACCGCGGTGTCCCATTCAAATCAATGGGAAGGAGCGGTATAGGAGCGGTGAATACACCGCTCCTATCCCGCTCCAAAGATGCTGCTAGCAGGACTTTTTTTACCGTCCTGCTAGCGCACCGCACCAGTGTGAAAGCCCGCCGGCTTTCACACTGGAGTGAATGGGGCCGTTTTTTTTCAGGCGGTGTAGAGGTGCTATTTTTAGAGTTGTACCGCCTGAAAACCGCCCCAGTGTGAAAGGGGCCTAATTTATTCTGAAATACTTTTAAAATCCAACGTTTTTACAATACATAACACTCCTATCCCTTTTTAAGGATATGTCTGGGCCCATATTCTGTAGGGTCAACACATGTTAGCTGGTTGTAAGAGAACTCTATAGAATTGTATTGTAAATGCTTCAAAATTAATATACCGTATATACTCGAGTATAGGCCGACCCGAATATAAGCCGAGGCACCTAATTTTACCACAAAAAAATGGGAAAACTTATTGACTCGAGTATAAGCCTAGGGTGAGAAATGCGCAGCTACTGTAAGTGAAAAAGAGGGTCAACAATGCCCATTTGTAGCCTCACTGTGCCCATGTGCAGCCATAGGTCCCCTGAACTTCAAACTTGGTAGTTAAGGGTTCCTAGGTGCCCCCTGGCAGGGTCCTGAAATGACATTGCTGCAGATGGACACAGTTGACCGAATTTGAGGCCCTGTATCTCTGGGCCACTTGGTGCTAAGAACCCCACTTTTGGATATGTTGTAGTGTTGGTTCCACTTTGTTTACACACCAAATTTGGGGTTCCTAGCACCAAGTGGCCCTGAGATACAGGGCCCCAAATTCGGGTCGGAAAATGTCAAGCACTTTTCTGCAGCAGAGAATGACATTTTCCGAACCGAATTTGGGGCCCCGTATCTCAAGGCCACTTAGTGCTAGGAACTCCAAATTTGGATATGTTGTAGTGTTGGTTCCACTGGGGTTCCGAGCACTAAGTGGCCCCAAGATACGGGGCCGCAAAGTCGGGTCGGAAAATGTCATTCTCTGCTGCAGAAAAGTGCTTGACTCGAGTATAAGCCAAGGGGGGCACTTTCAGCACAAAAAAATGTGCTGAAAAACTCCGCTTATACTTGAGTATATACGGTAAATGGAGTATGGCCCCCTTTTGCTAAAACAGCCCTGACCCATTGAGGCATGGATACCAAAGTAACATCCACATGAATGGCAGGACTCAAGGTTTCCCAGCAGAACATTGCCCAAAGCATCACACTGCCTCTGCCGACTTGCCTACTTATACCGCATCCTGATGCCATCTCTTCCCCAGGTAAGTGATGCACATGCACCTGGCCATCCATATGATGTAAAAGAAAATGTGATTCATCAGACCAGGCCACCTTCTTCCATCGTTTCATAGTCCAGTTCTGATGTTCATGTGACCATTGTAGAAGCTTTTGGCTGTGGACATGGGTCACCCTGGGCTTCACAGCCCCATACACAACAAATTGCGATGTTTGCCCATGTTTTCTGCTTTCACCACATCAACTTCATGGACAACATGTTCACTTGATGCCTAATATATCCCACCAATTTCCAGATCCCATTGTAACAAGATATTCCCTTTACCTGTCAGTGTTCATAATGTTATGGCTGATCAGTGTATGTCCTCTATAATAATATAATAACTTGTGATGCATTTGACAAGTGCAACTTGGCAAATAGTACTTCTTGGGAGCCAAACTGGAAATTCTATATTACAGACACTGAAAACACATACAACACAATGGAATAAACACACGCATTTGAATGGTTTTACATGCTTTGAGTGCATACTCTAAAGCAGCAATACTTCTCTAATACATGGATTATCATGATTTACTCACAATTTTTAAATGTTTTTTTATCAGAAACTCCCCTTTGGATTTGTACCAGAGCTGTGTGGTTTAGACTGGCCATAGACATGAGATGGTGGTAGGAAGGTCCAACCTCTGATCTTTCTCTCCAAGTCGATCTTAGGAGTATATGGTAACGGGGAGGGTAAGGGCAGGGAGCTGAGAGGAGACTCATGCTTGCTTATCAAGTGGAACAGGATAGTTATTCTAACCTGCAAGGTTGGTTGTTTCCTCTAAATCCCACCACAGACGGTTCGAATCTCGGCCAGTTCAGCAGGGACCGGACGAGATTCGAACCATGGACAGGCAGGCTGGTTGTACCCAAGTTGATTGATGGATCGACCTGGGTAGAACCAGCTTGTCAGATTTTTCATGCGATTATTGCCCCCTTCCACTGGGAGAACACAATAGCTCCGCATGAGCTATGGTTGCAAGTTGCAGAAAAGAAAATCGGACCATCTATGGCCTGAATAAGGCTGGCCATACACGGTTCAAATCTCGACCGGTTCAGCAGGAACCGGCTGAGATTCAAACCGCTAATGGGCAGGCTGAATGTACCAAGTTACACAACCTATCATGTAGGTAGAAAAAAGATCCGGATGGCCACACTCCAAAGAAATTCCTTTATTGAAACTTAGTCCATACAAAATAAGGATACAATGCAAGCAGCTGACGTGTTTCAAACCACTATCACTGGTGCTTAATCCTAGCATACACAACCAGCCTGCCGGATTCTCTTGCGATTATTGCTAGAAGCTGCTATAGCTGCTAGCGATAATCCCTGTCTTCTCCCAGCAGGGATGGCTTTCCCTACCGGGAGAAGACAATGACCCGGCAGGAGGGATTCCTGCATCAGCAATGTCTGTGGTTGCAGGAAAGAAATTAGCTCTGTGCATGGCCAGCCTAAGGCCCCTTTCACACTGGGGCGGTTTTCAGGAGGTACAGCGCTAAAAATAGCGCCTGTACACCGCCTGAAAAAGATGGCCCCATTCACTCCAGTGTAAAAGCCGGCGGGCTTTCACACTGGAGCGGTGCGCTAGCAGGACGGTAAAAAAAGTCCTGCTAGCAGCATCTTTGGAGCGGTATAGGAGCGGTGTATTCACTGCTTCTATACCGCTCCTACCCATTGATTTCAATGGGACACTGCGGTAATACCGCGGCAATACCGCCACAAAGCGCCCCTACGGCGGGGCTTTGCGGGGGTTTTAACCCTTTTTCGTCTGCTCGCGGGGGGGTAAAACCGCCCTGCGAGTGGCCGAATACCGCGGCTAAAACAACGGTAAAGCATCGCTAAATATACCGTCGCCGCGGCTCCCACCCCAGTGTGAAAGGGGCCTAAGAGAGGACAGTGTTATTGAAGATAGCTCATAAACATGAGGTCACTAATCTACTCAAATAAATCCAGACTCGACAACTGTCATCTCAGCTCTATGTGAAGGGTATATGTGATACGATCCTTCGTTGACTGTCTAAATGAATCAGCTACACACATTTGTTGGCTTGATCAATTAAAAATATTTATCACTAGTTAGTCACATTCAGCTGGACTGGTTCTGTAATAATGGAGGCATTTTGGAACTTATCCAAGTCACTTCTTCATTTTTAATAATTGTTAGGAAATTCCTTAGCATTTATATCCAAAACGAGTAGCACCAACACCTTGGTCCAATTATCATGGCAAGGCAGATGTTCATATCTAAGGACAAGAGGGTAGGTGTGAAAATCCCATCGTGCCCTTAAGACAATAACATCTGCTTTTCCATGATAATTGGATTGAGGTGTTGGTGCTCCCTGTTTGGGTATAAATGCTGAAATATTTTCCTGAGACTCATTAGAACGGAAGAAGTGCCTTGGACAAGCTGAGAAACCTTTTCAACATTGCAGAACAAGTCCAGTTGAATGTGATTAACTACTATTATTATATCTATCACGCCCCCGGATAAATTGGAACCTTCATAGATCAATTAACAATCTTCCTCATTTAAAGTCAATGACCGGGTCTTAAGGCCCGTACACACGATCGGACTTTTTGACAACAAACATGCAAATTAGCTGTTTTGGACCAACATCCGACCGTGTGTACGCTCCATTGGACCAACTTTTTCAGTTTTCATCGGACTTTTGTTGGCTGTGCGAAAGGACCAACTTTCTGCCAACAAAAGTCCGATGGAGCAAAGTCTGACCGCGTGTACACAAAACCATCGGACTTTTGTACAAAGTACAAACACGCATGCTCAGAACCAATGCAAAAGATCAGACAACAATACAGAAGTTGACCAAAGGTGGCGCTGGAGTATTTGAACGTCCTCTTTTGAAGTGTCGTCAGTAAGTTGAAACGTCACTACATTCATGTTTGTTGCCTAAAAAGTCAGATCGTGTGTATGCAATACTAACTTGGGGCCAACGCCCTTTGTACAAAAATCCACGGGAAAGTTGGTACAAAGTCTGATCGTGTGTATGAGGCTTCAGAAGAAAACCTAGTTGAGTTTGACCTAATCATTTTCTTTGTTGTGCTGAGCCAACTATTACTTTAAAAGTTAGATATATGATGGATCACATTCAGCTATGTGTTTGCCTTTTAAAAAGAAAAGACCTCTATGACTAAGCTTGTCGGAGAGTGAAACGCATCAAAGGGGTGTGGCTTCTTAGGAGACAGGCTGAAGCCATTTTTCTACACAGGGTGATTGAGCTGGCAACTGGTGCGTGGCTCCTTATTCTTTTTGACAGTCATTTTCAGTAGACTGGACAAGCATTGAAGCCACCGGGTTGTTGCATGTTTGTGCTTGGAGAAGTCTTCTTTATTCTTCTTGGGGTCACTATGTGTATGCCTAGTATAATGCCCCGTACACACGGTCGGATATTCCGACCACAAAATTCGTCAGATTTTTTCCGATTCCAAAATGATAACGACCCCAAACATACCTCCAAGACGACCACTGCCTTGCTAAAGGAGCTGAGGGTAAAGGTGATGGACTGGCCAAGCATGTCTCCAGACATAAACCCTATTGAGCATCTGTGGATATCCTCAAACGGAAGATGGAGGAGTGCAAGGTCTCTAACATCCACCAGCTCCGTGATGTCGTCATGGAGGAGTTGGAAGAGGACTCCAGTGGACAACCTGTGAAGCTCTGGTGAACTCCATGCCCAAGAGGGGTAAGGCAGTGCTGGAAAATAATGGTGGCACAAAATATTGACAAAATATTGGGTCCAATTTGGATATTTTCACTTAGGGGAGTACTCACTTTTGTTGCCAGCGGTTTAGACATTAATGGTTGTGTGTTGAGGGGACAGCAAATTTACACTGTTATACAAGCTGTACACTCACTACTTTACATTGTAGCAAAGTGTCATTTCTTCAGCGTTGTCACGTGAAAAGATAGAATAAAATATTTACAAAAATGTGAGGGGTGTACTCACTTTTGTGAGATACTGTACATGTGTAAGTGTGGCACGACACTGCCCGTGCCTGGAAGCATTTTGATGTTACCTAGCACCACAAACACAGGAAAATTGTTATGCCCCGTACACACGGTTGGAAATTCCGACCACAAAATCTGTCGGATTTTTTCCGACGGATTTTGTTCGACACTGATGTTGCATACACACGGTCGGACAAAGTTGTCGGAAAATCCGATCATTCTGAACGTGGTGACATTCATTGCGTACGACTGAACTACGTAGAAGCTATTAGCCAATAGGTTTGGTCTCATAATTTGATCTGAGCGGCGGAATTCTCCACACACGATTGGAAAAAGTCAGATCGGATTTTGTTGTCGGAAAATTTGAGAGCAGGATCTCAAATTTTTTCTGTCGGAAATTCCACGGTCGGATTTTCCGACAACATGGTCCGTCGGAATTTCCGACCGTGTGTACGGGGCATTAGTGTATATTAAGCGATCTCTCATATTAAATTGTACAACCGATGGATCAGTCAAAACCGCTGTTTTATGCCTACGGACAGCCTAATCTTCCAGCTACTACAGGCCCCGGATGAGATCCTCCAGGTCCAAGCTAGAATGGCAGTTAGTGGAACAGCCAGCACACGTCTGTTCCAGTTGTTTATTTTACACTAATCCAGTTTACATACTGCAAGGAGCGACTGGAAGAGGGAGGGTGTCATTGCGATGGGAGAGCGCAGATCTGGGGGCTGTATACTGGGGCCCCCCCTTAGGATTATTCTGTGATTAACCAACACTCCCTGTGGCTTTATAGCAGCCCTTGCTGTGAGTCAATGAAGCAGACACACAGTGAAGCAGTATGGAGAAGGAGAAGTGGCGAAGGGGGGAGTTGTGTCAGGCAGTGGAGGGGGTGGTGGGGGGGGGGGGACACGAAGATATTTATGAATGAGAGGTCGCACACAGATGGGAAAAAAAAAAAAAAAACTTCTTCAGCAGCCCAGTTAACGCACAGAACTGGCTCTGCACATTTATCTGATGACCTTGAAGTTTGAGAGGAAAGGAGGGTGGGTGGTGCAATAAGAGAGGGGGGCCTCGGTCTGGCACAAGGAGAAAAGCAAGCTGTGATTTCAGTGCTAAGTCTCTTGCAGGGGCACATAGACCCAATTCGTTAACGTGTCATTTTAATGATGGCGGAAATGGGGGGGTGCTGTACCCTGTGGACGTTGACTAGGATATTCATGTTACAGATGACATTACAGAATGAAATGGAGTAGCTGTGGATGGTCAGCAGATCTGAATGGTGAATCACGAGGAAGAGAGAGCTCTCAGCAGTTTATCACTGAGCTCCCTTAGGACAACACAGGGTCAGCCTGTAGAGTGTATGGCTGCCCTCTCTGTGGCCCCTCGCTCAGGCACTTCCCCAGCTCCCATTCTTTTCCCTGTACAGGCCAAGTGCTGGAATCCCGCTCCTAATTACCATATCAGTCATCCTGATCTATAAGCAAACACTGAAATGCCTTCATGACCAACTCGAAATGCAGCTGGCTTTCCCAATTGTCCCTGGTGGGGTCTTGTGCCCCCCCCCCCCCCTTACTCAATGATCTCTGATTGGCTTTACCTCTTCACCCAATTCTGCAAAAAGAACAATCTTGCATTCTCCTTAGCAGCCTTTGTGATTATAATCAGCATTAGCCCACTCTGCCCCATGGCTCAATGATCAGACACTGCGCCACTAAGGGGCTATGACCCAAGATGGCTGCTCTATCAAAGGTGAGCAATAGGAGAGTACACAAATAAAGATATGTTATTAAAATTAATAATTCAAAATTGTATCAATATTTTTTCCAAAAAAAATTTCAACCAAGTACTTTTTATCACTAACTGACCACATGGCACAAGGGATAGGCTTTAGTATACTATACAGTAGCCCACTCTGTCCTGTGGCTCAATGATCAGACACTGCGCCATTAAGCGGCTATGACCCAAGATGGCTGCTCTATCAAAGGTGAGCAATAGGAGAGTCCACAAATAAAGATATGTCATTAAAATTAATAATTCTAAATTGTATCAATATTTTTTCCCCAAAAAAATTCAACCAAGTACTTTTTATCACTAACTGACCACATGGCACAAGGGATAGGCTTTAGTATATTATACAGTAGCCCACTCTGCCCCGCAGCTCAAAGATCAGACACTGCGCCACTAAGGGCCTATGACCCAAGATGGCTGCTCTATCAAAGGTGAGCAATAGGAGAGTCCACAAATAGAAATATTTATATATATGATTAAAATTAATAATTCAAAATTGTATCAATATTTTTTACACATTTTTTTTCAACCAAGTACTTTTTATCACTAACTGACCACATGCCACAAGGGATAGGCTTTAGTATACTATACAGTAGCCCACTCTGCCCCGCGGCTCAAAGATCGGACACTGCGCCACTAAGGGGCTATGAACCAAGATGGCTGCTCTATCAAAGGTGAGCAATAGGAGAGTCCACAAATAAAAATATTTATATATACTGTATCATTAAAATTAATAATTCAAAATTGTATCAATATTTTTTACAAAATGTTTTTCAACCAAGTACTTTTTATCACTAACTGACCACATGGCACAAGGGATAGGCTTTAGTATACTATACAGTAGCCCACTCTGCCCTGCGGCTCAATGATCAGACACTGCGCCACTAAGCGCCTATGACCCAAGATGGCTGCTCTATCAAAGGTGAGCAATAGGAGAGTCCACAAATAGAAATATTTATATATATAAAATTAAAATTAATAATTCAAAATTGTATCAATATTTTTTACACATTTTTTTTCAACCAAGTACTTTTTATCACTAACTGACCACATGCCACAAGGGATAGGCTTTAGTATACTATACAGTAGCCCACTCTGCCCCGCGGCTCAAAGATCGGACACTGCGCCACTAAGGGGCTATGAACCAAGATGGCTGCTCTATCAAAGGTGAGCAATAGGAGAGTCCAAAAATAAAGATATGTCATTAAAATTAATAATTCAAAATTGTATCAATATTTTTGACAAAAAAAAAAATTTCAACCAAGTATTTTTTATCACTAACTGACCACATGGCACAAGGTATAGGCTTTAGTATACTATATGTACAAAGAGACCATAGTCATTATAAGCTGAAATGAAGCATTACCCTGTTCACTGGAATTATCCCCACTCTGCGAAGCCAACCCTCCACTGGATGGACCCGGCGTTCCTGAGTGGGTGGAGCCTGTTTCATCGTGGTCGCGTATCCAAGAATTATTCTGGGAGGAAAAAGTAAATAACTATTAGTGCTATGTGAATTGAGCTGCAACAATTTGTATATTGAATGTAATTTTAAAACATCCCTACAGACGGTTCAACTGTTTCCCAAAGAATATATTTTACACAATCAGACTGGAGAGTTTTTGGGTATACAGTATTTAGGTTTACTGAAATGTGACTGCTGTGTATTAGGGCGCATGCACACAGGACGTTTTTACAGCTGCTGTTGGGGGCATTTGATTTTTTTTTTTTTTTTAACTGCCTCCGCCTATGTTAGCCTATGTGTCTATGTGTCCATGCACACATAAACTGTTAAGAGGCGTTTGGAGGCATAAGCATTTAGGGGCAGTAGAAAAAAACGACAGCCTGTGCTTCCAGGAGCAGTAAAAACTAACTGTAAAAACGCCAAAAAAACGCAGCAAACCGCGGCTATGACGTTTTTACATTATAAAGAGTGTTTTTAATGAAGAAACACTTAAAAAAGCTAACATGCAAAAACATGGGAAAACGCGCAAAAACGCTAACGTAAAAACGCAGCTAAACGCAAAATAACTACTGAAATATGGGCTACTGTAGCGCTGGCCTTTTTAAAACGTCCTGTGTGCATGAGCCCTAACTTCACAATGTTCATCATATTATCTTTTTGCAATGCCTTATTATTATTATAATTATTATTATTATACAGGATTTATATAGCGCCAACAGTTTGTGCAGCACTTTACAACATGAGAACAGACAGAACAGTTACAATACAATTCAATACAGGAGGAATCAGAGGGGCCTGTTCATTAGAGTTTACAATCTAGGAGGGATACAAAAGGTAAAAACTGTAGTGGATGATCGAATGGAGAAGACAAAAGTACAGCTGTTAGATGTGGGCAGGATAGGCTTCTCTGAAGAGGAGGGTTTTCAGGGATTGTCTAAAAGCAAACAGAGTAGGAAATAGTTGTCCAGATTGGGGTAGGGAGTTCCATAGAATAGGAGAGGCTCTGGAAAAGCTATTGCGGCATTTTGCCGGGGGTTTTAACCCTTTCTCGGCCGCCAGTGGGGAGTATAAGCGCCCCGCTAGCGGCCGAAATGCGCCGCAAATCTGATGGTAAAACGTTTTACCGCCGACGCTATGGGCGGTGTGGTGTGAAAGGGGTCTAACTGACATGTAAATCAGGAAACATACGAAGTTCCACATTGAGCAGTCATTTGGCACGTATGTTATATTCAACGTATCTGTACAAGGTATACATTTTATACAAGTCTTGAACGCCACCATTGATCCAGTAACCTTATCAACCTCTTGTTTGGTCACAAGAGGCAGTTAAATGTTTGATCGCTAACAGGTAGCAGCAGGCTTAGTAACAACGCACATTCACAGAGGAACTTGCAGCAGTTAGAGGGAGAACTTGATTTTCTATGGTTCCTTTTGTGAAAGCTTTTAGAAAACCTAACACCAGGGAGATAAGAGCAGGATGAAAGGAAATCTGCTGCTTGGGATGTGAGGGGTCGTTTTCATTTGTACATACACCCCCTCTGGGAGCTGAACTGACCCTTATTGACCCTTTAATCCCACATTCAAAGGGTTTGCTGCCTTTAGGCTCCAGCCCAGCTCCCTCTCTCCTCAACTGTGTAGTTTTAGTTGCTACTTCCAGGTGATCAGAGAGTTTTAGGTTCCAGCTGTGAAGATTTGGATACAGCAGAAACCATGACCCCTTACCCTGCCCTGATTAACCTGGGGGCTGCAAATGGGACACAAGGGTTAAAGAGGGAGCAGGCTGCAGCTCTGACCTCAAGGAGGGACCAGGCAGGGGGGGAGTTTTGTTTAAAATCTGCAGGGGGTTGGATTCAGACATGAAATGTAAATGAAATACAGGCACTGGGGCCTTTACATGCTAATTCTCTCTTTCTCTTCAACTGCAAAATGAGGAAAATACTCCCATATTTCCAGATAATGACAGAAACATGTTCTGGGGTCAGAGCCTTTGTGACCAAAGTGTAGCGATGACAGTGGCATGTTTCATGGGTCAGTCCTTTTGAGGGCAAGAGTATGCCAATGTCAGTGGCACATTTAGTGAGTCAGTCCTTCTATGGACTGGAGTATAAATGTGTCAGACATTATTAGGCAGGCCCAACCAGGATCAGAATGTACTGCTGTACATCATGTTAAGTCCATGACAAACATGTATTATATAGCCTCCAGTACTGGCATTAAAGTCAACCTCATTCATCTTTTTTTTTGGCAGCATAGAGTAAGAAGTGTCAAGTCTGTTCCCACAAGGAATTAAAAGTAGATGCCTTCAAGTATAGATTGCCTTGAGAATTATGATATCCTATTATGCAAAGCTTGACTTTAGTAGAGAAAGCCAAACTCCAGTAGGCTTCCTTCTTCAGCTCCACTTTGGTCAATGATGGTCATGATGTAAAGGAGGATGGCTTCTATGGAAGCCTCTGTAGACTCTACACAACTTTATTAATATTTGCCCCTTTAATAGTATTTGGTCAGTGATGATCATAATGTGAAGGAGGATGGCCTCTATGGAAGCCTCTACACAACTCTAATAATATTTGCCCCTTTAATAGTATTTGGTCAGTGATGATCATGATGTAAAGGTGGATGGCTTCTATGGAAGCCTCTGTAGACTCTACACAACTCTTATAATATTTGCCCCTTTAATAGTATTTGGTCAGTGATGATCATAATGTGAAGGAAGATGGCCTCTATGGAAGCCTCTACACAACTTTATTAATATTTTCCCCTTTAATAGTATTTGGTCAGTGATGATCATAATGTGGAGGATGGCCTCTATGGAAGCCTCTACACAACTTTATTAATATTTTCCCCTTTAATAGTATTTGGTCAGTAATGATCATAATGTGAAGGAGGATGGCCTCTATGGAAGCCTCTACACAACTCTAATAATATTTGCCCCTTTAATAGTATATGGTCAGTGATGATCATAATGTGGAGGATGGCCTCTATGGAAGCCTCTACACAACTTTATTAATATTTGCCCCTTTAATAGTACTGTATTTGGTCAGTGATGATCATAATGTGAAGGAGGATGGCCTCTATGGAAGCCTCTACACAACTTTATTAATATTTCCCCCTTTAATAGTACTGTATTTGGTCAGTGATGATCATAATGTGAAGGAGGATGGCCTCTATGTAAGCCTCTACACAACTAATATTTCCCCCTTTAATAGTATTTGGTCAGTGATGATCATGATGTAAAGGAGTATTTGAAAAGTTTATGCCTCAATTAGAATATTTTTAGGTAGGGGCGGGTACCATCATCCATATTATATAGAAAAAGGAGCCTGGGGCCACCTCAGATGTGCCCCTGGCAAGAGAAGGTAGGTTTGGACTATCTCGGTACCTCAAGGACTTAGACAAGATATATTTGTTTAAAAATAAATGTAATGAATATTAAAGAATAAAAACAATATGGTAGAAACCATATATACAACTCTCTTCATATTACTGGTAAATAACAGCTTTTCCAACAAATGTCCGGGCCTTTCATGCTCCTCTGTTTGAGAGCCAATACCCAACATAATACCCAACAGCACCACTGTGGGTAACAACTTGATCTCTCTTCCACTTCACAGTAGTTTTTCCAACATACATTCATCAAAATAATACCTACTGTAGATACAGACATCCCCCCATTCTCACTGTTAGGCCTACCTAGGGCTGCGCAATTTTTACAACCTACAGTGTCCTGGTTGAGCTCTGATATGCTGAACATGTAAGAAGAATTGACACCTTGAGTAAATAGGCTGAGCTAGAGATTACTATTACCGTATATACTCGAGTATAGGCCGACCCGAATATAAGCCGAGGCACCTAATTTTACCACAAACAACTGGGAAAACTATTGACTCGAGTATAAGCCTAGGGTGAGAAATGCGCAGCTACTGTAAGTGGAAAAAGGGTCAACGATGCCCATTTGCTGCCTCACTGTGCCCATGCAGATGGACACAGTTGACCGATTTGGGGCCCTGTATCTCAGGGTCACTTAGTGCTAGGAACCCCATCTTTAGATATGTTGTAGTGCTAATTCCACTGGGTTGGAATACAACATTTGGGGTTCCTAGCACCAAGTGTCCCCGAGATATGGGGGCCCCAAATTCGGGTCAGAAAATCTCAAGCACTTTTCTGCAGCAGAGAATGACATTTTCTGAACCGAATTTGGGGCCCTGTATCTCGGGGCCACTTAGTGCTAGGAACCCCATCTTTGGATATGTTGTAGTGCTAGTTCAACTGGGTTTAAATGCCAAATTTGGGGTTCCTAGCTCCAAGTGTCCCCGAGATATGGGCCCCAAATTCGGGTCAGAAAATGTCAAGCACTTTTCTGCAGCAGAGAATGACATTTTCTGAACCGAATTTGGGGCCCTGTATCTCGGGGCCACTTAGTGCTAGGAACCCCATATTTGGATATGTTATAGTGCTAGGTCCACTGGGTTGGCACACCAAATTTGGAACTCCTAGACCCAAGTGGCCCCGAGATACGGGGCCCCAAAGTCGGGTCGGAATTTTTTTTTTTGCTGCAGAAAAGTGCTTGACTCGAGTATAAGCCGAGGGGGGCACTTTCAGCATAAAAAATGTGCTGAAAAACTCGGCTTATACTCGAGTATATACGGTATTTTCTATGTCACATGTGCAATTCCAATTCTTCAAAGTGCCGCCAGAGGCAGGGGACAAGGAAAAGGATGTGCTATAGTAAGGTTTTTGTTTTTTTTAAAGTGCACCTCTCATGAAAGCCTGAGCTGCTATTATACGTATATACCTTTTACGGTAGCATACAGTAATATATTTCCCCTATTTACCCGCAGTTTAAAAAATTGGAATTTTAATTTTCTGTCATTGCTTTGCAGAGAAGCTACAAGTTGTGCCTCTGCACTGCAAGATAAATGTATTCAGACACGTCAGTCCCTGCCCCAGTGGAGCCAACAAATACACACGCGGGGGATAATTTAGCCAGAAGACAGTTAATCTACCAGTAAGCCTTTGGACTGTGGGAGGAAAACAGAGCATCCAAAGGAAAGCAACACAAACATAGGATAACATACGAGCTCCATATAGATAGTGCCCCTGGGCTAAAGAGGACCTCAGCGCTGCAAGGCGGTGTTAACCTTTGCAGTGACACCATGCTGCCAAAATTAAATCTCTCCAGGAAGGTACACAGGAACGGTTCTCAGAAGATCTTTACCAACTGCGCTGGAAATGCTATCATAGCGAATGATGTCCATAGGTTGGACTTGATGGACTTGTGTCTTTTTTCAACTTCACCTACTATGTAACTATGTCACCAGTAACCACCACTGTTTTATGTTGGCATTAGTTGTCTTGCGTATCAGTAATAAGAACTGACAGTATTTTCCCACAGCCACCAATCAGATTCAAGCTTGCCCTGGGGAATGTCAAAGCGTAAATCTGATTGGTAGCTGTGAGGAAATACAAGCAGTTCTTCTTGCATATACAAGGTCCAGAAAAATTGAGGCTAGGGGCTCACCAACCTATTTAAAGGGGAAGCTGAATAAAAAAGTCACCTGAACCTAAATAGATAACAGATGCAAAAAAGATTAGCTAGCTGGAGTGATTTTATCACCCCATTGCACAAACAAATGCTTCACCCCCCCCCCAAGTCCAAGTCAACATGGCTGACTGAATAGGCTCTGTGATACATCTGCACGTAGAAGATAAAACACGGCTGAATTAGCAGCCGCACACTTTTATTGTTATTTAATATTAAAGGAATATGCAATGTCCAGCAGTGGTGGGAGGCATATTAATGAGCAGTGAGCGTGGGCAGTGGGGGGGGTCTATGGTAAGGAAAGGGTTAGGTGGACGATGCTGCGAGCAGGGTGACATGCACACAATAGGCTGCTGCTTGGAATTTGGAATTAGTGCACTCAGTGCGAGGCCTCGCTCTGTATCCTACTCGCTCCTTAGCCTGGAGGAATATTAAAAATGCATCAGTCCAGCTATAGGCAAATGCATCATCGCCTGCATTAGTTTGGGAAGAGAGGCGGGAGAATGCCGGGCAGGGCTTCGTTAACTGGAGGGGAACGTAACCAACAATTACAATCCTGGGATGTGCCTCATTAAAGATGCAGCACAGCGTCCCTGTGTGCCGGGGTCCACTTCTATCACATGCCCACGTTAATGTACGCACGTCACAACAAGGCCCGTACACACTGCAGCCTACTACAATAGGGACATACATGTTCACACGTGCTGACTAAGCACAGCCTGTTGGCTGTAAACCCACCAGATTCAGGTATTGCTGGCCACACAGGTATTGCTAAGCGTCATGCTGGCCACATATGCTTCTGATCTGCACTATCGACCACTAACTGTATGGAGTTTGCATATTCTCCCTGTGCTTGCATGGGGTACTCCAGTTTCCTAGGACATGCTGTTAAGATTAATTGGCTTCTTTCTAAATTGGCCCGAGTATGTGTGAGCGTGTATGTACACATGTGAGATAGGGGCCCTAGATTGTAAGCTCCTTGAGACAGGGACTGGGACTCTTCGGTCCATAAAAAGTAGGAGTTCATTCAAGATACTAACAGCTTACAAAGCCATCCACAACTCGGCCCCCAGCTACATCACCAACCTAGTCTCAAAATACCAACCTAATCGTTCTTCGTTCCTCCCAAGACCTCCTGCTCTATAGCTCCCTGGTCACCTCCTCCCATGCTCACCTCCAGGACTTTTCCAGAGCCTCTCCTATTCTATGGAACTCCCTACCCTAATCTGTCCAACTATAAGGAGCAGGGCCCTCTGATTCCTCCTGTATTGAATTGTATTGTAACTGTACTGTCTGCCCTCATGTTGTAAAGCGCTGCGCAAACTACTTGTATGGCTAGCTTTTAGGAGAGCATCTAATATATAGACTAGAGGCTGCCAACCCTGAAAAGTGTTGTCTGTCCCCTCCTTTACATAATGCTAACTGACGAGCATGCCTTACATACAACAGATTAGGGGAAACTCTTACTGCATTCTGGGAGCAAGGCTTTCTTTTCCCTGGTTCAGATCTGTCTCATTGTGACATACTGATGAGGGTTTATATTCATTTACATGTACCTCACTGTTTAGGAACACATTAGGAACTCATAAAAAGTAGGAGTTCATTCAAGATACTAACAACTTACAAAGCCATCCACAACTCGCCCCCCAGCTACATCACTAACCTAGTCTCAAAATACCAACCTAATCGTTCTTCGTTCCTCCCAAGACCTCCTGCTCTCTAGCTCCCTTGTCCCCTCCTCCCATGCTCACCTCCATGATTTCTCCAGAGCTTCTCCCATACTTTGGAACTCCCTACCCCAATCTGTCCGACTGTCCCTTAATCTATCCATCTTTAGACAATCCCTGAAAACCCTTCTCTTTAAAGAAGCCTTTCCTGCTTCTAACACTGTTTTACTTCCCCCATCAGCTCATCCCCCACAGCTATTACCATTTGTATCAATTGACCCTTCCTTTTTAGATTGTAAGCTCTAATGAGCAGGGCCCTCTGATTCCTCTTGTACCAAATTGTAATGTAACTGTAATGTCTGCCTTTATTTTGTTAAGCGCTGCGCAAACTGTTGGCGCTATATAAAACCTGTATAATAATAATACTCTATGTAAAGTGCTATATAGATACCCACAATAAAAAAATAAATAACAACATTTTGATTACATTCTGGCAATGTGTGGAATGTTAACGTTTTTAAGTGATAGATTACAACATTAAAAAAAATTGAACTGAAATTAAAAAAGTTTTAGCGGCGCTTTACCGTCATTTTAGCGGCGCTATTTGGCCACTAGCGGAGTGCTTTTAACCCTCGCTAGTGGCTGAATAAAATGTTAAAAGTGCCTGTGAAGCACCGCTGCTGAGGTGCTTTGCCGGGCTGCCTATTGATTTCAATGGGCAGGGCCGCTTTAGGAGCGCTGTATACACCGCTCCCAAAGCACCTCAAAGAAGCTGCTTGCAGGCCTTTTTTTAACATCCTGCCAGCGCAGTGCCCCAGTTTGAAAGCACTCGGGCTTTCACACTGGGACTGCAGATTTTTAGGCGCTTTACAGGCGCTATTTTTAGCGCTAAAGCGCCTGAAAAACGCCTCCAGTGTGAAAAGGGTCTTAAAGTGGACTTTCCCCTCTCCAAAAAGCCCTTGATCTTTTGTTCTCAAATCTTCTCCTCTGTAAAAGAAGAGATTTATTTCGATTTTTTTCCAGGGAGATTTTATCTGTAAACGGCGAGATCTTGTGGAATTTTGCAAAATCTTGGGGGAAGCAGTTTACATTAGGGAACAAAATGGCGGAAATTCACAGATGTAGGTTTGCATGTTGTGATCTTAGAGGGTAGTAAAGCACCTTGATACACGTGCCTACCTGATCCGATAGACTCGTACAGGATCCTGTGAAATCTTCCAGGTCTGATTTGGAGGAGCCATCACGGTCGTCTATCACCAAGTCGATGGGCATCTTGCCTTTCAAACAGGTGATATATCGATGACAGAAGTTATCACACAAATCATGAACCTGCAAGAGACATAATAGTTACGTGTTACTCCAGAAAAAGTACATTTCTACCTACTGTAGATATATTATTATTATTATTATTATACAGGATTTAAATAGCACCAACAGTTTGCGCAGCGCTTTACAACATGAGGGCAGACAGTACAGTTACAATACAATTCAATACAGAAGGAATCGGAGGGTCCTGCTTGTTAAAGCTTACAATCCAGGAGGGATATACACAAACTGCTGTATACTTGGAATGCTACTAAATGAGTAAGGCCGGCCATACGCGATTCAAACCTGCTGAACCGGCCGAGATTTGAACTGTTACTGGGCAGGCTGAATGTAACAAGTTGATCGATCGATCAGCTTGGGTACAACCAGCCTGCCGGATTCTCTTGCGATTATGGCTAGTAGCTGCTAAAGCCGCTAGCGATAATCACTGTGGGGATGACTTCCCCTGCTGGGAGAAGACAATGGCCTGGCAGGAGTGATTCCCACATCAACACTATCTGTGTTAATGGGGGAATCAAACAAATTTCTTTCCTGCAACCCGTGGTTACAGGAAAGAAATTTGCCCCATTCATGGCTGGCTTTACTTGCTTTTCCTTAACTGATTAACCTGCTTATAGGGCTTTCGTGCTGATCCATGTCTCCATGAGACACCAGTGGTGAGATGTCCTCACTGGAATTCCCAGGTCCTCCAAACCGCCATGGCCAGTACAAAGCCAACAGGGATGTTATGCCTCCCAATGTAGAATGAACAAATAGGGAAATTCAGCCTTTTAAGAAAGCAAGGAAATCCACAAACTAATGCAAGTGTATTTCTGAGAGATATAAGAAGCCAGCGGGTGTTTCAACCAACTGATGGCCAGCCAAAACTGAAATATGGTGAATCTGAGAACCTAAGGGCTCATGCATACTGAGCGTTTGACTTTCTCCTCTGAATGCCTTTTACCCCTGGCATGAAAAAAAACGGCTTAGAAAAACAGCCTAAAGCCACGTATTGAACACACGTTTATAGATTCTATTGGCCAGCATTGGCCAATACTAATTTATTCTGGCCATTGGAATGAATGAACGCTCAAGAGCTAAAAGCGTTTAGCGTTTAGGCGTGTTTTTTTTGTATAATCATTTTTTATTGGAAAAATAACACATAAACAAAACATGGTCACCGATTGTGAAGATAATAAACTGTCGACTACGCAGAGTCATGGTGGCAACAATAATTAGTGCTTGGGGTGAACTGACATACATAAAGATGGAGGAAAATGGGGGGTTAAGGAAGTTGTTGTGGGTCCTGAATATGAGGGCAACCATATAGTAGCAAGAGGACTGTGTGGGTGAAAAGGGCAAGATGGGGTGTAAGGTCCCATCTAAGGGCTTCCCATCCCCGGGGGTGAACCCGTGGCTGGGACGCCTCCTGAAGTGCGTGAAGCGCGTGGTCCCGAAACCTGCAGCCGGGGCCAGGGGGGCTCAATGGCCTCCAACATACCACCCCGTTTAGGCATGTGAATTTTTTTTTTTCCTCTCCTGAACTCGCTAGTGATATTTTTTTCCAGCCTGTAAACGCTCCTCTTCTAATAGGACTGGACACTGCATGGACATGTCCATGGACACCAACATAGAGGTGCATTTACAGGCAGAAACCAAAATGCCAAGTGCCTGTAAAAGCCTTTTTAAAGCCCAGTATGCATAAGCCTTTAAAGCCCAACCATGTCTTGCCATTCACAGGCTAAATAGGCATGCTGGGTCTTGTAGTTCTTAAAACCCCGGAGAGAGAGATATACAGTTTGACCATACATTCTGTAGACTGAAAAAGCCACCAAATTATCACCCCCCTGGCGGTCGGTAACCTAGGCGTAAGGTGAACACAGAGAGGGCAATCTTTATTCAGTTATAACACACAGCTCTTACCTCCCACCTCTACAACCCCCAGGCCCCTTCTTTAATCCTCCCCGATTCCCAGCAGGCCAGCGAAGGGAATCAAAGGGTTAATTACCACATTAACAAGAGGATTATCTGGTTACAAACCAGCAGCGCCTCTTGTATCCTTTAATGAGCTCATTAGCTTATCAAACCAGAGGGGCAGTTCTGAAGTGGTGCCTTTCATCTCTGCCCCCTCCCCTGCCTCTCAAAGTGGTATGTGCCAGCAGTGCTCTTCTACAGCCTGATGGGATTCTCCATATGGGAGGAGGCAGGGGGAGCCCCTTTTTTTTTCTCCTGACTGTACAATTAACCTTTTCTTGCCTGCGGGCATGCAGAGCACGCCTTGGTATGCCTCCTCATCTTTACATGCACAGCTCATTACTGCACCTCGCATCCATCCGTGTAAAATAGACAGAAAACTACATGCGCTGCGTAGCAGTTGACCTAAATATCCAACGGACCTTAATGTGTTTATGTACAGCCCTCACAGTATACACTGAAACAGCAAGATCTAGCAGGTGCTACAATGTTCTAACCAAGAGAGCTTACAATCTAGAGGGCAAGATCAGCTCAGCTTATCGTCTTCCTATTTAATTAACTAAAGGGCCACTACACCCGAAAAAAAGTATTAGAAATCTTGTGTTATAGGACATACAAATAACATTCACAACTATGTATATGTATCCATGTTAATACAATATCTGAAATAGTGAGACATTTATGTGACTTGGCCTTACAGACCTTTTTTTCTATGTTGGCTACAATATTAGGTAAAAGGATGAATATGCGGGAGATTTACCAAAAACTGGTGCACACCGAATCTGGTGCAGCTGTGCATAGTAACCAATTAGCTTTGAGGTTTTAGGCTCCATTCACACCAATGCGTTTTTTAATGCTTTTGGCAGAAACGCAGGACATTATTTTTAACACTGGCTCCTACAGAACACGTTTACAGCGTGTGACTCTGCGTTTTTGGAAGGAGTCAGGGATGTTTTGCGTTGTTTTTAAATCTGCCCAACAACAAATTTGCCCAAAAAAAAACATAGCATAAACAAATGCAAATCGTGGTAAAAAAAAGCAAAAAGCACACAAAAGCAACATGCATAGGTGTGAATGGAGCCCACAGGCATGCGCAGGGGGTGTGCCGGGTGTGCCCCGGCGCACACCCTAATCACCTTCAGAGGCGCAGATTCCCCCTGCTGCTATTGCACCAATGCCCCCGAACGGGGCTCATAAAAAAAATTGTAAAAAAAAATAAGAAAGTATAATGAAAAAAAAAAAAACAACTGACGCTGTTCATTGCCCTACTGACACCAACCACTGCCCTACTAACACTGTCCATGTTTTTAATATATTTGGGGTGCACACCCTAATGCAATAGGCTGCGCACACCTATGATGGAGCCATAAGGGTTTACTAAAGGCAAATAGACTGTGCACTTTGCAAAGTGCAGTTGCTCCAGAGCTTAGTAAATCAGCGGAAGCTCTGCTGACTTCTATCATCCAATCACGTGCAAGCAAAAATGCTGTTTTTTTCATTTTCCTTGCACGTGATTGGGTATTCTTTGCAAAGTGAACCTTTACCTCATTTACTAAGCTCTGGAGCAACTGCACATTGCAAAGTGAACAGTCTATTTTCCTTTAGTAAATCAACCCTTTATTGTCAAGGCTTAAAGCGGAGTTCTGCAAAAAAAAAAATTTTTTAAAGTCAGCAGCTACAAATACTGCAGCTGCTGACTTTTAATAATCAGACACTTACCTGTCCCAGGGTCCAGCGATGCGGGAGAACGAAGCCCCGCTTGTCTCCCCCTCCTCTCTGCGGCGCCGGCATTGTAAGTGTGGATGCCCGACTCACAGCTGGGCGCCCACTGCGCATGCGCGAGCCACGCGCCGTGACTGGCCGGGCAATCATCTGGGACCTGTGACGTGTCCCAGATGATTCCAGAGAGGGAGAGGTGATCTGGCTTTGCCCCACCCCCGCGAAGGCCTTCGCAGAGAGAAGACAATGTCTCAGCAGGAGGGATTCCCCTGTTGGCACTGTTTGTGTTGATGGGGGAGTTGTGCAAATTTCTTTCCTGCAACCAAAATTTGCACCGTCTATGGCCTACCTTAGTCTCCTTCTGGAATTGCAGGTCCCACCTCAGGCTAGTAGGGCATGCTGTGACTTGTAGTTCCTCAAAAGCTACATGCTCACCGGTGTGTAACAGCCTGGCCATTGCTAAACTCCCTGGCTGCTGATTCTTACAGCAGCTATCCTGAGTCGAGCATATGACATGTCTTCTCCTCCTTAGCTGAAAACTCAGAGGGAGCTACTGTGTCTTGAGGGCTGTAGTGTTCTGTGTCTATGTGGAAATAATTGTTCAGCTTGTCCTAGTTACAGTACTAGAGGGTACAAACCTTAGCTCAGCACCTCTTCACACTGCCCTCCCCAGATCAGCATGCACATCACCGAATTCACCAAATCACTTTCTGCTCACTTGAGACCGAACAGCTGAACTGTAACAACTCGGAGCCCCCCCCCAAAAAAGGCTGATATTTTTTTTTTTTTTTAATCTTACCTTTTCCAGCTCTAACAAGTGAAATCGTAAAACCTGGATCGCCTGTATCATCTGCAAATAAAAAGAGAGAGGAGCCGAGCTGTCAATCATATCTTACACTTAAGTCTCTTAAAGTGGAAGTAAACCCCCCTATCGTTTTCAGCCAAGGAAGCTGCCATCTTTGCCTCTGTTTAATCTTCAACTGCCACAGTGCTGCACATGTGATCCGTTATGACACCAGCCATTGGATGGTTTGACTGTTTGGTTGAGAGCACAGCCAATGTGCAGTTAGCATTCCCGGCATGCCTTTTTTTTTTTAAACTGTTAAATCGATGGGTTTACTTCCGCTTTAATAAAGTAATCTTGCAGAACAATATAGTACATCACTTCTAATTAAAGCCCAATAAGTGTATTGTAGGTAAAGTAGAACTAGAGGCAAAACTTTTTTTTTTCATTTTGGATAGAATAAGGGAGGGTTATAACTCCTTTGCCATCTGTGTCCCATTGCAGAGATTTCCCTTCACTTCCTGTCCAACATTTTTTTTTTTTAGAGATAGGAGGGGAGATGGGTTGTCAGTTTTTATTGCTGTCTGTGTCCCTGTTTACCATTATCATTGAAAGTGAAAGTAAAAGAAAATCCCAAAATGTGGGTTGTCCCCAGAAAAGTAGTAGAACAGGGGTGCCCAACCAGTTTCACTTCCTGTCCCATAACCAAACAGGAAGTGAAAGGAAATCCCTGCAAATTAAGGGAATTCCTTGGGGACCCCCAGGTCACCAGAACTAGTGTCCCCATTGGAAGATTTTCCCTCTATTACAGGGATGCCCAACCTTTTGAAGAGTGAGGGCCACTTAAGTGACTTGGTAACCGTTTGCGGGGCCACGATGAGTGGAGCGGGCGGATGACAGGTCTGTGTCCACTCTGCATATGGAGAGCAGACACGGACGCAACCCACTCTACTCTACAACCCTTCAATCCGATCTACCCAGGCGGAAGGGGATGGATCCCCTTCTGTTTTTTTTTTTTTGTGGATCGGATTGGAGGTAGGCGGTGGACCTGTGGATCAGGGGGGAGGGAAGGGGATCACCGCTGCATGTGGATACAAGGCTTTCCTGAGAACTGAGGTGCAGGCTAAGCATATAGGAAAATGAAACAAAAAGAAAGTTCTGGACAGCTGCACTCTGGAATATAGCCTTTATTATAAAAAGGCCAACAGATACAAGCCACAACAAAAAATGGGACTGACGCGTTTCACACTTAACAGTGCTTAGTCACTTAGTGCAGCCGCTTGCTTTCTCCACTGCCAGCTTCATTCACAACACTGATGCTCTAGGATGATGGATCGGCGATCCGGGCTTGCCAACCAGCCATCCCAGAGCAGGAGGTCGCGGGCCACATCAGAGGGCTCAGTGGGCCACTGGTTGGGCACCCCTGCTCTATAATATTTCTGGGGACAACCCAAAATTTGGGATTTTCTTTTACTTTCACTTTCAATGATAACAGTAAACTGGGACACAGACAGCAATAAAAACTGACAGGTGTTCTAACCCATGTGTTCTAACCCATCTCTACTAAAAAAAAATGTTGTGCCTTTAGCTATACTTAATAGCTTAACAATAAGTGTGTTTTTTTGTTTTTTTTTCCCATAAAGATTTTTATTGGAAATATAGAAAGACATTACAGACGTATCAATACAAAAGAGTAGGGCTCCAACTGGAGTACCAACAAAGGTTACACATCATCAACATATTCAACAAAGTAGTCCATGCATAATGTATGATCAACACTCTCGACATGACAAGGCATAAAGAGCACGTTAAGGCATTCTTAAATTGTGATTAGGTGCGTTTTTAATGTACTTTGGAAATATATTTACTTTGAGCAAGCCCAAATAATGTGTACCCTTAACTACCAAGTTCGGGGGACCTATGGCTGCAAATGGGCACAGTGAGGCATGCAAATGGGCACAGTGAAGCTGCAAATGGGCATTGTTGACCCTCTTTTACACTAAGGCCCCTTTCACACTGGGGCGTTTTTCAGGCGGTACAGCGCTAAAAATAGCGCCTGTACACCGCCTGAAAAATTCCGGCCCCATTCACTCCAGTGTGAAAGCCGGAGACTGGAGCGGTGCGCTAGCAGGACAGTCAAAAAAGTCCTGCTAGCAGCATCTTTGAAGCGGTATTGGAGTGTATTCACCGCTCCTATACCGCTCCTACCTATTGTTTTCAATGGGACACCGCTGCAAAGGTAATTTTAACCCTTTTTCGGCCGCTAGCGGGGGTTAAGACCGCACCGCTAGCGGCCGAATCCCGCGGTTAAAACGACGGTAAAGCAGCGCTAAATATAGCGCTGCTTTACCGTCGCTGCGGCTCCCACCCCAGTGTGAAAGGGGCCTTACAGTAGCTGCACATTTCTCACCTTAGGCTTATGCCCCGTACACACGGTCGGATTTTCCGACGGAAAATGTCCTATCGGACCATGTTGTCGGAAATTCCGGCCGTGTGTGGGCTCCATCGTCGGAATTTCCGACGGAAAAAGTTTGAGATCCTGCTCTCACATTTTCCGACAACAAAGTCCTATCGGACTTTTTCCGATCGTGTGTAGCGAATTCCGACAGACAAAGTGCCACACATGCTCAGATCACATTACAAGACCAAAGCTATTGGCTACTAGCCTCTACGTAGCTCTGTCGTACGCAACGAACGTCACCGCGTTCAGAATGATTGGATTTTCCGAGAACTTTGTCCGACCGTGTGTATGCAACACCAGTGTCGGACAAAATCCGTCGGAAAAAATCCGACTGATTTTGTGGTCGGAATTTTTCGACCGTGTGTACGGGTCAATACGTTTTCCCATTTTTTGGTGGTAAAATTAGGTGCCTCGGCTTATATTCGGGTCGGCTTATACTCGAGTATATACGGTAACTATACAATATTGTGTATCTGTAATTCATCCATAACTTCCCACCAACTATATCAAAACATTTTTCACTAAACACCTAAGACATTTCCTCTTAGAAAAAAAAAGATGCACCCACAAGAAGTAATATTTGAAATGGGAAGATTACATGATGTACAAGGGTGGCCATTAATGTAAGGGTCCTACTTGTGTCTTTAGTCACCTGGCCTTTAACAGCCAATCAAATCCTTGCAGGGTAGATTGGAAAATAAACAACGCAATATGAAAGGTCTTAATGGGCAGCACAGTTGTAAAAATGCACACGCCATACAATCTGATAATGAGGAATTCCAGGTTTTTCTCTCACACAAGTCTTACCAGGTTGTCCAGCTCTGGATTGGAAGAGAAGAGAGGTTTTTCCGTTCTGACCTGGAGACATAAAACAGAAACACAGTGCGTTACCATCAAAGAGAGAAGCTCTCCGTCCCGCTGACACCACGTGCATCCCCCTCCGGTTCTCCTCCAGATAAACTTTGCATTTTATTCTCCAATAATCTATTAAATGGTTGATCTTCTTCCCTTGCGCATCCCCTAGAGGAGGCTCCTCTGTGGCCTCACGTCAGCAGCTCTCCTTTAATATCCTAAACCCTCTCGCTTTCCCCATCCATAAAACATCAACGAGGAGATATTGGGATTTTTCCTAGCGCCCAACTTCAGAAAGAGACATTTGTTGTAAGGAGAAAGAGTGATCGTGCGTTTTAAGTGTTTCTCCATTGATTTTTCTTTCCCCCCATAGCATTTATTTTATGCTCAACAAAATTTTATTTTATTTTTTTAAATTTAAACTTTAAAGAGAAACGCCAAATTTGTATGTCAGAAAACCTGCTGTTTTCAGTTCAAACCCCAGAGCCAGAATCATTTTAATTCCTTATATGATTCTCTGGACACAGTTGGGGTTTATTTACTAAAACTGGAAAATGCTAAATCTGGTACAGCATGGAAATCAATCAGTTTCCAGGTTTATTTGTCAAAGCTTAAAGTGTTACTAAACCCAGGACCCTGAATTCACTATATCTGGTCTCCCACAGAATAGGGAAATGCAATTATTTTAGTAAATATAAACTGCTAAATACCTTCTCTCATCAGCAGTATACTGTATGTCTTGTGACTTCTATCAGTGTCTGGCTGAGCATTGGTTAAAGCTCGTAGGAGGAGTTTTCATTCTCCTCTGACTGTCCTATGAGGCTGCACGGTCCCTGACTTTCTGCCTGGACAGTGCTGATTGGCCCTGTGCTGATCACATGTACCCACCCAAGGAAAAAAAAAAAAAAAAACTCTCTAGCAATACACACAAACTGAGCATGTGCAGAGTGACTCCAAAGGCTCTGTACTATCAGGAGATAGATTGTGGACAGTAAAAGAGGGGGAGGATCAGAGAAGAAGGATCAAACAGCCTTTTTACACAATGCAGAGGATTAAGCCCTTAGGTTCCACAGTGAGTATAGCAAGCATGCTTTACTGCATATACAGACTGATTTTACTGTTGCGGGTTTAGTAACACTTTAATGGAACAAGTTAGAAGCTGATTGTCTACCATGCACAACTGCACCTGAATTTTGCACTTTACAGTTTTAGTAAATCAACCCCAGTTGTCTCTATTACATATACAGGCATACCCCACTTTTAAGTACACAATGGGGTTTATTTACTAAAGCTGGAAAGCGCAAAATCTGGCTCACTTCTGCATAGAAACCAATGAGCTTCCAGGTTTTATTACCAAAGCTTAATTGAACAAGCCGGGGTTAGAAGCTCATTGGTTTCTATGCAGAAGTGAGTCTGGTTTTGCACTTTCCAGCTTTAGTAAATAAACTCCAGTGCGTACTTAAAAGTGGGGTATGCCTGTAGTTACATAGTAGGTGAGGTCGAAAAAAGACACAAGTCCATCAAGTCCAACCTATGTGTGTGATTATATGTCAGTATTACATTGTATATCCCTGTATGTTGCAGTCGTTCAGGTGCTTATCTAATAGTTTCTTGAAACTATCGATGCCCCCCCCCCCCCCGCTGAGACCACCGCCTGTGGAAGGGAATTCCACATCCTTGCTGCTCTTACAGTAAAGAACCCTCTACGTAATTTAAGGTTAAACCTCTTTTCTTCTAATTTTAATGAGTGGCCATTGTTGGATTTATGTGGGCTGTCTTAAACTTTCTCAACCAGGGTTCCTCCAGAGGTTGCTAGGGGGTTCCTTGAGCAATGAGCAACCTCTGCCTCTCAGGTGAGTAACCAACGACACCAATGATCTTTAAAGATATCTGTAAAGCCCCATACACACGGTCGGATTTTCCGATGGATTCTGTCCTATCGGACAATGTTGTCGGAAATTCCGACCGTGTGTAGGCACCATCTGACATTTTCCATCGGATTGTCCGACGGACAAAGTTGTATCTCCTGCTCTAAAAATTTTCCGACAACAAAGTCCGATCACACCAATTCCGATCGTGTGGAGCGAATTCCGACAGACAAAGTGCCACGCATGCTCAGATCACATTACAAGACCAAAGCTATTGGCTACTAGCCTCTACGTAGTCCCGTTGTAAGCAACAAACGTCACCACGTTCAGAATGATCGGATTTACCGACAACTTTGTCCGACCGTGTGTATGCAACAACAGTGTCGGACTAAATCCGTCGGACAAAATCCGATGGATTTTGTGGTCGGATTTCCGACCGTGTGTATGGGGCATAAGGGTTCTTTCCAAAGACCACAAGTGTAAGCAGCATTCTTCCCAATGACCATTACAATAATATACCATGAGCTGTAGATATAGTAATTATTAACAGGGGCTCCCTAAGCTTGGAATGTTATTTCAAGGGTTTATCCATGTTAAAAAGGCTGACAAAGGCTGAGAGTAAAGTAAAAAAACACTCATTATTGACCCCTAGGCTGACCCTAAATGACCGAATCGGTGTATTGGGCTGCTAAATCATTGGCCAGATGGGGTTCATTCGGGTGATTCCATTGGCTGCTTTGCTCTAAACATATAGGTTCTTTTGTGTATAGATCACACATGGCAACCAGTGCATTTTAAAAATAAAACTCACAAAAGAAAAAGATATAGTTTTAGATAACAATGTTTTTTTTTTTTACGAAATGCAAATCCACTTTGAAGTGCAGTCGCTCTAAATCTAAGGGGTAGATCTGAAATGAGTGGAAGCTCTGCTGATTTTATCATCCAATCATGTGCAAGCTAAAATGCTGTTTTTTTTTTATTTTCCTTGCATGTCCCCCTCGGATCTACAGCGACTTTACTTCCAAGTGCCAAAGTGGATTTTCCTTTAGTAAATAACCCCCAATGTGCAGTGAAAATATCAAAATCTAGAAAAATAGAGCCCTGGGGTGTCAAGATCCTGATCACTATGCCAAGGTTGTAAAAGGGGCACAAGTTATACAAGGCGCTTGCATCTCTTTAACAGCCTCCCAGCATGTACTGACACTCTACTTCATTATTAGTCATTAAACTCACACTTTTAATTACATTGCCGGTGCACATATGCAGCGCAGCCAACCAGCTACACTGAATAGTTTAACAGTGTTCATTTAGCAATGCTTTGCTGCTGTATAGTTTTGCTTCTGAAAGAGAAGGTGATCAGATATCTCCTTCAAACCCGCCCTCCCCATAACAACATTAGATTGTAAGCTCTCAAAAGCAGGGCGCTTCTAATCGTCTTGCATTGTAACTCTATTGTCATAAAACACTATTTTAATTGCTGGTGCTTTATAAGTCCCGTATAAGGCTGCATGCACACTGGCTTAAAAATCGCTGCTTTTATAAGAGTTTCGTATTTTGCCTGTAGAAACCGCTCAATGTTATCCAATGTGCACTTTAGGACGATTACAGGCATATTTAAGCTCAACCTTTAGGCCCCTTTCACACTGGGGCGGGAGCCGCGGTGACGGTAAAGCAGTGCTATATTTAGCGCTGCTTTACCGTCGTTTTAACCGCGGTATTCGGCCGCTCGCGGTGCGGTTTTACCCCCCGTAGCGAATCAATGGGAAGGAGCGGTATAGGAGCGGTGAACACACCGCTCCTAAACCGCTCCAAAGATGCTGCTGGACTTTTTTTGCCGTCCTGCTAGCGCACCGCTCCAGTGTGCTTTCACACTGGAGTTAAAGGGGCCGGATTTTTTCAGGCGGTGAACAGGCGCTATTTTTAGCGCTGTACCGCATGAAAAACGCCCCAGTGTGAAAGGGGCCTTAGAGGCAGGACAAAAAAAAAACCTTCTGGTTTGCGTTTCTGATTTCTTTCTGGCAGAAAAAACACTAAACGCTCCTAAACTATTTACAAAAGACGCTGTATATGAGCATTTTTATTTTTTTTTGCTGCTAAAGGTACAGGCGTTTTTTTTTTTTTTTTAAGCGCAGTGTGCATGGAGCATAATGCCGCGTACACACGACCGGACTTTCCGGCAGAAAAGGTCAGACGGAATCATTCCGTCGGATATTCCGATCGTGTGTGGGATAATCCGATAGTTTTTCTAAAGAAAAAATTCTGACGGACCTAGAAATAGAACATGTTTCAAATCTTTCCGACGGAATCAATTCCTATTGAGAAAAGCGTTCGTCTGTATGCTGGTCTGACGGACCAAATATGACGCAAGGGCAGCTATTGGCTATTGAACTTCCTTTTCTAGTCCCGTCGTACGTCATCACATTCCAAACGAACGGACTTTGGTCCATTCGTGTGTGGGCAAGTCCGTTCATACGGAACTCCGTCAAGGAAGACCGTCGGACCTTTTCTGCCGGAAAGTCTGGTCGTGTGTACGCGGCATAATGCTTGCGCAATGTAATGCTGTATGAACATCAGACATTCCTGGCATAAAAAACGCGAGGATGGGCTGTACAGCACTTGCGCGTATGTTTGCGCACCCGTAAAAATTCTATTAGCTTCATTTTATTCAAGGGAGTGTGGCCTGTGCCCATATAAGTGAGTATTGGTGAGTATACATGTAAAAATACTAACAACGCAGATTTCTGTATTTTTTTAGCCAAAGTAATGCCGCTCTAGGTGAGTGACCGACTCACATGTTGTGAACTGGAACCAAGGGGGCAGCACAGCTCGTCTGTGAGATTCAGTAACATGCACTTATCCAGAATATTGCTGCACTCTTTGGTATCTTTACTGAGACAGGAGCATTGGGGGTTATTTACGAAAGGCAAATCCACTTTGCACTACAAGTGCAAAGTACAAGTGCAAAGAGCACTTGAAATTGCACTGAAAGTGCACTTGGAAGTGCAGTCACTGTAAATCTAAGGGGTAGATCTGAAATGAGGGGAAGCTCTGCTGATTTTATCATCCAATCATGTGCAAGCTAAGATGCTGCTTTTTATTTTCCTTGCATGTCCCCCTCGGATCTACAGCGACTTTACTTCCAAGTGCACTTTCAGTGCAATTTCAAATGCACTTTGCACTTGTAGTGCAAAGTGGTTTTGCCTTTAGTAAATAACCCCCAATGTCCTTGTCCATAATGTTACTGTCATACCTGTGATGTCATTTTAATGCTTCTGTATTTTTTTTAACTGATCTATAAGCAGCACATGTTTGTGTGTCTGTGTGTACAGGCACACTGAACATCAGTATAAAACACGCCTGTATGCCCAAAATCAATGCATTTTTAGACAGTAGTGTGCAAGAGGTCTTGTGAGTAGAACCCTGAGTATACGCTCCTTAACTGTAGTAGAATAAAATTGGGGAGGGTGGGGGGGGTTTGTTAATGAAGTAAACTTACACAGCGTCATTTTTTTTTTTAGTGAGCTGCAGACGTTCTTCTAACGTAAGGTTACAGTTTAGAGAATTCTGATGAAGGAGGGCTCACTGCTGGGTGGAAATGAACTGTGTGTAATGGCTGTTTCATTGTCCAGAACGCACTGAAGCAGCATATTTTTCTGAGACAGGCCCCGGGTCCTACTGCAGGCCCAAAAGCACTACTATGGAATACTATTTATTTTAAACAGCGGATGCAGAAAAAGAAAAAGCCAACACAAGTGAATAGCTTCGACTTGGCATATTTTAACAGATTTAGATAGCATAGATCTAGAAATGGATGCATGTGTAAATATGCCAGTGAGATCGGGACTGATAGATTGTAAGCTCCTTGAGTGCAGGGGCTGATGTGAATGTGTAATATATGTAGGTAAATTGTCAGCACTATATATATATATATATATATATATATATATATATATATATATATATATATAGAGATAGATAGATATATCTATATATACTATATATATATATATATATATATATAGTGCTGACAATTTACCTACATATATTACACATTCACATCAGCCCCTGCACTCAAGGAGCTTACAATCTATCAGTCCCGATCTCACTGGCATATTTACACATGCATCCATTTCTATATCTATGTCTGTATATATAGATATATATCTATATATCTATATATATATATATATATATATATATATATATATATATATATATCTAGATATATATCTATATATGTAATTATTATTCAGGGTACTTATATAGTGCTGTCAATTTATGCAGCGCTTTACATTGTACATTCACATCAGTCCCTACCCTCAAGGAGCTTACAATCTAATGTCCTTAACTCACATTCATATTCTAGGGCCAATTTAGACAGAAGCCAATTAACCTACCAGCATGTCTTTGGAGTGTGGGAGGAAACCGGAGTACATGGAGAAAACCCATATAGGCACAGGGAGAACATGCAAACTCCAGGCAGGTAGTGTCGTGGTTGGGATTTGAACCAGCGACCCTTTTTACAGCTAGGCAAGAGTACTACCCACCACACCACTGTGCTATATATACCTAGATAGATATATATATATATAGATATATATATATATATATATATATATATATATATATATATATATCTATATCTATAGATAGATAGATATAGATACATAGATATATATATATATATATATATATATATATATATATATATATATATAATAGATAGATAGATAGATATATAGATAGATATATATAGATATATAGATAGATATAGACATATATATATATATATATATATATATAGATATATAGATAGATAGATAGATAGATAGATAGATAGATAGATAGATAGATAGATAGATAGATAACAAAAAAATATATAAATTAGATCAGGCATAGGTGAAGATTTACTAAAATCGGAGCATGCAAAATCTGGTGCAGCTCTGCATAGAAACCAATCAGCTTCCAGGTTTTATTGTCAAAGATGACGTTAGAAGCTGATTGGCTACTATGCACAACCGCACCAGATTCTGAATGCTCCAGTTTTAGTAAATCTCCCCCATAGTCTTTATGCAACTGCAAAGTCCTGTCTTTTCAACAGCAGTACAGAGAAGACAAATCAGTGGCACCAAAAAGCATGCCCATGAACCAAACTGACAGGCCATGCTGAGGCTTGTAGTCCCAGAAGAATTAAACTGGTTATGATAAAAGTTGGCTACTTGTGCTCTTATAGTTTAACCAAAAACACATTGAGAATGCAAATAATAAAAAAAATAAAAAAAAGATGCTGTGGTTTTGGTGTTTAGGTAGGCCAAGCAAAAGTTCAAGAGCCCAACCCGCAGTCCTCATTGGCTGCTGAAAATGTATGAGGTCGAAGACCCGCCCACCATCCAGAGATGTCAATTACAAGTCAGGCCAACTGTTCTTTATCTAACGTCAACATTCTAGGCTTCTAAGTGACCTTTCCTCTTTTGTGTTAATTGAATCCATCTTTTCCTGATCACATTCTGGATAAAAACACACCACATCCAACAAACCATCCGCTGGGTTTTTTTTTTTGTTATTCAGCCCTGCCCACACTCACCTGCTTAGCAAATACGGCAATATCTTCATTGAAGGAGTCCGATGAGCACACGTCCCCCCCTGGGAAGGAGCCAGAATTATCCCGCGGTGAACACGTCGCCAGTTCGCACTTCTCAAACACCAGCGCCAGTAGGGGAAAGAGGGGGTGTCTGTAGGGGGGAGACAGTGTTACAGTTACACACTCAGAAATAAAATCTCTCACTTTCAATAAAAAATAAAAAAAATAAAAATCTACACACATCCCTAAGCTTTAGAGACCCCTGTCATCCAGCTGTGGTTCCGAGAGCTTGCAGTCTACGGAAATTCATAATACGCCTCCGAGCGCTGAGTAGGCCCGTATACGAAGCCATTCATCAGCCAGACTTATCGGCAAAACGCAACGCAAACATTACTTCCTCTACACAACCGCAGCCACATCAGAAGTGGGCTTTCTATTTATAGAAAATTTATATGCCATCTGTGTACATATAGAAAAGACACAAAATTTGTATACTGAGATCCATTTTATTCAGCAACACTGTGGACAGGTATCACGGACAGATGAAGATGTTTGCATACATTATATACTAGCAGATTATAAAGACGTATGTATTTTTAGATGTACACACACGTGTCTGTATATTTATAGACAGGCTGTGGGTGGTATTGTATTACACTTGGACTCTTAACACTGGTTTAACGAGACAAATCTCAGCCTCTGTTTAATGCACGCACTCCAAAAAAAAAAGGCCATTTTTTTTTTTCCCAATCATTTAATCAGAATATTATAAGAAAACTGGGAATTTTTTTTTTCAGCTCTGTGGGTGACCCACAGAGCTGAAAAAAAAATTACAGTTGCAAAAATACAGTTGCAATTTTTAATCCTTGGACTAGGCGTATTATAAAAATGAGCCACAATTTATAAAAAAAATAAAAAACTTGGTACAACTGATACAATAATATGACATTATATATATCATAGATCTGTTACAGAGGATGTAACAATACCTCGAGATCTTGCTTTATATTAGTGTTATAGACTATAAGAATTGGAACACCTGCAAACAAACAAACAGGCTCATTTTAGGGGCTAATAACACATTCCAGCCAATGAGAAGGCATCTTTTATTAATCTATAATAAAACAGTATTTTTTTTTTGGTATATTTATTTATTTTTTTTTCCCAAATTTTTTGGTATATTACTAGTCATTTAGGTTATATACAACAGAGCACACAGATAGCTATGACTGTAAATACAAGTGTGCTTTTTTTTTTTTAGTTTATTATACTATATATATATATATATACTATACAGGCATACCCCACTTTTAAGTACACAATGGGGTTTATTTACTATAGCTGTAAAGTGCAAAATCAGGCTTACTTCTGCATAGAAACCAATGAGCTTCCAGGTTTTATTACCAAAGCTTAATTGAACAAG